>CP136873.1:14846437-15446437 GCA_033000465.1 Sciaenops ocellatus
ACCCTGTTTATGAGTTGAACCTTTGTTGATGAACTGTTCTACCTGGATGACATGAAGGGAGAGAATGATTTACTGCACCGTGTATCTGCAGAAAGTTTGAATAAAGAAATCATCATCTGATCGGACTGTCATGCCTGTGACTGTGCTGTAAACCCAGGGTGGCTGTGAGACATGCTACAGCGATATTTCAGTTTTTGTTAAGAATTTTCAAATTGAAAATGTGCATAAAAACAGGTGCATTGAAATCCTCTTGATAAACTAGAGAGAGTTGTTGCAGGGGGCAAATACACTGAAGAGCTATTGCTGAAAAAAAGACGAGCCTAAATGTATTGTAAATGGGGTTTTAAATAAAAAAAATTTAAAAAAGAAGAATTTGAAATATGAAGATGGGCAAATTTTCAATTGATGACATTGAATTTTGGTGTTATGGTGTGAATGGCTGTGAATGCTGAGGTTAGAAGGTCAACAACGATCCTCTAGACCAAACAGCAATGACAGTAATGGCAGTACAACTATACTTTTGACAAAAATTGTATTTTGTTTTGGCACAAGGAGTCTGAGCTCCTGCAAGTCATATACCTGCCAACATACATATAAATAACAGGGTCAGGAAGGGTCACCGGTAATACACATAACTGTAATGGAAATATGAAAAAGAAGCATGATGAAAGCCATGTGTAATCCATGAGAACCAACAAGATACATCTGGTCTCATTTTTTATTAAATTGAAAGGCGGGCTGCAACTTTTTACTTCAGAGCGATTTAACCTTGAGAGAGTAATAATAATAATTTTAGGGGGGATTGTTTCCAAGAAGAATAATACAGACAGAACAGATTAGTTCTCACCTTTTCTGGCTTGATTGCCCGAGGCAAAGTGATTTTGGGAGTGGATGAATAGGATTCTTCACTGTCCACACACATTTATAGACACATTTTTAGCACACAAACAACCTGATGTTTAACACATCATGTTCTGTCCTCTAATCCAAACCTCCCCCACAATCTAGCCAATACGCTGAACCTTAACATTAAATCTAAAATAAACCAGATAGGAATTGTGATCCAAACCAATTTCCCCCACGTTCTACCTTTTGAGAGGACATCAGAGTCTCAAAGTACACACACACACACTCTGTAAACAAAGATAAGCCTGTGTTATGACACAATATCTCCATTTTACTGTTTCTCTGCCTTCCTTTATCTTAATTTCATGCTTTTACAAATTCAATAAAACAATATCAGCAACAAACAAGCAATGTTGGCTCGGAGGAAGGATGATAAAAGACGAGGTCAATATATCTCCAAGCAAAAGAGAAATACATTTCTAACTTCCATAAATACTTCCTATAATACTCACTAAACTTCACTGTTGCATGTTTTTAAGTGCGTCCATTAGCATAATCCGCCTGTAGCAGCGTCGCACAGAGTCAGGGCTGGGTCGCCCAGCTGTCTCTTACAATAGCAACTCATTAGCACTGTTGTGGACAGTTGATCACACATCAGTCTCCTAAGTGATGTCAGCATGTGTGTGTGCGCGCTCATGAGTGTGTTAGGATGAAGGGATTACTTAGTGTTGTTGTGTGTGTAGAAGACAAACACACATCCCTTGATGAGTTTTCCTCATTTAGAAAGTGTGTGTGTGTGTGTGTGTGTGTGTGTGTGTGTGTGTGTCTTGTTGGGTGGATGCAGTTTGTCTGTTGCCTAGGCAACATTTGGCCTCACCCTAAAACATGCCAAAATATGCATGAGCTAACAACGGCACCCAGCCCAGAGAGTAATAATGAATTTACTCACATTTTCTGGGATTCTGCTGGATTAAATGTTCCTAGAACTTTTGGGTGAACTTGTGTGTGTGTGTGTGGTACAATTATTTTTAGACTAGTCAAATGTTCTTGCAAAGATGATGAGGACTTAATTGGGAGTCAGAGCCAGGTACGTCATCAGGCAGAGCTGAAGCTGAAGCATCAGTCTCCAGACATTTGTGACTGACAGCTACAATTTGCACCATTCATTGTAATATGAAAATAACACAATCTATGTTATTTTATTAACACTATATGGACCTAATGTTTGTATTTGATTGTGTCTGTACAACTACATAGATTTAGTGAAAGTCTTGACATTTTTGGAGGATTTACTTTGTATTATGTTGAGTGTTATTGACACACTCACATCTCTTGTGACATTATTTTTTTGAGCTAAGCACACACTCTAGACTTGATATTGATCAGCACTGTCACTGCATTATTAGAGCTAATATAGGTTTGTCTCATCCCTTCGCTATTCATTGTTGTTCAGTGGATACTCAAGCTGAGTACTGCGAGTTTTTACTAAATTCATTTTGGGTGAATTTCTTTTTGACAGTGCTCTTAGTCAGTGCTTAAAAAAGATTCGATGGGCCATGGCCATTTTAAAAGATGCTCTTTTTCTCTCAGACACTTTCTGTCTTCATTAGATGAAAAGTGAGCAGCAAATTATGTGAATGTCTGTGAAAGTAGAAAATTCAAGTTCACTTCATGTTTGAAGTTTATGAACCGTGTAATACACAATGGAAGTTCCAAAAGTTCAAGTAGCCAGATTTGTTGAAGATTTAAACAGGATATTCAGCTCCATTTTGCCTCTGCAAAACTGAATAAACCTTGTTTCTGATCTGGAAACTAAAACCATCCAAAGGAGAAACTCTGTGCTCGGTTTTTCTGTGCTAACTACTCTAAATCTGTCATGATTATGGTATTTGGTTCATGTTCTAACTCTGCTGTCATGTCAGACTCAGCCACTTCCTCCAGCCAGCCTTGATTGTTCTCACCTGCTCACCCTCATCACTCACATGTCCGTCATTCTCCTCATTACTCTCTAGTGTACATATCCCAGACCTTAGCCACTAGACCTCTGCCAGATTGTCTATTTGTCATGAGCCCTAGGTTTCCAGTGCCTAGATATATTCCTATTTTTGTGATCGTGATCCTATTTTTTGACCTAGCTTTGGATCCTGCCTCAGTCTTGCCTTTTTGAATGTTGTTTACCTGCCTGGATTTTGCTTGTAGCCTTGAATATTTCACTAGTAAAGACTCTTTACTTGAATTGTTGCCTCCTGCTTTGTGAATTTGGGTTCTGTGTTTTGAAATGTGAAAACAATAAAATCTTATTTATTCATTTATTTTTTATTAGGGCAAATAAAATTACACTTTGGAAATGTCACACCGTGGCTCACGGAAATGTGATGACAGCGGCGTCCACAATAGTCATATTGAACAAACAAGTTTTGAACTCAATATCTTGAGTTCAAATCCAGCCTGTGACCTTTCACATTTTTAGCCATTGTTCTCTTATCTCAGTCTGTTCTGAAATATTTTACAAAGCTAAAAAGCTGAATGTGAGCAAAAATCTTTAGTAAAAGCTGAATCATTGGTGGTCTAGTGGTTTGTAAAAGTCTTATGTGCAATATTTTAGATATTTAAAATGGCAAAAAAAGGGAAAGAATTAAGAGTTACAATTGACAGTGTTTAATTAGGCTGTTTTGGACTACTGCAGAGACATGATGTAGATGAAAAGACTCATTCTAAGGTGACAAAAACGTAAGGATTCTTATTATACACTAATAAAAACATAGCTCTAATTTTTATATTCACTTTCTGCCAATAAATGCACCGAAATCTTGCAACCTGGACTTTCATTGTTAGGAAATAAAGGTGGTGAATGGAGGAATATAGTACAAGAAACGTGCTGTGCATGTGCTACTGCATGCCTTCCTTTCAATCTGAAGTGTGTGTGGTGTATCCCTTTACACAGTCCTCCCAGCCAGGGCTCTGTGTGGTGAACGTGACACATCAATTATAAATAGGCAGTAATGCACACTTTGCCTGAGTGCGTTCCCGAGTGGCACCATTAAAGATGAAAATATTCTTGGCTGCGCTCACCGCAACATCAATTAATTAATGTGGCATTTCCTTAAATTCTAGATACCTCTCTTCAAAGTTTCTTTCTTTTCCCAGTGAGTTTTTAGGAGGGTATAATGCTATTAGGAATGCTGCCCAGAATATGTTAGTGAGAATGTGAAGGCTGTTTTGGATGCTGGAGAGAGTTATCTAATTATTGATTCCTCTGCTGACTTCACACTGAGTGAAGGAGAGATCTGAAGAAAGAGTGAAAGCCTGCTTGACCTGCAGCTAATCTGATCACTGATCACTTCTTTCATGTCCTCACTTTTTGTATTTTACCTTTTCTAGTTAACTTCAGAGTTTTCTCTTTTCACTTCTTTAAACCTATATGTTGTTCCCTTCACTCAGCCCTTGCTTTCAAGAACAGTTATTTACAAACTCAGTCTGACTGTTTCTTCTGTGGAGTACCCCAGGGCCATGTTTTAAGACAACTGTTTTTTGTTGTACATGCTTCCATTTGGCAATATCCTACATGAAGTGCATGCACATTTTCTTTTTTTTTTACCCCAATGACACCCAGAATTATATAACCATCCAGCCCGGAGATACTGACTAAGCTCTCAAAGTTGATTTTATTGTTGAGTCAAAGTTAGATTTTGACTTTTCGAGAACTTCTTCTGCCTAGTCAAAACAAAATATTACACTTAAAATATGTACATTATTTAAATGAAAGCTGTACAGTTTTGAGCAGGGATCTGAAAAGCATTCACCAGGGAATGAGCAAAAGTTCAGTCTGCAATATAAGAGTATTCAAAAAATTGTAGTACAGTGCAGTTAATGGAACACATTGAGTCAGATGGTGTCTACCATAAAATATGTGTCCAGGTGGAAAGGATCAGGCCACAATCTTACCTGCATGTCTCAGGGTCCTGGAGGTTTACAAATCCTGGAGAGATGACAAATGATGCAGCTGATCACCTTCTCAGTGGAGTGAATTTTATGCTGCAGTCTGCCCTTGTGGCAACAGCAACTCCTCTATGTTCACTAGCTAGTGTCTGTCTGCTGTTTGCAGCTGAGTGGATAGTGTGCAGTTCATCAGAGCTTGTTTTATTAAAAAAAGCCTGCTGTGACTGGAGTGTGTGGTGAGTGTTAATCAAAACATTAAGGTATAAAATCTATAAAACTGAAAATGATGACTTGAAAGACACTAAACTGCTCCATAGAGCTAGTTTGTCACTACAAGCAACCACTTTCAGTGTAATCATTTGATCCATTGTTAAGATAAAGATATTAATTAGAGCAGCTTTGAAGGAAAAATTAATGGACAAAACTGTTAGACCCAATGGACAGAGCCTGAGTGACGTCACCCAGAGGTTTCCGAAGCGTTGTTTTGAAGCTGAAAATATGCGCTGCTGGCCGCCGCCATGTTGGATGTACTGCTTCTTCCGCCTCCCAGCACCGGAGCTTGCCGCTTGGTTAGACCACATATAAACACATTCATTTTATCATATTGTAATATTCCCACATTGTATGTATAAAATCAGTTTCTGTTCATCTCTTTTCTGTTCAGTCTTTACAGTTACAGTGATAATGGGGTGATGCAGTGTTTGTTTTTTTTGGCTCTGCTCCCTCTCCTGCCCCTGCTGTGGCACCCAGTGCTCCTTCCTCTCTCTCTCTCTCCCCCTCCCTTTCTCCAACTTGGTTTGTCTCTTCCCCTCATCATCATCCCATTCTCCCACTGTCATAAACCACTCGGTCAGACATTTTCCTCCGTCACGACTCCATCATATGTCCCTCCCTCGTCCTTTCGCTTTTGTTGTTTTCCCATTCATCTACATTTCCTCTGTGTCTTTTCAACTCCTTTTTCAAATGAGGCCATTGATTAGCCATAATTTGATTTTTTTTCCACTCTCTCTTTCCATTTTAGTAAATAGCCTTTTCGCCTACTGCTCTAATTATGTCATCTACAAGTAAACAACAAAAGATTTTCATAAAGAAAAAATGGACAAGACGTATTGTGACTCGTAATGCTTTGGTTTGATAGTTGTTGCAGTTAATGGGGGATTTATTGATGGCACTCTATGTTCTCCATCTATCCCTTGGTGCATATACATAATATGGCCTCAGGTAGGCTGAACACACACACATGCACACCATGGCTTAAGGTCACAGCCTGCCTCTATTGTATTCAGTGTTGCTGTGCAGAAGCTCATTTTGCCCTTTAGCTGATTGCTATCTGCTCATTTGGTTCATTTAACATGTAATAAAAGGCTTTCTCAGATGAACGGCTTAAAAATACACACACACACACACACACACACACACACACACACACACACACAGGACAGGGATCGGACAAAAACCAGAGGATCTCAGTCTTTGCCAGAAGTCAATACTAAGCAGTTTGCTATGGCAACCATTCTCAATCCAGGCCCCTGCAACAGCCCCTATGGGCCCTAATGGCCTTTAGTTGTGTTTCTCTAACACGCATGTACGTACACATATTCACATCATGACAAAGCTTAAAAGGTCCCCTTTATCATCTGGACGTCAATGATTAAATAAGTCTTACTGCAGGAAGAAATTAGGAGAATAGCTGGTATCATAAAGATGAGTTGTTCTTTTTGAAAATGGGACACGCTCAGAGAATTTCTATTTCAAGCACACTTGAAAGGAAAGAGGAAAAGTTGTACAGTAGAAGGCAGCTTTGACAGACATCTCGACATCTCTGGATATTACCTGAGAATACTTCCTTGGTATTTCTCTCAGGAACCTGTGAGGACACCTACCCTTCCCACAGATGAGGCCCAGTTTTGAAGTGGATACCAGCAGGGAGACATTTTAATGAATTAATATGCATTGGCCCAATTAGCCTATGCACTGCAGTAATTATCACACGCGCGCACACATTTATGCGCTGGAAATCGGGACATCCCTTTGCGCAGTTCTGACAGCCCAAAGGATTGTGGGACTTATTTTTAAGCTGGAGGAGGTCAAATGTTTCCGATTTGTTCTCTCTGCACATTAATTAGCTGGAATTCGTTTGCGTGAAGAATGTGATGTGACACATGACTGGTCTGATATCTAATTCCTCTGATCTTTCCTCCAGGGATGTGGGGGAGGGGATGTCATGCTGTTAGAAAGCAAAGCACAGTTTGTTTCAAACATGTGATCGTCATCTTATGGATGTCAATTAAGGTTTTTCCTTCAAATTTTTATTAAGTTTTTATTATCTGATTAATAAAAAGATTGAATGAAGTAAAGTGAAGGCTGCTGAGGGAAGTGGGACAGAAGAAATGTACTAGGAGTGCTTCATATACTATACAAGTTGTCCAGGAGCAAAGATGTGCATAGGTCTGAGCTTAAATCGCTCAAGCAACAGCTCAAGGTGGGGGCAGCACAGCGGTGCAGTGGTTAGTACTGTTGCCTTACAGCAAGAAGGTTCCCGGGCCTTTCTGTTTTCCCCGTGTCTGCATGGGTTCCACAGTCCAAAGACATGCACTTAATAGGTTACATGGTGACTCTTAATTGGCCGTGGGTGTGAATGTGAGTATGTCAGCGACTTGTCCAAGGTGTACCCTGCCTCTTGCCCTAAGTCAGCTGGGATAGCCGCGACCCTAATGAGGATAAGCAATTACAGAAAATGGATGGATGGATCTTCAAGGGGTAATAACATTTAAAAATAACATGCAGTAACAGCTTATATCACCTCCACAGCTGTAATTTATCTATGAGCAGGTGAATGAAGTATGTGAAGTGTTTGCACTCAGGAGATGCATGGCAAATTTTGTTGTACATGGAGCAATGACAATAAATGCATTGTATTCTAACAATATTTCCTGTTGTTGTGTGAATACAAGTAGCCCATAAATAAAGTTTTTTTTGTTGTTGTTTGTTTTGTTTTTTTTCAGGTTTCAGTCAATCTCAAAATGTCTGTGCACATCCCTGTTTAGGGGAACAGCCAAACTTCAACACATTTAGTGCTAAATCATTTAAATGAATAGATTTGTTGATTTTAGCATCATTTACCTGATTGTATTGTTCTGCCTTTCTTCATCAACCTGTTTTCTGATAAAGCTCAGCAACAAACCCACTGTACACTAACTGCCCAGCAACTAGCTGGTTAACAACTAAAAGCAGAGATAAAATTGGACTAACATTTGTCACTAAAAACATGCCGCCGGAATGCCAAAGTTGCTTTGTGAATGCTGGATAAATAATTAGGCAGATGATAACACAGCCCACATAACAATTTAAAAAAGTGATTTGTTAGATGTCGTGAGTTTTCTAAGTCTTCTGTTCCCAAGTTACTAAAATGTATTATGCAACTTGAACTTATTTTTCAACCAGAAATGCCAAACATTTATTGGTTCGCCCTTTGTTAAATGTGTGAATTTTTTTTATTTATTATTATAAATTTCTAGGTTTTAGATTGATTTAAAAAACAAGCAATTAGAATATATCCCCTTAAGCTCTTTGAAATTGCCATGGAGATTATTTTTTGACATTTCATTTCACAGACAATGATACATTCATTGCTTTAAAATATATATATATATATATAATCAGTGCAACTTCGCTTGACATCTTTTTTTCCCCCAAGACACCAAAATGTAAAATGAAGGGATCCTCTTGTCAGTGCTGGAAGAACAGATCATTTGACATTGAGACAGTAAAATAAAAGAAAGCACGAGGGCGGAAAGTGTAACTTTTGATGCTCAGCTCCATTTCTATCTTTCAACGTTATGGTGATCTTTCCTGACACTCACTTTGTTTTAATGAATGACTAACTTGTTATCTGCCACCAGTGATGAAAGCAGGTGCTGCTAACAAAATGAATGATTCAGAAGGGGCCAGAGGAAAAAAGGTAAACAAAAAGAAGTGTTGCACACGCACATGCAAGAGGTGGGAACAGTGTGCTGGGAGGAAACTTGTCTTGTGTGAGTCAGAGCAAACATGAGGGGACATGAGAGTCAGGGAAGCAACGACTAGACTGGCTGACTGGCCTTTGGCATCTCACACACTTTAATTAAAATAGATTGGAGACGGAGAGAAAGAGGAGGGGACTGTCACCATGGAAACCGAGTTTGGATAGATTGAGTCATCTTAAAGGGGGAGAGGGCTGTACGGTATTTTCTGCATTCCCATGGTGTTTTACACTACTACAGCTCTGATTCCAGGGGCCTCATGTTGAGATATCTGCTTTATTTGACCTCATTATAATCATTATTTATTCATTCAAGTAAATATTTTTGAATAAATATTTATTCTCATTATAGGGTGTTATAAAAGCAAGCTTGATTTTTCACTTACATTTCGTAGAAGCGTATGAATTTAATCACATCATATTATTGGAAGAAACATGTGCGGATGAATTATGCATTTGTATGCGTGCATGTTTACATGTTTCAGATTACTACATTCACAGCTCAGTGGATGTGTGTGTGTGTGTTTGTGTGCATACGCTGAAGTCATGGTCCATCTTACTGTAACATGTCAGCTGATAGACACCACAGTGCTGTTTGGCAGAGGCTCCTCGGCCCCCCCGTAGAGCCTTGGAGGGAGGCTGGGAGCAGTTCATCACTCACACAGGATGGGGGTGATTACTTGGCTACTGTATTCTGGGTCCTGGATCTAAATATAGAAGCTCTGTTGCACTGGGGAAGGGCCGGGCTGCCAGGAGGACGGCGATGAAGGCATTTGGTCATCATTGATTAGCAGCAGGGGCAAGACAGCTTTTTAACATGTATGCAGACAATGCTGTGCTTTACATTTGCCCGGCTACATACATAACATAAAGCATCTCAGTGCCTGAAAGAGGATGGTGTACATCTTCTTTCAGGCACTGAGGTGCTTCAGTTACATTGAAGTTCGATGCTTCTTAGATTGTCCATGATCCCTCAACAACCATTTAAAAGAGGAATTTGACAATCTTAAATATCAGGATTACCGCAACCAATTTTCACTTTTATGCCCAGGGAACTTTCTTTCTTCAACTGCTTTAAATTAGCTTTTTTTGTATAGCTATCCTCACTGTCCAAATCAGTTTGCACTGGGCTGCACATTAAACCTTTTATTGTGTGTTGTATTCTGGTCAAATGTGGCAATTTGTCTCTTTAATTTGTCACTTTATTACACACCTGCAAGACAGGTGGAAGAACTCACACACAGGGTACAACATTTATTATAGAAGCTATATTTTGCTTATTGACCTTTCCTGATGAGGGCTGTCATCTCTAAACTAATTATACGTGAGAAGATGCAGCACAGTGCTCAGGGCCTTAATAGTAACTGCATAGTATAATAATACAAATAAATTATGCAATGCAAAGCAATTTCACTCAGTTTGTTTTATACTGTAAAAGCTCATCTAAGCGGAAATAAATTCTTTTATTCCATTAATTTCTCAGCCAGGTGGCCGGACTACTATTAGCGATACTCTGTGGTTTAATGCAGGGTATACAGATATACACAGGTATACAGAGCATATTATTTTCCAGTCAGCATTAAGGATACACTTCTAAATCCTCTCTGTTGTGCATCACTCAGTAGTTTTTTTCCTAGCATGGCAAATTTTCAGGAGTGGACGGAGAAAGCAATAAAGAATACTTCTTTCAAAATGCATATATGCATATAGATGTCTCACCCGTCTTCAGGTCAGTATTTATTGCAAAATTTGCACTTCTCGTCTCTTCTGTGGTGTGACTGATGTTGATTTCAAAATTATCCTTACTCCCTGAAGTCAAACAGCAGAAGTGAAGTGACAGTTTGCAAATACTAGTGACCCATTTTAAGCTGAGCTTGACATGCAAGAGTAGTCCAGGTACCACTACATCACTGGTGATATTGCACATTGTTTAGGACACTAGGACCACACATTCTCATGGTTGTCATTGTTCTATTGATTGGTTGGAGGTGGTCTTATCTAATATGAGCCTGTAATGGACAGAGAAGGAAGTAGGAAGGGAACACCAATGTAAGAATGTTGGCGTGTTACTAAATAGTCTCCACAGACAATGAATGTAATCCTCATCCCAGAATTACTTTGTTTTATATTGTGTTTGTTCTAATTAACTGAATC
Source organism: Sciaenops ocellatus (assembly GCA_033000465.1). Lineage (NCBI taxonomy): Eukaryota > Metazoa > Chordata > Actinopteri > Sciaenidae > Sciaenops > Sciaenops ocellatus. The sequence goes on from CP136873.1 coordinate 14,857,398, forward strand.
AAATGGCGAACTGTGAGTCGATGGTTTCAGTTCGTTGGCAGAGGTATGGTCTGCATCCTTTCTTTAGTGTCAGCAACCAAAGGTAAAAATTGATCCCTACCTGTGTTGTAACAACACAACACATTTAGTGTTCATAAGCTTGTACAAGTTAATTGGTTTATTCACAACGTTAGGGAGCTGCTTCACAGTGTCAAGCCTGCCAACAAGAAAAAAGCAGTTCCCTTTGTCTGCGTTGAACAGACGGCAAGTGCTTGAGAGTGTTGAGAGGAGGAAAAGGTGGAAGAAGTTAAGCCCTACTAGTCACAAGACTGTTTTAATATGCCAGACCTTCAACCTCACCAATCAATCTGAACAGAATATTGCAGAATTTAGTATGCACATGGTCCACGGTGAAGAGTTATTGTGATCTCAAAGGTTAAACTGCCAATATAATATAGTCTACTGCCAGCAAATCTGTTTTTGAAGAGTGTGTAACAAAGGCGGATTGTAAGTACTGATAAGTAGGGTGACATTCTGCATACTGTGCGTACAGATTTCAGTTGACACCGACATTTCTTTTCAATACCTGACAGAACAACGCCATCAAAACAATCTCTGGTATGCAGTCGAGAGCAGCACTTCTCTCTGTTTCAAGGACCATCAAGAGGATTGTTCCCACAGGCAATAGGATGAGTGAGGTTTCCACCATGGTTTGTGCAATCTGCAGTGAGTGGGTGCAGATGGGGGCAGAAGCGGCCAAATGATACTTGCTGTTGCCAGGTAGGTTTCGAACAGCATGTCTGGTATGTTATCCTGGGGGCCAATCAGGATGAGGCTTAGCAACTCTGCAGGAACTCTGCGCAAAGTGGGCATGTAGTATTTGGTGCACAGGTCAACCGTGTGTCTCAAACCTCATTTACATCAGTTGCCCGAAGATTTCACTCATAATGAAACTGTTCAAGTGCCTTCTCATACCTTTAGCAACTAAACCCCTGTTTAATCTGGTTGACACGATCATCATCATGGGCCAGAAAATCTGTTTTGTTCTCTCTTCAGTATTATACTGACATCATTATGCACAAACATTACACACTGTTAATGGAGCCGTAATTCACTTAACACACATGAGTAGGTAGGTGTAATTTACAAGCAATTATTCCAGCAGTGCTGCACGGATTGGCCGAGTGTGTAAACCTTTTCACTCACACTAAAATAGATATCATGCTCACATGAGGACATTAACATAGAAATCCACAAATGTTATTACTGTACATAAATCTGTTGCTGCACTGTGTGGACTGATTACATATCTCAAAACAGTTGCCTTAGGCAGCCTGTCAAGCTTTTTATTTGTTAAAATGGTGTGCATGGGGCTTTAGTGAGAGAGAGCGAGTTTGAAGCAGGTTGTTCCTTTTTTTATTTAGCATATCACTAGCTAACTACTGTACATCATTTTGTGAGTAGAAAAAGCTCCACTAATGATCACTTCTATTGATTCTAGTCAGCTGAAGTCACAAAGCTATGGTTATGGGTGTTTTCAACAACCTAACAGAGTTAACAGCTTTTCATTTAATTTGCAGATTGCAGATTCAACTAACTGATAAAGTTAATGCCAATAAGCTAGCTAAGTACCTAGCTAGATAGGGGGAAATCTGCCAGTTGTTATATCAGCCATCAATTGTGGGCTAGAAATGAGAAACCTGCTTTTGTCTTTTAACAATAACTATGACTTTGAATGGTAAATATGCCCCTGTTATCATATATATCAAAAACTGTATCTGCGCCAAGCTGCAGTGGAAAGTTTGACAGATATAGCAAAAGTAACCAAGGGGGTTAGCGAATGCTCAATTCAATTTCTTTCTTATCTCAAGTTAGCTCAGTGTTTGTGGTGTTTCTTTGTAGAAACTGACATGTGATTTCATTTTAGTCTGGCCATGTGGTGATGGGAGTGTGGAGAACAGAAGCCGCTTCACTATTTCTGTGTCAGTTGAATCAGAGCTTGGATGGTAAAAGAAATGACTATTGGAAACAATAGATTATGTAAGTGACTAATATCACTAATATGGAAATGCTTTATCACCTCCGCTCCACTTTGCAAATGCAGTTTAACTCATCATATGACTTTTCAAAAAGGCAAGTCAGAGATAGAAACAAACGAGCAAGCCTAAAACACATAATCACCTAAATGGGCAGTTAATGTTTATTTTGCAGCGTAACATTGATAAAGCTTCTATGAGATTTTGTGTGCCCTGGCATTATATATCCACATTATTGCACATTATTGATCTCTGTGGGGAATTGTGCCATTGTAGCAATGAACATAAATTTACACTGCAGAAGAAATAACTGTAAATATAAAATAGCATATGAACCAAAATGACAAAAACTAAAACTGCTTTCATAAAATCTTGATTGCTCACTTTAAAAAGCTACTTTTATGATGAATTGTGTAAAACAGAGAAACTGAGCTGTCAGATACAGGAAAGTTACACTTTGGGAAATATACTTGCTCAACAGTACTTCCAGGGGCGAGCTAGCTTAGCTTAGATAAGGTGTTTTGAATTGACAGAGCTTGACCATGTCTGGGCTGTGTCTCCCCTGTTTCCTGTCTTCATGCTCAGCTAAGTTGACTGCAGCTTCAAATTAGGCAAATGCAGAAATGAGTGTTATCTTTTGACAGTGATGTTAAAAATATATATTTGTGCACACCTGGCAGATTACATTCTCATCACAGATGCCCAACAGTCTTAAAATAAGCAGAAAAATACAAACCAAAACTAGTAAAGCGAAAAAACGACTATGTAACAACTACCCACATTCATTTTAAGACAATATCTGAGTCACAACTTCAAAATTTCTCTACAGAAAGTGAAACAGTTGCAAGACTTTTTTTTTTTTACAATACAATAACAATACAATACAATGCAATTCTATGGCAGTACTGCCATAGTCTGACAGTACTGTAGAACACCAAGGCAGTGCTCTTCATCTTCACCAGTCTTGTGAGTTAAATATCTTATCACCTTGTCTCCTAATAAAGCATCTGACCTCCTCTCCTCTTCCTCTCTTCTCTCCACCCCAGCCTCTTAATAGTGATTCTACAAGCCTGTGCATTGCACTTATAGTACCAAATATTGAACACCCTACCGATCGATGCGCACATGGGCCTTGAGTGCGTGCCACTGATTATCAAGGTGTGCTTTGTGTGTGTTCAACCACCCAGGTGAAATGAACAGCAGGACAGCAGAAACACAAATATACGTTTATTCCCTTCCTGTCACAGGAGGTTTTCAATACTAAAGGCTCGTGCCACAAGTGTGGGAGGCAATGCTGCTCATCATTACTGTGTGCTGTTTGACTTCATGTGGTGTTGGGTTAGGAGCAGGCTAAAGGAAATAAACTGTGAGCAGCACTTTATTTGGATAGTCCACCTACAGATTTCAACAGCTTGTTAGTTGAGCTTCAACAACCATTTTCTGTTATTACACCACTGTGGTTAAGGTTTTGTTAGGTTGAGGCACAACCACATTAGAAGGTAAGGTTAATTCCTGCATTTCCATCTGAAGAACCATGAAGGTTAGACAAAGTCTGAAGAGAGGGGGCTCACCTCTCGAAGTTTAGAATGACTTTGTTTTGTAGAGAACAAGGTTATTGTCCTCTCCATAGGCAATGATTTCACCAGTTCCCAGTTCCCTGTATGATGACTCATCCCCACCCTTGATGAGGCCAAGGATGGTCATGTCATCTGCATATTTATTTGGATATTTTGGTCCTGGGGTGGAGACACAGTCCAAAGTATACAAGGTGTACAATTTGGGGTTGAAGCGCAACCCTAGGGCGAGCAGTGGTCGACCAAAATGGACACGAAGGAGAGTGAATGAAAGTTGGGGGTCGCTGGTATCAAGAAAGCTAGTGAATCAAAACTGTTTTTCTAATGTTTCTGATTTTCTGTTTCATAGAAGTCAAGACCTCTTCAAGTTTAATGGTTTAACCCGCTTAATTAAATTAACACACAAATGTAGTAATAAATTTACAAATATAGCTGAAGCAACCATTCTTCTTGCATGAATTTTGTCCACCAGGTATCCTGTCTCATTTAACTATTTGATCATGGTCACTGCCTATAACCAGCTCTTTGACTTGCTGGTTACAGTTAACAATGCTTTGGTTGCCACGATGAACAGATATTGTAGGCAAATAAATCAAAGACACTGACAATAAATCTATTTATTAAATCAGATGCATTTAGTATGAACATTTGGTGTTGGCAGCAAACAGTTTGTGGATACAGATTTGTAGATACCAGCCTGGTTTTTATAAGTCTGTTCAGCCATTACTGAATATCACTGTTCTCCGTCTATTCGTTCTAAATAACCTGCCAACTGAACTACACTTGTAGATTTTTAAAGCTGGTGTGAAGTATGTATTAAGACTTTTTACAACCAGTAAAAAAAAAAGGATGCAAGTCAAAATGTTGCGCCTGGTGTAAACAATGGAGTGCTGGTTGTTGCAGAATGAAACCCGAGCACCAGTTCACACCTGAAGACCATTTCCAGCTCGATAAACACACATTCTGCGGAGACCCCACTGACCTCAATAAGGTAGAGAGTAACTGTGTTTGTGTGTGTGTGTGTGTGTGTGTGTGTGTGTGTGTGTGTGTGTGTGTGCTTACAGCACAGAAGTGCATCTGCTCGTTTTCTGTGTGTGTTGTCATGTGTGTGACAGGCCATCAGTCATGATTGGATCCCTGTACTGCGGCGGGTGAGAGCGGTCGCTGCCAGGCGGTCCTCAGGGACAGAAAGGAGCAGTATGACAGTGATGGAGTGAGGTGTACCTGAGGTTGGGTGTGTACAGTTTGTGTGTCAATGTGCATGTAAATGAATGCACGTGCGTAGCTGGTGGGCTATGCTGGTTGTTGTTGCTGGAGTGACAGCTGGCTGCTTAATCTGCTCGTTTGGAATAAAATGCTGTCCAGTTCTATGGGACAGAGGAAGCACCACCACCACCATCAGCGCTTTAATAATCCACCCTCTCTGCTCTTTTCTTCTCCTCGCCTCTTTTTATATCTTTGATTCTATCTTTGCATCTCTAAAACTCCTCTCTTTTCTGCATATTTACAGTATCTAGATCTCTGTGCCCTTCTATTTCCATCTTCTTATCTGTCATTTGTACGTTATCCAGCTGCTCCGTGACTCATACCACCAGCTGTGTGCGTACGTCTGTGCATGCGTGTGTGTGTATGAGATCTTGTACTTTTATCTTTGTGAGGAACAAATGACTCTGAGGAAAACACTGAAACGGAGAATATATTTTTGGTCCTGACTTAATGCTGGGCTATTTCAGGGCTAGGGAATAGATTTAGGGTACAGTTACAGATGGGTTATAGATAGGGTTACATTTAGTGTTAAGGTTCTACACCGCATTTAGACATACAGCATGTATTCAAGAGTGGCTGGCTGTCTTTTGCCTCTTGTAACTTATGTAATGGGAGATATTTGGTGTCTTTTGTATTGAGGTTGCATCATCATGTTTAGCAAGTTTTAAAGGAACTGTTTAACATTTTGGTAAATATGCTTACTTGCTTTCGTGCTGAGAATTAGATTCAGAACACTCATGTCTAAAGGTTTAGATTAGCATTAACGCTGGAGATGTGGAATAGCTATGGCGCTAGAGTTTGAAATTACACTATTTGCTGTTTTAAATTGTTTCATTGTACAATTCAAATACTTTTACTACTTTTTTTTTTTGGTGAATGGTTTTCTCTGACACATTGTTCAACATTAACACAATAAAAATAAAAATAAATTAAAACAGAATATGCACTGAAAGCTGGTGGTTAGTTGGGTATTTATAGGAATGCCAGAAGAAGCACTGAACTGTATATTTTGAGGGCACTGTGAATCATTAACTATAAACAGAAATTAATCATTGTAACCATTGCAATCTGAACTTGAGCTAGCTCTTGTTTAGTGTGAACTTGCACAATAGTGGCTACTGATTCAGTCAGATAATGGTGATTCTGAAGGGAAATTTTAAAAGCAAAAAAGATGTGGTTTTCACTGTGGAGTTACTGACGCATAACACCTTTCAGTAACTCCATACTTTATCTTGTGTACGCAAGACAGAGAGAAATGGAAATGTAAAAAATACATTTTTATTTATACACATGGAACTTGATTGGCCTCGAAGTGTTGGTCCTCACAAGGATAGAAAAGCAAATGTGTAAGTGTGTGCATGTGTCACACAGTGCTGAATGACTGTGTCATCTTATTGCTCAAACAGGAAATCTATTCTGTCAGTCTCCTCGTTAATTGTCAGGCCACACACAAGGTCGTGTTTCCATCACTTCAGAGGACATTACATTGATTTACAGTTATTTCCTCAAGACTTATCCTAACCATATCCTCTACTTTAACCTTACCCTAACATTAACTCCTAAAACCCTTAAACCAAGTCTTCAACCCTAAACTGTGATGATGAATGCATTGTGTCCCCATAAGTAAGGCGAGTCCCCACAATGTGAGTGTGTAAACAGATTTATGTCCCCACAATGTCAGTAATGCGTAAACACACACATGATCTTAAAAGCATACAAATGGCCTGTCTCCCACACACACTAAAAATCAGAGACACAAACTATTGTTTTCTTCTGTGTACACAACCAAGTACACACAAACAGCACACCCACAAACACATGCACACACAAATATAGATTACTCCGGCTAATCTGTGCACATTAAAGCCATTAGTGCAAACATTATCTCTGTGATCAGTGATTATAGCAGCCATATAACAGAGCAGTGTTGAAGCCTTTTGCAAATTCAGAGTGCTTTAGATCATCTGAGGGCAGCCGACCCTTTCCTGTACCATTAGAGACCAAACTTTACATTTTATTGACAAGATACTGAATGAACAAAGAAATTCACTGCTCTGTAAAATCCACAGCAGATAGTAAAAAGCACTTAAGTCTAATTGGCCTGAGTTATATGCCAACATTTCAGCAGACAACACCAGATGGTATTTTTCTTTTTTCTTTCTTTTTTCTTTTTTTTCACCGTAAGGGAGGTGTTGATTGACTCCATACTTTGTTATCCTTCTAATTACTCCAAAGGATTATTAAACCTGAACGCTGAGTCTTGTCTGCATTGCTACAGTTTCAAGAGATTTTATACATTCTGATTTTCTATCATAAATTACATTAAATAAAAAACTGTATGGGTGCAATAAACAAGGACAGCATGTTCTGACACAGTTCAAACATGACAAGCTGTGCATTGTTCATATGTGGAGCTTTTTAACCACAAGACATCACTTTTTTTTTTTTTCTTTTAATAGCCCATCTCTGTCATCAGAAAGTAATAAAAGTAATAAAAATAAAAACATGACGGCATGTATGTAGTTTGGTCTAACTTTAGCAGTTATTGGCTCATGAGTCATTGACTCAACAGTCATTGACTCATATTTATGCAGCCACAATAGCAAAAATAAAATAATAATGATCTTTTTTTTTTTTTTTTCTCCAGAGGTGCACAGCTCAGCCAAAGAAGGCAAATGGGCTGTTGCTCAGGCAACTTTAGCCCAGTCTTATGCATGTCCTTGCCTGAGGCACTTTAGGGTCATCTTATTTAACCAGATTATTTTGTGGCATTTCTATGGTAACTGGGAGGTGCTACTCTCAATGTACAAAAATTAAAAGTTAAAAAGTTACAGTGAAATATAAACATCAGTAAATGAATATTATTTTACTTTCTTTGCTCATTTTTTTCAACAAAAGGTTAAAGCCATTCCTGTTGACTGTAGTGAGCTGCTTTCAGCTTCAATTAGCAAGCCACTGTCTGTCTTTCTAATTACGATAGCTCTTAGGTGTAAAAAGCCTTCTATCTATGGTCTAATGTCACAGGCTACATCAGAGGTTTTGTCAGCATGAAACAACTCACTGTGGCAGCTCTACACTTGGTACTGATTTGCTGAAATTTGGCTAAAAATATCAATATGTTGGTATCAGTACTAACTACAAAAACTTGTATTAGTCAAGGTATATGGTCTTAATAAACCATAAACTGAGAACAAACAACATACAGTTGAAAGTATGATGCACATTCTTATATTACATCTTATAGTCATTGTTAAAATTCTCACTGCTCTCGACAGTCTGGGCCATTTCTTCCCTAAACTTCTACCATTAGTTATGGTTTTGGCTCCTGCTTTAGGGGACAGATAAACTGTCACATTTTCTTTTTCCCTCGATTCCTCTTCATCCTTACTTCTTCCCCTAGCTGTTACTCTGAGGCTTAGTGTAGCCGCTGATGGAAGAACCTAACAAAAAAGTCATCTGTGAGTCACATTATCACTAATTCGGCCTCCAAAATGGCTCTAAAAAGTGAAAACTTATTATTACTTCTGTAGTTCGATTAAGTATTTGCAGTAGGAAAACACAGAAATACAATTGTTCTTTTATGATCATTTCATTTGTCACAAATACATTGAACTGATTTCATGTGAAATGCTTGTCATGAAAACACCTCCCATTAAAATTGAGTCAATGTCTTAAAAATAGTCATTAGGAAAGTGGCAACTGACAACGTATTTTGCATCTAGTTTTGTCAGGCTCACTTGTGTGTGTGTGTGTGTGTGTCATTCATATGAAATATGAATGATAAAAAACAAAATAAAATTAAAGAAAATACAGTCCTGAGACCGCATACAGCTCGCTGCTCTTTCCTTGAGTGGACATGTTTTCCTGCTGTTGGCAGCACCCCTCTGATTCATCTGCACTCAGGATGCACTCATTAGTTAGAAGGCAGATTCTTTTAAAATTCTGATATGCATAATTCATGCAATAATTACTAAACAAATACAAATGAATCTAAATCCCAGGTGGTCACATTTCATTTGCTCCGTGTGCATCAGAGAGGAATGATAAATAACATTAAGTCAATGTGCCTGACATGATTTGTTTTCGTGACATATGCTTTAATGACTGCAATTGGCCTTTATGTTCCAGTGGAGTTAATGCCATGATACCCATGCATGCAGCCCATTTATTTAAAGGAATAGTTTAACAATTAGGTAAGTAAACCAAAAGTTTACTCTTTGTGGTTTTATGTTATGTTGTGGGCTCGAAGTACTTCCTGTACCAGCCCAGTCTTCATGCCAGACTAAGCTAATCAAATTACCAGCGATAGCTGCCACCCTCAAATATGAAGCTACTGTCTGTAGCTGTTTAGCTTAGCTTTGCATAAAGTCTTGCACACAGGACACAGCCTGGCTCTCTCTATGGGTAGTAAAATTTGCCTGACAGCACTTAGCTCACTTAATAATATGTTAATTAGCTACAGAGATGTTGACAGCTCTATTATTCATTTTTTTTTTTTTTTTTAAATGTCTAAGGTACTGTCACCCCTTACTTCCAGTCTTTAAGCTAATTAAGCGAATCAGCTACCAGAACTAGTTCGATAGTTAATACACAACATAGTATCAACAAATAATTGCAAAATTTCAAATAATTTCATTTATTTATTTTTACCTTTTTTTCATAATTTGTAGCATCTTTGTGCTCTTTATTTTGTTAATGAATTAGACTTCCAGGAAAGATTTAAAATGGATATCTGGAACCTTGAATATGAGCTTTGGCCATCTTATCTAGTCTATTTCACAGAGATGATGTAGTGGAGCTTTGTATGGTTGAAGCAGGCTTAGCTAAGCTCTTCTTATATGTTGCATGAGAAAAAAAACAATCCATGAGATGAAGCCCTGTGAAGTAAAACGTCTGCCATCCGCTCACTATCTCTCTCTCCAACAGTCTTCCCTTCCTTCATCCCTTCAGACGCTCTTTTTGCCCACACTTCTATCCCCTTTATCTCTGAAGATCTGTCAGTGCTTAGCAACACGCATCACCACGCTTTCAGTGAAGTGTTTCCTACTGGATATATTCGTGTGCGTGTGTGCATTTCATGTGACACTTGTCACTGTTGTTATCCCTGTATTGTATGTTTAAACTGCCTTCAGTATGTGCAGGCAGCCCTGCAAATGCCTTAACACTTGCACAAATTTATGTTTTACATAAATTCTGAACATGTAATTTAATGAAATGTGAATGTATTCTTAATTTATACTTTTTACTTTCTGTCTGCCTTCAAATTTCATTGCTATTTTCTGTCTCTCACACCTTTTCCCTTTTTATTTAACTTCCTACCTTTCTCTCGTTTATGTTTACCCTCCATGTGTACATTCATCCATCGTTTCCCTCTTTTTTTCTCTATTTCGTTCCATCTGTCAACATCCTGGATAAGGTAGCCATGGTAACACAGTTAAAGTGTGTTGTGACAAAATAGATTTTGTAAAGGCCAATCCATGGATTACTTAGTTACCTTCACAAACGTGCACGCACACACACACTAAAACTTTCTATCCTTTCATCTCTCTCAAGGGATAGTATTAATCTGTTACCATGGCTACCAACATGTGGGAAATAGTCCCCCTAGAAGAAACTTTGAAGCACGTAAAAGATAAAAAAAAAAAAAAAAAAGATAGATAGATGAAAGATCGTTTTAATGAGATTGGTCAACACTCAGAGTCAGTTTCGTTTTGTTTTTTTTTCTATCAATATTAGGAATATTTGATTGTCAAAGTAAGAATGTGATCTACTCCTGTGCTGGACTGCAGATTTGTCCGAGGCACACTGTTCAACAATTTATTACACACCCAGCTCTGAGACATACTGCTGCACTGACCGAAATGATTTTATATTACATGCTGTAGATTTTCTAGGCTTACTGTATGAAGCCGAGGGCATGGCAGTGGCAATCATAATAGAAGCAGTTCCAGCCCGACAGAGCTGGATGTGAAAAGGTCAATTAACATTTCTAGCCAGAGGTTACAGCCATGTAGGTATTATATTAGGTATTAGATAGGTGTTGTGTGGTAACCCGTGGTTTAACGTGATTTTTAAAAATGGGACAAAGAGTGCACAGAAAAGCAGGTTTACGAGGGGTTCATAGTTGTTTTTCGTCTGGAGGCAGCGTCTTCATAAATGATTATCCTGAACCAGGTGTTCTCTCAGTGAGGACTTGATTAAAATTCCTGAAATAGATTGTGTTACTCAGACGGTAAAATGGTTTCACATTTTGTTCCAAGAACAAATAAGCCTTCGATCATATTTTAAGATCAAATATGACACATAAAAGCTCAAGGATTCACAAATATGAGCAGTTACAAACAACCTGTTTGAGAAGGAAACCCACTAGTTGTTGAGTTTGTCGCTGAATCCTCATAACCTCTAAAACTTCAACAACAAAGGAAGAAAATAAACTGGTACTGAGTCGCAATTGTAATGTAAATCAGGTTTAATGGGTTTAGAGTGTACAGTGTGACTGTACTGAACGGTATGGTTAACTGACATTCAGTATGTACTATATGTTGATGTAAAGCAGGTATAATGATTTTTTGGTTTGGTTTAAAGTGTTATGATGGTTCAATTTGCTAATTAGCCTGAAACCCAATTTAGCTCTGATGGTGGGACTAACAGAAAAGTTATTTCCATTTATTCTCTGTTCACCATGAATGTCTGCCAAGAATTTCTCCAAAGTGGTGAACCGACCGATCGGCAAACCAACATTGTCATTATAGGAGCCACTCTGCTGGCATGTGCTAAAAATATACAAGAAAATGCCAGAAAACATATTTGCATATCAGAAGCTTTGTTAAATCAACAGCAGCTGTTTGCTGTTTCTTGATATGAGTTACGATGTGAGCTGTTTTCTCACTTGTGACAGGAACAGTTATTATGCTGTCAGGCTCCAGTACAAATCCTGCACACACAAACATACAGAGACTGAGTCGCCCAATAGTTTGTGTAGTGAGACTGGTATGCATTTTTACTTATTTCATCTGGTTTGGCAGTCAGTTATTATACAAGCTGTACAATAACTGACTTGTAGTGTCTCTCACAAACACATTACATTCCTGCTACCAGCTGCTTCCCATCCAGACAATTGCAGAATCTCTGAAATGCAACATGTGCTGAGTTAATGAATTCACAGTTACTAAGGCCAAAGGCACAGAGACATAGTTTGAAACAGCAGACTTTTGATTTCACCAAAGATAATGCATGTTACAGATCTGATAGAAAGTTCAGCCTAATTAGCTTAACAACCGCGAGCCAGCTTATTAACTGCCTTGACTTCCTTTTCATTTTTATAGGGTGACAGTGTACAGAGAGAGGGACCTTGTAAAACATGCTCTCAGCTTAATTCCTGATTAAAAATGTTTCAGCACTTTCAGTTCTATTTTAAGAATCTAAGAAGCTACACCGTTTGAGCGCACAGGAGACAAAGTGCGTCGGAGCAGATCAAAACATTGAGTCTGACCAGAAACTCCGCCAAGACAGTGAGTCACCCATCTTCTCCCTCCACGGGTGCTACCCGGCTTTGTAACCGAGCAGAAGGAAAACAACACTCTTGTTATCTGTGTCTTTGGGGCAAGTGCTGCTTTCCTTTCCATCTGTCTTCTCCTGGCTTTAGTCTGATCTCTTTTCTCTTACTGTCTTTCTTTACTGTGTTGTTATCCAGCGCTGATAAAGACCGACTGCAACCCCCAACCCCCAACCCCCTCCTCTGTAGGTCACATCTGGCAGTATGACTGCTTATATTTGAGCTTATGCTCTGTTACATAATGTCCCACATTTGGTCATCAATTGCAATCAGTGGAACGTATCCATCATCTATAAAATGCTCTATTTCTTTTCTTTGCAGTCTTGCATCATTGTTCTCCCATCACAAAAGTGTTCAACCAGTTTTATGATCTCTTGAAGAAGAGCACGGGTTAGTTATAAGACCTGAAATGGAAATATATCCCAAAGGAAAAACATCTTTGTCCACAAAATCCTTTTATCTCTCGTTCACTTGAGCACCTTCTACATTTATCTGCTAACTGGGGTATCTGAAAGATGCAGGATTGGGTGGGTTGTTATGGTCTGCCCCCCAGGCAGCACATCTCAATCTGGCATAGTAAAGCACAGAGCCATCCTCTTTCACTATTCTCCTTTCACATTGATGGTTATTGTCTGTTTATGGATACAGCTGGCAGCCTGCACATGTGTGTCATTATGAACAGTGCATAAGCTCTGCAGAGTTCGCCAGCTGGCCATATTTTATCTATCTGCCCTTGCCCTCTACTATCTGTTGCCAGCAACACCAGCCCACTGTTTTGTAGCTGATGAAATCCACTAAAATGCCAATCCATCAGCGTTTTCCAGCAGGGCCCGTCCCTGCGGTGTTGTTAGTAATATGGCTCCACATAGACCAGCACTGCATGTTGGCGCGCTCTGGCTTTTATTACCCAGGCTCTGCTGGGAAGATCTAATTCTGATGGGAATGATTGGTAATATTAACGCATTTATCACAGATATGCGAGAAGGGGAGGGAAAGTGTGGGTTGTAATGTTATTCTGCTCATGTGAAGTTTGACAAATGAGAGAAAGTAAGACGTAACGGAAAAAGGAAATAAAAAGAAAGACATGGAAGAAGTAATGATGTAAAGATCTAATTTTACATGTTAGATTGTTAATTTCCCAACAATCTTCATCCTAAATAAAAACAACACAACATGTGGTGGGTAAATGAAGACCAGTTGCTGCAGCAGGTCATTTATCATTCCAGTGCTGCCACTCGATGGTAGAGTTAAGAAGTGCACATTAATGACGCCCAGTGCAGGAGTTATGTGCTCATTTTGCACGTTTCATCACAGAGGTCATAAATACGAGGCTATTTGCATTCATGAATAAAAGAAAAGTATCATAATTTCCATCTTTATTTTTCATTCATGTACATTTTCTTTTTGCAACACCACGTGTTAATAAAGTCGTCATAAACTTGTTGAAATGTTCAAACATTGCTCCATCTGCATTAGCTTAATCCTGAATGTCACCCTAAAGTCCAAAACTGCTCTGACTGATCCTGCTGAAACTTTATCCTCCGATAACTCAGCCATTACTTCAGGGCAAATGTCTGCCAAAAGACACACCTGTTTAATTATGCGTTTTTGGCTGTGAAATGAAGCTGGTGGATTGCTTGTCATTTTCAAGACCTTCAAGGCCCTCAAAAGGTTGACGAGGTATAATGAAGCTTCGCTAAGTACACACTAGATTTATTTAGAGGACCCAGCAGTAGTGAAAGAGTGATGTGAAGTGGATTGACATTTTCAAAAGGCCACTGTGGCCATTTTGTCAGTGGAAGACAAATTCATGTTTTTCAGTGTCAACGAAACATAAGTCATACTGTAACTAGAACAAAGTATCGATCGCCAGTCGGACGTGGATTGCCAGATGTAGCTGAATTTGTTAAACTGTACAACATCAATCAATTCCTCTTTAGCAGAGTGTGACTTTGTACTAGCTTTGATGTACAGGAGAGGGCAGTAAAATCAAACTAGCTGCTTCTTGAACATCTATTATAGTGTTACCATAAACCATAACACCCTGTGCAGGGGCTGTAGTATTCTTATTAGTAACCAGTATGGCTTTTAAACAAGGATATACATAGAAGGCCCATAAGTCTGTAACACTGGAAAGCTAAATTTTTTGGGCTGAGTGAGCAAAGCCATGTTGTTATAACTTACACACTGAGCATCCATTTTAGGGACATTTCAGGCCAGAATTGTCACTCAACTTTAATCGGTTTACCCGGTGCTTAGTCAGCCTCAGGTTTACTTTACATTGGCATGCTAGCATGGTAAACTGGGACATGGTGCATGGTGTACTGTTGCACCTGATGGGAATTCAGTTCACTTAGTTTTAAGGGTGCTGTGTCATGAACTGAACTTAAATTTCATTCAGTTTTGAACTATCCATGAAAGGAGACACCCATGTTCTAAGTTGTCCAGATGTTTCTCGCTGGGACAAAGTGGACCACACAGCTAGATAAAGGTTATTCACTGATTTTAAGGCACCCTGAAACTTATGGCTGCCTTTTATACATTTTAGACTAACGAAACTCTAATGTTTTATAATAGTAAATATGATTCCTATTTTCAGTCTTATGAGATAACAATTGTTCTGACGGCCCATTATTCTGAAACCACAATAGTCAGAAAAAAGTACAATTGGACCGAAAGCCCATTCCCGAAAGCAAAGATCCACTGCTCTGAAAGCTTTTCTGATGAATTTCTTTGTCTTCTTTGAAAGTGTATTTTGACTTGCAATAAAAGATAAAGTCAGGTAACCTTCTTTAAGTGTCCTTCACTATCATGGTCACAGTTTGGTTAGGTTTAGGCATCAGACCTTCCTTACTTACGTTACGTACATACTTTGGTGAAAAAAAAGTGTGTATTATCAGAACAATGGACTGTCTGAACAATGTGTTTTTATTTCAGAATTACAGACGAATGGGCTATTGGCCCAATGGGACTATTTATTTAGCTAACTAACTGTTATCATTTTTAACTTTAGCATGCTAAATATGTACTGTACAGCTCTGAGGGTGATATAAATTAATCATTAATTTTTGAGGCGTCTGAAAAGTCACTGACACCAAATCTTCATTTACCGAGATATTTCTCTCTGGTCCAAGATCGCACTGCTAGCATGGTTATAAGTAATGTATTCACTGAAACTAAAGGCACCCACTGAAACTTATGGCTGTCTATATATTTTTTTGGACTATCTATGTTTGTACAATTTTGACCTGTGAGGCAACAGGTAAAGTCAAGGGATCATCCCCCAGGTTGGATTTATGCAATTGTCGGCATGAATTTTATGGCAGTCCATTTAACAGTTGTTAAGATATTTCACAGTGGACTGACCACTCTGCTGGACTGGCTGAAAATAGTGTCTTCATTGAAACTAAGGCACCAACTGAAACTGATGGTTTTCTATCTTTCTTTTGGACTAACACAACAGTAGATAATATCTGTAATATACATCACATTTTGTATAGTTGCAAACAAACAATTTTACATTCTTGTGAAGTCAAACTCTGTAAAATGACTGAAAACATAAACTTTAAATTATGACTCTTGTGCTACAGTACATCACCATCATTTTTAACCTTATAATACCTCTGTGTTGTGCTTATGGCTCATTTATTGAGGACATACATTGTAGTCTCTGTGCTGGAGGCATGTAAATATCAGCATGCTCCAGAATTCACTGAAGAGGTATCTTCTTGACGAAGATAAGTAGTAGTGAGAGAAATAACAGGTCACCTTGGCAATCAAGCACCTTCGAAATTCCTGTATCAGGCAAGACTTGACAGTTCACTTAAGTAGTAGACTGAGGTTTCAAACTGTAAAACTGAGGGACACTTGGCATCCAGGTCATCTCAGGTTCCAGACCCCTCCTTGACCTCTACCCAGATCTGTATCTATCTCCTAACATAACAGCATTAAGCTGTTTACATTGTGATAAAACAAACTTACAATATGTTGAGTATGGAAATGATGCATTCCCACATACAGTTCAGTCCATGTTCATCTTTCCAAGCTCTCTGAAACCTCTCAACTCCTCTTCTTCTTTTTTCTCTCTAAGATATCCATCCCATCCTTCTTCTCTTGTTCTCTTTCTGGCTGGATGACTATGCCATTGGCATCTTGAGGAGTGTTGGCTACTTTGCCACACTGGTTTTCTGTTTGGGGTTATGTTTCTGTGCAATGCCATAAGGCACATGGGCAGCGACGGTGCCCATCTCAGCCGCTCCTTCCACATGAAACATCTGGTCATCGAAGTAGATGTGAGGCCTGATCTTCTCCAACATGGGGCCCTTCGGTGCTCCTGCAAGGAACAAGGCCTCGTCGATCTCCAAGCCCCAAGCTCTGAGTGTCTTCAGTGCCCGGATCCCAGAGCTGGCTGCGCTACGAGCTGTGACCAAATATGTTCGAATGGGACAGTCCAGGCGCTGGCCTTTAGCGTAAAACTTTTTCTGGAGCTTCCCCAGTGCCTCCAGGAAGCCCTTCAGGGGACCCTGCCAGAGACAAAGACAGAGATTATGATAAAACAGAGCTGGTGAAACTGTGTGTTCTCCTGTGTTTCAGTGTCTTGTTTTGTGTATTTTACTCCTTGCATCATTAGTTGTTATTGCCTTGTCAGGCCACACACTTAAGTGCATGCAGCTCAGGCGAACATTTATTCAATTAGAACACTTTTATTTAAATGTTGGCATTTTGAAGCCTGCACGGCTTAAAGCTCATTTCATAAATTGCTGTCTGTCTGATAGAACGACACAGCATCTGACAGTCTGCATCCCAGTGCCATTTGAAACCATTTATCATATCATTTTGCATAATATATTCATAGAATAATCAGTTTATAAAATGGATTTTATATCAGGAACATCTGCATAATCACTTACAGGTGATTACGGGGCTGCAGGGAAATGGCAATTAAGTCTACAAAGCGGATTGGGCTTTAGAGCTCACCTACATTTTGTTCCCTTAATTTCTGTTACTACTGTTCAAGAGAAAATGTCCAAACAAACTTCCACTGAAAGCCACATACATGATCCAGTAGCGTGTCCTCGTTGTCCTTCTCGTGTTCGAAGAACTTGTCCAGCCCATGGGCCTTGAAAATGCGCTCGGATTCATCAGAGAAGAGGACGGCATCACCATCAAACGCCACCCTCAGCTGGGACTCTGACACCTCTGTCAGCTTCTCTGTCATGAACATGGTGGCTGCAGCGATGCCTGGACACAAACACAGACATCAGCAAGGATAAAAAGGTTCAGTAATACTTGTAGGCTCAGAATCAACAGAACAGACATTTCTTGCATGAATACACTTCACTTTGCTTTGCTTCAAGTGACTCCAGTAGATACTTTGATACCTGCAGACAGTCACATGTTGAGTGGGCTTGAATCAAGTGAACAGAAACATCACTTGCTAAATTAAAACTAGCTTTCGCTTCATCACTTTATATCCTGCTAGAAATGGAACAAAGCAGCAATGTTTTCATCTACGTTGTCACAGCTGTAGAGCAATTACATAAAAAAAACACCCTCTGGACAGACTTGTAATGGCCTTCAGCTTACAGGAAGTATTAACAGTTCCCTGGCTAATTAAGACCTTTCAAGTAAAATGTCAAGGACACTTCCTTTGCTTAACTCGTTTTATGTGTGTGTTTGTGGTTGTTGGCGGACGTGTGCTTCCTACAGAGTCACTGCATTAGCGACATTAAGCGTGTAGGTCACATGAAGAATGTCACTAAAGTCACCTTGAGAGGTATGTGTGGCCACACTGTGATCAATCAGCACTCCAGTTAATTTCCTCTCATCTCTTTCCACACAGAGAATATGACATTGGTCGATACAATATGTTGTTTTCTGTTTCTGGTCTGTGCCAACTAAACTAATACACATCTTGATTGTTTTTTTTTAATTAGTGTAAAACATCCTCTCTTCTGTTTAAAACATCTCCACTTGATCTGCTTTATTTCACGATGCGCTCTTCTGTTTTGATGACAGTAATAATGTGCCATGAAATGTGCTGCACCAAACAAATTTAAACCTTCAGAAGTGGTTGTCAACTCAAGTTTCACAAATTTCACATCAACATATTCTATTCCCAGCTCCTCGTCAGCAGGGTATATTAACATTTTGTATTTCTTTGGCAGGAAGGATTCATGTTTTCAAATATTGATCTACTGTATATTCAGAGCCGCAGTCAGAGCAATGCTGATATTTCCTTCAGTGTTCATATTCACTGACACGCGAGAAACCATCAAGAAAATACAAAGAGAGGAAACAATCAATATGCTAGTTTATGGTAATGTCACTGCAGCATTGGAGGAGATGTCAGTCACTGCTACTCATTATGCAAACAAGACAGAAAAAATTCAGAATGTATACTTGCGGTTCGCTGTGTGTGTAAGAATTTAATACCGTCACGCTCACATATTTCCATTTAAATGGAAGTTTAAAAGACAGCGTTGAAGTTTTATTCCCTTTATCTGAAATTACATATATTTTGGGGAAAAAATGCCACTTTCAAAGAGTTAAACCATTCTGCACTTATAATTACAATGATAATAATAACACTAGATAGGCATGTTTGAAGCTACTTTAAAGTTTCTGCAAATCGATTTTCATACAATAATGAAATGAATGAAAATAAATGGGTGCCCCGAAGGTAGAAGAGATTCAAACTCTATAAAATTAAAGCAGCTTTAAAACAGTCAGCTGTAATGCAGAGTGCATGTGTAAATGGACTAAAGCATGCAAAAACACTGATGTGCAATACTTATGGTTTGAGTTACTATATGTGTTTGCAATGTAAACATCATACTGTGTCAGAAACCTGGATAACCCGTTATTCTGGTTCTAAAACCTGAGTACTAGCTGAAGTACACGGGTAGACATTGTGGCATGCAAACACCTTATCCAGGTTTCTGACTCTGTAACTGTCATGTGCAGAGGTGCCTCGTAATTTGTCTTTAAAACAAATAAATATATATATCAGGATGTGATCATGATCTGCATTACTGTACATTATCACGATTGTCTTCTGCATAGAGTCTTGGCAAAACCTTTCATCAAACTTTATTTGTATGGCACTTTTCATACTTAAAAGCAACACAAAGTGCCTCACAGAGGCTAAGAACAACAATGACAAAAAAAAAAAAAAAAAAAAAAAAAACCTTTATTTAGTATTTGTATTTTTACAAGTACTTTTCACCAGTATGTCGTTTTACTGTAATATTAGAAAAACGTCTACTTTGCTATGGTAAAATTCAAATTCAAATACAGTTTTGTACCGTTTTTTCCTGTATTGGTGATGACACGGTGGAGAAGCTTTCTTTTTTACTTTCTACTTCTGCACTGTTACATTTGAAGTAGGGATTTGTTAAGGGACAACTTTTAATTTTTACTCCACTAAATTTTAGTCATTTAAATCAATGTGTTTTTTGAATTTCCCACATTTTTTAAGTGTAACTTCTATAAGTTTAGAAAGGGTCTGTATAATATCAAAAGCTTAAAAATTAATAACCACATTTTCGGTGTAAACATCATATCCTAAATGTCTAAATCTACTCACTGGTGCAATGTGAACATCATTAATTTGTTTTTTGCAGTCATATTACATTTTTTCTTAGCTGTACTGTATCATCACCTTTCACTCTGAAGTAACAGATACCATATAAAGTTAGATTTTATCGTCCTCACCCTTGCGTGTGTGTGCGTATGTGTGTGTTTACCTTCAGCCAGCGCCTCCCTGACCTTTTCCGAGTCAGCAGACAGGTAGAGGTTAGTGTGCCAGGCCTTCAGGTAGCCAATAGGACTGCTTCCCCCCGTCATACAAAACCTCTCGATGAACAAATCTGGGGACAAGAGGAACAAACAGCAACATGGTTTTCAGTTTCAGCACAACACCCAGTGTTAAATGTCAACATACAGTACATTAGAAGTATTACAGATCCATTACAATATTAATACATGTATTTATTTGTGTCTTTACAGACTGCTCGGAGCTGTAGCTTAGCATTTGTCATGCTAAGCAATTTCAAGAGGTGAAGCGGAGGGGAGATGCGAGGATAAGGGCAGGGTGAGAGGATAAACTTACAAGAGGGTGGGAGAGTGTCCAAAGAGGGGGTTAAGTATGAGAAGAGGGGACTACGTGGGGTCAAGGCGGTGCAGATGAGAGAGAGAAGGAATTAGGATTGGTGGGAAAGTGTCTGTTTGCATTTTGGCTTAGGGAGGCTCTTAATTCACCACTGAGGGCTGATCCAAAGAGCAGTGGCGAGGCAGTACGAGTTGTTCAGGTAAAATGATCCGATATTCACGAGGAAATGGGAAGAACAGAAAGGGCACAGGATTAAAGTGACAGACTAATGTTGGGATGGAGATTTGATAGAATGAGTTTGAGAAGCGCTGAAGGTTATAATAGACTGCGAAGATGTGGGCGACACCAAAGATAGATGGAGATATAGTAGAAGTGAAGGTTAATGTGGGTGGGAGATTAGCGTGCTGAGACGGCAAGGTTAAAGCATTTATATAAAGCTGCACTAGGCAAGAAACTTGTCTTAGATTTCATCCACATTAAAGGGCCACTTCCTTAAAGATAAAAGGACTAGTGATAGGAGTGCACTGGAAACAAACAAAAGGTGTCCTTTTCATACAAAACACCTAACGTGGTTCAGTCTCCTCCTGTAGCCACATTCTTTACATATATGTTATAATTTCCATAATTTTTCTGTCATCAAAATTTGTATATACTACGATTTTGTTGGTTTCTTCTGTACACTCGTCATCTATTGCATGTTGGTCCTGGCAGAGGGATCCCCTTCCCCTGTGTTTCTTCCATTGTGATTTCGGGCTATCCAAATAAAATCTGACTTGTCTTGACACATAAACACAAATTAAATTATAGATAGCTTTTGCATTTGTGCCTCTGGTCATTAGGCATTGGGTAGCTTTTTATAACTTTAAGGTTAGGGGTAGACACAGAAATGTGCAGACAACTGTAAGCTTCAATACTAATCCATCAACGTTAAAACACATCCATAACTCTTCTCCAGTATACAACAAGCTTTATTCATCAGCTGTTTTTAGCTAATTGGCCTTCATCTGGGTGGTAACAAGGTAGCTATTCCCCAGCGGACATTTAATGAAATAGAAAAATATATAGGTTGTAGGCTGAAGCATAAGCCATCAACAGAAAGGCTTTGGACAGTGGCAACAGTTTGTTGCCAAATACACACCAACACAGCAGTAATCATGTGCCCAACCTTTTTAGCTAGTGACCTTACTCAAAATGGACCAATTTCCCTTTGCAGCCCCTGGTTATATGTTCAATATGTCTATAGGTTGTTAACAGTTCAACACAGGAATGATTTCTCCCCTAAAGCTTTCAGACTGTTTCGTTTGAAAAAACTGAAGAGGTAAAAACTATTCGATATTTTATGAGAAAGAAAGCAAACGTGAGAGAAAATTCAGAGACCAAACTGACTTGCTGTGTGAGGGAAAAGTGTGAACTCAGCAGCAGTAAACACTGTTTTTGGTGTCAAACTCTCGTATTTACCACGATGTGTAGTGCAGTTTTAAAAGACTCACAGATAGAATATGACTCATGAACAGACTGAAGGTAGATGGAGACTAAAAGAAACAGAGAGACGGTGTTCTTTAAACCCACTGGGTGATCTTGCAATCATTCAAAGAACCAACTGTCCTCTGCAGACTTTCTAAAGGGTTTATTCAGCTTTGTAGTCCAGCCCTTGTGGGTTTGACCCCTGCCCCTATGCTATACCTCATCAAATCAAACCTCCCAAACATCCCTTGTCTTTAGAACGGGTGCCAGAGCGTGGGATTCACTCGAGGGGAAAATCTCCTCACCCTTGATGTCTCTGTATCTTTTTTTTCTCCCCTACAAAAATGTTTTCATATCATCTATCTTTGTATGATTTATTTGCTTGTTCAGAAGATCTAAAACATGGTAATAGGGACGCAGGAAATCAGCAGGAACGCAAAAACGCTGCTGCCGCATGAAAGAAAGAGCGGCTTCATCATGCAGTTTAACCCTTTGCTCTCAGAGCTGCGCGGTTTGTCCATGTTAGATATAATGCATATCGCGTGCATATATATGAGGTCATGAAGTGGCTCCAGCTTTGATTTACATACAGAACGATAATGTCATCACATGAAATCTAAATTTTCTGAACACAGAGCACATTACAGGACCTGTCAATCATCTTCACCCTTGGGTCCGATGATGAATACATGCAAAGTAGATGTATGAAATTGCTGGCGGGCACCTTGTCATTCACAGCCATGCACTAATGTAATTGTATAGTTGTCCCCAGTCATCCACATGTAAGGTGAGAAACTTTATACTTCACCATGCGGCTGTTAAAAATAGTTTCTGTAGGCAGCTAATGAGTTTCTCTGAGGTGTCTGGATTTAGTTTCAAATGTGGAAAGCTAAGGAGCGAGTAAATATTTGTTTCTTAATCGTTTTTATGACTGTCACCCACAGAGATCAACTGTGGCCGTAACTGCAGGGATGATGTTAAACAAACCCTTATCCGTGTGACAACAGAGAAGCCGTGTTTTCCTTCAGTACTGTAGGAAAGGTCAGAGTTCGGAGGATTGTTTGAATGTATTGGGCCTCTCATACCGAGAGCCACCAAAGAGATCTAACATGGAAGCATCTGGAGGACCGTGTGTTGCTTTGGTGGCTCGGCACAGACGTGTTTTTGTTTCGGGCCTCTCGGGTTATTCTTACATCCCAGAGGAGGTAATCTTGAACTCACCCCGACCTAAAGCGCTGAGGATCTGAAAACATTTGAAGAGCTGAACAGGAAGTGGTCTGTGAGGTAGACGTCATCGAAGGGTCTGAGATTTCCCTGGGAAGGATCCAGTCAGTCAGCTGTTCATACACCATGTTGTTTGGTTCTCAGCTGAGCTTGTGTCAGTTTCAGTATCCTGATCAACTGACGTCAGTGTGCGTCTTAATTTCTTGTAGACTGCATTTTGTTTTCCTAAAGTTGCTTAAGGCGACAATTTCAAAGTAAGAAAGTACATTGAAGATCTCAACTGACCATGTATTTTGAACAAATTCCGTTTGGACTTGGACATTAGTGGAAAATCCTATGAATACATAACATTCCAGTTAATTGGACCAAAGTCAGACTCCATAAAATGCATCCAGAGAGACTCAGTCTGTGACGATTGCCATCAAACTCTGAGATATTCTAACATTTTCTGAAATACTAAATATACCAGACACGTTTACTACAGTCACTGTGTTGTTTGGAAGTACTGCAAAAGTAATTCCAAATAATTTTCTAGCATTTGTTTAGAAGTCAACTGCCCTCCAAACCCATTCCTGGTGGATTAAAGACATCCTCTATACATACATCTACTATACCACACTATCAAAAGGTTCCTTCTGAGAAAACTTGACAGTTCTTCGTCTTTTAGTGTGAAAAAACGTTCCTCAGTCACAGCCTCAGTAATGCCTACACAATGACATTGACCGCAGCCGCCTACAGACACACATAGCTGGCATACAAGCTTGAATTTGCACATGCTTGTTCTTCAGTTTCTTTCTTTTTATCCCTTCCAAGTGATGCTGCTTGTCATTCGTTGAAACTGTCTTTAAATCCTGACAGGAATCAATCAATCGAATATAAATTCAGCATCTGTGGATGTCTCAGGCCTGTCATAAACCCATCCAATCATTTCATTCAGCCCAGATGGGAGGAAGGGATTTTTACATTTGGAAACATTCACTTTCTCTTTGGTCTCAAATTTACTCGTAACATTTACTACTATTATTGTTCCTTCTCCTTTTTATGTTTTATTTTTTCATCTCCTCCTATTTTGTTTTATCATTTTAGGAACTTGTCAAACTGTAAGTGTCTGTGTGGGTGCTTGAAATCTGATCTCTCTGTAACCTGTCGATGGCAGGCAGGTATTTAAAGCCACTACTCTGTCTGCCACATTGTGTCTTATTACGTTATTGCCATTACTGTCTGACTCTAAAAAAAGATACTTGGTATAAAGCATCTGTTTTTTCAGCTTGGAGCCACATTCACTTTTATAAATCGATCTCAGTCAGACTTACTGTGATGGTTGATGGTGTTAATCAGCCGGATTCCTACGTGTGCATGGTTGTACGTCACCAAAACAATGTCAAACAGCTCTTCACTTTGTGGGTACAGCTCTCGCAGACGAGCGTTCACTGTCTCCAGAGCCTGTTAAGATACAGCAACAGTCAGTGAAGAAGCTCAAAACAGCTTAAAAAAAGTCTGTGAACTGTATGTCTGTGCGACTTTAACCTTAACAAAGGGGAAAGCTGGTCCTGGGGCGAAGGGTTCGTTCTCATGTTCGATTTGGTATCTCAGATACTCCTCCACTCCTTGCTGCTCAAAAACCTTCTGCTCCCGCTCAGTCCGAAACAAGACCCGAGAAGAAACAGCGACGGTCACTGCGTTCTCTGGCTTTGGCTGCAGGAAAAAAGAGATGATAGAAAATGTTGTGACAAAGAGAAAAAGAGGAAAGAGGGAACATGGACGAGCAGTGATGAGCCATTGAGATGAAGGCTGGAAAACACATGGGGGAAGAGAAGTGAATGGTGTGGGCCTATTTTTACCTGTGGTGAAAAACTGACCAACTATCCCGGCTAATAATATTTCCTTTGTATTAGTGCATACATGAGTGCTGCTGTTACACTTTTACAAGAGACCTCAGGGGCAGCACCATTAAAACTTTATTTGAGCTCTCAACATCTTAATACATGCTGCTACATGCAAAACATCCCATACATTTCACTTGTTGTCATGCCTGTTATCTGTTGTAATCTGTCATTAGTAGAATGGTGTCATCTCTAATCACGGGATGAGAAGACGACGTACAGTACGTGTGGCCACATGACCACACATTTCTCAGTTCTTCATTCACGGGGACTCTTTGGGACTGTCCAAACATTATTGGGGTGAGGAGGGGAGGCCTGGAGGTAATGTTTCAAGTTTAAAAAAAAAACATTCAAAAGGCCCTCCTCTGTGTTATTAATATTTCCTTTGGGCCCTCCCCTTGACTGCAAAACCCACCTACCAATATATTAAAGCAACATTTCTACCTTAAAATAACAGCTTCACTATTATTTTGATACATAACTGACTTTTAATAGTGTAAATGTGCCTTTGTCTTTCATTTTCTACACCCCCATGATCTGTTCTTGCACTATGTAACTTTCTATACTGTCCACAAATTCACTTTGGGTGGACAAAATGTAAAGTTGACACTCAACACTAAGTTTGCTAATGTCTTAGGCATGCTACATCTAGCTAGTTACCTCTCCAGCACCCTATTCCTACAATAAATCCTACATTTTTTAAGTTGAACACTGTTACTTTGCCTGTTAAATTACATTGCATAAAACTAAAAGGTGTTATTTTACCTGCACACACTTATTTCAAAAGGTCAGTGTGTAGTGACTCACCAAATAGACATGCAATGTCAAAGCCCTGCAGAGAAAAGTGCGATGATTTTGGACCTCTCTGTGCGTTATTCTTATCAAAGACTATCCCTCCGTGAACTCAAATTAACAGTACTAGATGGCACAGCGGCCTCATGTTGCGCTCATGTTGCTTAATGAGTGTGTTTATGCTCGGGTGCTAGTGCGTGAAGGGGGGAGGGCGGCATTCCTATGGGGGCAGAGAAGAGAAGGGTAAGGGGGCAAAGGAAGCTAACTAGGAGGCACCAGTGAACACAACTGTCCCCTAAATGTGTCACTGAATGTGCTGTACAGCATATCACATACAAGTGCACTTATCTTTTGTTTGTATTTTTCAAAAGAAGCTCCAAAACATGCATAATAACACATGCATGTGCGTTAATATGTGTCAACATCCATTCTGTGTGTTTGTAGAAATCTGTGCATGAAGACACATGCATGTTTGTGTCCATGCCCCAATGGTTGTGTGCTGGTAAATAGGCCACAGGCTCACGGGGGCACTGAGCCAATGTCCCTCTATTTAGCCTTATTCCATCACAACAACACCGCCTGCTGGCATGTCACCTACTTACCTGTTAACACACACCCAAACAAACACACACATCACCTTGACAGGATTAATTCTGACCCACATTTAAGTCAGATTAAAAATGTGATCAAACGTAATCTGATTTTAACAGTTTCTCTTGTCTGGTACACTCCGAAATACATGCATACTGTGCATACATGTGTGTCTTTTGTCATACTTTCTTACTGTATGCATTTATGAGGCACACGTGTGTTTTCTCAGGTGAAAAAAGTTCACATTCCAATTCATTTGACATTTGATACAAACACTGACATACTGTATGTAAAGGTAGAGTTTGTACCACACACTAATGAGGCTAGCTTTGTTTTGTCACCAGAGAGAGAGGGAGTCTCTCTCAAGGGTACATTTAGTTTTGTCCTGACAAACAGCATGTCAGGACAAAACTAAATTAACACACGGGACCTTCAAAAGTGCAAGAGTGTGGTGAAGGTAAAAATGATACTTATGGACAAAAATAGGCTAAATGTGAAGCTTTGGCTTTGTTTGTTACCACAATGAGAACATATTCACTAGACTCAAACTTTTTTATTATCTCACATGGCTTTTTGGGACTGCATGCCAATGTCAGTACTGTAATTTGAATGGTGCAATATCTGCATGGGCCGGTGCTAAAATTATTATAGCATACACAATTCTTATTTGTGATTTGAGGACTTTTGTTACTCTGGTTTGAAACACAGGGTAACCTGCAGTGCTGAGGTCACAGTACTACTTGTTGCTGTGAGTTCTGACAGTCTGGTCATTTGCCATCAACGCTAACGCTAGCTAGACCATTGTTCCTTGTAAAAATGCAGGATGAGTATTTAAGTGCACAGGAGCTACCAATGACTCAGCAGGTGATGACATTTTAAAAATAGCTCCTTAAAAAGTCTAATGGGAATAAAGAAGACTGGCTTGTTAGCTTCCAATTTACAAGTGCACAAGCGTTTACAGCACGATGAGTCCTCCCAAATATTTAGCGTCTTAAATTGCCACCAGGCAATAACCAACATGACGTGGGCTACTTCAAAAAGCAGGTTGGAATGTCTTATATCAGATCATAGGCTTTACAAGACTAATAGATCTTCCAGTCAGTGGCCTACCATGGAAGCTGATGGTAGGCTATGGTAGTCTCTTTTTAAGCCACATGGCTATTTTAGAGTCGGACCAAATTTCAGCTTTATTGGGCCTCGTTTGCCATGCAGTGTCCAGGGAGAACGAGGACTTATCCTGAATGGCTGATGGACATTCGGATGAATTTCTGATATGTCCAAATTTTTGATTGGTCCATGTCAGGCTCTTGCATGGCTGAAGGAGGGCCAAGAGTCAATCCCCCAAAGTCTCTGCCTTATTGCTCACTGCGCCTACGGGAAACAGAGCATCTGAAGGTGGCATGGCATCACAATGCATCATGTGGATGGAAAATATGGAGACTGTTTAAAACATGTGCCTCAGAAGGTTTCTGCCTTGTTAGCAGTTGCCAGCAATCAAACTCCTTTGCCCTCAAAGATTTCGAACATAACTTTAATGTCAACTGTTAAGAGCTTGACCGATAGCCAACGGGGCCAACAGACCATTTCATTTTCTATTTTACACACACAGTGTGAGCACTCAGTTCATGGCTTGACAATTGCCCAGCTTTGGAAGCTTTTTCAACAAATGTGTCCATAAATGTGTTCTCTTTTTTTGTTAAAAATAAAATAAAAAATGTCCACAGTTTATATTTCCTTGCCCAAAAGTTTGAGTCGGGCCTCATACACACCATGGGGTAAATTCAGCTTTTTTTCAGCCATAGCAGGGCATTTAATCTGTCAACTAATATTAAAATTCAAAACTCACGGGAGCATGAGCTCGCAAATCAAAGAAGCCGTAGCTCTCTGTGGCTCTCTGGTGAT
Source organism: Sciaenops ocellatus (assembly GCA_033000465.1). Classification (NCBI taxonomy): domain Eukaryota; kingdom Metazoa; phylum Chordata; class Actinopteri; family Sciaenidae; genus Sciaenops; species Sciaenops ocellatus. Next base: position 14,885,777 of record CP136873.1, read on the forward strand.
TAGAACACAGCATGTTGATTCATTAGTTCAGTCCAGCGACTCTCCAGTACAAAATGAATCAACATGACAGCACACGTGAAGATGCATCAGGTCAGGTTGTTGGTTAGTAGAGTGGGTGTGTCCGTGATCATGCAGGCACATTGACAGTCATCACAGAGGAGGTTACGGTGAAAGGGCAGTGGCGATGGTTATTCAGTCAGCGGTCATAGACACAACCTTTGACCTCATTTGATGATGGGACATACTTACGAAAAACACGCCTCCTTCCACCTTCCGGGCTCGTCTCCCTGTCACCTTTGCAAAATAACAGTTTGTTTTTATTCATTGGGTATTCAGAGAACATTCATTTACAGCTGATTTTCATTGACACTGTTTGTTTTCTGTTTTTCTTGTAGAGAATCTTTTTAATGTTGTGTGCCTGACACTTAAATCACGTTTTGCCAGATGGAGACAGACACACAATGATACAATGTGCTGAGCAGTTTGCAGTTTTATGAATGTTACTCAGAGACAGCCTTGCAGATGTACGAGACCTTTGGTGCAGCTTATCCATTAGAGTCATTTTACTCTATGAATAACATGTCACACAGTCTGAGAGTAATCCCGGAGCATGAGTCCAGTTCTTTGCTGTGATTTGATACTGGTAGTGTTTACAGCCTGCCCTCTCCCAGCAGGCCTTCCACCCACTGGGAATGCATTGATCACATGGCTCCTCTGCAGAGGAATCCACAGCAACCATAATCACCTCTATTGATTTGTATGATGGCCAAGACAAGAGAATATAAATAACCCCCCTCTCTACCTCCTCCCCTCTTCCTCACTCTCTACCCTTTATCCCACCAGAGCTCTGCCAGATCAGCAGGACTGGTGGTAACCCAGATCCATGAGTCATGTGTTATTTACATATCTGAGACTGTGAGACATCCCTTCCATCCATCCAGGAATGAAACGAGGAGGTGGAAGGGATTTCCAAACAACAGACAGGGAGCGAAAGAACAGAGGGGAAGCAGGGAGGAAAATAAAGAGGTGAGGGCATGAGCAGAAAGTGACGAGGTGGGGAGTGGAGTAGCAGCGGGGGGTGACTGATATTTATAGATAAGTAAAAGGCCAGCGATGATGCAGCTGGTTCAGCCCTTGGCAGATATAGTAACTGAACACTGCAACTGAACACTGACAGTATAACAGCAATGTTAATGTACCTGTTTGTCTGAAATCAGACCAATAGTATTAAAACTCACATGGGCCAGGGAAAGACTTCTTATTTCATATTGTTTGGTTACATATTTAGTGTAAGCCTCTAATGCTATTTGTTAACATAATTGCTTATTTGTCTCTCAACTATATTTCTGAAGAAGCCCTTTAATGTTTAAAAGTAAATGGTAAATGGACTGTACTTACATAGCGCCTTTCTAGTCTTCCGACCACTCAAAGCGCTTTACAGTAGCCTTCGTATCTCATTCACCCATTCACACACTGATGGCACTGGCTGCCATGCAAGGTGCCAACTGCTCATCAGTTTGAGGAGCTAACCATTCGTACACATTCATACACCGATGGCACAGCCTTCGGGAGCAATTTGGGGTTCAGTATCTTGCCCAAGGACACTTCGACGAGGGGATCGAACCGCCAATCTTCTTCTGTTTAGTGGACGACCCACTCTACCGCCGAGCTGCAGCCGCAGCCGCCCCAAGTAGGGCCTTACTTGTGTACTCACGACCAAGGAGGGCAAAACGGTTGTTATATGACTAAAAATATGAACAATGTGGCTTAAGACTTAAGATGAAATAAAGAAGCAGAGTATTACAGTGTAAAATTAGTTAATACTAGTAAGTATAATACGGAAAAATGTCAAATCAGACTCTTATTGTATTGTAACGTAACTCTGTTTAACCCTGCTTCATGTTAGTTTACATGCATGAAGACAGAGGTTACATTTATGCTTTGGGATTTTCAAACAGAAGGTTATGTTTGCAGGAGTGTAAACTTCTACACAGTAGGGAAAAACAACAGAATGGACATCCTTTTTTTTTTTACGTACCCCTTAACTGACGTTTGCAGCATAGACAACAAGTCCTTTCCTTACATCTTGGCTCTGTCTGCTCTCTGTTTTTGTTTTTGTTTTTTGTTCTCCTTTCCATTCTTGTCATTTTATTTACTTTACAACTTCACCACGCTTCAAAAGATTAAACTGACTCTATCTCGCCTACAGTCCCTGAGTCATTTTCCCTTCCTGGTCCTCATCATCTGATTCATTGTAGATGAGAAGTGTGTTTAATTTTAGAATGCTGCCTAATTACACTGACCTTTCAGTTTAATGTTAATTAAAATGATATAACTAAAATGAAAAGAAAGATGAAGTGTATTAGCACTGCTTATGATTAATGAGGCCTGCATTCTTGAGTTAACGCTCCCATGACTAAAAAAATATATAACACCTTTCATCATCTCCCCTTTCATATTCATTTTCTTAGGTAGACAATAATTATGCATAAGGGGCCTGTCATGATAATGCATAACTACCGAAAATGAATCATGAGGTGAATTTCATCACTTGATTTTTTAACCATTCTAAGTTTACTGTAGAAATAAATGCTGTAAGAAAAAGCCACAATTAAAAGTGTCTTTATCAGAACAAATATATTAAGCACATTACAAGGAAAGAGGTAATTGTCAGGATTTGGATATGAACTTACTACTACTACTGAACTTATTACTTATTTAGCATCTAGATAACTGAGATCGCTGAAAAATTAAAGGACCAGTGCATAGGATTTAGTGGCATCTTGCGTTGTAGTTGCTCACCTCACACTCCCATTCCAACCATGAAGGAGAAATTACGGTGGCCGTGAAATGCACAAACAGCGCCAAAGTGCCTGTCCATAGCCAGCGTTTAGTTTGTCTGTTTTGGGCTACTCTAGAAATATTGCAGTACAACATGGCGGACTCTGTCGTAGAGGAACCAAGGCACCTACGCGGCGTAGATATTAAAGGCTCAATGTAAGGTAACACAAAGATAATGATTCTTTTTTTCAGGTGATTATACACAATTGAAAACATAGTTATGTAAATTATAATCCATTTCTGTCTCATTCTGGATCCCCTAAATCTTACACACTGGACCTTTAACAAACGGAAAGAGTATAAAATCTGCAAAGTATCACTTTTCACATTTCACTATGTCCAAAAATACAGTGTGTATCGTGCTATCAAACATCAGTTTTAATGTAATCTGTGTGGTCCATTACCTCTGATGAATACTCACATGCAGTATACATTAATGCTGTTATGCATCTCAAAACTCTAAATATGGCGTGTTTACATCTGAGCACAGTTAAACCCCCGCGGTGTACAGAGTTTCAGATGGAGGCAGAGATAAATCTGTGCTGTCCATTAAGCCAGTGACATATTCTTATTACATTAACATTTGGATTAATAGTTAAGCAGTAATGGATGTTTACAGTCTGAAAATACACCACTGATCCTCAAGCAGCAGAGATTACGCAACTTTTACCTTTTTTTTTTAGCTCTGGTACCTTGTCTTTAGCTTGATTTCTTCATCAGTATTTACTTGCTCTTTGCTGTTTTTCATCTCATTTTAACAACACTCTTTTTTCTTTTTCTTTATTAGATTTATTTTTACTCTAACGTTCTGTATATTTGTGTGTTTTTTTGCAGCAATAATTCTGTTTCAGACTCACTCAAAGTAGCCCAGCATGTCCGCTGATTCCCTAGAAATGCTGATGCGCCCTGTGCACCATGTAGAAGTACTGCAGTGCTATAAACAGCACTAAACCCCACCACTGAGTCTGTCTGGTTCTCAGATTCATGTTACCCTTTTGCAAAGTGAACTTTTATTTCTCAGAAGCAAAGTTTCTCTGGAGGCTATAACTATAGTTGAGTGAAACGTTGTTTAGAGAACCTAACTATAGCAGGTAAATAAAAACAAACTGAATATAAAGTATATAATATATAATATATATAGATTATATTGGCTCACTTTCACTGATTTACAAGATCCAGATCCAGTTCTACACAACATGTATGTAGGTTAGCATGTTAGCCCAGCCTCTTAAATCATAAATGGTGTGGTCATTAATGGGTGGCCTTAACCAAACTCTGTGGCCTTAAAACTAAGACACTCGATCACCTTGTCTAACACCCCCAACTTCCACCCCTCCATGAGCTATGCTTTAAGCTGCACACGTGGGTGACGTAAACATCTGACTCAAAGGACTAAGCTGAGGAAAGCAGCAAGAGGGCAGACGAGGTGAGAGGAAGACAGATCACTAACAAACGAAGAGACACTGACAGTTACACTGATATTTACAAATGGCGAGTGACACTTACTGGTTTTGGCTTGGTGGTGAGGCCCAGGTGGTCTTGATCAAACTCTTCTTTCTCCTCCCATGATCCTCTGCTGTCCCCGTTGGACGAAGTGGCAACTTTGAGCTCCTTGACCTGTCCGCTCATCACCTGTACAGGGTCCAGGCTCATCTTCACCATAGAGAATCTCCTTCTCTCTCTGCTCCGGACCTATTCTCACTTCTCAACCTTTGACAAAGACACAGTTCTTCTTCTTCTGAACAAAATATCCCACCACAGTCTGTAGCATTTATCGAGATTCTCCTACCACGTGCATTGATAACAGGCTTACTACAGTAGGTCGCAGCTCTTGCGTCTGCCCTGTGAAAGCAGCCGAAGTGTGAAGAGCAGAAGTGTTCACTCCTCTCTCTCCTGTTCACTTCTCTGTATCCTTACTTCCTCGAGAGGATTATAGCTCGCTGCGTCCAATTCCAGAGGACATCAGAGACTCATTCACAAGCACTCTCGCATGCACACACACACACACAAACACACGCCGTCACACATACAGTCTATCCGTTGTGTGTGCAGGCTGTGCAGCAGTCCATCTGCTGCTATCTCTGTGCTGTATCTCTCTCTTTTCCCCCGACTCAGTGTCCCCTTCCCTCTCTCCTTCTCTGTCCCATTCAATCACTCTCTCAGCTCCCTGTTCATGCCCCGCTGTCCCCTCTCTGACCAATCACAGCCCTCCTTCCTTATTCAGCATGGCTCCGCCCCCTTTGGCTGTCCCTTGTTGACAATTTGCCCAAGAGGCTCATGGGACATTCAGGCACACAGCAAAAAATAGCCATAATGATGAGCCATTTAACCCGGCAGCCAATCAGCAAAATGATTGATGATTTTTTTTAACCCTTTAAGGAACAGAATACATTTTTACAACCTCACATTGGAGGTTTATTTGTCTTTATTATATAACACTTCGTATGATTTTTATCAGTCTGCAGGGTATCTCTCGATGCTTCATCTCATTTTACTCAATCTTGTCTGAATGTGGTAGGTTTAAATGAGGTTTTTAGTCATTTATAGTGGTTGGAATATAACAAAGTAACATTCATAGGAAAGTACAAACAAGCATCATAGCTGGCTGAGAGAATGGAAGTGAGTAACGTAGAGGATGACCATGAAACGGGGAGCTAAATCAGCCTAAAGGTAGCAGATAATGGATGTAACCTTCATTTAAAACCAAGGTTGTACACCGAGGTAAACAAAGGGCCATTAGTGTCCTTGCTCATGCCTGTTGAGTACAGCACAGTGCCAGGGCTTACAACATCCAAATGCCTGCGTGGTTTATTGTTGTGTTTCAAACAAAGGTGGCTTTGCTATATCATTTATCTTTTGATCAGAAGGAAATGAATGCTTTTGCTCCGTCCTGGCTCGTGTTACTCCCTGATGATATCTACAATATGTTTATCCAATGTGGTGCAAGCAGATTCTTGACCCTGCGCTGTACCCGGACATTTGCTTCACTCCACTGCCTACCAGTGCAATTAAAGCTGAAGTAGGTACAATGTACAACGCAACGCCGCCTCTCATCCTCCAATCAAATGACGCATGAAACATGCATGTGGATTTTGCTGGGCTTGGAGCAGAACGTCAACTAACCAGCAAACTGTGCACGGCTAATTATGTCTGACTCAGAGGTAAGAAATTCATCCTGTGTGAAAGAAGAAACTCTGCCTAGTGTCACCTCTGTACAGCCGTGTTTCTAGTAACCTCCGTGGCTGAGAAGTGAAGCCAAAAACTTCAAGTCCCGGAACAGCTGGCTGCAAAACGAGTCAATCTCCCAATAAGCTCCCATGTTAAAATGTCCAACTTCACAGCAGGAATAAACATGTTTACAGCCTGGTACAAAAACAGTTTTGGTCTCTATAGCTAATTTCCCCTCTCATGAAAACTGAGACTGAGATTGAATTTATAACTAACTCACCTGTTCAAGTTAAGTCTTAAAATTATGCATAATTGAGAGTGTGCTGCTTTGATTGACAGCTGGGTGCCTACCCTACTACACCCATCTTTTATGCAGTTTATGGTTTCTATGGAGCCTGTAAGTCCAAGATACTGGTGGATATTTTTTTATTTTGTGCATTACAATTTAATCATTTGTTTCTGTGAGCTGTCAGCATCAGATATCAAAAAATACTTTAAATTCTGGTTGTAGTATCCATTTTCTTAACAGATCCTTTATCATATCATAGATATTATGAGTAGACAACTGTAAAATCTCGTTATACTATTACTGCAATCTTTCCTTAATATGTAAATTCAGGATTTAGAGAGGTGATCATTTGGTAAAGTATAACAATAAGGTCATTTTACTGTATAAGGTTGTCGGATCTGTTAAGAATAATGGATACTATGAGCAGTATTTGAAAGTATTTTTTAGATATTTGATGTTTTTATTATCTATTGTGAAGACAGGAAGGAGAGAGGAGAGAGACGAAACAAGGGTCAGCGTTACAAGGTTTAATCTTGTGTACGAAAGATGATATCATACACTGGAAAACTTAGAAAAGATTTTTAGAAGAATAGAAAGTCTGACACCCTCTTACGTCTAAAGGCAATGTGCCAAGACTACAACTAGCTTCATTTTGAGATCATTTCCCAGCCTGCACCTGGTGTAAATTTGCAATAAGAACAATGGAGCAGAAAGAAAAGCAACTTGTGGGCACAGCTGCCCTTGGGTGTGCATTTCAAGGGCTGCACCAATTTCTGTTCACTTTTTTTCCCTTCTCCACTCTATCGCGGTACAAATGGAAGGACATGTCAAAGGGGTACTCTCGCTGACTCCACAACTCCATCAATTTCTCTTCCTTTTCTACGCTCTAAGAGAACCGAGACGCCACTTTCCTGCACCTCCCTAAAGTCCTCTCCATGTTTACTGCTGTGTAGTGTGCAGTTGCCTGCTTCCAGATGGTGCAAGACAGAGCTCACCTTTTGGTTGTCGACACTGTTCTTGTGACTCAACGTCCCAATAATATTAAACATGTTCGATTTAATCTGAGAAAATTGCTTAAGACAGCATAGAGCTTAATGACACCAAACAGCCGAGATGAGAGGAGCACTCAAATAGGAAATTTGTGACAGTGAAATCACCTCAAAGCATTACAGGACTACGTATGTTTCTGTACTCCCAACACATAGGTCTTCTTTCCAGGTGACAGCCTCGGTTGTTGTGATTGGCTAGTTATGTGCTAGCTAACTCTGATTGGCTGTTTCATTCAGACCGATTTAAAGGAACCCATCAATTATTAAATACTGTTGGTGACATGCAATGTGAAAAAATTATTTCAATCCAATTTATAATGAAATAATATCACCCACTGCAACCTTAATAACTTATTTCTCAATTTTTGCAGCACATTTTGAATTTATTGCTATAGCTTTAACTCTGATCTGTCAGTACTCAAGGCTGAAAATCAGTATTGTTGGAGCTTCTTACTCTGTGAAACCATTCGTTTAGTGTAATAATTTGATGCATTTGTCCTTTAATATTTCATTTAATTTTCCATTTATGTGTTTGTCATTCACTCTTATATGTATTATGTTGTCTGGAGAGAATTATGAATACTAGTAGTAGTAACCAGCAAATCAGTAGTATGAGTTGTATTATTATTGTAATCAGTAGTAGTGTTTAGTCCCCTGACTTTCCCACCATTCATGCATACAATTGATGGACTGCCCCTTTAATGTTTGAAAACGTGATCTGAGCATTGCATACTCCATATATATTTGGGCCAGTTATAGTGACCGCTGATGATTGACCTCTGGGATATAGAATAATTGTTGATACCACCAGCACTTACAATGGGTGGGGAGCCAAGAAGTAGTAGTAGGACCAGGATAATAGTATCTGTATTTGTTTTAGTAGCAGTGGTAGTAATATCACGTCTGCCTGGTCATGGATGATTTAGTGATTATGAATGTGTTTTATTTTTTGTAAAAGCCACTCTCTTTCACCAAATATAATTAAGATTTTCCCTAAATGTCTTCCTTTTGTCCTTTGCATTTCATCTTTGCTTTTACATGGACACAGGAGTGTTGCAGGAAACCAAACACCTGACCCTGGCCTGGTCTTTGTAAGGCCTGTCATGATGTGACGACATTAGAGTTGAGTGTGACTGAGCTCACAGCGCCATCCTGTGGCCGCTCTGCAAGCTGCACCTCTTCAGCGTGACCTCCACTGCTGCAGCGTGATTCACGGGCTCTCTGCTGTTCGGGTTGTGCGTGCGCATTTGATGTGATGTCTGGTTGTCCACTGAGCTGAAGCCTAATACAGAAAGGCTCAGAATAGATTCATATTGATCCGTGATGGACGGACGGATGGATGGATGGAGGAGGGGCAATGGAAAATGGAGGGTTTAGCCCAGACAGTTTAAAAAGAGAAATGAACTGAAGCCAGAAAGCAAAGACCCAAATTGTGTTAACCTGAGTGAAGCTGGATTAATTAATATGGGCTCTGTTGTTTGAAGAAAACAGAACACAAATTAGATTTTAAATTAAGCGGTAATTAATCATTTGATAAACAGGAAATTTGTTGAAATTTTCAGCACAAAAAGTCCCTGTTAGTGTTTCCACCTCTCCTGGGGAGCACATGTCCACATTGATTCATAAAGTCAAAGCTCAATCTGCACGAGTCATTTAATTGTGTTCAATTATTTCTCCCTTGCTGGCCAGCTGAGTAAATGATCAGTCCACAGATACCACAAGCAAGATTCATTTCTGCAGTCATTACATATCACAATGAATTATGACTCTCGGGGGTGTATGTTTGTGTGTAAAATATGTGCAATGATATAGATGTGAGAGCGTGTTCTGTGTGTGTTTATGTGCTGGTCTCCCTGCCTTGTGGCCTCAGCATGGTTACCATGAGAACAGCATGACTGGTGACATCACTGCAGCAGTGTGACATCATTGCTAGACGGTGACTCATACCTTTGGCTCACTGTTGTGTGTGTGTGTGTGCGTGTTTGTAAGAGAGAGAGAGAGAGAGAGAGAGAGAGAGAGAGCGCTTAAATGTGTGAAGAGGAAACACAACAACAGTCACTCTCGACATCCATGTGTTTTATTCTATGTAACAAAAATAATTACATGGTCTTTGTTCTAGGAGCTTAACAATATCGAAAACAAAAAGAAACCAAAAGCAAAAAATCATCAGACGGGACAAATTGACATTTACATGAACATCATAGAGAAATGTTGAAGAATAGAATTATATTGCACAATCGAGAACAAATAATCCCCTGTCAAAACAAAAGAAAAAAGTAGAATATCCATGTTGATATTCATGTCACACAGCTCAGTGCGTCTGTCCAGAGCTTTCTGGGATCAATACAGCATCACTTCATGTTTAGCTCCACCATCATACTTCCTCACCTGACGCACTCCCATCTTTGGCACATAAAATCTACAGCGTGAATGTTGAATTATGTCTAAGCAGTTTTGAAAAACATGAAAAACATCCGATGAGAAAGGAATCGAAAAAATAAAACAAAAACCATTCGTGTCTGCAGTCTTGGGGTGGGAAGTGAAAGTGGCTCTCTCTCTCTCGCTCTGCTTTGAACCGGTGCTAATTAGGATGGACAGAATCTAATAAAGAGGGGGAGTGTGGTGATCAACACATTGTGAAGCCACTTTGTGAGCCAATCTGTTCTAATCAACTGTTTTACTGCATACCGCTCACCGTAAAATAGGATGATTAACGGAGCCTATGCCAATAATATAGTGAGACAAAACAAGAGGCAACAAAACATATGGGAGCGGTATGGGTGACTATCTTTACAAACAATCTGCAACACCTTCATTCGTGTCAACCTTAATCTTTGGTCTTTGTTCTTCTTAAAATGGGGGCAAAAATCCGCCAGTGGAGTGAAGTCATCATTGAACCCTCTATGTGTTGAATTTGTATGATTATAGCATCATAGCATCTTTCAAATTGCTCTGCTGCTGGTTGACAATCCCACTAAAAAAAGGGTGGTTTGGTGTCATTTTTGATGCTCTTACTGGAAGTCGCTGAAGTAAGACGTTTTTAAATCCTGTGTAGGAGCTTTAAAGCTGCAACACAGGGTCTGAGGAAAAAGCCCAAAAAAAACACTGCCATATCATCAACCTTATAAAGTTCTCATGGTGAATGTGTTAGCATATAATTGCACATCCAGACGATAGAGAGCAACATTAGTCTTCATTTTGAGTCATGCTTTTGAACCCGCTTGACACATGTAAGTTGTTTTGTCACTTGCGCACACTGTACGTTGCTTAAAGGTCCAGTGTGTAGAATTTAGTTGCATCTAGCGGTGTCGTCGCTGCATTGCAATCTCCTCACCTCACCCTCACCTTCCTAGTGTAAAGGAGAAACAACACTTGAAAGGCCCTGTCTAGAGTCACTATTTAGTTTTTCTGTTCTGGGCTACTGTAGAAACACAGTGATTCAACATGGCGGCCTCATGAAAGAGGACCTGTTCCCACTGTACTTATAAAAGCATAATTTTTAAGTAACAAAAACGAAAATATTCTTATTTTCAGGTGATTATACATGCATGAAAACATTGTTATGAATATTATATTTCATGTCTGCCTTAGGGGCCTCAAATCTTACACACTGCACCTTTAAGAGACCCCAAAGATCATCAGAGATCATACCAAAGGGTCAACTTGGGTCCACAATGCTACCAAATTTAAGAAAATCCATGAAATGTGTTAAATAATCATAATATTTTTTTTAAAAAAAAGGTAAATTCATCTCACTCCACGTTCAGATTTCTGTACTTCTTTTGAGAAACACAAGACTGTAAAACTGAACAAGGCGTAATCAAGTTGTTTGGATCATATTATAACTGTGACTTTTGATCTCGAGGCATTAAACAATAAACAAAAGGGGAGCTGTACAGTAGTTGAGACGTTGCGAGGTGTGACATTATACCTCCATCCACTGGGGGACACTGTGACACAGGACAGTTTTTTCACTGACACCCCTCTCCTCACACCTCAGGCTTCTCTTGCCAACAACTTCTCAACAACCTCCATTTCATTAAGACTCCCCCACCCCCAAACCACGCCGGCTACCAACCAATCAAAGCCATTCGGTGAAACATAGCATCTATGTGAGTATTATTTGTAGAACTGCAACAGTAGGCTACAGCAAACAAAACGACACGTCCCATATTGGAGACAGTACATACCGTATATCAGCGGACCACGAAAGCAAGTGTAGGTGTGGGTAATAATACTCAGTGCTTCGGTGTGAGGGTTTACACTCAATATTTTACAAAGTTAAACTAGACTGAGGCATCTCTTGTTACACAAATGATACAAATACAAAACACGTGAACACTCGCAAAAGTGTCCCGACATACAGCACACACAGAGCTTTCACAAGCACTCACAGTTATTACACAGGCTCACTCTATCGCTCTCTCTCTCTCTCTCTTTCTCACACACACACACACACTCACCCACACACACACACAGTAGCTGTGTCATCATATGAAATTAGGTCTAAGCTAGTGGTACATTTACATTTACATATTATATTTGTTTATATTCATAAATACGATTACAGTCGTATCATAATGTACATGTAGTTTTATCATTACATTATCGCACAAAGGGGGCTCGCTCTTTAGCTTTATAGGGAGGGAGCATGCACATTGGCCGGGTGAGAAGGAGGAGATGAATCTGATTCGCTGATAGAAGCCGAATGTTTTTGCTGCTATGCTGAGATATCAGAAAGTCTGGCATTTTTTGAATGATGTAGGGATATATGAAAAAGCTTTTCTGGAGGGTGTGCAGTTCCTCACAAAGGCCTCCAAGTAGCCAGCAACTAGCAACTTGTTTAATACCAACAGACGTGCTAAATACTCCAGCCAATGTCGCGGTCTGTGTGTGACCCGTGAGCCTTTATGTTAACTTATTATTTACTTCCCTTCCGAGAGTATAAGACTGATGCCACTCTCGTAATTGCACTAAATTTGAAGCTACAGTCAGGAGACAGCATATCAACGCTTAACTTCTTACCAGCGCCTCTAAATCACTTATTAACATGTTTGTTGAATCCATACAAAAAACAAGCTAGCTGTTTTCCCCTGCTTTCAGCCTTTGCACTAAGCTGTTTCCAGGCAGTAGCTTCATATTTAACGAACAAGTACGAGAGTGAACATTATTTTATCTGTTTAGGAAAATCCTACAATCCTGTGGCCAACCACTTGTTTCCCCTGATTTTTTAAGCTAATCCAATGAAATAAAGAGTCGATGTTGTGATTATAATCTTTTAACTGGGAATTATTGACTTTCCATTGAATGTACAGGAATCATTACTCTGCTATCATTCACATTCACAAGCTGGTGAGCACACCGTATGTACACACACACACACACACACACACACGCCACCCAGGCTTCCTCTTCAACCTTTTGCTCTTTTTCAAATTGATTTTAGATCTGAGCTGAGTTCAGCAAAGTTCCTCTCCCTCCACCTATTATCAAAGCCCTTCCTCTCTGACATTTAGGGAGGAAGAAGACAAAAGGGGGGCCGTGGCAGGACAGTGGGAGAGGAAGAGGAGAGACGGCTATTTCAGCTTTTCATGTGAAACAACAATGAATCATGGAGGCAGGTTTGGCCTTTCAGAGAAATACCGTTTCTGTCATATGGCCTGTAATTACTGTCCTGATTATCCCCACTCCACACTCATCCAGTGGCTCTTTCTGTTGCTCAAATTACTGGTCTTGGAGAAGCAAGATCATGTTTCATATTATTCTGTATGTTTTTTCCCCCTATATCTTGTTCTGCTTAAACCACACATATGTCAGATTGACTCTGAATTTTAATTTGAGAGCTCATTTCACTGTGCTCTTTTCAGTGGTTTGAAGTCGACGGGTCTGCGTTGTAAAAAGGTGATACTGTTACTTATTTTTGTCCACCAATCACAGATTTGAATTAAAATACAAAGTCACGCAGTCCTGGTGAAGCAGGTTAGTTAAGATTTTGAAGGTTCCTAAGATCTGAAGCCACGTTTTCTGCCACAACGTGCAGTATTTAAAGTCTTTGGTGTGCCAAAGTGCTAAAAATAAAAAACAACACTGGCAGATTGCAATAAACTGACAATAGGCGCAGGCTTTGCCGGATTTTTCTGCAAACAAAACTTATACCAGCAGAAGAATTTGATTAAACTGACATGAAAATTCGACACATGATGGCTTTAATTATGTAAAACTGATGTAGTTATGTTCTGCCATTCTTCTTTTCACAATAATTATTATTATTATGGACTATTAGCGATTTGAAGTGGAATGTCAGATGTCAATTTATACTCTTCCTGTTGCCTCATCCCACTGAAACTGTAGCTTCAAACGAAGCTAAAATAAACACAAAGACAGCTGGAGAAAGCCCAGATTACATTATGCCTATGTTGGAGGACAATACTTTATTCTAATCTAATTGCGTGTGTTTTTGATAAAGCAGTTGTAATCATTTTGATGAGATATCGATTTTGTTAGCAATTGTGGAAAAGCTTTAGGGGCAGCCAGAAGTCACTGAGCAGCACATCAGTATGCTTCACCATGCTGCTGGAGGCAGCCGTCTGAGAGATTCATCACCTGCCTCAGACTAAAGCGCGCGGACGCCGTGCCGTAAACTCATATAACTGGTGGTGGATTTGGCTGTTGATGATCTAATCATTGCAACACACAAACAGTGTGGTTTGATCAGGGTTCTTGAGGTGTATGGTTTGTCCACGCACACACATTTCACATTCATACATACATGGACACAAACGCACACGCGTAGCTCATGGTATTGTTCATTTACATGATTCCGTCTCTCTCTATCAGCATAGCGTTTGCTTCTCTGTTCTGGAAGGACCATGTGGACCACACAACAGGCCCTTTGTTGGTTTGATGCCATTCCCTTCTTTCAAACTATCCCATGGTGCACAGCATCCAAATACTGGCTGTGTTTTGAAATTAGCATTTTGAGTGCCAGAATTTCCACTGACACTCACACGTTTTTTTTTATTTTTTATTTGCTTTCTAGACAAGAAAAGATTGATATCACTCTCCTGTTCGTACAGTAAACATTAAGCTGGGGTGAGGAGACGAGTATCTTAGCTTAGCATAAAGACTGGGGCCTGGCTCCATCCAAAGGTAAAAAAAAAAAAGTGTCAAAAATGAGAAGTTATATGAGGGGTTAACTAGACTATTTCTTGGCAAGCGAGTGTGTTTGTGAGTTTGGCAGGAAACCAGCAAACACAAAAACCCCATTAAAGCCACCACTTGTCATTTTGATACTTCAGTCATCATACGGATTAAACAAACAATATATAATGTTAATTTGTGAGGTTTCGAGGTGCTGGTAGGCAGATTTCTTAACCCTTGAACAGAGACAGGCTAACTGTTTCCCTGTTTTCAGTCTTTAAGCTAAGCTAAGCTTAGCTAACCGTCTCCTGGCTGTAGCTGGAGCTGTAGTGATATCAATCTTCTCGTATAACTCACAGAAAGAGAGTGAGAAAAAACAGATTTTCTAAAATTACTGCTTTAAAGTGTAATTTGGGACCATTATGGAGTGGTAAATCCAGATATTATACACTATCTTAAAGGCTGAGTTAACTTAAAGAGGTGGAAGTATCGTGCTTTGCAGTTACGGATCTGCAAACTATTAACTATACTACAAATTGAGTAAAATAATATATAAAGGTAGCAGACCTTTTGCACTTAAGTCACCCTGCAGTCTTGTAATCTCACATGTGAGGCACAGAGCCTGACAGTGTCAAAGTGTGAGTAACACTTTGTAAATCCTTACAATATTTCTTAGGTCGTTACCAAAGGAGCTGCAGGAATTTCCACTTTCCACAGATCATCAGATTGGATTTGTAAAGACACCCTGCTAGACTGCAGCAGGAGAGCTGCATGACAGTGCTGCACAGCGGGACGGTCTGGAAGAAAAGAATGGCATCAATCAGAGGGTCCACTGTGTTCCAAACATAGCTCATTCTCAGTCATCACTGCCTCAAAAAAAAAAAAAAAGCTTCCCTACCTCCTCCTCTGCTTCCTCAAACTGCATCCCTCCCTTTCTTCCCCAGCCCATCTGTTCTCCCATCCTCCTTCCTTCTCTTGTTTCAGTTCAACTCTTCCCCCGTCCCTCCCCTCCCTCCCTCCCTCTGTTGCTCCACCCATCCCTCTCTCTACTTTTGCATGTCACACTGCAGCAGTAGGACGATGGAGGGGTCAGACTTGGCCGCCTCTTTAAACTCTTCCAGGGAGATCTCATCATTGTGGTCCTTGTCCATCTTGGAGAAGATCTTGTCCACGCGCTGCTGCGGGGTCAGCCCATCCTCGTTCATACGCATCATTATCACAGTGCCCACCATCTTGTAGATGGCCTGCAGAGGAGGAAAGATTTTGTCTTAAAATTGAGACATAACAGAGGATTTCTTCCTTTTTTTGGTAAAACCCCATGAACTAATTCAAAATAAAAACCTCTCACAAACACACACCTCGATGATCTCCAGCATCTCCATGCGTGTGATCTTTCCATCCCCATCCAGATCATACATGTTGAAGGCCCAGTTGAGTTTCTGCTCGAAGCTGCCCCTGGAGGTGATGGACAGGGCGCAGATGAACTCCCTGAAGTCGATGGTCCCGTCGCCGTTCTTGTCAAACGTCCGAAACGCGTGCTGGGCGAACTTGGAGGCATCGCCGTATGGGAAAAACTGGAGAGTGAAAAATGAGAAAAACAAGATACATTTTGCATTTTAAAGATTTTTTTGGATCTACATGACATTTCATTTGCATTCATGTAACTGTATTTTTAGCTCTACTAATTGTGTTAAACTGAGTCTTATATTTGAACCCTCAAACACGTACATACCACAGTAAAATGATGGAGTGAAGAGAGCTGAACTTAGCGTGATATAGGAGAGTTTTGATGGCAGTAACGCAGAGTTGGAACAGGGGTATTACAGTGTTAGCTCAGGGGATATTAGCTTACCAGTTAAATAGTGGATCGCTGTGTGTGGTGCATACAACCACCACATGACCACAACACAGTGAGTGTAGTTTGTGATTACTGTGCTGACTAATTATTGAGCAATTACAGTAATCTGTGTGTAATACAGTTTGATGTGTGTGTGTAAACAGAATATGAGAATGATGAAAGACATCAATAATTATTGAAAATCACATTTCTTGTCATGGGAGAGTGATGAAAAATGGGTGTTTATTAGTCTTATATGTTATATTGTTATATGTATGTAACATATCACTATACAACTGTATTACAGACCCAAGGGATGTACAAACATTTGGCAAAACACCTGTGCATTTGAGGATTATTTATAAGACTGTCTTATGAAAATCTGTTGGCTTAACTGGATTTTAACAGACAGGGGCTGGCCCAGGTGAAAGACACATTTTAGACATGGAATGCAGCAAATGCAGACTTCTTATTTACAAAATGAAACTGTAACACTAATGCATGGAGCTTCAATCAATCCATTTTCTATCCCTTATCTGGGGAGGGATGAGTTTACTGCCTGATATCATAATACAACTTTGAAAATGACAGTTAGTTTCTCATTCACAGTGACAGATTAATACTTGAAGTACAAGCCAAAGTTGTTTTCTATGCACATCAGGATTGGGTGGGAGAGAATGAGAGGATATGCAAAACTGATTTAAAAATATCTTTAACCCCTGTGCATCCATGACAAATCAATCAGCGTCTCTCTGGCACTGCGTCATCTCCAGAATGTTCTGAAGTTTCAGGCAGTGACAGAGTTGCTGGCAGTATTAAAGGCCCCGCCTCCTCTCTATGCCTCAAACATAGAATGATTAGTCAGCCTTGGTAATATAAGATTTCATGCTAACCACCCAAAAAAACATTTCTGAGTCATTTAATACAACCATGAAAAACAGTGAGCCTAATTTTCATTGCAGGCAATGCAGGAAATAGCTATGAAAGCATTGTGTTTGTAAAGATCTCAGTCCTACCTATTACTGCATATTCAAAGAATCATCATGATTTCACCACCTCGCCTTAATGTTCCCTCTCCTGCCCTCCGGCTTCCCTCACCTTAACATAGAGCTGCTGAAACTCCTCCAGGTTGAGGATCCCAGAGGGACAGTCTTTGAGGAAGCCTTTGTACCACTGCTTGAGCTCTGCCTCGTTGAATTCGGTGTTCTTGGTCAGGTCATCGAGGACCTCTGGAGCCAACTTGCTGTTGTGTTTCCCCATGATGCTTCACCTCTCTGGGGGTGGAGGGGTACAAAGAGAGAGACAGGGTGAGCACAGAGATGAGGCGGCGCTAAACAAACAACAGCAACAACAGCAGTAATGCCCCTGTGTTGTCGTAACAGCACGGGTCTCACGAGGACAGATGCAAACAAGGAATTACCTGCACAGACATGCACACTGAGCTGCATTGTCTCTATGTGGCTTTGTGTGTCAAAATATACAGTATAAATATTTTAGCAAGCCTATCTTTCTACTTTAGATATCTCAAATGAAAAACTGGATGAAATCTTGTTTGATTAAACACAACTAAAGATCCACCAGTACAATATTGGTGTGCCTCAGGGTTCCATGTTGGGGACTTTACAGTTTCGTGTCCATATAAATTCCTTTTTCTTTTTTTGAAATTCAAACACAAATGTATGCAGATGATGCAATTTTGTATATTCATTGAAGTAGGCTGAGACATTAATAGGTTCAAATATATGGTTGACTTCCAAATGGAACCTAAATATACTTCTTCTGTGAGGACTGTCTCCTGTTAACAAAGTGAAGAGAGGAAGAAAATAAAAATTGTTGATCATTTTAAATATTTAGGAGTTCTTTTTTTACTTTTTCTTGTCCAACATAAGATTA
This sequence comes from Sciaenops ocellatus, assembly GCA_033000465.1. NCBI lineage: Eukaryota > Metazoa > Chordata > Actinopteri > Sciaenidae > Sciaenops > Sciaenops ocellatus. The sequence goes on from CP136873.1 coordinate 14,903,994, forward strand.
CAGAGGCCTTATCTGCCACTAAATGTTATAAAAACATAGATTCTCTCTTCAGAGATATAATTTATTCAGTATGGAGAATTTAAAGCAATATATGGACTTCCGTCTTTCATTTAAAATTCTGCATGGAACGACACTCATCCTTTAAGCCACTTTGTCAAACGCATGGACAGTACTTCCAGGAAAACAAGAGCAGTTTCCAGAGGCGACTGTCTTGAACTGTTCGGACAACCACTCTTTTCTATGAAAGCAGCGCGAAGCAGCTTGAAGTACTCGACACACAGAAATAAGACACTATTTTAAAATCAATCTTATAATGTGGTTTGAATCTACTCAGTTACACAATTAGGTGTGTTGGAACTACAGGGGCGAATGAGCCGTTGAGCTAACTCTGGCACATTTATATTATAAATAACTTGTTTCCAATGCATAGTCAGCTGTTGTAGAACAAAAATATCTACTGTAAATACGATAAAGTAAAGAGAAGCAGCTATTGAAGAAAATCTGCATCTGCACACAGACAAGTGGAATTGTCTGTTTCAATGATTTATTGAAATGGACAGTTTTAGCAGTGCACATGCATTACAGACAAAATGCCCATCCTACAAAAGATCTTTCCGTTCCCATAATGACTCGTATCTTTCTACCTCCATAATCACCTGACAGCATCGCTGCTATTTTGGCCATAAAATGGCTCATTACTCTGGCTTTTCGCCACACACATATATTCACATGGCTGAGGACCACTGCAGTGCCTGCATGACGCCATGCCTGACTCATAGTCCTGTCTGACAGCTTTCGCACTTTGACACCAGGACGCAGTCGAGTCAAGCGGCCACAAATCCTCCTCTAAATTGCAGACACTGTGTTGGGGCCAGTTTAGAGGCTGAAATATCATCCTGCTGTGCTTTATGGTGAGTGAGTCATGTAGAAAGAGGCAACAAAACCCCAAGTCACTGCAAATTGCACAAAGTTTGGACTTTATAACCCCCTGACAAGTGGGAAGCACTGTGGGAGAGCCATGAGAGAGAAAGAGAGGAACAGCAATAAAGGACATAGGCCAACAGGCCATTGGAGCACTGAAAATGTCACCTGTGATCTTTTCAAGCTGAAAACAGATGTTTAAGAAAAAAGAAAGACGCTCAGGAAGAAATGAAAAGAAAACTGGATGACAAATATAAAAATGAAGACAATCAAAGAGTCAAATCTTTGACTTTTTTCATTTCTTGCCTGAAAACAACTTCCATTTTTATCGTCTTTATGACGCAAGTATGTGTCAGCCATAAAAGAGCAATTTTAAGCATTCAATCTCCACAAAGCAGACTGTGTTTAAATTGCGCAGCGACACAAATGGATTCCTTCAGAAGTGACTCAGAGTTTTTTTCTAGGAAGGTGAAGGTTTTGTGCAGCATCTCACAGTTCTTCCAAGCCATTTGTGTAATGCATTACCTGCACGGACACACAGTTTCACAAGGTTAACTGCTGCAGGATGGATGCAGGCAGATGTTGAGGGCGGCAGTGTTGAGGAGGTTCATGTTGTGGCAGTGACACCTTTTTCCACTGAGAGGCCGTCATTAAATTAGAAGTATTCAATTAATAAATCTTCACTCTCTCTCTTAAATGTGTACGACTCTCTCCCTTAAGCAGCAGACATTTAGAATAGAAGTTTAACTACCCTTAAATCATTGGCAATGTCCAAACAGGTAGTTCTGTAAATCACTGACTACATCAACAAAGACACACCACAACCGTGCTAACTTGTGTTTTGGCTCTTCCCTCCACACACACACACACACACACACGCACACAAACACTCCAGAGTTGTAACATTGTTTCTTGCCTCTGACTGAGGGAGATGAGATTGTATCCGTCTGTTAGGGAAGCAAATGTAGCAGATAATAGAGTTTCCTGTTGAGGACAGCGAGAGGCGCGACTAGCCAGGCGAGCAAACACATTGGAAACTTATCCCATCTGAAAGAATCAAAATAAACACTGCTCACGCCAGCAACATAGGCAACTTGTAGGTTCTTCCAGTCAGGTGCTCAGGTCTATGTCAGCTAATTTACTGGGGTAGAAATCTATTGTGGGAGACTATTCAGGTGTTGGAGGTTATCTGTAGATAACCCTGAGTGTTTCTTTTTCATGGATTAGGCCACCATTCAGAGCAAATAAGTCAATTCCCTGAGATGCATTCAGAACACAGATTAGCTGCCTTCCTTGAGTACGCAGTATATGTGTGTGTGTGCATATGTGCATATATGTACGTCAAACTAAAGTAGGCATGTGTTGCAAGAGATGAGATGTGCTTGTTGTCTTAAGAGCAACAGAGTACAGTAAGGCAAACATGTGGATGCATAAAGATTGACTTTTGATCTACCTGTTTAAGTAGCCTGGTGCCACATCTACACGTTCTGTAATAATTTAAAAAGCTCTGGTGTCATACTCACTGATGGCTGCTGGATAATTTCAGCCGCAAAACTGCTGAGATTTGTGGACAGGATTAGCAAAAAGGATTTTAGCACCTTTCAGCTTCTTTTTTCGGTCCGATTTACTGGTTTGGTTCACTCTCAGTGCTCTAATCAACATGTTTTTATTAAGAAATCCCATTGTTCACTACCTGCCCAGCAGACAGACAATGTTAGCGGTTAGCTGATGAACATGAGTTAGTGGAGACCAAAACAGAGCTAAAAGGAGAGAAAATATCAGTCACATTTGTCAGTTGAACACAAACACCACTCAAATGAATGCTATTGTTGCACCATGTCTGTTGGATGTATGATATATGTAAACAGGCAATATTATCAGTATATTAAAATACACAATGATGATCAAGTGTTCTGCTACTACTTCTACTGTGGCCAAAAATCAGTAATGCGGCTTTAAAATTGCATATTTCTTCAATTATCATGAAAAATACTAACTAACTAATACCGCTCATAGGCTCATAGCACTGTTTGATAGACAAGCGGTCTCTGGAACACACAAAAATATCAATTCAAACAACTTGCTAACCCACTTAGCATGGCTTTTCCAGAAAAGAATGAAATCTAGGAGGAAAAAAATGAATCTTTGTATCTTTTAACATTCATCAGCTTGAGTACAAAATTGCAGAATTTTAGGTTTGGCTTTGATAAACCCTTAACAGCCTAACAAAAGATCAAATCCCAGGGGAAGCCCACTTATGCTCTGTAATGCCATTCAAAGTCGCTCCATGTGGGGCTGATATGAATAGCTTTATTCCCCAAATGCTGCGGATGCACTCAAATATACTATACAGCCCTGATCGCCTGCTCTGCACCTCCCATCAAATAGGATCAATTGGCCAGGCAACATGCTGTTGCTGCGCACAATGACGTGTTTGACAGTCTGTTCACGTCAACACGCAGTGGAGGCCCAAACACACACACACACACACACAAGCCAGCGACAACAAGGACACATTAGTTCCATCACACAGAGGTGGTGGAGTTATTACACATACAGACATGAAAAATACGAGGAGGAAAACGGAAACAGCGAGAGAAGATGAAGAGGTTGTGTGTGGGAAAAAATGATAAAGGAAGCAGAATGACTCTGGATTCACACCTCTGAGAGGGACAGACAGGGAGTGAAAAAGCGATCAAGATGGAAGGACGGTGAAGGATGGGAGGCTGCAGGCAGATAAGCAGAGCTTGTAGCAAATTGTCCCAACAGGCGTTCCAAAGAGAAAGACATGTATCTTATTGAGTCTGAAGGGGTCTTAACGCATGTTCATTCCAGCTGTCAGACTGATAGTAAACACAAAGTCTAATCAGAGTTGCAAACGCGTGGGAGACTGTGTGTGTGTGTGTGTGTGTGTGTGTGTGTCACTGTGTGTATGTGTGTGTGTATTTGCCAGCCCAGCTTGACGGCAATCTAGCTGATTGGATAAGCTAAACATGTTTGCATGCCAGAATCAGGAGTAATAAAGCTTATGTTTTCATGGCAGTTCTCTCAAACTTATGTAGGACATGAGCGCTGAGAAAGCATCGGAGGACTGGTCCACACTGGAGCTGAAAGGAGGAATAGCTTGACTTTACTTTTGTTTAACATTCCCTGATTCTACCTGCTGAAGAGCTGTCATGTATTTTTGTGTATTTCAAAATAAAATGTGACTAAAAAGTGAATAAAACTGAGACTAAACCAGCAAACCGAAAGGTCTGTTTTGTTTTTTTTGGGTCCACAATTGGCAGACATAAAGTGATGACATTATATGATATGACTCATAGAACTGGAGTTACATCCAGCGAATACCCCTCCCTCTCTCTCGTCTAATGAACCTGAACTTGAAAACATGTTTGGACTCTCTGGCTGAGCTAACGTCGAGTAGGATTTCAAATGAGTGGGTCCATCACTCTCGATATCGTGTGCATGATGTGGAAAATTACAATACATGGAACAGTGTATAAATGCTGGCTTCATCAAAGCCAACACAACAAAGTATTGTCAGTATTGGGGAAAAGTCAAAGGAGTTTTTCCTGTGCAAAGAAGAGACTTTAAAAAGACACAAGTTAGTGTTTAGCATGTGTAGCATAGTAGAATTGTTTTTTGTGCTTGTTTGTTGACTAGTGTGTTGCTAACTTCTTTATCAGTAGATCCGAAATTAAGTCCTGAAATTAATTAATTTCTCTTCTGGGCCTTGAGCTGAGTTTGGGAACCTAACCTGGGCAAAACAATTCATCAGAAATTAATCATTAGCTGAAGCCCCAAAATTAAATAACGCCATAGTAGGTGAGTCTGTATCAGAGCTAAATCATTTAGGTATTGGGTAATTGCAAATAAACAAAATGGTCTGCAGAGGCCTTTTGACAGCAGCATTAGTTTTCAAATTACCGAGAGCTTTTGTGGACCAATAATTCGAAACTCTTCAGAGACCCAGAACAGCAACAGAATTTTCTTCAAGGTTGTTTTTGCCTAAATCAGATGTTAGACAAGCAAAGGTCTACCCCTACTTTACTGGTGGCAATAATAATAATGGATTCAAATAAATCTGACCTGGGTAATGTGTTAAAAACTGTAAAACAATTAAGTTGAGTCAATTCAGCGTATGACTTAAACTCTAAATCACACTATAATTATACCTTTTTTTATCATGAAAAGCATTTTCCATTTCTGCACGCACAGCAAGAGGCTACACGAGCAACAAAACAAGGTTGAAAAGCAGTGGGCTTTTGCTGTCGTTATTATGAGGCTCAGGCACTCGGGCTTTAACTGGACGTAGCCTGGAGGGGAAAATGTGTTGGTGTCCCCGTGACTAAAAATGATTAACTGGCAAAAGCTGTAATTGAGTTGGAAACAGAGCAAAAATGGGAAGCTAGGCCTCCCATACAGTAGTCATTTCCTGTGTGTGTGTGTGTGTGTGTGTGTGTGTGTGCAATGGCAATAAGCTTTGTGAGAGTGGAAAAAGTACAATAGACTGTAGTAGCAATAGGGGAGAAATCAATAGGATACCCACCCAATATCAGCCCTTGCCATGAACTACACTGTGAAGTGTGTGTGTGTGTGTGTGTGACACAGAGATATAATAGAGTATAGAAAGCTGATGAGAGATGGACGGCCAGCGTATTGATGTTTGAATGATAAACCGTATCCTGAATGGTCTTCGTGGCAGCTCACCAAACCATCAAAAGTAAAATAGAACAATATGTTGTCTTGACAACAGTTGCCCAGCTCGCTGCCAAACAGCCGCCCGGCAGCGGATAATGCTTTCAACCAATAGAAACGGCCCCTCTGCCGACTGGACCCGACCAAGTGGCTGACATGAGCTTGATGTGGGGGGTTTGTTGAAAATCTAAATATTGGCCAGTGTCTTCCACCTGTGTTTGATTTATTGAACTGAACAGTAGAGTATTACACAAATTACAGCTTCTAATTAGAAACACTGATTACCTTTCATAACACCTGCCAATCAGCATCTCTTTATTTCCAAACTTTCAACAATAGGCGAGCTGACTGAGTGCTGGAGAAATGACGCAGCAAACAAAAAAGATCTCCCGTTGAGGTACGCTGTGTTTACCTGACCACACAAATATGTACTGTATATATGACCTGCTAAAACACAGTGTAACAGTAGTACAATAAAGACGCGCCGTATCAGTTACATGATGTGTACGGGTATCTCAGCTAAAGTAGCACATTACAATTCAGCTTTTTGTTTGTAAAAGGAGGAATGTGTGATTGCTTCTTTCAAAGGTTACCCATTCTTGACTCTAATCTCTGGTTGCACAGCTGCAGACTTGAGACTTGGAGTCAGACATGAGTCACAAAAATGACAACTTGAGTCTTGACTTGGATCTAATTTACACCCGAGATGAGTGCCATATGTCTTGATTCGATGATTCAAAGTTTTTGATCCAAATGGTCTCAAATGGTTAGCTACTGTATCTGAAAGACTTCACTTGTAGTTTGCAAGACTTGGACGTCGCCTTACAAAGTTGAGAGTTACCCCAAAGTAGTACTGCATCACAGCCAGTACCAAGTACAAGTACTAAGTATTTCATTCAGCAGATCAACCAAAAACACATTTTTGTTAGAGAGTCGGTAGGTTTAGGGGTGCTGTTTCACCCCGTTTCTCAGATAACTGTTAGATAGTAAGATTATGATTCAGTTTAGGTAGTTAGACGGATTTCTCTTTGGTTATATTTATTTTGTTGGTTGAAACAGCATCCGCTCACCCTTTGTTTCCCTTACCTCCTTTTGTTGTGATTTAATTCATCCAAATTCCAGAAGATAAATAACTTTGTTTTACCGAATACAGCTGGTTTTATATAATGTCTTTCCCCTCACAAACTGGGATGTAACTCACAATATAAAACTGTGTTGTGTGTGTAATCCACATCACCGACTAAGTATATGGAGAAGACTAGTGGCACAGAAGTATTAGTAACAATTATAGTACTTGTAGTAATTGTGTTATCGTGGTTTGAAAGCTTTTTTAAAAAAGAACAAAAGAACAGCTTAAATCCAAAAATGTCAGTATTGTTCATCACAAACCGTAAGCGCCTTCTTATGTAAGTAATTACAGAGTAAAGAAAGGAAATGTTGGTGCTGATGTGTTCCTTCCTTCCTATCACTAAAATCTCCATATTCTTCTAATCTACATATATTCTCTCTGGCGAATGGAGCAGGAAGGATGCATCGCTATAGAAACGCAGCTCACCTCTGTGCAGTTCAAACTCTAATTTAAGACCAGGCAGCATGTCGAGCCTGGGGAGAAACACGGGGGACAAAACGATTGTGTGCGTGTGTCCTCATGAGTCAGTCTCTCGGCTAACCTTTATCTCCCAGATCTTCAAACCGTCATTTATTCACCTCCGTATTTATTTATTGCAACGATTATTAAACATTTACTGAAGTCTGGGTGACTCACGTCTGAGTGCTGCTCTAACGTCTGCTATTGTTTCTGTCTGTGCCCCATCAGACCTGCACAGCCTTTTAAATGTAGCTAATAATATTCCAGCAACACCTTTAAACTCGGGCAGAAGTGGAAAGATGTCCGCGTGCACACACATGCTCACTCTCCTTACATAAGCCCTGGTGGTGAGTTGTTTGATTGTAAGGCTCAGGTGTTTCTAGACAAAAACAGTCTCTAGAACAAATACACCCATGTCCCATAAGCACACGCATACACACACAAAAAGAACAAGCCAAACAAAACATGGGACAAATGCCTTCAGCACTTCCCTACTCCTGTACTGAAAGCTATCCCATCATCACTACCTTTCATCAGGACTTTGTGTTCAAAGCTGCTCTGTGTGCCGTTTTAGGATAAATTAACCACATGGATTTCAGACGCTGTCAAACACGAGCATATGTTCTTAGCACTGTCTGTAATACATGCAAAATCAGATCTGCAGTAGACCTTTTCGTGTAAAGTAAACTATGTGATAGAAGTAGATAGAAGCCTACAGTATGCTGTGTTTGTCAAACATATTTGCTTTAACTTGTTGAACGGTGATAACTCTGTTAGATCTACTCTGTTGGCAGATTTAAATTCTTTTCATTGTCAACTCTTTAATCATTATTTTTATATTTGAAAACTTGTGTATTTTTGTCCATAACCTTGAGGTGGATTTTGTTTTTTGTTTTTTTTGCCAATTTTGGTAGCGTCTCTGTTTGTTTTGGATCTGGTTTTGGCACGGATGTGGACTGGATAAACATTAGCCCTGACTTTTTTTGACTTAGTAAATCCCAGGAAATGTCTCCACGATGATACTGGCAGTGGTTTTTTAGTACAAAAATGGGACACTTTAAACATTTCCTGCAGTTGACTATGTCTCATAGGTTAGCCAGTAGAGAAGCATATCTTATGCATCATATGCAAACGTCATGTCTTAGCTTACTGTGCAGCGTTTTAGGTCATAAATGCAATGGGGGAAAAGCCTATATATAAGGAACACAACACAAAAGACATTTGTCACCTACAGAGCCTGCACAACAGCACCGAGTTTAAAGCATGGCTGGATGTCCAAGTAGACAGTTGTATACCACATTAAATATAAGCTGTAACATATTTGTACCACCTAGAGAGCCTGTTTTATTCCACCTCAGTTGGATCACTAAAAAACACAAAGACAAACTTCATCAGATTTTCTACGCAAGGACAAGTATAGTGTTGTATTGTCTGCAAATGTTTCGAACAAAACTTTCGGGTGAATGAACTGAACTGAATCACTTCCTGAGACAATCCATTCTCAGTCACTTCACTTGAGCTCTCTTGCGAGCAAACCTGCAGGGATACACTTGATCATTGACTAACTCAGAATTTGTGAGCCCTTAGTGATAGTCTCTCTACCTCCCTCTCAATTATGTGTCACGAAAATATACTGTATGTGTTATACATGATGAGGGAGGACGTCCACCTTTCAGTTTGCAAACTTTATTTTTATCCAACTAAATTCTCTGCTCACTAGCTTGTCCTCCCCGACAGTTCTCGGTTCACTAGTTAGCGAGTTGAGTCGGACGATGAAGTTGGCGCTCCAGTCAAGCACTGAATGATTCGGTCAACTAATTTTTTGGACAATTTTCTTTTTTAATGAACGGATTGTAATGATTCAGTGCGCTAAGAAGAACTTCTGTGCCCATCACTGCCGGAGTATACAGAGAAATATATGTTGAATTCAATGTTGCACGTTCTGCCAAGGCAAGTCTAACAGTCCTTGTTCTAACATTCACAGGCTGACACGTACAGTATAGATAGACCAACGCATTCACACTCACATTCACACCTATGGACAATTTTAGCATCGCCACTTCACTTAACCTGTACGTGTTTAAACTGGGGAAAGATACTGGAGCGCTTGGATTAAACCTGTGTGGGAAGAGTCCGTGTTTCCATTCTGTTCGGTATGCATCTTCCTTGGTTCAATGCTCCCCGTGACCCACACAATTCCTGTAAAAACTGTCACGTGTACATATTCACGCACGCGGAACGGAAATTCTAGAGCGTGAATTTTACCTGCAGGGTTTTGGCAGAGCGCAGGTTGTTGTCTCAGCTGTAGCACGGTAGACGGATTAATCCGGTTAAGGCTCAATTCCACCAGGCAATGGCTGCGACGTGTTCCGGCTGCGACGCGTCCAACGGAGCTAATCGCGGATGTTCTAGACAATGTTTGTGATTCCAACAGAAGCGCTACGCCGCATTTCGTTCTAGCTGTACTGCTGCAACGATAACTACTGAATCTGTTGGAGGAAAAACAGGCCTTTTCTTTTAATATAGCACAATAAAATACCAGTCTTTCTTTTAAATGTCAGTCAAACCTGGCCAAAATGACCTAATTAATACCAAATTAATATTTTTGTCTCAGTTCCGAGATCAGTTTCTGGTGTATGTTACATTTCCATCGTACTTTATTGTATCTGTGAGGCCACTGGAGGACACTCAATGGTTTCCACTGATAACTGTGGTTGTTCATTAGTTATCCACTGGTGATGCCAAACTCCTTCACTCAACATTCCTTTGTTGTTGCTCAACCATCAGCCGATCCATGTGCTCACAGGAGCGGATACTGACACACACACACACATACATCTTTATATTCGGACATCTCTCTCCCTCGGTAATAAATCATGTGACAGGAATGGATGAATCAATCAGTCGCGAGACAGACACATGGGAACTCACCATGCGAACCACCACCGATAAACACAAACACACATACACACACATGCAAGCACACGCGCACAATGAGCCAGTGATGCATGAGACAGATGCATAGTACACCTGGCCGCAGGCTTATGACAAAATGGAAGTGATACAAAGGGGAAGGAAAGAAAGAGGTACATAAAGTGTGTGTGTGTGTGTGTGTGTGTTGGGGAAGGGGGGGTTGTAGGTGTCATAGCATCATTCATCAATCATCTGTTGTTAACAGAGGAAAAGGAAAAACAAACATCACACATGCACAGACACAGGCCGGAAATTGTACGTAACATGTTGCTCCAAGCAGATATTATTGTACTCGACAGAATATGGATCAATAGGTCTTTCCAGAGTAGAGGAAGTAGCCCTAATCATGTGTTTTCCCATTCAGTGATCTGTCAGTCAGCTATTATGTGTAACTGCAGCTTCTCTTCACCTGCTGTTGTAAATAACAGGGAGCTACGACGATGTCTAACACCACTGCAAAGAGCAAGAAAACAACTGAGGAAATAGCCTGTTGCTTGTTTTATGTGATGAAAACAGACACCAAAATTACCCAACGTGTCTGCGTTGGATTGCTAAACATTAAACACCACTGAGCGGCACTTTTGTAAATCCTGATCAGATTTATTGAGAATCTGCAATAACAACGAACTGTTGAAATGTCTTAAAGGTGAAAATAGCAATGGGAGCGTGTGTTTATAGAAAGTCTTAAAGTATAGGTCAATAAGAAAACACTAAAACATATTAGTGAAAGCGGCGTCCTCTTTATTTGGATGATCACTCAACAGAGTGTACTTAAAGCACGGAGCACTGGAGCGAACAATCAGGCATGATTTTACGGTCTCTCTCTATGGTAGGCTCCATGATCCAAACATTGATGAAGAGTAGCGTCACCACCAAAATCTATTATATAGATTATATATATTTGAAGTTTTGATATCAGTAAAAAGATATATTTGTGGTTTGTGGTACCAAGAACCATCTCGATATAGCTGTACATCTCCTCTCTCACAGTCTTCTCTGGAGCTTTGGCAAGAACAGTGTGTTCTGTCCCATTAACATTAATGAGCCTCTCTTCTGATTGACTGTTTTCTGAGTGACGCACGGGTTGTAGCCCACTTGGACGGTGGGTCCAAGGTGGGCTGTAGTGGGGGTTGTAGTGGGGGCGTGGCTGTGCAGTTGTGACAACACAACCATACGGAAGACCTGGCAGCTCGTTGAAAGGCATTGTTTCTAAATTCAAGCATTTTCTCTGTGGATTGAGTGTTTTTGATACTTTCACAGTACATTGCACCTAGACCTGCTTTATAATTACAAAATGGTGATCTCACTTTCTTACAATATGGGCCCTTTAAACGTGCTAAAATGGAGGATATTAAAAATAGCAGAGGAGATTAAGATGTGACGGTTTTATGGATATTTTGGAGGAGAAGGTGGTACTGAATAAGATGGTAATTGTGGTACTGTAATAGCTCCCTCATGGGATGCCAAGCACCACTTGAGACAGGCTGACTCTTGAGTCTTTTCACTGTCTGCTGAGAGTTTGTAAGTGGGTTGCAGTAGAAATAAAGCAACGTAACAGTACTTTTTGGGTACAAACAATCATACTGCTACAACACCTTATTATATTCGTATGGACTGTTATCACCTAAATCTATATGAAGATGACAAACGCATAAATGTATACACTACGGCACTGAGACTCATCATGCACCAAATGTCTGCTCTTGTTCAGTTAAAGGCTGGCAGCAAAAGGGGCTCCAGAGCCAAACTGAGCCATCACTGCCACCAGCTGTCTGTCATGGATGAGCCCATCACGGGCGCGTGCATGCGTTTGTGCATTTCTCTCTGTCGTTCCGTTTTCATTGACAACCCTGCTTTCCTGCTTTGTACTGACATAATCAATGTGTTACGTACATACATACATTGTGTATAGACCCAGCGGCAAGGCGTACAAATACGTAGACGCACGCGGTCAGTGACTGTGATGCTGATCTGATATGACCCTTCGATGCACAGCCACATGAAGGCCACTAGTAATGTGACCAAGCTCACACAGCACACACTGGTAGCTGGTCCTATTGATTTTGTGGGACCTGGTGACAGAGGACTAGACTATGCAGATAGAACTAAACTACATGTTCATCCTGCTGCATTTCTGTTTGTCTCTCCTCTATTTACTCTAATTACTTTTCATTTCAGACGTTACGAAACAATTAAGAAAACAGTGAGACTTGTATGTACTGATCTCTTCTGCAGACATGCTCACTAACTCTTAATCTAAATGCACTTACCACAATTAGTGCAACTACCAGCCAATCAGAGGGCATTCATACCCTACACCTGCATTCTTCAAGCACAGACATGCACGAATAAACACATTTATGATGAGTTTACATGCTTACATCATGCTTATTTAGCCTCTACATGTCCCGAACAGGCAGCCGGAGTACAGTCCCACTGGTGCGACACACACATAGCCTTATTTTCTTCATCCATTGATTGCTCCCACAGCATGAAGGACATTCAAGCCCTCACTTCCCTGCCTGCATTTTAAGATCCGTGCACATCCACCCGAGATGTACGGGGCATTCTCTAAAAAGTGACACACCAAATGTAACACATGTCATCACAACACGAGCATGATTAGGTTAGGTTTGTGGCCACCGTGGCACATATGGGCAACAAAGTGCCAAGAGACCGGGGTCCCAGGTTCAGCTGACTCTCGAGCCCTAAGTGTCCTTGAGCAAGACACTGAATCCCGTTAACTGCTCAGTGAGACAGCCGAGTATAGCTGAAACCTTGGCTCATTTGTAGTGCTACATAAGTGTAACACACTGAGCAAACAGAGTTAAGGATTCCCCCCACTCCTGGTGAGACACCTTTGATGATAGACCAGTAAAATAATGTCCACGACTTCCTCTCTCATCACTTATTGCTTCTCTTAGTTAAGAATTAAAGGCAATAGCAAAGGAATACCTGACCAACACTTGTACACATTAACATGATGGTGCAAAGAGACCATGTACAAATAATAATACAAAAAATATGTCCTCCACTTACCCTGTAATGTTTGGAAGAAGAATAAGCTCCTCACAGCTATGAAACAAGAGCCTCTTCTCTGTTTTTTTCAGCTATTTTCGCGGCAGTCTTTTGGTCAAAAACAGTTCCCCCCTCATGTAAAATAACCTTCGTGTTAACTCACCTCTCTCTCTGGAAGAAGATGAATGAACCGCTGCGTCTCCCTTGCCAACACATTTGCATAAAGGCCGCCTCCCCCGCGCGGCGATTAGCTAGGATGCTGTTTAAAGGTGTATCCTTGTCACCTGATTGGACGGAGCAGCTTGTCAATAAAAAAAAAAAAAAAAAAAAAAAAAAACGCTCGCTGTTACTGCGCGCGCGCCTGTGCCCTCGCGTCCTCTCTCTGTTGCGCTGCCGACTGAGCGCGTGCGAGAGAAAAAGAGGGTGAGAGAGAGAGAGAGAGAGGAAGGGTGGTATTATTGTAAAAAGCTGTGACGGAAAATGAAACAACAGCTGTCACAACAGGAAAACACACGATAATTCCATGATATAAGAGAAATTTATCTTGTTGCCAGACACCTCTACTTCAAATTCACCTCATTATATCGATACTTGATCGTTTTATGGAGATATCAGTTAAGTCTTCGGCTCGTGGGCTTTTATATAGTGGCCATTTTGGCTAATTTGACTTCATAAACCCAAACAAACTGATTAACCAACACAGCATCACTATCATTGAAACAGAGTTTGAAGCATGAGCACTGCACTGCATCATGCATGAGGTGCCCCCAGGGCAAAAAAATGAGCTGGTTGGCCCCTCTTAACCCCTTATTTCTTTATGCATACTCCACATTAACTGAGGAATATGAATTATATTACCACCCATCCATCCGTCTTCCATAACTGCTTATCCTTATCAGGGTTTCGGGGGGCTGGAGCCGGTCCTAGCTGACACAGGGGTTGAATTATATTAACGCAAAACTGAACAATGTCGGTCTCAGGTTTGACACAGGGACCCACTTCCAGAACGACGTCTGTCAAAAATGTGTTTCGCTTATTTTAATATTCATACTTGCCTGTGCAGAATGTTCGACACTAGTTTGCATGTGAAAGTTTCACTGCACTCACCTGAAATCTGAATTTAAGATAGACATTTATTAGCAGGACTTTGTGACATCACAACTGGTTTGGAAGCCAGTCATGGTCCAAAGTTCAATCTGCACGAGAGTGATGTGAAAACTTGAAGCCTTCATTGCACAAACACTGAAAAAGGACCTTTAAGTGAGGTAGGAGACACCCACATTTACAGTTAAACTGTAGAAATTAACCATTTTTACATACATTTCCATATTTTCTAATTAGGGAGATGGCAGAAATGTAATTTGAATAATTTTTAATGAGTTGATTGAACTTTTTTGAGGGGGAAAAAACCTTATCAGACACAAAATTATTATTATTATTATAGTATATAAGTATTTTCCTGTATATGTAAAACATATCTGGAGGGAACCTTTAAGGCCCTTATCATTTCTACAACCCCATCCCCTACAGGAACATTGATATTCTGCAAAACCCTAGATTACATTAATTAAAAATTCTTACTTTCTACAATATCTGCACATAGCATCTATGGTATGGTTGAGGTTATAGGGAAATATTGTAGCTCTTGCAAATTAAACTATGGTTAATGAACGCACAGCATGTGTGTATGTCAAACTGACACTCACTTTATGCTGTCTTGCAAAGAAAACCACAGACATACCTATTATGGCTAATATTTCCATATTTCATTTATTAACTGAGAGAGAAAAGCTCCAGGTGTTACTGGGAGACAAAGAGCACTGTCTGTACTTTGTCTCTTAAAGGCATGAATGTCATTTCAATGGAACAAAATTGTGACTGCAGAGAATTATTTTGTAACCTTTGTCTTATCATATGACAGCAGAGCTTCCAATAATGGTCCTACAGGGTTATATAAGGATTTCAACTGTAGCACAATATTGATTCCTTTTTGTGATGACATGGTTTTACATGTTTTTTGTGCTCATAAGCAACACTGAGATAAGAAGGACAGTTTTATTATTGTCAAGAGTAAAACACACGTCTTCACACTTTTTCATCAGAGAGAGAAAAACAATAAATCCTGCCTTGTGATAGTATCTGTCTCTGAAGCTGTCAGACAGTGTAACTGCGGTAGTGTGTGTGTGTGTTTCCCTCATCTTAAAGCCCACATAAGAGTAGTGAGTGAGTGGAGAAATACTAGAGACAGACAGGGACTGAGTTATAACAGAAAGGAGGAAAAATGTGTTATAGTCTGATTAGCCAAGGTCAGCTGGGGCCTCTTGTTGGGAGTGATATAATCTCTAGCACAAGGTAAATGTCCATCACTCTGCAGGACCACTGCAACACACACTTACTGGATGTGATGGTGTGTGTGTGTCCTTCAGTCCAAGGTAAGCATCGTTCACTCTGAAAGAGCCTCAGATAATCACATAAAACAACCCGTTTTAGCCTGAATGTATGGAACTACACAGCAGTATGGGAGGCAAATGGCTGAAATGATGGAGGATACAATGAGCCGGAGTTATTATGTCATTTTAAATGAATAGTTTGACGTTTTGAGGAGTTATAATGAGAAGATTGATACTGCTGATGATTATGAAGCTAGGTGCTGTTAGCTTAGCTTAGCTCAAAGACTGGAAACAACTAGCCTAACTCTGTCTGAGGGCATAAAAATCCACCAAGGTGAAGGTCTTTTGGTTAACCCGTATTGTTCTACGCTAAGCTAACCAGCTGTTATCTTTACCGTATTGATATGAGAAGGGTATCAACATTATTATCAAATCTGGGCAAGAATAAATGTCAGAATATCAAACTATTCCTTTAAATATTATAGCGTAATCATCTCCTCCTTTCTCCAATTTGTCATCCCGCCTGTCCTTCCTCCTTCCCTCTAATTCAAAAATGTATTATTGAAACCGTATTAATTGATATAAAATGAATCTCTCACTCTCTAATTGAAATATGCTTTATTGAAAATGACATGAATATAGTATGAACCTCTCTCCCTTTTACTTCTATGAATATTCATGGTTGGGTTGTGTGTGCGTGCGTGTGTGTGTGTGTGTTCAATGGCAACAGAGGGTTGCCATGGGAGACAACCCATCGAGCCTGTCCTCTTCCTCTCATCCCTCTCTTCTCTCTTTCATCTCTCCTGTCCTCTGTCACCAACCTACCATTAATCTCCACACTTTGGCACTGTTTGGTGTTGTACTTTCCTTGACTCCTCTTTTAACTACTTGTTCTACTGACTGCAGTTTTTTTTTTTTTTTTTTGCTGTTTTTGTACCACTTCATATCGTTCTGCATCATAATATTTTTTTTTACAGTGTGCTGCTATTATAATAAGGCCAGACCTGCAGGGTACAGTATGTGTGGATTGCAGCACGTAGCTGTGATTTCAGGCCTATTCCCTCAGCGAGAGGTGATACAATCTTATTCATGCTAATTGATGGGCACGTTTGCAGCCTGATAATGAAATTCAAACCTCCATTCATGCCTCAGTGTGCGTCTGAGCTTTTGCGTGTGTGTGGTGTGTAATTCTGCGCGATGGCGGCCTGTAAACTGTCTAATTGACCTTTCCACAGTCTACAAAGGACATCTCTTTCGCCTGCCTCTTTCCAGCTGCTATTCCCGCCCTTCTCCTCTTTCTCCCATCTTCCTTTTCCATTCTCCCTTGATACTTCCGCTCCTCCTGTCCTCTAGTTTCTCCTCTCCATTTTTACCCTTCTTCACCATTCATTTGCTCCTTTGTTAATACCTACTGGCATCACTGAACTGTCGTATGCTCCACAGGAGAAAATCTTAAGAAAAAGATCAGGTTTTTCTCATAATTTGACTAAAAACAGAGGGGGAAAAAAGTAGAAATAAATGCAAGGACACAAACCTTTTTCATTGACCGAAATGCATCCAAACCGCAAAGCAGCATTCGCTTTCATGTCAGCCCGTCCCTCCTCAAGAAAACATCTTTTCTTACTCCCAAACAGGCTAATGGGGCAGGTGTGGAGAATGACAAGCCCATCTTCCCCTACATCATCCACGGCTATTAGCCTGTAGGGTGTCACTGGCTAATAGCCGCTGCAGAGGACAATCACTAAAGGGTATGTGGCCTCATTGCTATGTAATGTGTGACATGGGAGATAATGTAGATCAGAGTGACAGACTGTCCAGCTGCCCATAGTCAGAGCTATGTGAGCTGTGTGAGCCGCTAACTCTCAGCTAACAGCAACGAGTGGCTGCCATCAAGACTCTGTGTCTGCACTCGACACTGGAGATATGACAGTCACTGGAAGCACATTCACGGTTATTTTGTAAAAGTTTCTGTGCGCTAAATGTGAGATAGATAAGACAGCAACTGAGACAGGCTACATCTCAGGTGCGTGTCACACCTGGTGCTGTACGAATGTTAATATGTCTACATAGGAGGCCACACTCTGTAGAGTCAGGAGACACTGGTTTTGTATGGTGATGAAAGCTGCAACCATATGCATCACGTGCCTACAGATCACCCAATAGCAAAATTCAATTGCAATAGTGGTTTTCAACCAATAGAGGGAGGTTATTTTGTATATTTGTACCACAAAATGGAGAGTTTAACTGTCAAGATTTGGACCTGTATTGATAAACACCACTAAATACCCATATATATTGTTTTTCAAAGTGGTTTGAGAGTTTAGTTACACTTTAAACTCCCACATTGTGGCTTTTATCCTTAAAAATGATTAATTTTACTTAACTTGATGCTACAATCACATTGCTGTTTCTCTCTCTTCCCTTATTTTCTGTCTCTCTCAGCTGTCCAGTAAAGGTAAAACATGCCGTAAACTTGTACTTGTACTCATATTGCAATCATTCTCACATTTTCTCAAGAAATTTGGGACTGTGAGTGTTCTTCTTAATTGTCTCTGAGCCTGATTTAGTTTTATTTTGTGTTCAACTTTTTATGCTGCAATCTTGTCCAGGTTTCTTTTGCATAGTTTTCCTCGTACTCTTTTTATTCCTCTTTTCCCTGGCCGTAAAGAGAGACAAAGTGCATGAGAAAGAGATGATGAGTGGGTGTGTAAGAGACAAAAATGTGTCCTAGCAGCTGATTACCAGCACTGATGATTAAACACAACGTGTGGACGCTGTGTGTGTGCGTTTCAGTTCTGTCGATCAATCTGGCAAGCCTTAGTCAGGCTACTTTACACAAGCCTGTAGTGTACTACGACTATGACTGTTGCCTTTTCAGGTTTAAAAACCTGCTGCTGTGTCTCAAACAGAGCCCAGTGATCATTCTCTCATCTCTCCTTCATGACTCTCCTCTCCTCATGACTCTTCTTTTCTTTCCTCCACCCTCTTTATTTCTTCTCTTCCTCCTCCTCCTTTTCTCTGTAGCGATGTAACAAGATTGGGGAAAATGTCTTGTGATGACCTCCCCATCGCAGGTCAATATCTGCCATTTTGTTTGATGATGTAGATAGAAACTACAGGCAGCCTTAGGCAATATGTGCACTGTCGCATCAGGCCAGCAGAAGAGTTATTATGCATCATGTGTGCAGAAACACTCAAAAGTTTGTGTCAATGACAGGACAGGTGTTCAATCACGATTATCTTATTATTCAGATTGATATCAGCCGCCTTGCTCTAGATGGGAAGGAGAAGCGGGGGAGTCATTTTAAATTAGCTGAAATCTTAAATCTGCTGATGAGAGAGGACTCTGCTGATGAGAGAAGTCTGTCAATCTATAAAATCTGCAGTGAAACCTGGTTTTATGTACTAAAGCCTTAAACGCATAATCAGGACTATTTGGTGCTCCAGTAGCAAAACAGTTACCTTCCACTTTATCATGACCTTAAAGCAACATTGTGTAACTTTTGTACCATAAAATAAAATATTTAAAATCATGTTGATGCTACACTGACGTGCAACTGGGTGAGTGGTGTCCCTATCATTGATTTCCTGCACTATGTAACTCCAGGTACGATCACCTGTGAAAAGAATGTACCACCATCACCAACTATTTGACTGATTTTGGTAAAAAATTATGTCTCTGATGTCTTCTGACTACTGCACATCAACTCTCGAAATATAGCTGCTGTTAGCTAATGTTAGCTCAGTTTGTTAGTTGGACTGTCTGGACTATCAGCTCTGGGGGTGTTAGTGTCCACACCATAGGCATTTTGGACCACCAAAAAGAGGAGGTTTTCAGGCCCGGGGCACAGTTGAATGCTGATGGGGAGTGGAGCCAATGTCATACCAGAACCGGAGCTGGGCAAGTGGGCAATGTAACTGGACTCAGCAGCCTTTATGGACATAATGCCAGAGGCGAAAAGACAGAAGAGGATGTTGACAAAAGTAGCTAAGAAGAGAAGACAAGAGTAAACGAGTAAGGGCAGGCAGACAAGAGTCAATCTGGGACTTACTTCAAGTCGTTGGCAAGAGCTTCATGAAATAAAAGGCTAAAAGACATGTGCCAAGCCAGGCTTCTTGTTGTTGTATTACTATTAGCTGGCTGCTATGTCTTATATTGATGCACCTGTTTGACATTTAGCTGTGTAGATTATGATCATAACTAATATAATCATAACAAATACATGTGTCCATATTTACTCTGGCTGCATTAAATCACAAAAATACCTATTTCTATGAAATGTCGCTTTAATTCTATACATGCTCATTATTTATGTAGTATGGCATGAAAACCATCTCATGTACTGTATAGTGCATGTTAAAGACAAGATTCTGAATGAAGTTGATTTTAACACCAGGTTTAAGTCAGTTTTAAGTCAAACTATAAATTAAAAGTTGGATTATCCTGGCCTCTGCTGCGTTGATTATGTTCTTTTTTTTTACATTTGTTACATTTGTTTTATCCCCCAGTGTTTTGCAATCACATCCAACTGCATTGAATTGTTTCATTAAGCCCTGGCTGTTCAGAAGTTGTGATCTGCTGTGCAAATCTGTGAGAGTATGTGCTCAGCATGAGACAATTAAAATTGAAAAATGTCTGAAAACCTTGTTTTTTTGCTGACTCCAGCAGCTTAATTTCTCACCTTGCTGTAGGTGTACTCCAGGACCCCGTTACATCACTGTTAGGTGTTGTTACAGGTGACATTCACACCCACTTCATGCTGTGATTGATCAGCTGTGGGGAGGTGAGAAAGGAGCCACGTTTTTTTTTTTTTGGACTCTCTCTCTCTGTCTTCCCGGGAAACTGTCTGAACATGTATGCCATTTTCAGTGTATTTCATCAATACTGCACACAGCCCAAACTCTATGATAAAGCCTTCAAGTGGGGACATTCAAGGTCCACAAAGGTAACTTTGAACAAGCATAACTCTTACAGGGAATTAACAGAAGACGCAAGACGTCAGCAGCAAGTAAATGCTAATGGGGAGTTCGACCATTTAATCCACACCCACACCCATCTCCATACGGCATCACTGTTCTTAGAAGCAGCTGTCTTATCAGCAGTACAGGTCCTGATTCGCTGAGAGGACAGCAGGCAGACAAACTGCCTTCACAAGGCTGACTAATATCAGAAATTTACTAGACATAATAGTTTTAGTATACCTCTCACTTAATTGCCCTTTATATATGTAAATTATGCAACATTTATATTAAGTTACTGACTACTATAGGTGTAAGCATTTCTCTTCTTTCTCGCCATCATTCTAACATTAGTGCACAAAGCAGCATCAGCCTACTGTCAGCATTTTCGTCTGCACATTTCTGTGTGGAATCTGCTGTATTAATGAAAACAGATACCACTGAACTCTTACTTTACTTGCTGCATTTCTTCATATTTGTAATTTCCCTGAATTCACATTTCATTTGTCATGAAAACACCCACTTTTTGGGGGGGCATGTCATAACTTTAAAAGCAGTAATTTTATTTATCTAATGTATTTTCATAAGCAGGTCCTTTTGTGAGTTTTTGTGCGTTCTCCTCAAAGTGAAAACCTATATTAAACATTTTACAAAATTCAGGTTCAAGCACCATCAGTCAAAAAACAAAAGGCATCAATACTGATCTTAAAAATCTAACATTACCTTAGGCTCTCTTCACTGATAATTCATGTTACAGTATGAACTTTTTCTCCTGCCACTTTTACAGCTAACGACTCTCACCTCCCTGTAGATGGAGTTCGCTGGTGTTAATGACCCTGTCTTTTAGCAGACCAATGGATGTACCACCTTGGGCACTGAACCACTTAATCATAAGGGGACAAAAAAAGGGAGCAGACAGGGAGAGATGAAGTAAGGGGGAAATGGGGAGGGAGGGGTTGTTCAGCAACCATGACGATCACCTCGAATCGGACAATGATTCCACTCCAGTGACTTCACGTGGAAAGAGAAGAGGAGCAACAGGAATGATAAGAAAGAAAAAAAAAACGAGCGAGAGAGGAGAAAGAGGAAGTCTGACAGGTTCTTAATTAAATGTGGTAATGAGTAAAAGGAGAGGGGGAGGAAACAGTAGGATCCTCAACACTGTAAAGCATCTGCAAGTCTTCATGCACACAATTCAGCCAGGCCATATGTCCTACTTTGTTCCTGCTGCTACACCTGTCAGGTTTTGCATTCACACAAATGCTGTTTACAAATGACTTTGACTTTGATTCCAAAGTTATCTTGTAATGATGGGTTCTTGATTACACACACGGAGGTAGACAAAAGCAGGCTTCCCATTTCTAGAAAACAACCATTTTGTCAAATAGTTACGGAGTGTAACTCCAGTTCTATGAGTACATGCTACGCCCTCTAATGGGCTTTACCATTGGTTACCACTGGAGGCAAAGGCTGCTATGTGCCAGGGCGCCAAGACACCAAGGCGTTGTCATCAGAAAGTATTCAAGAGAACTGAACTGAACTGTTGCTGGCAGATTTCATTGGCTGTAGCTAGCTAGTTAATTAACCTAATATTAGTTCTTTGAGTTGGATGGAAAAAGCTGCCTCTGGCTTATTATTTTATGTTTCCAGCTGACTTTTTGTAAAACCGTGCACAACTACTTAAGTCTTAGTCTCAGGCTGTTATATTGTTGTAATACGGCTTTGTTTGGCTGCTTAGCGTACATACGTGTGCAAATTTTCAAGTTGTATATTTTCAAGAGAAAAAGCTTTTAGAATGAAGAATAGCTGATGTGAATAGCAAACATGACATTCTCTCCTGTAATATTGGCTGGGGTCACTGAAGTGTAAAATCCCATAAATCCAATAAAAAGTATGACAGAGCTGCTACCGTTAATCTGAGCACTCAATCAGTGCGTGCTAGTCATGGACAGAGATCTGGGCTACTCATGAACATGGAACCTGAAACCTGACAAACAAATGTATGTATGTGCGTCTTGAACTTGGAAATTATGCTCACTTGCAATTGTAACTGTAAGCTAATTAGCTTGGCATGCTAACATTTGGGTAGATAAAAATCCATTTGTTACAATGGAAAGAGGACCCGCTCCCACTGTAGATATAAAAGAAGGATAATTTTTAGGTGATTATGCATGCATGAAAACAGAGTTATATATATGTATATATATAAAATAGAATTTTATAATTATTTATATTTCATGTCTGCCTTATTCTGAAAATAAAGGCCCCAAATCTTACACACTGCACCTTTAAATGTTGATTATCTCTTTTGTACACTGCTTCAGCATGAGGAGAAATCCAAAGCTTGACAGGCCTTCTATATCAATTGTATTTCTAATACAATGTAGAATTATAGCAGCATCAACACAGCAGCATATGCAACATTTTGTCATTGTTTTTATTGTGCAATATTAATCTGTCAGCGTGCAATGACTCATATAATGTCACCATCATTATTAGAATAATGTGATTGCTATGTCGATGTCAATATCCGCAGAAATTACTACATTATAAGGCAATATGTTCTCTCGAGCAGATTTACACATGAACACAAACAAGCACACACACACACACCTGTTCACACACTTGCTTTTCATCTCCCTGGCCTGTCTATTTCCAGAATGCCCCCAACCTGCACACACATGTCACTGACTCATACACACACACGTGAGCACACACAGACACACACAAATATACACACACACACACACATATACCTGTTGCAGGAGAACACACACATTTCACTGCCATGGCTACCATGAAGCTGACCCAGTTTCCATGGTGACAAAGACGGGGTCGGTTGCTGGCTGCCAATCCCCAGGACACACCCATTTTTCAGTCATACAGAAAGAGAGGGAGAGATGGAGGTGAGACAGAAAGACACAGACACAGGAATGAAGTGATGAAATAGTTGAAGGGAGGCAAATGGAGGGTGATGAGGGATAAGGAGGTGAGAGAGATGGAGGGGATGAGAGGAAATGGGGAGGCAGAAAGAGGGAGAGAGAGGAAGTTGGGCATGAGGACAGTGGAACAGATGGAGAGGAGGTACAAAAAACAGGTGAGAAGATAAACTGTGTCAGAAAAAAGTGGTAAAATGAGATGGAGTAATAAACTATAGAGGAGTGTATTTGTCATAAAAGCGTGCTCATGTAACAAAAAATAACCAGGCCTCCCACAGTGGTGAAAAAGGTACTTAGATCTCTTTTGTAAGTAAAAGTAAAATCATGTAACCACTGAAAGTAACTCCTGATTTTTCAATATAATTACATGAAAACTCCACTAACCAGATGTATGAGTCATCATATAGTATACGTATATAGTACATAGTGTTAATTTAAACAGTGTTCTCATGTTTACTGTCAAAATGTTCTGACATTTGCATAAAAACACCTCATACATAAGACTGACTTCATCAAATCATTATGTCACCATATACTTGCAATGAAACTGCCAATGTGTCCATACTTTGGATAAATATCACAACAGATTTTGCATCTACTCTGCATATACATGTGTGCTTGTTGAGTTTTCATGCAAGTATTTGTCACATTGTGAGTTTTTAAGATATTACATTTGCTTACATTTTAATGCAAATCAAGTCACTTCCAGCATTTTTACATCACGACCCCTTAAAATAAAGCAACGTCTACTTGCAAACCTATGCTATATATTGCATGTCAGTGACTGAGTACAGTAACTAAAGAGTGAGTTGTACAAAAAGACAGAAAATAAGCAAAGAAGAAACACACACAGATTAGAGATTTTAAGGGGTCCCAACCCCGAGGTTGGAAACCACTGATCTAGAGGCCATATGCAAACATTAGTGATGTGGGGACATGGGACCGTCCTAATGCTATACTGTATGTAGCTGAGCTGAGTTCCGATTGGAAATCACTGGTAACAAAGGGAGGTATTAGGATTGTATTGTAGCAATATTTAAATATATATGGAGTTTTGTGCAAATTTAGGCGACGTAAACAATGAGGTTCACTAAAAGTTTGAGAAATTAAGAAACAAATAAGATCATGCAATTGTTTGACAGTTGTAACAAGCTATGATCAAATATTAATATCTTACTTATCAAACCTGCTAACAGTACGTACATTTGAAAATCAAAAAGGAGGAAAAGATTTAGCTATAAGGTTTCTTTTTGTTTTATGACCGATTCTATTCTGTATGTAATTTATGAGAGGTATTAAGGGTTAAAAATGAAAAAGGAATCTATACAAAATAAAAATACTTTTCCCCTCCCTTAGAGACCTTTACTTTCATCTTTACCCAAACCTTTGTCTGCTCTTTCCTCCCACCATGAAAAGAATTCTGTGACAGGACAAAGTTGGAAATCAGTTTCTATTTTTGTAGATATAAATGTATTACAGCAGACAGAAGGTGATGTATGTTACAAAGGCCCTAAAATAACTGCTGGGGTTAATTTAGGCACAGCTTGCCTCCGGTGCAGTAGAATAGATTAGAATAGAATAGAATATATGAATGAGAGCCGAGCTCTGGGATGAGCTGCGAGTCTGCATCGACTATGACAAAGATAACAGGTGGTTGTCATCTGTCGTTTGTTTGTGTGTGTGGAGAGAGAGTGAATGACAGACAGAGAGAGAGAGAGAGAGAGAGAGAGGCGAAGGTGACGAGGATTTTCACTTCAAAGACAGGCAAGAGCACAGCACAGATTAAAGCACACCAGGAATCAAAGGGCCTCAGGTGGTAGGCAACACACAGGTGTCCCCCATATGTATGTGTGTGTGTGTGTGTGTGTGTGTGTGTGTGTGTGTGTGTGTGTGTGTGTGTGTGTGTGTGTTGTGTGTCTTGCAGAGGAGAGCGCCCATCTATTTTTACCTCTTATCTCTGCCAACACCTTTCTTGGTTCTCGCTCTCTTTGGTTAGTCTGTGCGATTCAGCCCTTTCACCACGCAAGTGTTGTTGTCAGAGATGGAAGGAAATCACAGACGAGAGCTGCTCTCTCTGTGTGTGACCTTGTAGACGTCAACAGAAGATGCAACATTGGAGGAACCTTTTACAGTGTGCAGCATCCTGTGTTGCACAGAAAAGCACTACTGACGCTGTTGGTGGTACTAGTGCACGACTCCTACTGCTACTGCAGTGATGGAAGACAAATTCAGACCTCTGGAACAGTATAAAAATACTCCTGCATACTCCAAAAATGTATTAAAGTTTGTGTAAAGTAAGAATAAATATGTGTTCTGAGTTTGTCAGACCAAAGAGGAAAGTGTTATTAACCACCCAGCCAAGGTTGAATGGCTAAAAATATTGACAAGTTTATAAAATTATGTGTCAAAATCAGGTAAAAATGAGCAGTATTCTCAGCTCCAGGACTGTCGGGGCGTGTCCGCTGAATGCGCTGAAGCCATGCCCACTCGTGCAGCAATTTTGAAGCGACTGAAACGTGTCAGATGAGTTCAATTTTTTTTTTATATCAGCAATGGATCAAATGACAATGTGTAATATGAATTAGATCGCTCACAGTA
This sequence comes from Sciaenops ocellatus, assembly GCA_033000465.1. NCBI lineage: Eukaryota > Metazoa > Chordata > Actinopteri > Sciaenidae > Sciaenops > Sciaenops ocellatus. Next base: position 14,930,078 of record CP136873.1, read on the forward strand.
GTGATAAATCTTACAGCTGCCCTCTTCTTTATTGGTTTTAGCAGCATTCAGTTCACTGTTTTGCTTTTACCACCCGCAGCTTTACTGTTTAACCTCATTTCCAGATATAACAGAGAGCAGTTTTCAGCAGAAAAGCTCTGGTAAAAAAACACACAACAAACTATTAGCCCAGCAGCAAACAGCAGTCAAACAAAGTTAGCTACTAGCTGGTGAACAAAGTGGAACATTTAGCCGCTAATGACCCAAATATTTCTCTCTGAAGTTGGTGAGGATGAAAACAGACCTAAAAGGAGAGTGACTATAGGACTTACATTTATCAGGTGGCTAGAAGCACGACTCTGAATGAATGCTAATGTTGCTATATCAGTACTGTATATAGGGTAACACAGAAAAAGAATTACTTCATTAATCCCAGAGGGGGAATTTACATTTTTCCACTCCATTATACAGTTTACACACACACAGACCCACACAGCAATGTTAGAGAGGGGAGATGTTAGAGCCACATAACAGAGCAGCCTGAGCAGCTAGGGGTTTGGTACATTGCTCAAGGGCAACTCGACAGAACTGGCACCTCTCCAGCTACCAGTCCACAGTTCCTAAGCCAAGTCCCCACAGACTAAGTTACTGCCGCCCCAACACATTTGCTATATGGACTTTCTTACGTGATAGTTTGTGTTCACAGCTTGTGTCCGCAGCCCCCAAGTGGCCAGTAAATTTGTTAATTCTGCTTTAAGTACAGTACTTGAGTAAATGGACAACCATTGTACACTGCTACTGCAACTAGAGCCTCTACAACTACTACCTCCTTCCACTGCTAATGACCACATGTCCGTTTGAATGTATTATTGGTATGTGATTAGACTGTTTACAGCATTCCAGCAATGTTTACTTGATTTCTGGGAATTTGTCTTAGACTTGATAGTGAAACTAGCATTACTAAATGTATTAAAAAGCCATTGTACATGCTACTGCTTATCAGATTATGTCTTTACACACCATTGTAGGTCCAACTGGATAAAATCTTTTGTGGCTGCAACACAGAAAAAAAATGAGATATCCATAAATTACTATTAATAAAAACTGAATTTCAATCATCTTTTTCAAAAGCTGTAAAACTGAATAAAACATTCACTTGTTTTGATCTGATTTTACTGGAACTTGATACTATATATACCATCTTATCCATCCTTTTGGTTTGATCGTCATTCTGCATCATATTTAAACCTGTAACATTTATTTGATGTCTAAAGTAAATGTCTAAGGTGGTAAATTCATTCAATTTTTCATTCTGTAATAACATATGCACATGCATAGAAGTCCCTCTATGCAGGGCGATGCTCTCCATCAGGCTGGGTCAGATGAATTCATGGAAAGAGGAAAATAGAGGCAAAAAGAGCTCGAGTACTGGGAGAAAAAGTACGTAAAGAGACATGAAAATATGACAGGGTGTGTGACCTGAGGGAAAGATAACTACAGGTAGGAAAAGTGAGGCCGATATTATGCTCTAACATGTCGCTGTTTACTTTTAAATATTAGCCTGAGGATAGATAGATAGATAGATAGATAGATAGATAGATAGATAGATAGATAGATAGATGGAAACCACTTTAGACTATTGACATTTTTAGCATTAGGGAGAGGGAGAAACAGGGCGAACAAGTGTACACACCCACATGTAATCACACACACAAACACTCTGAAGTGTTTTCCCCTATCCAGTGCAGAGTGCTAACCATGCATACAGCCATTAGAGCCCCCTCCCTCCCAGTGGAGAGCACCCGGCGTGGGCCACAGGGCTGAACCTCTCAGCCTCCCCTTCTCTGTCGGCCACGGCTCTCCACACACCCACTCTGCTCTCCACCAAGGGGAGAGGAGTGTGTGAACTCCACTTACCGCCCCAACAGCTAAAGCAGTACCGTGCACTGCTGAAAGTGTCTCCGTCGCTCACGCTCACACTGTGCAAGGAACAGAATACATCAGCTTAACACATTTTTTTTTCTTTCCTGTTCTCCTCTCTCCCCTGTTTTGGCCGTCTTCCAAGCACACATAGCCATGGGTAAACACACAAATATACTACACACACACACACATACACTTACAAGTACACAAGCTGACAAGTGTCTGCTTCAGCACAGGTTGCCATAGCAACCCGGTCAGCAGCGTTCTTGCTCTTTGACTTTCGATGAGCATGACAGTGAGGCTATAGTCAGCGTTTGAAGTACACTCACACTTACCTGCCTCTTTACACACACATGCATTTCACACAGATCCAGGTGATATGGATGGACAATGTTTACTTTAATTCATTTGTCATATTTCTGCTGGTCTTTAAGGTGATTTGGTGGCTGCAAATGGTCTTAACATGTGAAGAGAGCAGCAGTGGCAACATTAATAGATACTGCCATCTACAGCACAAACACTGCAAATGCATCAACAACCACAGTGACCCGTAACACGCACTGATGATGATACAACGTTCAAAAGTATGTGGACACTTAAACTTTACATCTATAATATGTGAGTGTTGAACATCTCGTTCCAATAGAGTGGGAAACCACTCATCTGGTTTCAGGCTTTCCAATAGATGTTGAACCCTGGCTGCAGGGATTTACTCCCAATCGGACACATTATACAAGATCACCAGCACTGATGTTAGGCGGTACGATCTACCTCACCTACCTTTGTTTGTTCCATTCCATCCCAAACTGCTGAAAGTTATGACATTTTCTAAAATATTATTGTATGCAATACATCAGATTTCCTTCCACTGGAACTAAGGCGCTTCACCTCAGCTCCTCAACAAAAGTGCACAAAGGTATAGGAGATAGGTAATGCAAATACTTTTGTCCATATAATGTTTTCATTTTGAATATTTATGCTATTGATACTATGAAACTAGTGTTTAATGAATCCAAACAAACGTTCAGGTACAAGCTGAGCCAAGAAAATTTAGGACCACGGTCAGCGACACAAACATCCCTGTAATGAGATCATGTGACCACTAGAGGACATTACAGCTTCATATCTATATATATATATGTGTGTGTCTTTGGTACATTTTCTTGTATTGGCAGCAAAATTTCCATCCCACTGAAGTGTCCTTGAGCAAGACACTGAGCCCTAGTTCTCTCTAGGGGTGCTCAAGGACATTTGACCTTTCTGAGGAGTGGATGCAAGAGAAAAGAAAAGTTGGTTTTAGTCTCTGAATCATTAACATAACATAATCACTTATGTCTGAAGATTACATACTATACATGAATAGATGAATGTTCTCCTTGCTACAGCTGTTAACTTACTCGCTGACATGCTTTGAATCAAGGTATCTTTGTAATTTGAGTAAGCATCAGTCAAAATAATCAAGTGAGAAATATCCATAAAATGATCTAAAGGCCAAGGTGATGCTCTCAGATTGCTTATTTCTTCTATTACCAATCCAAAAACAAAATATTCAGTTTATCATCATGCAAGACAAATAAAATCAGCTAATCTTCAACACTAAGAAGCTATCAGTCGGATATCAGACTTCAGTTATTGACTGATTAACAAAATAAATGGTTGCTAATTCATTTTATGACGATCAACAAATCGGTTAATTGCCTGATCGTTTCAGCTCTGCTTGAAAGCTTCCCACTGTCTTTGTTTGGCTGTAATTATGATGCCATTTCCCTGTTTTTCATTATTTCTGCAGACATGTCAGCATAACTCTCGCTGCTGCTGTCTGAAGAAAAACACCCACAAGCTTGAAATGTGCTGCAGCCTGATGAGCTGCCAGCCTGAGCCTTTTTGTGCCCGACACGCTTTGAGTGTCTCCATTTGTGATCACAGTTAGCAAATGTCTCACTTTTCTTCACACGTCACATTATCTCGTCTGATGGGTAAAACCCATCTCCAATCTGCCATGCAAGGCAACAGTTGGTGGAAGCGTTTGATAAATGAATGATAGCTGCGTACAATTAGCATTTAGCAATAAAAGCAGTTGCCTTTAAGACATATAGTGGGTTTATTTTAGCCAGGTGTTTGACACACTTGGGTAAAATATAATTTCAAAACATAAATAAAAAATACATCCAGTACAAAATAGATGGCAGATTAATGATGGATTTGATGGTTCATGAAGAACATCAACGATTCAAAAATGAAGTAATATGTTCATTTACTTGCCACATTTTCCTTATCTCCAGCTTATGGCTGATCATCTTTGAAAACTTAGTCCCAAGGATCTCCCAATGAAACCAAAATACAACTTTGTCACCATATGATATACAAATAACAACAATTAAGAAGGGACTGGGCTGGAAAACTCTAGAAACTATTGGTGGTCTTTGGACAGCTACTTTTTCATTTCAACAAGTGCTCAGTGAAAATGTTTTAAAAATCTTTATTTGGCTGTCGCATGTTAATTTTGGTGCACAGTGATTAACAGTCAGAACTACAGTATCTGATGGCTATTCTGTGCTTACACAGGTAAGAAGATAAAGGAAGTACGTTACATGATATATTATGCCCAGAAATCAATTGCATAGATGTGATCAACAGAAATCCAGAAAGAAAAATCTTGCATTACATTTCTAATTTACAATATTTAGGCAGCAATTTAAACCAAATGGTTTTGGTGGTTTTGTCTTTGGAACAGTCTGTCATGCTGATTGTGAGATATTCTGTGAAATGATTGTAGGTTAAGACATTTCCCAAAACTAGACTTTCTAATAAACTTCTAATTTTAGTTGCCACTGTGTGCATTTTAAATGACATAAAGTGCCTTTCAGGATACAAACAACCTACACATGTTGATCTAAGCAAAGATCAGTGCTGGGTTGTAGAAATCATGACAGAACTTATCTGCTGTGTATACACAGACTATAAATTGATGCTATGCACACTCATTTTGATTAAAGAACAATAGAGATGACTGGCTGCTCCCGTGACACACCATACTTTTAGTTTGGTGGTTAAGATTTTTCCTTCCTCCGTGTTTGAGGGCAGCCTGTTGAGTGTTTGACCACTAGAGGCACTGTAGAGCAACAATGATCTGACACATAATGTACACCTGATGCACAAACACATCAACAGCTGGTGGCAGTAAAAGAGAAGACCACGACATGTATTAAATGCAGGTTTAAACACATTAAAAAAGGCTTTGATAGTATTGTATGAGGTAGTAAATGCATTCAAAGCATTAGAAAACACTGAATGCAAAGTAAAGCATGTCTGTTTACAATAAAGCTCTACGTGATACCATGAAGCACCTTGGTCAGCTGTAGTCTGAAACATGTTGTTCCAGGGCTCCTTAGTTATATCATGGAATGGTGTATAAATACTATACCACTTCTAAGGGCGTTTTTGTGTGTCATTTGATGAAATGACACATGAAAAGCAAAACATGCATTGTGATAACACGAAAAATGACACACTGGCATGTTAATAATAGACCATTCAGTGACATCAGGCTGTGTGTCTAGTGTTAGTACTGAATCTATTAGCAGTAGCACCTTGGAAAACATTTGGCTAAACTTTAAAGTCATAACAAGTGACGTCAACCCAGAAGTCCCATTTCAAGATGTTTGATGTGCATGTGGAACTTTGCAGTCACGACTGAAGCGACATCACTGCTGGCAAAACAACATGAACTCTCAGTTTTTGGAGGTCACATGGCAAAAACACATCCAACAGATGAACGGTGGTCCTGCTGTCACTTTGAAATGGCCTGCTCCTCCATGCCGGCCTGTGTCATGAGCTCAGCCACGTTCTTCTCAAGGTCACCTATGCGGGTTCCCATCTCATCTAGTGCAAAAGTAAAGGACAATCTGACAGGAACTGTACATGTTTTCTAATTGGAACGAGACAGCACCAACATAATACAGTGAATCATTTTAATTATACCACATCCAAAGATGTCATCCTTGGTAAAAGACAAGGAACTGTGCCTCTAAACGTCAAACGGCAAATACAAAAATGCAGCGGAGGACAGACACTATGGAGGACGTGGCCTCATGACTACATAGCGTGTGACGCTGTCTGATCAGAGTGACAGACTGACCACCACTCAGTGTAGCACGAATACAACTGTCGGTGGTCATGTGGGGAGGGGGATTGGTTGGTGACAAAAGCTGCCACCACACATCGCCTGCCTCCAAAATCATCCAAGCCGGAGTACCCGGAGAGAACCCACGCAGACACAGGGAGAACCAGGAACCTTCTTGCTGTGAGGCTAACCACTGCACCACTATGCCGCCCTATAACACAACCTTTGCACTAAACTGTCAACATCTGGACCTGAATTAATCAGCAACACCAGTAAATACCTACATGCAAAGGTTTTCATCTGAAAAATAAGCTGGTTTGAGGGTTTAGTTACACTTTAAACTATTTTATGTGTTGTACAGCAAAAAGGGTCAAAATTAAAGGGTCATGAGGGGAATGGGGCTACAAGGCTAAGAACATTTATTTTACAAAAGCACAGGTGCAAATCGTAAAATGACTGAGCCTTCGTTAATGTCATTAGTAACGCCTGTGTCTTTTCCTACTATGTCAAGCTGTTAGAGGAATTTAGCCCATTACTGCGGCGTTTAACCCAGGAGCGACCTGGTTGACAAGCCTAACTTTTCCTTTAATGATCCATGTGCTGCATGCAGTCCACACGTTCTTTTTCATACTGCAATGACCCTTAATTAACCGTGAATGTCCCTTAGGTAACCAAACACTGCACCTTTCAAACTTTTAGCCCCACAGTGGTCAAAAACCTTTGGCCCTTGTCACTTTCACTTTTACACTTTATACTGTGGCCTTTGATTATCACACAGCGCCACCTACTGCACACACAGGGAAAAACAACATCATCATTCTGGTCCTTATGACCACGTATTTGGCTCATACACAAGTTAAAGTATCTGCTGTGGAATATATGTTTTATATTACCTCTATATTTACTATATACCAAATATACAAGCAGTACATGAGCACCCCCTAGTGGCCTTACATGTTAGCACAGGTGTGTGTTTGATAAGATTGATTAGTTAAGTGCTCCCAGGTGTGTTTAAACTAACATGACACCTCTTCCAGTCGAGGCTACACGCTGAGCCTGAATGCTGTAAAGGTGAGGTTATCAGCTGTAGCCTGGGTGTAAGCAGTCACAGTGAAACACAACATAAAGGATATTTTTAGACCCCAGCTGTTCAGACACCGCCTGAAATCTTCCGTGAAGTTGCTGCATCGTTTTCTCCATCTAAAGGAGGGGAAGACAAATGTTAAACAAATGAAGTATTTTTAAAGGACACATAACTCGTGTGCACCAACTTACCGCCTCTGTCATGTCTGTAGCTGCTTTGCTGTCTGTTTTCGACATCGTTTCTTCAATCTTTAATGGAGTCTAAATCTCCGACATACAAACTGACTTTTAGGTGTTTGTTCGGATGAACTGAGCTGTGACAACGACGATAAATATCACAACTTAGCTTCCCCTCTACAACGTTAGCTGTGACTCCCATAACTTTGCAGTAATTTCAGTCAGCAGAGTGAAAACAATGTGACTTCCGCTTGTAGTGTGCATCATTTCAAAATAAGAGTCGCTTGTCGAAAGCATTGCTGTAAGTGAAGTCTAGTGAGAATAAATAAATAGGTATGAATATATTGGTATTCAATGCTAAAGTAATGAACAGCTGTGACATAAAATGTATATGTTTAAAATGTAATAATGTATGTAATATATAAAGCTGTATTTTTGTTTACTTATGAGTTTCGGTGATATTCAAGTTTATTTGTGATATGCAGGTTAACACAGGGTCAACAATGCAATGAAATGTGTTGGACAAGAGCTCAGCATTAAGAGCACAATAACTAAATACAATACAATATAATAATAATAATAATAATGATATAAAAAACAAAATATAGGATATACTAAAGAAATTGGAACTTGTCCAGGGTGTACCCTGCCTTACTATAAGCAGTTACAGAAAATGAATGGATGGATATACTAAAATAGAAATATGAAAAAGTATATGAAATGAAATATATATGCAAAATATACATATATAGAGTATGTATGAATGTTCTACACACTGTATAAGTGACAAGGTTGTATTAGGCTGTAAAAATAGATATGAACATACTATACAAAAGGAAATATTACACTATTAAAAATAAGATAGTAAGAGTAAAGTGACATTGAAGTGATATTGTGAAAGCAAACATGAAAAGTGAAAAGTGATTTGATGTGAATGTAATCCTATCTTAAAGTTGGGAAACGTGTCAACAGTGCAAAATGTGAAGTTACCTTAACCTCTGCAACCCTCAAGGACACATTTCCCTCAAGTGACATGTTTTACGCTTTTATTATGAAGGTACATTTTATTGAATATCCGGTCTCATGCTGACTTTCTTGCTTTGACTAGCTTGACTTTAACATCCGTAGTGGTATGTCTATGTATGCATGGTTGCATATAGGCAGAGCAGTTTTATTAACTCTTTGGAAACTGGTTTATCCTGTCAGACAGCTCAGTGTTACCTGTGTTATGTAGATGATGAGGAACAATTCCCTCTCCCCGAACTGAAGCTCTGGTTTTTATATAAGAGATTATCCTGGATCATAGTGACAGATGACAGATGACAGATGAGGGGTTGTCTGCCATGAGGGTTACATAACTTTCGCTAAGCTTTTATAAATCTGGGTTTTGTGTCAGTGTCTGCATTCACTGCTGCTGAATATGATAAGCTTTACTGTGTAACAGAATTAGAAAGGTCTGTTAATCTGAACCACAGCACTCTGTTGGGCACTGCATGATGTGCTGAGAAAGTCAACTAAAATAAACCAGGTTACATGATATATTTAAGCTTCAGTACTTCCTGTTAGAGCCCTTCTGTAATGGATGTTACTCTTCAATTATTTCCTGCAGCAGGGCCAGATTAACTCAGACGTGGGACCCCTGGGAAAAATTAGCTATGGGCCCCTTAAAAGTCAGGGGACCCTGGAAAGAAACCCACTTTACGTGGTTAGTAATCCAGCCTTGGTGTGCAAGAGGAGGACTGTTTGAAAATATTATCTTTAATTAAAGTAAAGCACTGTTTAAATAAATAAATGTTTGTTGTGGTGTTACAGCACTACAAGGACAAAGCATGGGCCAGGTTCAGCATTCTTACCAGTGTAGTTATATTGGTGCTGACAGATTAGCTAGCTAACAAGATATGAATATTTAACGGACCAGTGTGTAGGATTTAGTGGTGTCTAGTGGTGTAGTTGCTGATTGCAACCCCCTTGTGCCATCGTCTTCTTCCTAGCATGAAGGAGAAACTGGAAACATAAACATGACAGGCCTTATCTAGAGTCAGTCTTTACTTTGTCCATTTTTAACTATTATTCTTATTGTTGGTTTGTTTTCACTGTTTGCACATTAAAATAGATGCTGCTGGTTTCTTGAATTTTTATTCAAGGTAACAGCTTTCGCTGATTTCTGTCAGACTTGTGGTTATATATATACCACAATCAGGGGTTGCAGTGTTACATGTTAATATTTCTTACTGACCTGAAACATCAGTATTGAAACGTAACAGACTGTTGCATTGTCACAGATCATCTGAAAAGGTTAGGAATCTCTCCCTCATAGTTTGACAAAATAGGGGGCCCCAAATAGTATCTTGCATAGGGCCCCCAAACAGCTAGAAACGGCCCTGTCCACATTGACTTCACTTCACAGCCACAGAGGTTGTCGCTTGATAGCAAGATGTAGCAAGAAGTGAATATTTAAGCTCATATTCAATTGTCTGGGATATAATTATTTTCCAGAGGCAAAGCTAATTAAATAACCTTGTATTATTTGACATACTCTTTCAAATTGCTGACACAGTCGAGCTGCATGTTCAAAAAATCTTTGTTTGGATCTGTCGTGCTTGTGTGTCTGTGTGTGTGAACTATCTTGACTCAGTCGGACATCTTTGTACCTCGTGACGTTTGAGGAAGTGTGGGCTCGCGCATAGACAGAAATACAAACTGAAAAAGGGCCAGTTAGTGTGTGGGGGTAAAACTGCTGTTATATCGGGGGGAAAAAAAGCTATTTTATTTCCAGTTTCCTGCTAATTTTAAGGGCTTTTTCTTTTTTTTTTAATATTTCAGGACCGTTGGGAGTTTCTTCTTCAAGAAAACGCCAGCTAGCATCAACAGAAGAAGTGTGATATCAGAGAAACGGGAGAAGATTACCAGCCTCCTCCTCCTGCTTCACTGCAACTACCGCTGACTTTAGTGATTCATTGTGGGCCAGTAGGTGCTGTAGCTTACATGTAGATGCTTTCTCGCTGTTTGGACTGTTGTTCACAGCTGTTACAGTAACGTTAGCCCCCCCCCCCCCCCCCCCCCCCCCCCCCCCCCCCCCCCCCCCTCCGACCTCACCGGTTTCTGATCCACAGCTCGGCTTATGATGGCGTGGCAGTAGCCGCAGCTGCTTCTTTGCTTTGTGTGTCAGGAGGGCTATGCACGGCAAACACGGATGTTACTCCTGTTGTGCTCGTCAAAGTCGTCACAAGGAGGAGGAACACCAGTGACAGCCGGCTAACATCACTTCCCCTAAGTTGGTCGTTGTTGTTTTGGAGCAGCTCAACATGGAAGATGAGGTGTTTGACCAGATTGTGGCCGTGTTTAACAGCCTGGTGGCATGGATAGCTGCTGGTGCCATGGTGTTTGGTGGGGTAGTACCCTACATCCCCCAATACAGAGACATCCGCCGGACCCAGAATGCAGAGGGCTTCTCCACCTACGTGTGCCTGGTCCTTTTGGTGGCAAACATCCTAAGGATACTCTTCAGGTAATGTTTGTTCCCTGTGTTGTATGGTGACAAAACTCCATTTAAAAATCAGCAAATTTAACACTCTTTTGCTTCTAAACCAAAGTAAATATGTTATGTAACCAGATTTAGGATGTCACAAGAATCAGTGGGGTATTCAGTGAGATTCGGCTTCAAAGAAATCATCCTCTGATGCATTATAACTTTAAATTTAGTCCCTATTTGTTGCTGACACAACAGATAAACCTCCTACACGCCTTCCCATCGACACACGTTGACTGGATAACACCTGTTGCATCTTAAACTCTGTGTCTTTCAAAATACATTAAACATGTTGGAAAATAGTTGCTGAAAACATGTGAAAAGACTTTGAATGATATATTACTGAAATGTGGCGTTAGAGGTTAAAACAGTTTTTCACTAGTTTTCAGTCCAGGATTTTGTGGGCGGTCCTTAAAGGGTGGCTCGATGACACGCTGAGGCCACCCTGAGCATAGCCCTGCACCCCCAGCAGAGAGATAGAGATTAATTCATCTCGCTCAGAGTGTTTCAAAGTTAGTCATGTTATTTTCTCAACTCATCTGACATGTTTGAGTGGCTTCAAAAGGGCTGCTTGAAAGCTCACGTGAGTAGGTGTGGCTTCAGTGGACACACCCCCACAGTCCCGGAGCTGAGAATACTGCTCCTTTTTACCTGATTTTGACACCTAAATTCATAAACTTGTTCTTGTTCTAAGCCCTGACAAACATGACGTGTAAATCATCTGTACACACCAAACTACAGAGAACTTGAAAAGCAAGTATGTGTGTTGTCCCCGGTGGCAATGCTTTGACTCTGTTCCATGCCTGCTACATGTTGCATAGTGTGTTCACACATTCGTCCGTTTTTCCCCATCAGATTTGGCCGCTACTTCGAGACGCTGCTGCTATGGCAGAGCATCATCATGATCGCCACCATGCTCATCATGCTGAATCTGTGCACCAACGTCCGCATGGCCACTGAACTCAACACCAAAAGACGCTCCTTCATAGGTCAGAAAGCCTTTGCTGGGCCGATAAAAGTGCAGATAAAAGCTCAGTTTACGTCAACACTGTGTGAGCAAGTGTGTGTTATCAAGTCATGTGCCTGAAAGGGCGCGAGTATGTGGGAGTGAATGGTTCAACCATGTGCGACCATGTGTGAATGAGATTGTGTGAGTATAATGTTAACAGGTTTGTTTAACTGTGTGTAAATGACCTCAGGGCCGCTCCTTAAACTGGTAATGTTTGATTCAAACAATCCAGTATTGCCTGCTTTAACACTCGCACAAGTGCTCTAAACTATGCTCAGAGGTGAACTTTGCCCCTTAACTAAACTGAGGATTGAGCACATGTTTGTTAATGGATGATCCAAAACTAATTCTCAGAATCTTCCTTCTGAAGGAAAGACACTGGCTTCACACTTCACACAAATGAAAAATAGTTTTTTGAATATTACTATTTTCAATTAGAAGACACCTGTCTGAAATTTTTTTTATAGATGTTCGATTTATTGGAAAATTATTGATATTGATGATCAAACATCTAATACTGGAAGTAGTAAGTTTAGAAGGGAATATATAGATTTAAGTATTTAGGCACTTTTATTATTCTGTTAATACCGATATTTACAAATTAGATAAAAATAACTGATCCAGATCGATCAGATTATTTGCCAATTGAGACAGAGAAATTCAAAATGTACACAGTTCAAAGTAAGAGGCTGCAACTAACCTTTATTTTTATTACTGTTTAATCTTTCGACCTTTTCTCAATTTAATCAATTTGTTGTTTAGTCCATAAAATGTCAGAATATAGTGAACATTTTCTGTTTCTCAAAACCCAAGATGATGCCCAAAAATGTCTTCAGAAAGGTATTCAGTTAAATGTCATAGAAGACTAAAAAAAACAGAAAATATTCACGCTTGAGAAGACGATATCAGAGAATTTGGACATTATTTTCCCAAAAAATACTCAAAAGAATGAATTGATTATCAAAATAGTTGTTGATTAATTTAATAGATGATAACTAGTCAATTAATCAACTAATGGTTGCAGCTCTAGTCCAAAGCCTACTGCTATTTGCAGGAAAATCTAACTGAAACTGAAGCTGTCACTGTTCCTGATGCCCTTCGTAACAGCCACATTAAGTTACTGAGTATTCCCTCCATGCTGACACATCGAATCCTGCTGTTTGATGTCCAGCCTTTATTCTACATAAACGGACAAGGAAGGTCATCTGTGGTTTTAAAAGTCATGTGCGTCACATGTCGTATGCAGCTGGAGTTTTATGTCAAGGCGTAAAGTCTACTTCTGCTCCACGATTTCTCAGCTCTGCCTCCCGTCCATGTTGCAGTCTGAGGACAGGAGAGGGGAGGAGGGAGAAGAATGAGCCCTAAAGTCTTTAGACTCAGTGTCACATGTGACAATGAGATGAGTAACTGAATCAAAAGCTTCAGCACAGAAGGCATTTAAACAGTAGTCTCCATTCAAAGAGGAGCCATAGGCCAGTCAGCCGTCTTAACAAACAGTGATTGTCCAGCACTGAAAACTTAATTTCACAGACAGCGACAGCTTCCAGATGGATTTATGAACTTCTTTATATGTTGTTGTATCCATTTCAAACTAGTTACAGTGACATACATTTTTGTTAGTGGAAAAATGACACAGGCCCGGTCAGACATTTCAAGACTTCTGTGAAAGCTCAATTTAAAGCAATAGTTTGACATCTAGAGAAGTATGCTTCAAACATTTTTTGCCAAGAGCTAGCCTCATCTTTCATCTCTAAAACTCACTAATTGTCCTGTTTTATCTTGTTTGTTTAATCCGGACAAAATCAAGCAGTTGTATCGCTCTCTCCAAAGCCTCCAGACTTAATTACTCACTTGTTTTTACCTTGCAGAACATGGGAGTTACTGCTCTACTGTTGCCTCGATCTGCAGTAATTAACATTCTCAGATCTGAATTATCGCGTTAAAACACCACTGGCGCACAATAACACAAACAAACTAACAGACGGAGGCGGCGGTGGACTAACCCCTGTGTTCTGCGAGGTAAAATCACGTTTTTGTTTTTGCCAATGAAGTCTGTTGGCTTTGAAAAGAGCATAGATCGATATAAACACCTCAGTTTCCCGTCAGAAGGGGCTGTCTGATGGCAAGGTAAAGTGGTGAAAATATTCAACGTACACTAAGACTGATATAGATTTTTTTTTTGTTAGGTGTGCCTCTTTGTAGATAGCTAAAATTGTGTTGCTTAGCTTTCATGTCTGCTTCTTCAAATGGGAGTCACGCTAACGGCCATCTACTGTCAGTTACACGCTGACTATGGATAAGTAGCTCATACAACCCTACTTCAAATAACCCAAACTATCCCTTTAAGGTGCAAAGATACCAAGGAGACTTGAACAAACTTGTAATCATAGTCATATAACTAATCAGAAATTCACTCTGAAATTTTGTGGTGTCACTAATACCTCACGATGGCCTGAAAAGTCTGACCAACTTTCACACAGCAATACAAAGTCATGCCCAAGTTCAGTAACCTGACACGTTATGGGTGACCTTTGGCTTTGGTGAAAAATTTAAGAAAACCAAGCTCTTTTTTTCTTTCCCCTTTTTTTTTATTTATTTATTTTTGTCTGTAGCAACAGACAGTAAGGACGAGGAGATCAGAATCCCTAAGAGGCTCTTTCTGGGTATGTACAGAACTCACTGTGTCTGCCATGAAACATCAGTTGTAGTTCATCTCCATCTCTGTGTCTCTTGCATGATGCCCCACTGTGGCTCTCCCTCCAGCCCACCCAACTCTAACCGATGACTAACACCGCCCACCACGTGTTTAGTTGAAGCATGAGCCCATCTCACCTGCATGTAGTCCTGTCGTTGCATCCACGTCTGATTCATGAAACGTATGTACTGTCCATCCATTGTAGCCACCGCTGTGATGCTTTCGATGCATGTGACACCCGCACTATAAATAAACAACCAGCTTTCACTGAAAGATGTACGGAGCCCTAAGGGGACGTGGGAAAAATAAGACAATCTGTAAGTTTCTGTTCCGGAAGGAGTATTTTTTTTTTTTTGCCCATGTCCCCTTAGGGGCTCCGTATGGATGCGATTTTGCATGTAGTATTTGTGCTCAAATCTGTCATTTCATATAAATGACAGAAGAAATCAAAGGCTCACATAGACTAGTTGAGAAAACGATTTGAAGCCACTTACTGACATCTTACAGTTCTAACTTTATGCTTTTGTTTTTGCTGTTCGAAATGATTGATAATAGCTCTCAAACCAAATGTGTTTTTTTGTGTGTGTGTGTGTCTGTGTGTGTCTGTGTGTGTGTTTAATGACCTTTAAAGTGGTGCATGCTGATTTAATCCTGCCCTGAAATCTAAATGTAAAGCATCTTCTTAATGGCTGAGTTATGCAAAGTCAAATGCTAATGACTTTTAATTAATGTTGTCTTCTAACCGGCTTTTGAAAATCATTCTTTGAACTACACTTGGTTTCAGCACAATGCACATTTTTCATATTCACACACATGTTGATATCAGTCTTTATTCTGTGTGTTTGTGTGTGCGCAGCTGTGCATTAAGGCAGATGTTGTCTTTGTTTTCCATCAATAGTTTGATCTTGTTGGAAAGATTTGTCAGTATAATTTTTGAACTCTAGACATCTTGCATAATTTCAAGCTTCCTGAGAGGATAATGAGGTTTAAACATAACCCTTTCTGGTGCCTGATGAAAGAATATTGCTGGCGATATTCTTTAATTATCTTACTGTCAAGAAAAGGAATGAAAACAATGAAACCAACAATGAATTGATCATACTAGCAAGTCTATGTATCCAAAGTCTGATCTCTCTCCATCTGTGCCGTAGAGCTCTATGAAAAAAACACATCAATGGGTCACACTTGCACTGTGTGACATGTTCCTTCATTACGATGAGCACACACTGTAGTTTATCTTAAGTCAGTCCTACATACATCGTCCTGCTTTCAACATAAGCCAGTGTTTATTAATCCGCAGCTGAAAATCCCCAACAAATGAACTTTTTCCTCCCGTTTTAGTAACGTTTACTAAAAACTACAGTGCTCAGCAGTTTTAGGAATTTTGTTTTGGTCAGTCCTGTCACATTTTGTTGTCATTTTAGGAAAAGCACGTGTGGTTACTAATAACAATAACAATGGCTCCCCTTAAAGTGTCCGAGATCCTGAAACTGAAACAGCTGGATCAAATTCAGCCATCATCATATTCACTAATGTTGACTGTGAAAAAGGTGTATTGTGTCGTGGCTTGACGCAGCTCATAAGTGGAGTGTTGTGGCACTCACTTAAGAGGCTTTGTCAGTTGTACTGAAAGGAAACCTCTCCAGGACTTCTCCTGTTCTTCAAATGCTAGACATCACGCGACCTGGGTGACCAGCAAAAACACAAGTGTCACATTAAATCAAAAGAACACAACTTTGTTTATGCCATGTTTGAGTAAAACTGCCAAGGTTATTGATATCTTACATTCTAAAAAGCACTTAAAAGATCAGTATGCGGTGCTCACTGTTTACAATAACTAAGCACTGTGGAATTAGGTCACAGAATCAGTGAAGAAGGGGGCTGTCGTTCCTGATGTGGACACTAGATGGCAGTAGGAAACAATATTTGTTCAATGTGAGTGTATGAAAGATTCTCTTAGGACTGACTAACGCACACTAGATGGCTATTTTGTACCATTTTGTTAGATATTTTCAATCATTTTAAGAAGCAGAACCAATTTTCCCCAACTTTGTCACTTTCTGTGGTTCATCCTGTCTGCTTCTGTCATCTGGCATCAGCTGTAAAAGCTGCCTTTTCAGCGCCAGGGGCTCGAGCCTCCATGAACGGTCATCGATCAGTGAGCGCTGCCAAGAGGCATTAGAGCCGACAGAAAGCCATGTTCTTTGATCACAGCTTTGTCAGTCTACGCCTGCTCATTGATCTTCTAGTGGAGATATCAAGCGTAAGCATGTTGTAACTTCTGTTGATAGAAGCGTTAAAGCACTCAGGTGGAGGGAGAAATGAAAAAGTAATGCTGAGCTGTGGATTGGTTAGACACTTAGAGGCCTGGAGCAACTGTGGTCACAGTCATGGGTGATAGACAGCTAACAGTATAACATATAGCACCAAACTGGTGTGCATCCGTCAGGTGGAACAGCTTCACATTGTAGCTTTTTTTTTTTTGCAGTGACTCAGTGAGTGTTTAGTCAGCAAGACAAATTCTCAACCTGTACATTTCTCTGTTTGTTCCCTTCATTTCCTCTAAGCCTTCATCACAGTACATATTTGTTCTCATAGCAGCACAGTGTTATTATCTCACCAGGCGGTTCCATCAAACAGCTGGACATTTGTTCTCGGAAAGAAAAACACAGTGTGGCTGTGACTTTTAATAGAAATTCCTAGGATGCCCAAAAAAGGCTGTATTATTATTATTACAGGCATTAACTTAAACATGCTGTGAACAATATATATATATATATATATATATATATATATATATATATATATATATATATATATATATATATATATATATATATGAGACATATTCGTACTTGATGTGTAATTCACTGAGATAATGTCATGAGACTGAGAGCATACAAAGATTCGAAGAACGCCTGTGGTGCCGCAATCACACAACTGGCCACATGTGTGCTGTACAGCATGTCCTTTTTGTTAAAGGCTGTGTAGATTTACTTTTCAGACTGGAGAAATCCTGGTGTAATAGCAGCTCAATGTGATTTATATGGAAGACTGCTTGCTGCAATCCTTTTAAGGAGATTAAAAGATCAGATCATTTGACTGTGTCAGAATCCGAAATGCTGGTGATCACTCAGGTGCAGGTAAAAGGGTTTGGAAGGGAAAAAGTCGTATGAAATATTGTATAAAAAAAAAAAAGTTCTGACAGTGACCGTGGGGAAAGTTTCACTTTTTTTAAGTTTCACTCTTGAAGACCTGAAAGAGGGAAAAGCCTGATTGGATTTCGAAAAGTCCCTGGCAGAATATGAATGAATTTGTGTCAACAAGCAAGCCATCAAACATGGCTCTGCTCCATGATGGGAAATCCTGTATGCAAACTTTAGACCGTCTGTGGTTTCAGACTCCCGAGCTCGCCTGTTTGTTCCTGAAAGGCAGCAGCTCTGTCTGTCACAACCACATCCATTTTCAGCTCAGTTTAATCTTTAAAATTAGTTTTTGATATTTTCAGCCATAAATGTGAATGGAAGTCTGGGAAAGGACACAGAGAAAAATATTTTTGATTGAAGGGAAACATGACTGGGTTGAAACCTAGTAGCGGTAGAGTCTGTAATGTAAATTCCTGGGTATAAAATATTCATCTGCAATTTTCTGCAGTGGTCTCAGTCATATTTGTTCTTGAAGTGTACTGATGGAGCAGATCAGTTTTTGACTGAACAACAAGAACGATACTTCCCACTCATATCTTAAGATGTTTGATTTGAAAGAGAACTCATACTAATTATAATTGTAACTAACGTAATTTATCAGACTGATTGTTCTTTGGGGTGCACGGAGAGCCGTTTTCTCGCCTACCATGCTCTATACTGGACTGACTGTTCAGTGCGTAACTATCATCTCCGAATCTCACGGTAGGTTTTCAATTTTCATCCCCTCATGGTGTCTTTGCTGTCTGTGCACGTATAATATACTGTGATGCTTTGGCAAGTTATGGACAGGTTATTGATTTCTCATGAAGTAGGTGTGTTTGTGCTTGTGGGGAGAAGAAGAAGTCCATACGAAGCAGAACGTTACTTACCGTATCTCCATCTTCTATGAATAGGCGCATCCCTCTAAGCCGTGGGCCCCACCAGTTCCTTTAACTAGCTGAAGAAAAATCTGTTTTTGGGAGCCAATTGTCCAGTCTCAGTCAAAATACACAAGGTGGGGCCCACATAATATGTGGGTGTAGAGGGCTGTGCAGGAGCCATGATTCAACTTGTAGTTGGTTGGTTTAGTTTCAGACGTAAAATTCTTTACATAAGAATTTTCTGGAACTTTAATGGATGAATGAATGCAAAACCCTTTTCATACTTGGTTCAGAGTAATCTTTATAAACAGATATCTGCAAACTTTGGAGTCGGAAGCATTCTGGTTTCCATTTATAGTCCGAGGATTGACCAATCATGTTTGATCATTGATTGCATGTAGATAAACAGTTGGCGTGGAGAGCAAAAGAGGTGGAACATATTGGCCGAAATGCAAGTGGTGACAAGTGGTCAGTCTCAAAACCCAACAGCTATTCTCTGACAACAATTTATACCTCCTGTATTTGCATGTGGATGATGTACTCATCTCCCTCTCTTGACTGTTGCAGATCCCCCTCCATGATAATTACTTTTTTCGAAATTGCCAAGAAACCAGTGAGGTAAATTTATCTCATTTGCAACGAAATACTAAAACTTTTGTGGTGAAATGCAAATGTGGGGTTTTCTTTCCTGTCCAATTCCTGAGCTCTAAAGCTTATCTGAATGCCTGACTACACTCTGAAGATAATTTAAACATTTGGACATAGCTCATTTATTTGGAATGGCATCCACAAATTGGAAAATATATCCCCATTTATCGTCTTTCCTATATAAAGAAAAATGTACTACCCCTGCACTGGTTGTGGCTTGCTCAAAAACAAGTCTCATAAAATCTGTAGTTATCTTGATTGTGTCACAATGACTGATCCCATACAGCAAGGAGATAACAATGTTACAGAGGTACATGGCAATACAACAGATTTCTTTCTAATACTTGGTTTTGGCTCATTGTTCATTCTGGTCCCATAGGAGTTTGTACTGTACCTATGGATTCATTGGGTTTGTCAGCCTAGAATAAATCACCTTGTCCTGTAGGTGCAGTTATCTGCTCCCTAGGGGCAGGTAGAGGCCGAACTTTTAGCCTCAGTTCTTTCATAGAAGAGACGTAGCATGTAGTCTATGTGGCAGTCAGAATAAAGTTGCTGTTTTTTTTTTTTTGTTTTTTTTTTTGGGACTGCCAGTGCAAGCCTATTAGTCATTGTGAAATAGCTTCCTGTCTAAAATTCAGAAAATGAAGCTAGCTGAAATCTGAGGTTCAATTTTCCGAGCTGTTATAACTGTCCCTCACAATAATGTTCCTGCTTCTCTTACGGGTGCTTTTGAGTGACAGCGAATCATTATTTCAACTACCCCCATAGACTTTTCCATGGCGTAACTGAAGCTGGCAGGGAACAGTTGGTAAACAAGTGATTGAAATCCCCAACTCTGACCCTCTGTCTTCCTACACACGTACCACAACTCTGTGACACTTCAAACCGAGCTGTGCACAAGGCGTTCGGCCACCACAGGGAAGCCTATTGTATGCAGCTCCTGTCTATTCCTACCGCAGTGCTACTGTGGCTGTCACACAGCACAGGGATTAAAGAGGAGGAGGAGAATGCCCGAGGGGTACACAAGTGGCACAGCAAGAGAGGGTGTATGGCTAAAGGTAGCAATAAACATCCCATAGTGGTCAGTCTGAAATGGTGTGACAGTGATCTGCCTACAAGACACATTTACATTGGCTGCTGCCCAGAAAGCAGATTTGTGTGCATCTTCGAAGCCTGCTCACAGAAGATTAAGAGATGACACTACAGCACTGCCACGAAGGAACATAATTACTAAATCAGGGGGCTGAGACAAGGACGGCACATGTAATTGAAACGCACATCTTAATCACAACCTTTTTTGCTCGAGCCACAGGTTTTCATAAGGATGGTGTTCTGCTCCTCTCCTACCACCAAATTAAGTTCAAAGATGGAAAAAAAAAATATTAATTTCACCACAGAGGAAATTTCATGTATTATCTCTCCCCCTCAGCTCCCTGACAGAGAGCGGAGAAAAAAGTTTTGAGCTTACAGAAGGTCATTTTTCAACAGGTGTGTGTTGTAAGTAAAATGAAAAAGGTCAGAAATCACCTACATTTACAAAAAAATGAAGAACAAACTCATTAAAACTTAATTCTACTGCATCCCAAAGGGAAAAATATACTTAGATACACATTACACCAGCATTAGCATTCATTAGATATCATGTTTTGGCCACCTGACAATTAGAGTACTCGCTCTTCTTTTAGCTCTACGTTGGAGGGTTTTTAAGGAACTTTTACACTGTTGAATAAATGTGTTAAAGCTATTTTTTAACACGTTTGACATTGTTATCTAGCTGGCTAACAGTATGTAACACTGTAAACGATGCCAAATGTATTGTGTGTATCTTTTATAGCCGGGGCCTACTCGAATCATCGCTCGGAGCCATATCATAAGTTCGCTTTTGAGTTTAATGTGACGCTGTGCATGCCTTTAGCGGCCAAGTTGTTGATGAACGCTGCTCTTTGGCCCCTTATTGCTTCGCCTCTCTGTGTTTGGTTGTTATCAGGCAGCGCCAGCCTGGTGCTAGTTGGCCCAGATTCACAGTCCTCTGGCTCTGCTGCCAGCACGACTCCAACAGCCACACCAGGCATCTGCAGCCACAACACCTACAGGATAACACACTGCTTTACAGCACACATAACAGTTCTCAAAGGATATTCTTAGTGTTGATTATTCTCTGAACAGAAATACATGCCCTGTTATACCTTTTTGAGAACAGCTTGTCTTTTGTTCGCATTGTGTTGCCGTCCTACATAGTTTTAAGGTTTTTGCCATGGTGAATCTTGGTGTATGGAGTGTGCGGTGGGCTAACAGAAGGCTGTGACCTGGTTTTAATTGCTCTTTGAGATTTATTCGGTTACATTTATGGGATTTGTTTCACCTGTCTGTGAGAAAGGAACAATTGGATTGGCTCAATATTGCAAAGCCAGGTTACCTCGCACGCATTCGTGGCTGCCATGCGTATTCATGTAGAAATGCCATCTAAATGTCAGAATCGGTCACCATTAATTCTCTAATGAAATAATATTTTATTAAATCATGAACTCAAATGTCAAAAACACTCCTATCCTTTCACTTCTGATTTCATCATGTCTTGAAAAATAGCAGGTTTGGTAAGTTTAGGATGTTTTTTAGTGGTGAAGTTACTCCAAACAACCCATGTGCTTATTTTAGTTTAGTTTTTGTGTTGCTTTATCTACTGTATAGGCCCTTCTCTGGAGGCAACACACAAGGCCTCCTTAGAGTGCATAGATGTGGCTCTTAGATAAAGAGAGCATCATTTGAACATGATTAAACGAATCGGCTCTATTGCATTTGAGGCTTGTGGAAATCTTATTTACAGATACAGCACTGCAGAAACATCTTTCGCACTCAGCCGTGATTAGATTTTCATGATAAACTCTTTCAATGTGCTCACACGTTAAACAAGCAGTCACGTCTGTTTTTTGTTTTTTTTTCCTTTACCCCGTACAAAAACATATGTTGGTTGAGTAGAAGACATTGGAGAGGTCTTGTGTTGCTTATTGTACCTGTTTCCCTCATCAGTGCTTAAGGCAATCGACACTTTGCAGCCTTGAGAATATTATCACAGTGTGATTAGTATTGGCTTTGCTGCTTGTTACAGAAAGCCAGTGTTGTTGTGTTCAGAATCGTTATCTAATCATTTCCTCGGAGAAAGAACGCACACGTGAGGTGTTAGGACAGAAAACAAGGTTTGAATCATTCATCAGTGTCCAGATTTCCACCCATTACTACCGCCTGGAAAATACTATAACCTCGGCCCTGTCACCCTCCCTTAAGGCTTTTCACCACCTTCACTCTTTCTCACAAAGCGTCCTCCCTCAAGACCCTGAATTAAAAGCTTCTGTTTTTTTTTTTTGTTTGTTTGTTTGTTTTACGAGAATCTGAATGAGTCCAAATCGTGCATAGGCCTATTTGTGGCAGTGACATATAGTTTTTTTACTTAATATGAGAACAGGATCGTGGGAGACGTGTGAAAACTCGCAGCTCAAGTGTGAAGTTAGTTTAAAAATGTAATAATAGAGTTTTTTTTTTTTTCTTCCTTTTATTAACTAGATATAACTCTAAAAAGAAAAACAAGAAGTGAGGTGAGCGGGAAAACCATAATTTATGTTCTCTTTTTAATTATTTTATGAGTGAAAGTAGAAGAATTTTTTTTTATATACTGTCAGACTGGATGACCTTTTCTGAATATTTTTAATACCATTTTTGTCATCATGGAGCGCATCCCTTCTCCATAGATAATGGACCTTTTCTCTATTTTAATATGTTTCAACGGAATATACTTGTAAGGCTTTGAAGAAGAACTTGAAACGATTCAATATTGCGCTTTCATAAAGTTGGGCGCACACAAGAGACAGATTAAATCAGAAAAGACTAAATTGAAGCAGTAGGGGGCAAGATCTGACTTTTAGTTCCAGTGTTTGCAGAGCATCAAAAACCATTTGATCCTACATTTCTCATGATGCAACCAAACCCTTCATTTGATCCTCCATGCCTATGTAAATACTCATGTCTTTAAATCTCCACGCTGCTAGTTTGCAGTGAAGCTGTTAAATGTTTTTCTTGTCTCCGAATCTAAGCTGAGATAACTCGGGTGACTTCATCCATTTGCATCCACGGGTCATCAACAAAATCATTGTTTGTTTTCTGGGACAAAACTAACACTTTGTTTGTTTATCCTCAAAATTCAGAATGAATTTTCACTGTGATGTGACTAAAAAAGTGATCTCTTGTCTCTTTTTTTAGATTCGTTTTGCTTTACTGTCTTCTTTTTTTTTTTACAGCATCAGTGCACATAAACTTTGAAGTGATGTTTCTGTTGCTGGTTCAGAACTCTTCCCTTGAGCAGCTACTTGTTAAAAAAATATTCATTTCTGTGGACTCACTTTTCCCTGTGTTGTGCACCTTTTTAGACTTCGACTGGAACCACTTCTGGTCGTGGAGTCACTTCGTGGACTACTTGCAGTGCGTGCTGGCCTTCACCCTGGTGGCGGCCTACATCACCTACCTCCTCCTGGACTCTGCGTTGTTCGTGGAGACCTTGGGCTTCTTGGCCGTTTTCACAGAAGCAATGCTGGGCACACCGCAGCTCCACTGCAATTATCAGAACAAGTCCACAGAGGGCATGAGGTATGGATTTATTACTGTCAACATCCTACTTTTAAGTTTGTATACTTTCTTTTTGGCATTTTGCCCTCAGGGGCTGCAATAGAGACAGATGGCTGCACGTCATAGCCAGCTCAACAAACATGCTCTGTTCTCTCATATTAAACAGGCATTGAATTATTAGTTCATTTTTGTTTTTCATCAGCTGCTCAGCTGCAGACTCAAAGAGCACTGTGGAAATATTTGATTTCAAAATGCAGAAAAAAAGGAGATCTTTTTTTTACATGTGTCGCAAGTAACCAGTGGTGATTATTGATTTCACAGCCTCAGTAGACTCAGTCACAGGATATCAAACAGTCAGGTAAACAGGTTTAAAGCTGCGTTACTCTGTATATGTAAACAACAGCTGTCACAGTGTGTTTCATTTACTCGCTAGTCTACTAGTCTCAAAAAGATTTAACTGCAAAACTGTGACAGAAACAGAGAGATGTTATAACTGAGAAGGACACACACTTCACAGATCACATCACAGATGGTGAACAAAGGCATTAAAATCTCTTTATACTTGTGGATAAGGGGTTTTGAAGCAAAAAAATCCATCAGAAATAATGTTGAATGTTCTTAAAAACAAACCACAACGATGAATTATAGCATGAAATTATAGGAACTGTAAACTGTATTCAGAAGTGGTGCTTATGTAACGTCACGCAGGCCAGTGTATTTTGTCATATTCTTTGTATTTCATGTCGTATTCTTTGTTGGTTTGATTGCTTTGTAGACGTCGGCCGTAGCAGCAGTCAGAATTTGTCCTAAATTTCTGGCACTGTGAGAATTTAAGCACAGGCCGTCTTTAGTCAAAAAAACTCCAAATGGTTGGTGTACGTGTCTCACAGCGCAAACACACTATGAAGGCTGAAATCGTATTTACTTTTTATCTTAGCCACTCTTTTTCCTCGACTCTTTGGGCTTAAGGTATAATTTCCCAAGTCAGTCGGATCGCAATCAAAATAAAGCCAGTCGCGTCCTTGATTAATGATAATGTCTTTATCCTGATGAATGCTGCTTTGTTTATGAGCGCCGCTTCCATCACAGGCAGCTCTGAGGGAACGTTGTCCTGTAGCACACACTTGTGAGTAATGGCTCCAGATTATATTGTCTCACATATGATCATTAACACTGACACATGCTTATTAAGTATTTCTGGCACCTGTCGAGCAGGAAGTAAGGACGGGGCTCCTGACAACTATTTATTATGTCACGGTGACAATTGGCCCGCTGACGTTTCTCTGAAAATCAGTGTGATAATGAGCTATGCTGTCATGCCGTATCTATTGCTCATGTGTCTTTTTAGCTAATTAATGTTGATTTGCATCAAGTCGTAGGCTGTTATTAGCGGCTTTTTTGAAAGCATATATACAGTTTGAAAATCAATCCTGGCAGCTTTATGAGCTGTTGCCAAGCCCTGGAAACCGCTTTTTGAAATAATATTATATAATATATAACTTTAATTTTATGGCACTTTTAAAAGCTTACTAGAAAACAATGAGACCAAAATGGATTTACAGAGAACCCAACAGCACCACAAGATTAAAAGCAGATATATATATAGATATAAGAAAAATGTTGAAGTCGTAAAAAAAAAAAATAATTGAAAAGATGAAGCTGATAATGTTTGTGTTAAAAGAGTTGCAAGGTTGAGATTGTCCACAGCGCAGGCCTGATAAAAAAGGTTTCTCGCAGTGTGTGTCCTGCCTCAGAGCAGTGTGTGTGTGTGTGTGTGCCCCCACCCCGCCTCTTCCCTCTGCTGGTTGGCTTTCTGCAGCAGACAGATAACAGAGCTCCAGCAGGGCTGCCTGTCCACTTAACCGGCCATGACAGCTCCCACGCTGGGCTTTGCCATACCCTCTCTGTCCCATGCCTTATTTATTCTTGATTTTTTTGATTTTTTTTTTTTTTTTTTTCTCTCTCTTACACTTCCTACCCACCCATCACTTTGTCTCTGTCTGTGCGTACAGTAGGAGTCCACTCTGTCTTCGATAAGGGTGGAGGATTTCGCAATTTTTACGCGATTAGTGAGTGTATCTGACTTTTTGGTGTCTTCCTATAGTTTCCCAGAATTCATTTCAACCAACCCCCAGACAGTGTTGTAAACATGCTTTCAGCCAGGCTTGACATATGGGCAACCCTAAATATAGACAGTAGCTTGGGAGAATGTCTATGATCACAGCTGTACTCAAAAAAATGCAACATTTCTTGTCGGTGTGTGTGTGTGTGTGTGTGTGTGTGTGTGTGTGTGTGTGTGTGTGTGTGTGTGTGTGTGTCTGTGTGTGTGTCTGTGTGTGTGTCTGTGTGTGTGTGTGTGTATGCCACTTGCATGATGTATTTCCTCCTGTCTGATTGTTGAAGCTTGTAGAAAAAAAGCGCTTTTATACTGAAGGATTGCCATTGATGTTTGAGAAAGAGCACAACAATTTTCTGCTGTCAGCAGCAGGAAGTGTCATGTCGTCTACTTTTGACCAATTACCCACACGGATAAAAATGCACCACCAAACAGTACAATGGATGCAGAATGCAAGGCACATTGTCCAGCAGGAGTTTTAAATCATGCACAGTGTTTTTGTGTGGATTATACCCCAAAGGCTTTACAGTATTTTACCGTTTTACTTTGTTTTAGCTCAGCCAGACTGACATCCTTAATTCTCACTTCAAACTTAGTAGCTTGACATTTTTACTGCATCATTTCAAATGCAGATTTTTGCATAAATTACACGTTTTTCTCTGTTAAACGTTTTTGACAAAGACAATTTTTGTACACAGTATTATTTGCTTATGATCAATCATCTTACACAATGTTGTGGTGCTCTCATAAAGGTTCTTCAGCGTTTTGTGTTAAGAGTTTTTGCAAATTGAATCTCGAGAACGTCGCATTAATAAAAAAAAATATATAAAAAATCCTGTAATCCAGAGACAGTATGAAACATGAAGCTTCGTGTCAGTTCTGCTTGTCAGTCCCCCCGCAACATATTCTGCCAGCCATCAGCCGGTGCAGATAAAGCTGCCATAGAAGGCAGAGGACATTGTCATTTCCAGTTTTGTTTATTGTTTGTGTGTCCTCTCCTCCCTCTGTGCAAAACCTGTTGAGTCTGGCAGGCTGTTGCTAGGTTACTTTACCTCAGCACTCCGTTCAAGGTTTCTGTGTGTGTGTATGTGTGTGTGTGTGTGTGTGTGTGTGTGTGTGTGTGTATATATATGTATATATATATATATATATATATATATATATATATATATATATATATATATATATATATATATATATATATATATATATATTGCTTCCTATCCGTGCACAGGAAGCAAAATCCTATGAAGTGAGGATGTTTTGAAAGCTGTGCAAATTGTTTTTAAATGAAAAATGTTTTGCTTTTAAAATATTTGAACTCTAAACTTGGGTGTCGGGTTAAGATGAGGTTTGTTTTTGATGGTTTAGGCATGCAGAGGTAATGGTTAGGGAATAAATTTGTGTTTGTGTGAATGAATAACCACACAAATGCATTTTGCGGAGGCAAAAACAGACAGACAGGAGATATAAAGTGTGAAGTAAAGAGTGTTTTTCTTGTAAAGTGCGTAGAACAAAAAAATAATAATAATCAGATCCCATGTGTCATGCTGACTTCCTCTTTGTTAATGGCCCAGCCAGTGTGCCCCCACTCCTCCCAACTGGCATAACATTTGTAAATGTGTCAGACTACTTCCAGCACTTGCATTCTCAGGCACACAGTAGGAAGCTTCGCCGCTTTATACACCTTCCCAAGTAGGCAGGGAGATGAAGTCAGAGCAGGCTAAAAGTTGCCAGTAGAATGAATCATACTGGATGTCCCGGGTGTGTATACACACCAGCGCTGCACCATGACACACTGCCAGACAGGCAGCGCCAAAGCAGTTTCTATTAATGAAATATGGATGAGTTAGGGGACGAGGTGATAAGTCCTGCGCTGGTGTTTGTCCCACGAGGATAAAGCTGCATTTGGTATTTGTCTGATGTTAATTCAGTCCCAGGGTGTCTGTTAACCTCGCTGATGCTGTTTGACACCAGTAACTGCTCCTTAGAGGTTTGCATTTATGCCATCCGTACACTGCGTGTGTGATGATCACGCCTTTTCCGCTCCCTATCCAACCCTCTGTTTTTCAGCTACTCTTCCTCTCCTCTTCTTTTAGTTGTGGTGGATTTACCACTACAAATTGGTAATTCTTTTGAAACAGCGGGCGCACGATCTCACACAGAGCTAGACAAAAGAAGGCTTATCATTTCTAGCCAACGGCCGTCAATTTTCCCATCTGGAATAAAGGACCGGACTGACTAGCCAAGTAAAATTAGCTCTGTGAGATGATTGCAAAAGCATCATCTTACATATGACATGCATGTGGAAAATTTCAAAGATTGACAGGTGAATTGTGCTTGGGTGAATAGATTAGAGCTCAAGTGTAACACTTAATGGTTCGCTCCAAAAGTGTCAGCTGTTATAAGTCAGTACTACTGTTAGCCTCTTTCACACTGCTAATATTTAAAGAGGGTCTTGTGAATGTACCTGTCCTCCTCCTCAGTCTCAGCTTGTATTCTCTTTGGCTCAAGATCCTTTCATTACTTGCTATTAGCAGAAACTCAACTCAAAACTTCACCCATGTTTGGGCTGAAAAACCAGCGCCATCTTCCTCTTATGTGCCATAAGGTGATCCAGTTCTTGTGTTCTGCGCATCTACCTGAGGGACCTGCCCTTTTTTGCAGGCTCTGGTTATTACACTGTGCGCTGATGCAGTTATCAAGCCCAAACAGCTCACATACGGTGACTGCCAGCCAGCCAGCCCAGACCTCTCATTTTAGAGCTCATTCTAACCCTGGAGAAATGAAGAAAAAAAGCAGTGGAACCTTTATAAATGAAGAAAAAAGGTCACGATTCACTGAATTGAAAACAGAGATATCAACAAACATAAATTACGGAATGATATGAAATGCAGCGTAGAGTCCCCAAGAGGCTTCCTGTGTTGTTGGGAATAAGCTGGTTCTCTTCCCATAATTAGCTGCAGTAATTTGTCTCAGTCATTAATTTCACTTTTTTGTAACTTTTCTAGTATTTAATTTAAAAGTGAAACAACATTAATTTTCCCTAACGCTGCCTGTGCATAATTTAGGAATTGTCTTGTCTCTTTTCAACTAGTTTAAACTGGATTCGAAAGTAGATATCTCAGCCAGTGCCACTGTAAATACTCAAAGACAGATATCGTCTGGTGAAAGGTGTGTGTGTGTGGTGCGTGGGGGGGACAAGAGGGTTTTGAAGTTAATAGTTTTCAGGCCACTGCTATTATTAGATGATCTCAATCTTTCAGAGCCACAGTTGCATGCTGATACTGACCAGCCTGCCATAAAACAAATAGAATACAACACAAACACAAAACGGGGAGATGGGACACGGAGACAGCCAACTGAAGCCTTATAAGGCTTGTGGTCTTGAGCTGCATCCCAGTATGATAGATAAGAGTGCTAGAGCCTTATTTAGCCTGCAGCCAGCTGTCCACACACACACACACACACACACACACACATACACACGTGCTGGGATAGATCTGTATTGACTACTGATGTTGCTGGGCCATCACCCCTGTGGCCCGATACGTGTGGTGCTGCTGTGTGTAGCGTGGCCGTAGAACAGAGCAGCTCTGGCTCCCTGCAGCCGGGCAACCTTAAGATCATCTGTCCAACCCATCCTCTCTCCATCTGCTCAAATCACTCAGGGGGCTGCTTCCTTTTTATCAGGGTAGATGAAAATGAATCCTTTTTGTTTCTTTTGCTTCAGGGGGCAAAAACATGTGGAGATTCAGAAATGGAAACCTATCTGCATTTTGTTTGTTGTGTTTTTCCTCAGAAAACACAGTGCACATTTGTGTGGAGGCAATACTGATGATATAGGACCACCAAGAACTGCAAAAAGAATTTAAAAAAATAACCGCTCACAAAACAAAAGAAAAACTAATAAAAAATGACTTCTTTACAGAAAACAGGTGAAACACAAGTACGTCGTCCACAAAATGATTTTGCTCTCACAGCCCCGACCCTCGATATTTGAAGAAAATTGAATGATAAGTTTGAGCGAGGGCACAGCGAGAGTCTCAAACTTTAAATCTGCAAATATTTGTACAATCGCACAAGCTTTTCCTTCAATATTCTCCAGTGCGGTGTAAAATGATACAATATAAGATTATTAGGGTAACTCTTCACAACCCGGTTTTCCACTTTCATTTCTCTTTTAAAGGGCATTTTTCCAAGTGTCTTAAAACAATACACACATGTCCATATGTACATAGATGGCATTATTGTTTCTCTTGACCTTACTGGACCCAAAATATGTTTCCATGCATGTGAAAAGGGAAAAGCAAAAACACAAATATCTGTATGGAGCGATGAGGAAACTGTAACCTGCTTCACATTAAGACATGAAACTAACAGTGGAGACTTTCATTTGCATACTATAATATAGGTTTAACGTTAATGTCCCAAATAAATTGAATTGACCTCCATAGTAATTCTCACAGCTCCCAGTTTTAAAGTATTTTAGTAAGTGCATGATGATTCTGTCCTGAAAAATGGGGTGGCTGTGACACAGGAGGTTCACTAATCAGATGATCGGTGGTTCGATCCCTGGCTCCTCCAGTCTGCATGTAGTCTGCAAGTGTTCTTGGGCAAGACACTGAACCCCTAACTGCTCCTGAACGTGTACGAATGAAGTCTATGAAGGTGAATGTGTATGTAGGATTAGCTCCAAAACTAATGAGCAGTTGGTACCTTGCATGGCAGCTAATGCCATCAGCGTGATGAACAGATGAATGAGTGTGAAAGCACCTTGTGTGGTCAGAAGTCTTGAAAGGTGCTATAAATACAGTCCATTTACCGTTTACCTCCTGCTCGTCCTCACTGCTGTGCTGAAGTAGTTTAGAAGTGAGCAGAATCGCAGCTGAATTCCAAGAGATAACACGATAATGCACGATAATATTATGAAAATTAACAGCGGAAGTCTGTTTAGACACATAACTACACATGAAGTTGATGGCTTTTGATTGGACAGTGCTACAGATGTTTCCTAGCAACTAGGATATTAGTTTATAGCCACGAACAACTTAACGAATAAACTATGTTATAGATTTACAAACTGTAATGTACTGTAGAAAATGTGTCGCCCACTACAGCCCCACTTCTTTTTGTCAATATTATTCCATCCAAGTAATTTTTTTTTTTACCCTGGAGCTGTCCCAAAATGGCCGTAGCTGGCGTTTCATTCACTTTAAAATAGCCTATAAAAAATGAGCGTGTATTCTAACCTTCAGTCTTTAGTTTGTATTAAAAGCAACACAAATACAAAGCCATACAATGCATCTGCAGCCCGCTGTATAAATTGTCAGGTCCAGTGCAGCTCTACTTCTCCAACAGCATCATTTCAGCCCGGAGCTCAGCATGCTTTCTCTCTTCCTCCCACTATATATGTCTCAGAGAAGGTGACAAATAAGTAGCCAGACATGTTCACACCCTGTTCCCGCAGCCCTCCCCGTGTTACCTCTTATTAGGGAACCGGCGGAGGAATTGATCAAACACGAATCCTGCCTCTCTCATCATTACTTGCAGGTATACATCGTCATAACTCAGACAGGAGCCGCTGAGGAGCAGAGGTGGGGAGGGAGGGAGGGAGGGAGGAAGGGAAGGGAAGGGAGAGAGAGAGGGAGGGTGGTGGGGGAGGGTCTCTTTCCACAGAGCTAACAAGCTCCTTACTGAGAGAGAGGAGTGTGAGGGCGGTTGGCATGGGGGTGAGGCGAATGCAAACAGGTATAGAGAGGCGAAGGAGGCAGTGGGAAGATGAATGGACAGGGAGGAAGAGAGAAGTGCTATAGAGAGTGGGCTCATGAAAAAAGAAAGTGAAAATGGAAACCAGAAGGGACATTCAGAGATGCTGCAGAGTGTATGAAGGAACTATGAGAGAGAAAAAAGCAAGCTTTGCACAAACTGGCCTTGGAAATCAAAGAGGGCTAAGGTGAAGCTGGAGACATGAATAATGCACACGCAGATTTGGCTGCAAGGCTTTGCCCCCTGCGAGGTTGGGGTTACACTCGGCTCTGCTGGGTGGAGAGACACTAGATTACCTCTCATCCATCCTTTACATCTGTTAAGAGGCTTATGGAAAGACACGGGATCTGCTAACACAAAGACTCATCCTGTTTCTTTTATCGTCATAAACCACGTTTCACCTGCCGCAGGAATCCAAGCTTTGTCCTGTTTCAGCATCAGAGGATGAGTTAGGACAAAATTTATGAATTTATGGACAATTCTTGACCTCGCCATGGATTAATGGTTGCGACCGTGTTATGCGATTAAAGCTGTGATTGATCTTTGTTACTTCAGCGGAATATTACATTGAATACATATCAGATGTGATGAAATATGAATATGAACATTAGCCTCGGGTCAATTGTTGTGCACACAGCTGTTGAGAGGAAAGTCATCAAGCTGACTCGACTGGCCTTTCCATTACTTTTCCACGCGACTGTGAATTCTGCTTCACACTGCTTTTTCTGCTCGTGCTTTTAACCGAAGGGTCAGTTCACTCGATTTACCAACCGACGTTCAGCGTCTCCGTTCGAAAGCATAAGCATTAATCTGCTGCCGTAACAGCCTCCATTCTTCTGAAAAAGCTTTTCATAAGACTTTTGGAACCTGACTGCAGGGATTTATTCTCGTTCTGTCCAGTCCAACATCTCTAGGAATTACATTCATACTGCTCAAGCCTGCAGTGTGCGTCCAATGCCAACATTTTGTGCCAGTGCAGGAAGTAATGTGCCCTTTATGTAGCCCGGGTGACAAGTAACAGAGGTGGATGAGTGTGTATGTCTAGCCCTAACCCTAACCACTTGAGCTTCTTGCCTTACCCCAACCACCTAGTCTCTGGCGTACTCCAGACCCGGACATCTCCTCCACATGCTGGCCTTCATACTTTGGACATTCTCAACCCTAATGCTCCCCAGACGACTATCCTAACCCTAACCTCTCAGGCTTTTTGCCCATCTCTAACCACCTAGTCTCTGGAGTTCTTCAGACCCTACATCTCGCCTACATTCCTACCTTTGAACCTCAGATATCCTTCATATGCCTCACCAGTATCCTGACCCTGACCACTTGGGCTCCGTGCCTAACCCCAACCACCTAGGATCTAAACTCTGATCTCATCTTTTAATTTAACATCCTAAGCACCAAGTTACTAACAAACTTCGAGGGATTACTCATACATACAGGATTTCATCCTGAGATGAGACACCGCCCACCACCACACATCATCTCAGACTAATCAGGACAGCGAGGCAGATTAGCCAACACCGACAGGAGAGCAACAGCATCGACTCAGCATTGGCAAGTGCCTTGCCTTTGACTCTCTATACCAATCATAAAGGGGTGCTATAGTTTAAAAAGTTTCGGAAACCATCCAGTAACTACATTGAGAAAGTAGAGCGACAAACTGTCCAATCAGTCACAGTTAAGTGCTCATGTGTTAGAGAGAAATAAGTCCCTGCTGCACTGCAGGTCAGACCAGGCTGAGGTCAGTTTGCTCACCAATATGCACCGGATTCAAGTGGAGACAGAAATATCTCAGAGTGGCTGGATAACACTGGGAATAAACAAGCTCCACTTCCATAAATTCAGAAGTGACAACAAAATCTCCTGCGAAGGTTATTCAAATAGTGCTGACCAACCAAGCCGACATGCTTGAGCGAGAGCATTTCAAAATGTCTCAGCATGTGTTCGTATTGTCGTAGGCAAGTTGCCTTAGGAAGGGGTCCTGTGTGTCTGAGTGTGCACACGGATGCATTTTAGACACAGTGCTTGCTCAGTCCTGTCTTTTGCCTACACTGTATCCCTGCCTCGAGGAAAAAGAAGTGAGCTCTGCGGAAGTACAGCAAGCAGCAGTGCTTTTAATGGGGACTTAAAGAGTTCTCAGAGGCGATGTCCCCACCTTTCCTCTGTGCTGTTGTATGCTGTGTCTATTTTTGGAGAGTAGGACATGTACATAAAGTTGTGTTTTTGGAGCCCGGGGCTCGGTTCTTCTTCTTCCTATGTTTCTCCTACTCTCGTTAGACTTCCTTTTCCATCTCATTAGTTGAGTTCACAGTGCGTCCAGTGCCAGCGAGAGGACAAAGCTTGAGCTTAAATAACTCCTGCCTTCTCTAATCACACGGGCGCTTTTCTTCAGTCGCTTCTAAAACAATAACTCTTTTATATAACTGCAACTCAACCCCTGCATCGCCTCATGAACAGCCAGCTCAGTGTGTACCGGAAACACTGTTATGAGTTTTATGGTTAAAAATGTGCCACAGGATGTGGAGAAGCCTGCGATCTGAGAAGATTCATTATTTCAGTTTCCCATGGTTGTTATTGTGGCAAATTTGCTGTTCCCTTTCTTTACTGAATTATATTATCCTCTGACCCTTTTTCAAATTAAATTTAGACAGAAAAAAAACAAGTGGAAATGTATTTAAGATGTGTCTGGATAAGCAAGGTCTGGTGACAACGTGCTAACACTAAGTGAAAATGTATGGGAAACCTGTCGATCAAAGCAGCCACACTGTTAATTATCCATAAACTTAAGCCTTAATATAATATGGACAGGTGAGTTTAAAAACAAAATCACGTTCAGTGCAGTTGTCATGAACAAGAACATTAGCTATAGAGACCAAATCTGTTTTTTGTACCAGGCTGTAAACATGTTTATTTCTGCTGTGACGTTGGACATTTTAACATGGGGGCTTATGGAGACTGACTCATTCTGTAGCCAGCCTCAAAAGACTGTTCAAGGAACTGCAGTTTTTGGCACTTACACATTGGCTTTGCTTCAGTCACGGAGGTTGCTATTTGGGGTTCACGGTAGCAGCTGACGTTGGCTAATTTTGACATTGTTGTTGCTTTAGCTAACAGATGTAAGAAGGCTAAATTTGGTATCAGTTGTTGAGCTTGCTAACTTACGAGAGACTGAATGTTGAGGGGTCATGAAACGCGACAATAGTGAAATCAAAAATGAATTAAAAGGCTATAAAGAAATAAAAACAGATGTTTGAAATGTTGAAGTGTTTTTAAGTGTATAATCTCATCATTATTATTTTCATAGGTTTTTATGATATAATGAGTTGAGTTTGAACACTTCCTGTTTTAACCCTTCAGTCAATACTTTATTCATCATCCCTTCTCTCCCTCTTTCCTCCCAGTATCAAGATGGTGCTGATGTGGACCAGCGGTGACACCTTTAAAACGGGCTACTTCCTGCTCACCCAGGCTCCTGTGCAGTTCTGGACATGTGGCCTGCTGCAGGTCTTCGTGGACTTCGCCATCCTGTTCCAGGTTTACTACTACAGCCGCTACCCGCAGAAACCGGTGTCCCACACCGTCTCCCACACCACCAGTGCCAAAGCCCTCTGAAAGCCTCCGCAAGCTCTTCAAGGACATGTCAACACTTAAGAACACCAGTGAGGAAGCACTTTTAGAGGCGCTGTGGACATGTATAAACATACACGAGTACCAAAGCACCTTGAGATGATGCAGGCTGCTCACCCCTCACCTCTAAGAATACATACACACCCATAAATAAGGCATTAACATACACAGACATTTGTGGTGAGGGTGTCTGCAGCGATACATGAAGGACACTTGTTACAAACAAACTCAACCTTTTCGTTTTATTTATCCTACTGACTTCTTCTAATGCGACGGTATGCTTGTGTCTTGGAATGCAGACTTCTCAAAGAATATATCCTTCAGTCAACCTGTGCATGTGGAAGATATTATGCACACACATGAATATATACAGTTTATAAACTGCACATGTATGCACTGAAATCTGTGCTCAAGGAAGCGTGGACCAGCTTTTGTCACCCACATTAGCTGATGATTTTTTGCATGGACCCTCTGCCTTAAAACACACATTCAAACATGGCTTACCAGCAATATAAATGTCTGAATGAATCAAAAAAAAAATTAATATACATTAATGACTGAATGTACAAAATGGAATTTGTTATTTTGTAGTTTTTATTTCCCCAACTCAGTGGTGAAATGCTGGTCAGTCTACCACTTGTTGGACAGATGGTTGCCATGTGCTGTGCCACAGAGGCTCAGTCTTGTGGGATCACAGAGGAATCAAACTGTATGAAACAAGAGGCAATCAAAACTTTTACCAAAAGAAGAAACGTTCCAAAAGTTTGAAGATGCAATGCACTGGCTTTTGGTTATGAACACAAGTGGCATTGAAGCTGACTGGGTGAAAATCCGGTTGTGTAAAAGACATAAGGGCTGTCCTTGAGTCTCAAGCCAATATTGCTGGAAGCAAAAGTATTCAGTTGTTGGAAACATCACGAAAAATCATCAACATCATGACCAGTGTTCAGGCTGCGGTTGTCAGAAGGCCAACGCCTACATTTTGTACTGAAGCTGTTGAGATTTTGTATATAATTTTGATCACTGCTAGTTAGCTACAGTGTACATTAGCTGTCCGCAAAAAAACACTCCCAGGCAGCAATTCGCTTTGCAGGTAGTCTGAACACATCGTGGAATTGAGTTAGCTAGGTCAACACATCCTTTCACATTCTTTTTGTTTTACTATAACTTCATGCTGCATTCCGGCAGTGTCGGCTAAATGGGAAGAACAGAAATGTCCGTCATTATCCGACTTGCGGAGTGTTCATGCGTTATTCTAAGTTGCTGCCAGCCTTGCCGTCACACCGTCTTAATTAGTCTAAATTAGCTACTTGTGGACTCCATTAGCGTAATTAAATAAGATGTGGTGGCTTTGCAATCATTTTGCCGCCAGCTTATTGACATTTCTGTCGTTCTTTTTCGCCTGGTGGGACGTAATATCAGAACTACAACTAGGAAGCTAACGTGAATGTTTTTTTTTTTTCTACTTGGCTGGAATTACAGTTTCATTATACACACCAAGTTAAGTTGATCTGGGAAGGCAGCGACATTGCCAGAAGGTCAAACAATCTCAGATTTTGATGAGCACAGTGGTTATTATTATTATTACTGCCGACAGAAATTATAGCACAGTCACAAAGTACAGACTGATACTTCTGAATGTGCTCAGCAAAATCAAATCTTCACTTCCCATCGCTGTGGGTAACACCGACGAGCCGGTTTATTATTTAGATCACAAATCCACTAACATACCCTGCTATCCCCGCTGATGACTCCACGTCACCGTGCGGTGCAGCTTTGGGCAGGTTTGCTTATCACCATTTTGTCACAAGAAATGAATTTCCTGTTCAGATGGAGAAGCAGCCTGCATAACACAGTGAAGGTTTTCTTATTGTTGTTGTTTCGTAATTTTTTTCTCTGGGGAGGGGAGAAGTGCCAAACCTAGAGGTGTTCGACTGTCAGCCCTTCAGTGAACTGTGCACCAGAGGAGACCTGATTCTGTCCTCCTCTTCTAAGCCTCAAGAAATGGAAACTTCCCTTTTGTTCCAGTGGGACATGGCAGGAGTTTAACAAAAAAAGACATATGTACGAATGACTCTGGTTTCTTAGTATTGGATGTGCACTTTTTGTGCACACACTAGTCGCCCTATTTATTTTGCTATCCTTTTTATAATATCCAAATGCCACTGTAAGATTGTGTACACCTGTTCTGTATTCAGACAGCGGTGAGGGTGACAGATGAATGGATAACGTGATACCTGACAGGTTCTTGCTGTGACCTCGGAGTGTCCTTGTGTCTGATTTGACTTTTTTTACGTTGTGTTTTGTATCATTTGTTTCATTCGTTTTATCACGTGAGCGTATTTTACCATAAAAACCGCCAACTTTTGCATTGTCTTATCTGTGAAATCCACACCTAGTTTGTTAATGTACCAAAATATTATGTTCACTGTTTCTTTATTATGTTACATCTGTTAGTTTGTATTTCATTTTTCTATTATACTGCCAAAATGTCCACCTGCATAACTAATGACATCCATCAACACTTATCCCTGTTTGAACACCAAGTTTTGTTGGGATTCTAATGTGGCATTGTCACCCAATAAAGAGGACACGGAGAGACTCATGCGTCATGTTTTGTTTAACGGAGATGATGTCAGCTGTTCAGACATTCACAGTTGGACCATCAGCGATGCAGTTCTGGCAGACATCAATTGTCAAAGGAAGAATAAGCCCCACCGGCCGTGGTCCTTCTTTGGGCTTTGAGCATAAATAACACAAGCATATAAATCGTAATGTGCTGGGCCTTCACATCAAGCTCTCCACTGGTACAAAAGAGGAGACAGTGCACAGATAATAGATGTACCAGCCAAGAAGGGTAAAAGGATGGATTTGAAAAGGCGTTTTCTAAATGCAGAGCCACATTATTAATGTGTCCTCCTTCAAGCCTCTTCACTGTTCCATTAACTCTTGGTTACATGCCTGTCTCTCATAGATTAGGCCTGAATGACACTTGTGTATGTTTTTTTATTATTATTTCTGCTGACGCAAGTTGTTTGACTGTATTAATCTGCTAAAGGGAATCATGAGGGAGTGAGAAAATCTCACACACTTGTATCAAAGTCATATTTACAGTACATCCAAAACATTCAACCACAACTCGCTGACAGAAGTTTAGCAAATTTCAAACTTTGTCTCGAATTTCTCAAAACACTCTCAAACATCCTCAAATTAAAACTCTGAATTGTGCTCAGTGCCTCGGGAAATGAATGGTGCCAACTCTTGGAAGTCAAGGTTAGATTTATGCTTTATTGTTTGTATTTTCAAATAATTTCACTTTGACAAGTAAAATTCAACTTGTAGGACGAGGACTATCCAGTGTGTTTGGCAAGTATCCGCTATGGATAATGTATTTTTCCAAGTGTCATCAAAGTAAAAAGTGCCAGTATGCATTTACTAATAAACAATAAATATCGCAATTTTTATTTCAAAAACTTGTTCCGTAAATCTTCTCTTACAAATGCAATGTTCTGAAGCTCAATTCTGCAAATAGTTTCTAATAAATATAGCAACTTCTGATAAACCCATATCAATTTCAGGCTTCAATAAACAACTTCTGGTTAGTCCTACCCACGTCCATTTAAAGCCTCGCCCCTTCCGAGTACGGATAAATGACAACAGCCCATCTGGGTAATTTGCCCCTGCGTCATGCTCCCATCCATTTGTGCAGCCTTTTACTACCAGTGGTTTTGGCCCCACTCCCTTCATGCTGTTTACAAGGTTCATTAATAGATGGTAGGTCAATTCATTTTATGTGATTTATTAAGGATAAAAGGGGGCTCTGCTCCCGAAGATCTTTACAGACCTGTTTGACAGACTGTCAAACCAAACTCCATTTTAAAAGAAGGTGTTTTATGGTAGGGTCATAATTTTTCACAGTAAAAACTTTGGTTACACCATCATGAAACTCTTTTCTGATTTGCTTCAGTCTACAGGCACAGTCGGCACACGTCAGTAACATTAAATGGCCTTTGTACACATACTGACTAACTGGGTCCCACAGATTAACATGTACACAACAGGGTGGCCTGAAGCTACAGATCTCTTCTTTTACTTTTGGTCTTTGGAGAAGTAGAATTGTAACCAAGATTTCTTTTTATTATTTTAGATGCAAAATGTGGCGTAGCAGCTTTTAGGCATGGTTACAGCGCTTGTTTCACCCAAAACATGGGCGTGGTTGTTCTGAAGACAGGAAAGTGAATATGCCAACTCTCATGAATACAGATACAGATAATTTAGTTGGTTGAACAGATACAGACAATGGTGTAATTGCGTATCCTTATTATCTGGGATAATGAGTTTGCCTGTGTTTGCGTTTGTCCAATAAAGATCCAATAAAGATCAGAACAGAGCTGCAAACATCACCCTAATCTGATATGCCACTATAACATCATGGACTGGTTCTTGATAGGAGCGGCTAGCTGTGAACAGAGTTTATTTTAATGTAACCGGTAACCCCATAAAATAATGTACTACTATTGACTGTAGGTAATTTTCTAACCGGACATGCTAACACATTCTGTTTCAGTAGATAAACAAACAGTTTAATATGTTCCTTACATTTGTGCTTACGTGTTTCTGGTTTTGAAAATGCTAAAACAAGAAGACACTACCCTTTAAACTCAAATATTATATGGAGTATCATACATACATAAGCTTAGTTAAGCTAAATTAGCGAGTAGCTTGTGAACATGCAGCATTTAGCAGCTAAAGAGATATTTTTTGAAGAGCTGGCGACTATACCAGAGCAAAAGGAGAGTGAATATTGGATTTAGTTCATGGTTTTGTCAGGACTCCAGAGAAACTCCAATGCTAATGTTGCTGCGTGTCTGCTCGATATGTAGCTACATATACGTCAGCTAATATGCTAACGTTAACACGTCACACTGAGACGAGAATCTGATGCCTCCTGTCCACAGCTTTCTAAATAATCTCTCACTGACTTCACATATGGCACTGGAAACATACGCTGAAGACATTTTAGTCTATAATGAACTGCTCAAGATCTCAGCCATAGGCCTACGGTGAATTCAGTTCAGGGTCTACCTAGCGTGACCTCTCAGTGCTGATAGTGTGTCATTATTTAGCAAATCACAGTGCATTGAGCCAACATCACTACTGGAAACAAAATTCATTTATTATTTAGAACGGATGTGGGGGGGGGACATGAACCAGGCCACAGACAGACCAATTTAGGATGTT
The DNA here is from genome assembly GCA_033000465.1 of Sciaenops ocellatus. NCBI lineage: Eukaryota > Metazoa > Chordata > Actinopteri > Sciaenidae > Sciaenops > Sciaenops ocellatus. The sequence continues at coordinate 14,970,680 of CP136873.1, forward strand.
CTAAGTGCGAAAGTACAGCACGCACTCTCTTGCAAATTTCAGTGTCCTTGTGTATAATAAATTGTAAAAATCAAAGCCTCTCCACATGGGATTGTGTTCATTATAATCTTTATTACATTTCTCAAAAGAGGCTGTTCCTCAGGCTATGGATTCATGTTGCAAAGCACAAACCCATCAAAGTTTCTATTCACATGATGTCTAATTGCACCACACGTTCCTCATCAAAACTGTACTTTCATTCTTATCTTAAATATTGTAGATATAATAGTTTAAATCGTTCTGTGTAATATGTGCATGCTTTTTAATGATTGTGTTAATCTAGTGACTGTGATTCAGAGTTGACCAAACATTATACACATCATATATTAGATTATCCAAACCTAATTTGCACTCTCAAACACTTGCGCCGCTTTGATGGGCCCCGACTTGACAACAGTTTGGGAAATAGCTTTTTTAATGTGTCACTTCAAAGTACAAGGCACTCAAGTCAAAAAAGAAAATGAAGTGCTGTATTCGCAGTTATATGAGGAAATCCTGTATAACTGTAAAAATGAATTATCTGAAATGGTTTTAGATTTTCGGCATTTGGGATCTGTTGCTTTCACTGCCCTGAAGCTGTTGCCTCTTTGAACAGACATCAAACTGTAATTATACCTCGCGGTAAGAATTACTTGGTCCACAGGTCACTGGTCCCAATATGTGACAGATTGGCAGATTTCCCAAAATGCTAATTATTCTTTTTAAAACATCAGCATGTGCACTGGACGAAGCTGTCTAACGGAGACACGTGAATGTGGGACTAATCCTCTTGTCATTTGCCACTGAGCAACACTGACTGTATAGCCCTTTGACAGATTAAATTAGTTTTGTGTTGTTATGTTGGAGATTAATTAGCTCTGCTTCATCGCAAATAAACGTGCTGATATCATCATGTACGTGTGAGCCTCAGGTACAATAAGTTATTTGATTTGGTCAAATACAATACAGAGTGAATGGAGATGATCTCAGCAAACAGCTTTATTTCAGACAATCCTCTTAAATGCAGTTGCGTGAGGAACATTAATTATTAGTCTGAGGTCTGAATAACAATGTTTTGGTATTAGATTTCCCTTTTGCACAGACTCATCTCAAGTCTGAATCGCAGTCAGTGAGGCTACTGTCTCAGTCACTTTTTTAAATGTTATTTGACTTCAGTTCTTCAATTATAAATATTGTACTGTTACCCATCTTTTAAAGTCAAATTTGTGGGGAAAAAAAATGCTCTCTGAAACTTTAGAAACTCTGATACACTCTGGTGCACAAGCACTTCAAACGATCAAAGCAGAGACATCGAGCTCCAGAGAAGAAAATCTCCTCCCAGCTCACAATCCCACAGCTTGTCAACTCTGAAGTCCCAGTGATGGGTGTCAGAGCCTTCTCGGCTGCCACTTGAATGCATACGGACAGAGCAGCTAAGTTTTCACGGATGCTCTTATCTCAGCAGCCCTCTGAGCAGCCATGGACTTCCTTCGCTGTATGGTTGACGCTGCGGCCTCCGTGATGCCATGGTAGCTGTCCGTCTCCTGAGAGTCTTCGCTGTTCTGAGACTTGGTGCTGTCCTGCGAGTCCGGCTTCTGCCTCAGCGCCCGGCTCTGTTCCTCCTTCAGCTCCAAGTAGGAGCGAGAAAAGGTGTGAAAGATGGACGTGACAGGGAAGGCCATGAGGAGGATGCCGCTCAGGATGCTGCTGAGAGCCACCACCTGGCCGGGAATGCTTCTGGGCACCATGTCTCCGTAGCCAACCGTGGTCATGGAGATCACGGCCCACCAGTAGCTACCAGGGATGCTAGTGAACTCCTGCTTGGCACCCATCTCGCTCTCAGCTAGGAACACCAGTGGGGAGAAAAGAGCCATGGCCACGCAGAGGAACAGCAGCAACAGGCCGAACTCACGCGTACACCTCCTCACTGTGAGACCAAGTGTCTGCAGGCCTAAGGAATGGCGGGCCAACCTCATCACGTAAAAGATTCGTAGGGCTCGCAGGACTCGGAGAACTAACCCCACCTTCTCCAGGTAGTTGTTCCCTGAGCCTGCAGGTTTCCCTCCCACTGACAGAGAGTCCACAATGAGTGTGATGTAGTAGGGAAGGATGGCCACCACGTCAATGACGTTCAGAGGCGTGCGCAGGAACATACACTTGCTCTGGGTCTGAATGAAGCGTAGCAGGAACTCCAGGGAGAACCAGGCAACACACACCGTCTCCAGCACAAAGATGTTATAGCACCTCTGGGAGCACTCACCCTGTGGATAAAATAAAGACATAAAGACAGACATTAAGGGTTGCGTTACATTATGCACCAGCAATAATACCCTTCAGTGCGAGAGATATGTGAACTCCAAAAGCGCTTCAGATAAGGGTGACAAGAAGACGCAGCATGAAGTCAGTAATTAAGAATCTATTTCAAAGCCTGCTGTTTGATTTATGGGTTCGTTGCCGACAGGAGAGGTTGACGCGTTTGATCTCAGAACAAAAAGATGACTCTGTTCTCTCGCAGAACAAAACACAGCAGAGACGTCGCTGAAAGATTCATGAAGTGTAAAACAAAGGCTTTGATTACCTCATCTCGTAAACCTCACTGACTCATCAAACCTGAGTGATCGAGAGGTGTAGATGTGCAGACAATGTTACATAAGAAAGATACTGTGGATTCTACAGCTGAAATATTCTCGACTTTAATGGTAATCTGTTTTTTCAAGACTGCTGAAATAGCACTCATAAATATTTGAAAATATAATTATAAGAGATTACTTGGTTATTAAGTCGCCCTCGGAGGAAAACTTTGAAAATGATTTTCATTTTTTCTGCAATTACTTAAATCTTAATGAACAAAACTGATTATTTTTTTTATTTGTGTCACTTAATTGTGTGTAGATTATGTAGAATATGATAATGTATGGAGATAATCGAGCAACAAAGAAAAGTTTCTTCAGACACTTTTAAATCTTTTTGAGATTTCTAACAGTGTTGTAGTCAAGACCAACTTATCCAAGACCAAAGTGTATCGAGAACGAGACAAGACCAAGACTTTGACCAAGACCAAGTCGAGACTAAGACCAGACAGTATATAGCCTACTTTGGTAGCTAATATGTAGCTATAGTCTTCCAAATCGCGTTGGTTGAGGCACAGTCCCAGCCGTCTCAGTAAACGTCAAAGAATTTACAGGCTGCTGTTCTCTTGACTGTTGGACTTGAGCGGTCTTGAAATAAAATACAGAGTCCTCTTTGTCCGAGATCAAGACTAGACCAAGTAAAAATAAAGTGGATTCCGAGACAAGACCGAGACCATCCAAAAGTGGTCTTGAGACCAGTCTTGAGTAGGTTGATTTTTAATCTACATTTCTAAAACATCTTTGCAGACTTAGTCCTGTTGTTTTACATGTCTCAGACTCAGACTTTTGTGGTTGTGTGGAGACATATGATATTAGTGAGCCATTAGAGTAATATACACTGGTTGTAAAATTTATCCTGAACGTCCACAAGTGTTTATATATTAGCAAACCACTTCCCTCAGCATTTGCTAGTCAACAGCACTGCTCCATTGAGACGTCATTCCAACTGATCGCCCTCACAGAAAAAAAAAAGTCCTCCTCTCAGATTGAGCCTCACACTTCATTTTGCATGTAGCATGGGTTTTGCCCTTGAGATATCCAACTTACTAAGCCCATTAAGGACCATGTAAATCACTTATCGGCTGCAGTTTTTCATGCAGCGGCAGCAGCAGTAATAAACCGCTAAAGTCAAGGCTGACCAAGAAAATGAGAGCGCAGGAGAAAATAGAGGTAATATCGAGTGTAAAGCCGTCATCATGATCAAAAGTGGTATAGATGTGTCAGTTGATTGATGTGCTTTGTTCTTTAGTAACACCATTACTCGCCATTACATCTTTTCACTGACAGGAAAAGCAGCAGTCAGAATTTGCCCCCATGACAGATGAAGGTAGCTGTTTTGAGCATATTTCCAGTCTTTACTCAGTGTTACGTCTCAAAAATACTAGTTTGAAATTTGGTTTTGTCACAGGCTTTGAGAAAAATGACAATTTCGCTTCTGTGAAAGTGCTGGGTGCTTACTATTTATGCTTTTTATACATTGTCGTGAGATAAAGCTGCGACGTGAAGGAACATTGATTTCGTGGTGCATGGTGAGACTTGTGGATTTTGCTTTATTTGAATGAAGTTTTGTCTGCATCAGCTGCAGGAGAGAGGTGTGGGGATGGCCCAGGGAAGCAGCACCAGTTGAGGTGATTAGAATACATGTAACCAGTTGGCTAATCACTGTCCCTTTTTTAAAACAGTAGCATGCTGGACCTGGATGGAGAGGAGGTGGAACAGACGGCAGTACTTCCTGCCTTTCTTGTGTTTCTCGCCTGGTTTAATTATCTGTTCCACCCTCATGAGTTTTCACCTGTCTCTTGTTGTCATGTCATCACTTGACATTTCCTTGGTTTCACTGTCAGATTGTTGTCCTTCACCGTGTCAAGCATTCAGCCCTGTTTTGTCCTTGTGCGTTGGAATCCTTCCTATTCTGGACCTTGCCTTTTCTTTTGTATTGTTTGACCCTGGCCTGTCTCACCACCTGTGTTAATGAATAATTTTGGACTACACTAACTCCTCTGCCTCGTCTATATTTGGGCCTTTCCTGAAGTTACCTTGCTTGCACAAATGTGACATGCAGATTTTTTTTTTTAGCCATGCTAGCAGCGTGGATGGATGGATGACAATGTCTGTGGGCCAACTATGCGAGGAATTGCCATGACATTTTGTACAGACATTCATGATCCATGATCCCTTGGACATCAGCTGGTCGAAAGTGGTTAAAAAGTAAAATCCTTTATAAACATCACAACATTATTGTGCAAGTGAGGTGCCACTGTAGCAGTGGAGGCTTGTTTAAATCCACCTACCACTCTTAAATTATATCTACAGTATACAGACTTTAATTTAAATACACAACGTGCTTACTCTGGAGGACAAACAAAGCAGGAGGACATATGGAGTCTTATTTGCTTACATCAGAAAGTCTCCATTGGCTGAAGTCCACAGTTAAATAAGGAGTAAGTTATCTGCCTCAGCACAGCTCCATAGGTCTCTGACCAGCTGTGAACAAACTGTCATACTCTTATTTTGAAATGTGAAATAATAAAGTAACTGTGAGGTTAAGAGCACAGATTGTCAGCCTGGGTTTGGATGGACTTGGAAGCCAAATTGGATGTGAAATATAAAAACAAAAACACTTTTTGTTCATATTCTCTCTTTGCAGAATGCCAAAAACATTTGGATAGATTTAAGAGGCAACAGTGCTTTGCTGAATATTGTTTTATTCAATAAAACAGCTTCTCTGTCCAGTCTGGGGTAAAGTAAATCTGCTACAGTGTAGCTCTCATATCATCAGTATCATATTTTCTTCCTCTAACCGATTATACGCCTGATGTCTGGGTTATCAATCCACATTTTAGGAATCTGCAAAAGCATTTTTTCTTTTCGCCAGTTTTGCACAAATGTAGGGATATTAAAGCTCTGCTGCTGCACTTAAGTGATTCAAATCTGAGCTGAAATCCACCCTCTAACCACATGCTGCCATTTCACATCCAAAGTACTAAGAGTCGGAAGCCAAAACAAATAAACGTGCTACTGTCCAAATCCTTAAGGAGTACACTTATTTTCACATGCTAACCAGTATGTTTCACACTTCCTCCATCATTTTGCTCTCCTGCATCAACAGGGGAGTCTGCTGGTAACACATTTGCAACTGACACCATCCCTTTTCCTTGAATTTGACCAGCGTATTTGGATTGTTCTCTGTCACAGGCTTTCTGGCTCAGTGCATTTTTTCCACTCCCTCCCCGCCTGCCTGTTCGCCCGTCCTCCACACTGAAAAGCCTCTGATGTATGCGCAGAGGCTCAAATTAAAAGCACACAATTATACGTCTCAGCGATCAGGGGACTCTGACCCTGTCACAGCTGAAGACAAGCATGTAAACCAAACAATGTAAGAAGCGACGGCCTCACCTCTGATCCCCACAGATAGGTTGGGTGTGATTCACAAACAGGCGCACTTGAAGTGGTTCTGTCTTCGGCACACCCATGCTTTTAATGGATTTATTTACCACTCTCATTTGTTCACCTCGCTGGGCTCTGCTGTGTGTACTGAGTGTTTGTTCTGCCTACCAGATTGAGTTTCAACACATTTCCCTCTCTTCCAGAAACCATCTTAAAATGCTTCTCCATAGAGCGAGAATCTTATTACAGAACAATTTAGGATTCCCATTCATAGGAACAAAGTTTGGGTTGTGTATTTATTGTCTAAATGTGCAAAAGCAAAGAAAAAGTTGCACTTGTCTTATTTGCAATTGGATGTTTTCACACATTAAGCAATCAGCTGCAGGGCAAGTTGTGTTCAGTCGTAAATATTTCAAAAGAGTTACACAGAGGACGAAAAGGGCTCTGTTACCAACAGCCGGAGCTGAAGATGAAGTAAACACATGCAAAGGTCTGTTTTTACCTGGCATCTTTTCTGCTTCTTACAAGTGTTACACAGAGACATTAACTCATCCATTCATGGATCAGTAGCTCTGATGCTCCATAGATAATAGCAGGGTACAAGCATTAATGCCAACGTGACAAATGAGAACTTGCAGCAGTTCAAAAACAAATTATGAAGACAAAATGGTTAGGTTGTTTACTGTTAGACACTTTTTTTTTTTACATTTAGGCAGTTTTAGACGATGTAACTTTTGTTAAATGCGCAAAATTAATGTAGATTTGCCAACCGTGTTGGTACTTTGGATCCATTTGAACCATGCGGTTCGCCTCATTCCGGTTTTCATTTCTGCCCCCTGAGGCTAAAGGGTACTTTCACCATCAGGCAAGAGGCAACAGTGAGTCCAAACCACACTCAAAAACAACACTGAACTAGCCACACAAACATGTTATGCTTAAAGAGTAGCTCTACATCAAATGAAGTAACTTCTTTGCACATTACACAATCTCATAGATTCTTGTTGACATGATGATGCGTGTAAAAATAGCTTTTATGTCTACTTGGATGTTAAAGTTCAGTCCAGCTGAATTTTCTGACCACTCCTTTATCGTGACACAAAAGACGACTCCACAGTCTAGTTTGTACAGTGACTCCCTGATAGCTGTAACCAACATACACTGGCTAACTAGCCTCTCACACATAGCTGGTGTTAGCAAACCTTCGCGGACTGTGACCGTGAGAGGTTTATTTCACCTGTATTACAGTAAACATGACACGACACTCTGCTGTATTCAGAGCTGAACGAAATATGTAGGGCTGACGAAAAGTAATTGTGGCGCTTGAAACAGCATGGCTATGGCTACATACTGCTACATAATAGTATAGCTGCTAGTCAAGCTACACATTATACTGCACACACTATAGATGAGAGGGGCATTGGCTGAGTTGGCAAATGCTTATGGCAGCATATCAATAAGAAAAATGTCAAAATACTGATGTTTAGCAGGTAAGATTTGGTGATTAGCAACGTTATCATGTCATCCTTTGGGGACCATGACTTCCTGTATATAATTTCATTGCAAGCCATCCAATATTTAAAACCCAGTGACAATGTTCCCTGTCAGAAGGTTACTATTAATGTAGCATCTTCATGATGTGCAAGGCAATAATTGTGCACAGCTAAAAAAAACTGCATTGGTAATGAACACAGTTCCTGTCATTTATAGACTGGTTGCAGTTAAGTGAATTGGTAACCCAACACAGCCCATAGAGGAAATGTATTTGTCTGTCTATTTTTAGCCCCGTAAAAGACTGACGACCTGTCCATGGCGTACCCTGCCACTTACGTAGTGAATGCTGGGATAGGCTGCCGTCCACCACGGTTAACAATGTGCTCAATAACCATTAGCCTAGCGCTTATTTAAGCTGCTACATTTCACCGTCAGCACAGGGCCTAATGCCTGTCTGCTGCATATCCACGCACTGTCAGTCAATTATATATTTCTATCCTCATTTTAATTCTTCTCGCACAACCTTAAAATTACTTTCATTCAATTTGAAATATGTGACAATGAATGTTGGATTTTGAGATGATTGCAAGTAACTAGGATGTCTGGGAAAGTTGAGGCGGCAAATGTGAAGGACGGGGTGGTACAGAGAAACCTGCCTCAGGGAGGAAGGTGAACAGATGGAAGCTTCCTTTAGTAATGTTGCACAAATTATAACAAATCTGACCAATGTATCCAATAGTGTAGTGTGTGCTGTGTGTCTAATCATTTCTGAAAATGACCAAATGATATCAGTCATTCCTCCACTCCGTCCCTACAAACCAGGCTGTCTTAGCTTACAGTTTAGTGAATTTCCTCACTACTTCTGTGTATTTGTGTGTGTGATTAAGATGCAGAGTGCTGATTAGCAGGCAAAATGTTCTGCTCAGATTCAATAATCATGAATACTTTGTCTAGAACTTCTTAAATAAACATCATCGTTGGTGAGAAGAAGAGGTCTAATCCATCAAATTCTTTAATCATTTGGTAAATTTATTTATTTTTCAATAGCCTGAAAACACTGCTATAACTCACACACACGGGGCATTGGCCTCCACCCAAGCAGTTTTGTTGCTTGTCAATATGTATTTATTATAGTCGACTCTTTGGGGAGGTCTGTAGAACTTTATGGCCGATGCTTTCTGCTCTTTGCTGGGCAAAACCATTTTTTGTTTTTATTCCTTGCAACCTGCAACCTGCAATCTCTACAGCAGCTTTCAGGATACATACATGATGTTCACTCTGTCAAAGCCAGTCACACACATTCACACACCTTAGTGCATGCATGTTACCTCTGACTAGTGCTCTGCTCTGCTGGGTATTTGCACTGTACACCATCTGTACACCTGATAATGGCAGAGCTAAATAGCTGACCATTCACTTCATCCTACAACAATAGGAGCACTGTGTCTTTACACTATATGCCCATACACGGTTATTTATATCGGGCTCTCCGCTGCTGTGGCAACCCAGATTCCCCATGGGGGTCATTACAGTTTCATCTGATCGAGCCTAATCTAAAGTAGCATCAATATTGATGCCCTGTAAAGTGTATGCGCTCACTCTTTCTCTCTCTGCCCCCCCTATGTAATACATCACTATAACTGATAGAAGTCAACATAGGGAAAGTAAATTAGTAAAAGTGGTCCAGTTAGCATCTATTTTTTGCTTCTTTGCCGCTGAAGTTTTGTGATTTAGTAAGAAGTCAACTCATTTGTTCCAAACAGCTGTTTCAACACAAACCCATTACAGGCAGAGTTGATTTGCATTAACATTTATGAGCGAGGCTAATGCAATTCAATTGGGCTGGAAATGATTGCCTTAAAAAATTTAGATATTTTGAGTGATATACCACTTAAGCAGAACATTTGAACACAACTTGAAAGCTCAATCTTCGGGGACTCCAAATTCTCTCCACGTTCTGATTAGATTTTAGCACAAGCGTACCCTCGTGTCCCCGGAGAATCATCGGTCAGTATCCGTCATTAAATCCACACAGCAAAGTGCTTCCTTTGCGGTCACACTGGAAGAAATATTTTTAAAATATTGGGTAGTACTGGCAGTGAGACGACTCTGGTTGCAAATGTTTACTAATGCAAATGCTTCTATGGTAACAGGAGACGAATTTCCTAATACTTTAAGTCAATGGTGTTCCCTCTTCATGTGTCGAGAGGCTGTTCAGCCGGGTGTACTTGCAACTCCACAGGGAGGAGTAATTAGAGCGAGCGCAGCTGAAGCATTTTTCTGCAAGCAGTAAACAGGGTTGGAGAAATACATTATTTAATCACTTTTACACTAGGTTTGTTGGTTCTCAATTAATTCTGAGCCCGCTAAAGCATATGGAGGAGAGTTAGATACCTGTGGTGGTGAAAGTTTGAATTTAGCTTTAGCGTTTGTTGAAGGCATGTCAGAATGGGATTTAGATATAAATGTAATCAGAAAGGAGAGACAACCTCAAATGAACCTGTTGCAACTCACACCATGAAGTTTTGGTGCCTCCAAGTTGTGAAACTTCCAAAATCTTAAGCCTGGTCTTCGTTTCCTTGCTCCTGAAGAGAGACTCAAGACTCTCAAAGGACAGCTACAGCCTGCAACATTTAGCCTAATGCAAGCTGGTGATTCAATATATAGATGTCCGGATAAGCGATGTCTGGCCACTTTGTTGGGTCATTGATCAATCTGGACAGAGAAAGACTGAAGAGGCATTGACAGCTGATGCTGAGATTCAGGCAAGGTCGCGAAATAAATATAAGCCGTGAATAAAACAAATAGAAAAGGAATCCAAACACACGTCAACTCAACATCTTTAGATCATCTTCTGTTTTCTATCCTTGAAAAAGAGATTATGTTTTGTGCCAGTCTAGTCTCGTACACGCAGTCTCTTGATTTAGTGTTAATTTAAACAAATATTGATATTGTTCAGTGGAGGTTCAAATCACAAAAACAAATTCCCCCTAAATAGCCGTTGACTGTAGCTCTTCAGACAGTTCAATACAGTAGCATAATATAGTTTTAGGGGTATTTTATGGTTTTGTTTTTAGAATCCACTTTAAGAAACTTAAACTTATGAATAAATCAAAAATTGTGGCAAGTGCATGGTACAGTGCAGTTGTGCAAATTTGACTGTGCCTATTTGAATTGACGTTATCCACTCATTTGCTTTTTGTAAAGTAGAATAATACGTCACGTATCACATTTTGAAACTGACAGTAGAGAAGGTGCTAAAGTTCTAGCATAACACAGGACAATATTCCAATGTTGGATTTACAGTTTGTACTTCAAAAGAAATCATTCCTCAACTCAGCAGAAATTATTCACCGAACCCTGGATGAGAAACACAAATCATCGCCACCGTGACGGATTGCACATTTCTCTGAGCATGAACAGCCGTATATGCCTAACTCACAGTCAGGAGGAAAAGAGCAATGTGCACCTCCTATTTTCAGCACAGACCAAGACAATCCTCTATATTTTCCTACAGCATTTGCACACATTTCTCTTTCGCCTGCCCATACCCACTGAGCTATGGCTCCCCGCTCCCCTGTGATGATATATGACCAGGATTGGGGTGTACTTTAAAGTGACTGGGATTTACATGAGAATGGAGTGTATAAGGCTCTAAGGCATGAGCAGAGTCACTGAAAGGTTAGATCCACAGCCGGGGCTCTCGCAGGAGATAAATGGGACAAGAAAACAGTTTTCAAAGATGCTTATGTGAACAGAGTAAGCAGTTCTGAGGGAAGAAATCGACAAAACACTTGAGATGTTTAATCCCCTATTCATCCAGAGTGGAAGAGGGACCATGAAATGTGAAATGCAATATAGCTTCTTCTGTTTTTTCTTTTTTTGTTTGTGTGTGTGGGGAGAGAGAGGGGGGTAGAGAAAGGTCTCCCAGCCACTGAATGCTTTTCTAAGAGCCACATTAGATTAGACCGTCAGGCTAAGTGCTTTCCATTTCAGGCAGCTGCTTAAAAACTTCTGGTTTCTGTCCGAACTCGCTCCAGCTCAAGTGACCAATCACATAAAGATGTCTGCTTCCTGAGTTTAAGTTACATTGCCCTCATGCTTAGCCGTACAATTTAATTTAGGCTCCAGAATCCACATCTGGCGCATCTAACAGCGTCATAACATGACTTCATTTACTGGCAAATAAAAATGTTGAGAAAATATTTTGAGTGTCTTGCATGTGTATGTGATGGACCTACAGAAAATGATCACCCGACTCTGCTGTTCTTGAACTGTTTTAGCATCTTTCAGCTCACTGTTTTGGTTTACTCTCACCGCCTTATTGTTTTCACCTATAGCAGGCAGCTGTTTTCAGCCGAAAACCCCCTAAAAACCAAGTTTGCTACCAGCCCAGAACAAAGAAAGACAGAGTTAGCTACGAGCTGGTGAACATATTCTAGCATTTAGCAGCTAAATCACCTGGATATTTCCCCTGAAAGTTGACGAGGACCAAAACAGAGAGGTAGAGTGACTTGCATTCATCTTGAGTTCAAAAATTCTACACCAAACGGTGAGCATTAGATGAAGGCCGCAACAATCCTGTCTTAGACAGGATGTGCAAAAATTGAGTGAATATTGGACTCGCATTCGCTGAACGACTCCAAGTAAGTGCTTCTGTTTCATGTTGGATGTGTAAACAAGCAACTTGCTCTGTGGTGGACATAATGTAAACAATAGTAGAGTTCAGACATAGCGGTAACTCACTGGCTAAACCTGTTGTAAGTGTGTAAATTAAAAGAATATAATGTAACTCATTAGCCGACCATTTGTGGGTGCGGTAAACAGTTCGCTCTATTAATCAGAGACATCTCTTACACTTTGGGATTGTGGGTAGTGTAGTTTTCTTAAAATAAGATTGATATCATAAGGACTTATGGTTCCAACAGGTACGTATACCATTGTTTCAAAATCCCATAGCTTGTGGTAAGTCTACCATGGATGGTTACAACGTTGTGGCTAATAATCAAAATCCTCAATTCAGGATATGATGTGTGTTTTCACTTCCAGAACCTCACTATTGAGCTCTATTAGTCAAATCTGAAGGTTTATAATGGCAAATGCATGATTTAAAGACTGACAAGTCGAGGTGGATTTAGCATTAACATTAAAATGTGTTGAATTTAAAGCACTACTGCATTTATACTGCCAACACTGGAGCCATAATGGAAGTCTCAAAAACATCATACATAACAAATACACAATATATTACAATATTGAAATGGGTATCTGAGGAAATGATCATTTCATTAGTTTCATTAGCATAGGGAGGATCTGTGCAGATGTAAAAGACTATCAAAGCTAATGGATATTAGGAGGCTGTGTAATGGAGGAGGGTGAGTAGGCGGACTCGACTGAAAGAGATGTGGTAATTAGCAAAGGCAATTCACCAACTTGAGCTGGATTCATCAAAGTGTTCAGCTACTGGAATGCTTGACATTAGCTTGAATGAGGACAATACAGGAAGCAAAACCCACTCATAGAGCAGATACATACGTTTTCAGAGCAAGGCCAAACTCTTCTCCTAACATGGTAATGAGGAGAGGAGACGCTCCACAGCCAATACTGCCTGACACCTCGGTACACACAATGACTGGTGAGAACATGTCGGCAGGGAATCACACCTTTAGTTTTCGTCTTGAACCATTATGAGAAAGTTTCCTTTTTGTGTTCGGTATCCATTCATGTGCACGCAGATTAATTACCAGCGAGCCAGAGGTTGTAAACAAAAGTGTGCTCACAATATTTTCAGGACGAAGTAATGTGTCAGCTCATATTAACAGACTTTGGCACTTGGGGATGGCACTTTGTTTTAATTCACTGTCTCTAGCGTGTGTCAGACTGCGGTTTGCCTCCCTACATTGTGTAACGTTTTCCAAGACAGCCACCTCATTATACCCATAAACCTTTGCGTCTTCGGGGGTTGCCTCCCATTGCTGGCTTCAGGTTGGGTTCTTCTAATGAACTCCTCACTCAGGAGGGGAGACTCACTTCTGCAGGCATCTCCGGGTGGTTAATTGGTGCGACAATGACACTGTTTTCAGCTGTTTGAGTTTGAAACATAGTGCGTCCCTAATCGCACCTGTTGCTCTTTTGATTCTGATAATTAAAACTGCACATTCGTACAGGCGTGTAATGACGGATGACAATTAGAGATAAGATTGGACTATGCTAAGCGGGTCCTCGATCAGCTTTCACCCACTTTGTTTTCTTGATTGATTTTCCCTTTGAAGCTTACGCACTTCATGCAAACACCCCCCGCCCATGCAGCCTGCTGATGAAGACATATCTCTGACAGCGGGAGAAGCTGTGCTGGGCTCGTGTTTAATCATGCTATGGTCTGCTGATGTCATTCAAGAGGTGAATTAGTGCGATACAAAGACGCTCTGAAGTCAGATCTCAGAGGCTCTCTGAAGTCTCTGAGGCAAAGGCGGACATGAAAAGGCTGAGGAGGAAGACATCATCGGCTTTAATATGCTATTTTGCTCCACTTGTCACAGACTGTGGCAACATGTGCAGTTAATGGGAACAAAAGCCTGAGGTAGAAATATTTCGTTTCCTGCAAGATGAAAGCTAAACAGAGCAACAAGTGGATGTGCTCTGCTCTCACTTTTCGGACCTAATTAGAGACCAGAGACTGTAAGTTATGAGTATCATCATTTTATCTAGACTTTCTTACCTAACAGGTTCCAGCTTTATCAGCTGCATTTTTTTTTTTTTGACTAGATTTCCAAAACAATGCTAGCTATAATCATATTTAGATACTGTAATTAAAGGAATTGCTCAACATTTGGGAAATATTCGTTCTGAAAGTGACTGTCTGTGCCTCACATACAGATCTAGACATGGTTAGCTAGCCTGTGAAAACATATGCCACCTCTAAACCTCACTAATTAACATGATGGGTCTCGTTTTATTGATTACACACACAACTAGAAATAACAACAGTTTCTGGTTTTATGGTGAGCAGCATGGTGAAACAATTTCTTGATAAACAACTGTTTATCCATTAGGCCAGTACTTGCTTGCAGCATCTACACCTACACTGTGGGTTACCGCACACTGTTCCTGGTGGAGTGGAAACCTCATTTTTCTCAAGAAACCTCAGGAAACCTCAAGGCTATGAGAATTTCTGCCAGTTGTTGCTAACTTACCCATTTTCTTGCTAGATCTGGTGACTATTCTGACTCTTTTTGTGCGTTTTATTCAAGAAACAAGGGCCTGGCGACAAATCTAGCAACTTTTAAATGTTTTTTGAGACTAGCTACCATCCATTAAAAATAGTTAACTGGTCACTGCGCCAAGCTATTGCTTATCAAGAAACTAACCAAAAAAAGCCAAAAAACTAAAATTACAATTTAGTGTTTTTACATTAAATAAATGAAATTCGACATTTTAATTAGAGCATTAGTTGTTGTTGCCAGGTATTTTACTTTTCATTTCACTTTCAATAGAGCCAAGCGTAGCTGCTCCACCTAGTTTCAAGTCTTTTGCTAGGCTAAGCTAATTATACCCCAATGAACATGCTTATTCCTAAAATGTTGAACTCATCCTCAGGGGTGTTACATTTTCTCTTGTTTTCTTTGTATTATAACATCAAAGATGCATTCTAAAATGTTATGTACAGTCTACTTAGCAATTAAAATGAATGTTATATGAAGCATCAAAGTCTACATAACATAGATCAATGTATTATCCATATAAGGCTCCCAGTTTGTTTACTGGTCAGCACTAGATGAGGTTCGGGCAAACAAGCCTTTAACTGTAAAGATTAAGGCTTCATGGCTACAATTTGCATAATCATCATGTTACATAACAATAATGAGCTTCTTTCATATTCATTTGAGCTTATTTCATATTCATTTTTGGAAGAAGGTCAAGTAAAATCAACTGCATGGGAAGAACATCTGTGGGATTTTGCAAATACAGAACTGTGTGAATATGTAGCCTTTTTTTTTTTTTTTATCTTTGCGTTGTGTATGCACTGTCAATTACCGCATATATTTGGGAGAACATGGATCTCATGTTGCTGTGAAGGAATGTATGCTGCAGAAACAGTGAGAGGCTACACAATAATCCGGTATTCAAGTGAATGGAGGAGAAGCCTCGTTGTCCCTGAGCCTTTGCCTCTGTCTCTGTCACGATGATTTACAATAAAGGCCAGGAAGATATGTGGGCTGCTGCATCAACATAATCTGAATTCTACTGTGGCAGATGTGAAGCATTCACATCCCTACCTAAGGCTGTTTTTTTTCCTAAAATTGGTAATTTGATCCTGTCTTACCTTCCTTGCTTTGGAGTCGCTGTGTGAATAGCCATTTTTGATACTGACTTAATAAAATGATTCCAGTTCATAATTGTGAGAATTTAATTCAAGACACTAAATCTGGGGAACCAGATATGAGTTTATAATATAACTTTAAATTGAATCTGTGAATAATAATTAAATAAAGTTACTACTGGTTGGTGAAAAGATAAATTGAACTCACCCTTTCCTCCTCTTCTCTGAGGTCTGGCATGGTGCTGACACACAGCGTCACAGCGGTAATGGCTACAAATATCACTGACAGACAGGCAAAGATCTTCCCTGGCAGCCCAGAGTGGGGGTTCTCCACCATGTCCCTTAGTCTTCGCATGCAGCCCCCCGTATGGGTTTCTTCCAGTGAACCCATTCCCGGAGGCTGCTGGCTCTCCTCGCAGGATTGCGGTGAGGTCAGCTCGGCATCTTCCTCCTCCAACCTCTGCTGCTCCTTGTACTCCTCCTGCCTGAGCCGCAGCTTCCTGAGGCAGCACCAGTCTAGGTTGTTCTCCTCCACGCCCCAGTACAGCAGCTCCTCTTGGAAGGAAAGGGCGCACATTTCCCTCAGGAGCCGCAGCTTCCCCGCTGCTAAGAAAGTGACGATTGTACGGAAAGCCGATGGACTTCGGTCGAAGAAATACTCATTGCGGCTGCCGTCATAGTCGTCGCACACGTCCATTATCTCGGCTTCGTTGCTGCAGCTGCGTAGCTTGCCCAGTCTTGTCAGGGGGAACTCCTCCAGCGTGGACCAAGGGATGCGGTACTTGATCCCCCCCACGTTAATAATGGCCGCCCCATCAGCCAGGCCAATCTCATCTCCATCTTGTTGGCGAGGCTGAGGCTGGAGCAGAAGCTGGGCTCGCTTGTAGAACAGACCCTTCTTGGAGGTGACCTCCTGCGGGTTCTCCACAGGGTTGAAGTGGAAGGTGGTAAACTGGTGTTCAGTGCTGCCTGCCAGAAAGGCCACCTCCTGGTACATGACTGCCACTTTGCTGGGGGACCCTGTCCTGCACAATGCGATGGAAAGGGCTTCACAGGGTATTTAAGGTGACTGGGAGTTTGTCACCCATTCAGCAATACAGCATGTCTCTGTAGGACAAAAAAAGACAAGTCAACAACTTTATGAATGGAGCGCTTCTATCCCTCTATTTCTAATCTATCAAACATTACACACAAGTCAAATCAATGAAAGGCATCTGTACGCTTCGAACAAAGTGCTTGTTGGATGGTCAAACAATGTCTAATAACCCCCATCTTTATGATGTCAGAATTGATTTGCATCCAACTATTTTGGCAACTTTCAGAATCGGACAATTCGACATTCCTGCCTTAAAGATTATATTGCCTCACCCTTCTCTTGTAGTCCTTTTAATGACCGTCTAACTGACAGTTAGCAGTTGTTACACAGCAGTTAGCATCTAGCTGTGTGGGTGGTCATTGTGCCACCAAGCCTAGAACCAAATATTTTGGATAGAAGTTTGGATTAATGTTGCTGCTCCACTTTATAGGGTGTAATCATGCCTTTAAATCACAGGCTTTTTGACTCACCTTGCATTCGGATGTAATCAGACGACATTATGCACGAACTAGCTGGTTTGGCCTGAAAGGTCCAGTGTGTCATTGTTGATTTATGGGGCTCTATTTACAGAATGTGGCAGAAGGTGAATATAAAATACATAACTATGATTTCATTACTGTATAATCACCTTAAAATAAGAATTGTTATGCTTTTGTTACCTTAGAATGAGACTTTTATATCTACAGACGCCACAGAGTCCACCATGTTGAACTCTACCCTAGAACAGATGCACTAACACTGGCTCTACTGGTGTTTTTCACTTGTTTCTCAGCCACTGTAGTTTCTCTTTCATGCCAGGAAGGAGACGGTAAGATGACTGCACCACTACATCCAACTAAACACTACACACTGGTTTAATGATTCATATTGTCATGTTGCGAGTGGAAACTCAGTCAAATCCAGTGAGAACATGTCGTCCTCAAACATGAAAGCTGTATTAAAATGAGAGTCTACAGAGTCCTGACATCCAAGCTTTCTTATTGGACTGAAAACACCATTAAACAATACCCACAAGTCAAAACAGTCAACTTCCCTCAAGTCTAATGTGTGTAATGGAAGTTCAAAGAAAAGCAACTCGATGTCAAGTTGTGCCTGAACCCGATGCAGAGAAATTAATAAAGCTGTTTTTCTATTTACTGAATCACCAGGCGCTGGAACGATACAACTTAAAGCACTGCGAAACAAACTGTGGGGAATGCACAGAACAATGAGCCAGATATGAAAACGTTAAGTAAACATATGTTCAATCTTCAATATACTGTATGCAGTAATGTTTTGCTCATTTTTCATTTTATATGAACACACAGCTTCTGTGAAAATGTATTATTCAAACCAGGCTTTCCTGTCAACATGAGTTTGATGTTTTCTGTGTGATTTATGTACTTTTGCTGTTAGCGGAGAGAACATTTCAGGCACAACAACAGCAACAACAACAGAAAATGTATAAAAGACAGAAGGTGATGGTTTTGGGTTTGGGGTGCCTTGAGGACTGGCCAAGAGTGCTGCAAGAGTTTTAATGACGTTTCACCACATTGAAAATCAATCAATCATTTTCAATATATAATAATAATAATCCATGTATTTTATATAGCTCTTTAGAAGGTACTCAAATGCGCTTTACATGGTAACAAATATAGAAAAGTAAAGTGAGGTGCTGATCACTGTAAGTAGACGTGAGAGGAGGAAAAAAGTGTTGCACACTCTGGCACCATATCGATTTTGCTTTCATTCAGATGTCCTCTAATAGCCCTAAGTCCTCCTTCAAGTTCAATAATCATATTAAGACACAGCCTGTTATATAGACCACATCCTATTTCCACGTCTAATGGTGATTAAATAATCACGTCCCACCATGCAGGTGAGAAAAAACAATCAAGAGACTTTCAGCGAATCAAAACTTTACAGTGTCTGCAGCAAATCAAATGACTTCAAACAAAATCACAAGGACTCCTATGTCTGATACCACATACAGAGATTTAAATTAATAAAATGTTTGGCTAATTATATTGACAAATGTTAAAAATACATACATTTTGAATGGATTGAATGTAAACAACTTGGATAAAAGTACATTACAAAAACTATAAAAATACTCAGTGCATGAGGTGACAGCGTTGGTTCCCTCCTGGAAAGTAAAACCTCCAAGTTATGCCCGCTTAGAGGAAGTGATACCTCCTCAATGCCAATATATCTTAGAGAGGAAACAGGGTTATTGAATTCAACAAAATGTGCTACTGCTGGCTAATTAATTCATTTTGCATCCAACAGTGCCTCTATGTTCACCAATACAGGCTTTCAGCGCTCTACTCCTCTTTCTAATTATGACTTACCACAAGGGCGTGTTACGTTTTGCAGACATAACATAACAAAACAGAGGAAAAAAGCAGCAAATACCAAAATCACTGTATTAATATGCAGTTATGCCACCGCTAATGACATGACACCTTGCTGTTGCCAGTTGTCATGGTAACACAACACGCTTCTGAACCTGAGCCGAGCAACAAAACGAAAATCAGACTGAACATTACTTGGCTAATGGCTTAATGAGCAGGTTTGGCTGCTTGTATAAAACGGATATCCATCCCTGTCTGGTTTGTTGTGGTACTGAGGGTTGCGAACATCATATACAACATACAAGAAAACTCCTGAGTCACTGACACTGACTGTGTTGTCTTTGCCAAAGCAGGCTCATGTGTTCCATTAAAATGCCTCCAATCTTTTTTGAGCAGAAATAAACATATAAACATTTTCATTTTTTATAAGAAGTTAAATATGTATCTGGAACTGTTGGCTTTCATTCTGAGTGAATGAGAATTGGGCTTTAATATATTATAACAACATTAAGTCTAAAAAGGAAAAAAAACAACCATCTGTGTACATACAGGCATGTTGCATGTTGTTGGAGGTTGGTCAGCTCTGGGTGCCATGGCAAAAAAATGACCTTTAAAGGGATGCTGTGGTCTAAAGAAGTTTGGAAACCACTACTCTAGAGGCTGAAGAAACCTCACCTTTCCAAAAACGGTTAAAGGTTGCATAAAAAAGCCAATGATCAACCAAAAAACTACTTTTAGAAGTTTTTGACCTCATCAAGAAAGTGGCGTATGACCGCTAGCTGTTTTTGCTAATCAGAGCAAAATCGAGGGTTGTCAAACGTATCAAATGCTACGTGTTTAAAATGATACAATCTCAGTTAATTTAACTTTAGATAGTATCTAAGGTACCAACGTTATTAAAACTAAATATACTATTATGTAAACATGTAGAAATTGTCTTTTTTACAAGCACAGACCAGGTGAAGCGACAGTGAACACAGCTGGTTGGTGCCAATGTGTTTTGGTACCACATCAGTTTTGTTCGGCTACAGACAACACATACAAATATGGCATCATCTGTATGGATCTAAATGCTATTTGGATCCAATTACACATTTCTGAAGCCATGCCGCCTTAACAAGCCAAGACATTTTTTGTTTTATTTAACATGAGCATCTGGATACACAATCCATCGAACACAGGCTGCAAGTACAGCAACAGGCCAGTGATCCTTTACTTACTAAGAATGACTGTACTGGACCTGAGGCAGTGGAGCCAATGCAGGGAGGCTGGGCACATCATCACAACAAATTAAGAGTGGGACCCTTCCAGCTATCCTCAGAGTTTGCTCTTCTTCTACTGTGAGGCCAATCATTTTGAAACAGGCCAATCTCTCAGAGGGAGGGGGTCAGAGAGCAGCACCTCCACCGCGACGCAGCAAAGTGATTCTGACAGGAGCAGTTTATTGAGCATGACACTGCACCCAGCGGTGGCTTCAGAGAGAGTTATTTCAAGTTATATAGGAAGCTCCACATAGGGGCAACGTGAAATAAGGCTTATAAGCTCATAATAAGGTTTAGTCATGGAAACCTTACATTTATGATCAAATAAATCCAAGATGACGCCATTTGCACTAGGATAGTGGCGGAAATTTGCTTATTGACTGTCTTGTTTGTGAGGAGTTTGATAATCTGATCTGAAGTACAGTTCATAGATGGTTAGTTTAGCTTAGCATAAAGATTGGAAGAAAGGGGAATCAGCTAGCCTGGCTCTGTCCAAAAGCAACAAAATAAACCTAACCAGCACTTCTAAACCGGATAAAATGGATTAAACATGTACAGTTGGTGAAATCATTGGCTATCGTCTGATAAAAAAATATCCCAAGCCAAGACTTCTTCTGCAGTCTGATTTGCAACTTGTTATGCAATAATGACAAGAAAGAGATTTCTGCTCATCTGTAGCAGATATCTGATTATGAATGCAATACCTGCCGGCAAGGGAACAACATTTTAGCGCTAGAACGTTCTGGTTTCCGTTTGTAGTCCGATTAGTATTGATTGTATTATGGAGAGCAAAAGAGGTGGAACGCAGTGGCCAAAGTCTAATCTTGGAACCCATCTGCTATCGTTTGATGACAATTTAGCTTTTCATTAGCTTTCTTTAGAGGTGCTGGTAGGAGGTTTGTTTTAACCTTAGGAAAGAGCCAGCTGGCTGTTTCCCCTGTCTCCAGTTTTTAGGCTAAGCTAAGCTAAGCTAAGCTACCATGCCCTGGCTGCAGCTTCATATTTACAGTGCAGAGTTTATCACAAATATTTATCAGAGCCAGTGCTTTTATGGAGTTTGTACTTAAAGGAGTGACCCAGATAGCTATGCAAAGACTAATAAATTGCCTCATGTGTCATATGTCACTTGAGTCAACATCAGTTGGGGCTGCTGGAGTTTACCGACCTCTGTACCCCACTCCTCTGCTTGAGGCTAGTGGCTACAGACTTCATGAGCCACTACTAGAATAACATACCTGAATCTCCGTCTGATCTGTCAGCAGTTCAGTTGCATTGTGGGTATTGTAGGCACCAGATTTTGACAAGGAAGAAGAGTGCACTAACAGGTGCAAAGAAGAGTGAGGAAGATGTCACTAAAGCAGACGGTACAGTCCTGTGCAGAGGTCTAAAAAAGAAAACACCTGTGTAGGTGAGCCGTGGGTGTGCAGAGTTTTTAAATCTCACAACTTAAGTTTTACGCCTTGAAGACAATTTAGCAAAAGAAGTGTACACTGTATATTACTTCTTTATACTGATAATTTTTCTTGAGAGGAATGTATGAATGTATCTAGATTCAGGATTTGAGAAAAATGTGGGCTACTGAAACTCCTCTCTAAAATTATCCTTTTTGAAATACCTGTGTGCCCACAGTTATGTATTCTTGGACTGTTTATGTAGGAACACAGACTGACAAAAGTAATACATTTGTTACTTGAAGACTAAGAAAATGTTTGTTTCTTCTACTGATTGAATTTGTCATTTGTTGTGAACGTTTTAAAAGATTTATTTTAATTAAGGGGGTTTATTCGATTTGGAAAACAAGTCAATGACATTAAATATGTTTTGGTTTTTCATACCCTTTTACTAATCTTGTAAATCTTCAGATCTACCCTCAGACAGCTTGAGGGGTCCCAGGCAAAGACAAAAACAATTTCATAATGCATCAAACCAGGTCATTAATAAAGCGATAACATGTTATTTTGAGTGAAAAATCTATTTTATTTCAAGTACTTTGCATCCCTCTCATCCTCATTAGATGGGGTGAGTACAGAATATGAGGTTAGGCTGTTGTAACCAGTGCCTCTCAACCTCTGTGTTGTTTGTGTATCTGGATCTGTGACAAAAGAGTCAGTTAAAAACATCCCTTAATCCCTGTTTTCCTCTTCACAAAGCTGGAGGTTAAAGATGGGGCACTGTTGAACTCTGCATTGTTCTTCTGCCACCAGTTGCTCATGCAAATATAATTTACATGCCTCTTTGCATAAATCTGCAGCACATGCATCAATGATACATCTGCCTCCCCACGTCCACTCGATCTTCATCTTTTGTAAAAGACCTGAAGCACAAATCTATTTTGGGTCACAGAGATCTTGAATGACACTGAATTATCACCTGACCTAATGTTAAATCAGACTGATTTGTTCTCCTCAGAATGACTTCCTTTTTGTCAGTGTGTACTCAAAAATATGAGGACAATTAAGTTTCTTGCCTGCAGAAGCAGAGCAGCAATCAGCGGAGAGAAAATGATTTTATAACCTAGAATGACGTAAAGCGTCTCTCTTGAACTGCAATAATCATGGAGAGAGTACTTCTCACAATATAATCACAAACATAATAGTCAGAGGGGCAGAGATGGAGGGAACATTTTAGACTCTGAGTCAGAGGAACTGATGACTTTTGTTGACCAGCCGGGTTTCGTCTCACTAAAAGGATTTGATTCTGGGGAAATGAGTTAAATCAAATGAGGCATGATGCCATAAACTGTTCTTTTATTCAGAGACATGTGGGTAATTTCTCTTTCAAGTCAACACCTTCCGTGCTTTCTGTCTGGCACTTTGTTTAAGTATAATCTCTAACAGTGCAGTGCTCTAAAGGTCCCAGTCCAGATTTTGTGTTTTAGATACAAAAAGGATCAAACTGGGCTGTTATTGTAGATAAACAGTGCAAAAAAGATTAAGGCTGGATCAATTTAGGGTTGGGCAGAGAAATGGGTTAAAGAGACTTTTTGTATTTTTTTATTATGTGATGGTTAGGGGACTTTTATCATCATGGTTACAGCAAAAGGAGTAAGCTAAAATGACTGATGCTGAGGTTTTTCTTAGGAGGAGAGTCTCTGAATGCACTAAGCAGATTTTAAGTTTGTTTTTCTTGGAAAAATTAGCCCACTCACTTTTACATAGGCCCACCTAAAATACAATATCTGCCTTCTGCTAACACTGCTGGAGACTTCAGACCTCCCTGTGTCGCACTTTACATCAGTACTGCTTCTCAGAAGTTTTCAGAAGTAGCATGACCGTCTCTAATTGAAAATGAAACCTGCGCTTCGAGCCCAACAGTCGGTGTCAATCAGTTGATTCAAAGGTTTGGATTCAACAGCTTGTTAGACAGGGAGAAGGAAATAATGGGCTGAATAAATTGCAGGAAAGGGAAAGGATCTATTTGATGGAGAGCCTGAAAGCAGAGAATAGAGCGTTGTTTTTTGTGGAAGCACAGTTATTAGGACAGAGAGTTTAGAGATCACAACGGAAAACAAAAAAGAAGAACAGACGCCTACTTACAAACACATGAAGAGCATGGCACATCTCCCCTCTCGCTTCTGTTTTCTCTATTTTACCTCTTCATTATGTTCCATCGCATAAACAAAAAAGTGGAGCGGCGGCTTCCTATCTTGAGTCTGCAGATTCTCTGCCCACCAAACACTTTGCTCCTATTAGCTCACCTTCAGCCACAGAGGAGGAGGAGGAGGAGGAGGACTAATGTGTGAAATAAGATGCTGTAGTATTTGGTTTACGAGGCAAACCTGATGCACAACATGTTAAAAAACCACCATGATACAGAACAGGGCGGCACAATCCATTCTCATTAGTTTGTTCCCCCCTGCATGCTTTGATACGTGAATTCACTGCGCAGGAGAGACACGAGCATCCGTCTCCACACATCAACAGGTTAATGATCCCGGCACAGGGAGGCAGTGACATGTATGGTCAATCCATAGAAGAAAACAAGAAGAGGAAGGAGGGAGGGGGGGGGGGGTCATCTCTGAAAAGCATGATAGCTAAAAGCTTCTGATCTACTTAAGGTGTAAGTCTTTTGCTCAAATATTGACAAGCAAATCTGATTATCCTTGAACCATCTTCCAGAGAGGTATGGTTTGTCTGATGAGCAGAGTGGGTTGCACAATGACACTGCTTTCCCACAGATGTAATGAAATTTAAAGTAGAGCCATGTTGGGAGTCAAAAGAAGCAAAGGTGAGGACAGCTTGTTTAGGATGCAAGAAGACATCCCTATATGAAAGGAATCAGCTTATAGTACCACTATACTGCTCACCATGGGAGTACTGTAATGCCACAACAGGAGGAGATAACATTAAATATCATAAGGACGCTTCTGGAAGCACTCCAGGAGCATTATAGGACTGTAATGAATAAAAAAAATACCAGGAGGACATTATGAAAACATTAATTGAGAATTATAGGAAAGAACAAGTTTGTCACATGTGATAGACTGTTCTTCAGTTCCTCGTTGTGGCTCCTCAAAGCAACAAAAACATCCAGTAATAGTTAGCACAGTTTTCAGACTTACCCAGTGTGTTGTTGAGCTCCTGTCCATCTGTTTCAGCTCGCTCGCAGGTTCGCACCGCTCAATATGCAGCATGCCTTTAAGTTTTCCACGCAGATGCTCTGGGACATTTTAGTACAATTAACACTGAGCTCATGTGTTGTTTTGTTTTTGCAGCGCTTACATGCGGTTTTCTTAACGTTCACAACATAAAACGCGTTTAAACGTCGGCAGATTTAAGTCCCAAAGGAAGCATTTGGTCCATTAGAGACGCCAAAGAGGTAGGCATGTTACTCCACATCAACAAAGACTCCGTTCAGACTCTTCCTCTCTCCTTTTAGAGACGACGTGGCAGATGTTGCAGAGCATTGTGTGTGTGTGTGTGTGTGTGTGTGTGTGTGGCTCAGAGCAGGTGAAAAAGCTGTTTCCAGCTCACTGGTGGTCACACCGCTCCGGCTGTTCAGGTGCGTCCGAAGCTGCGCGCTCCGCGGTGCGCTGCGCTGCGCTCAGCCAAACTGCGTCTCTGGGAAACCACGAACTGCTTCAGTACAGTTTCACAGCGTCAGGGGGAGTGTTTGTTATGTTATGTCTTCTGGCTGTTATGAGATAAGAATGGACTGTAACGATTTTTTTTTCTTGCCGTGTGAGTAATTTGGACTAAATTATCAGCATCATACTCCTCATTTGGCACCTAAATATTTCTGGGTTGTAAAGTTTATCAGTGAAATTTGATTTAACTATCATCTCAGCTCAGCTGGATATTCACGTATGTAATTTTATTTAAATATAGACTCACACATTCACTGCCTGGATGCTTTGCTCATCATCAAGATGAAGTTTTTTTGCAGATATCCACCTTAATAGTTTGATAAAGTGTGGTAACATTGTGGCTGAGGCATCCACCACACTGGACATGCCACAGAGTCCCAAGCAGACACACCCAGCTGATACTAGTAGGTGTGGCCACCAGCTGAAAGCCTGTCTTACTGGCTGCAGCTTCTCTTTAATTTCAGCCTGGGTTTGTCAACACATCAGCTCCGCTGAGTGCATTCGAAATGAGAGACAGCAGAGAGACAATATGGAGTCTGATTGATGCCAAAGTAAACAGTGGTGATGGCAGTGGAAGCATCCATTTGCAGGATATCTGGTTTACTAAATGTCTGCTAACAGCTCAGAGTGAAAGCGACAAATGTGGTGACATAAAAGATGACTGTTGCCAGATTTTAAGTGGGAGCAATTTTACACAGACTAAAAATAGAGTCAAGGACAGGTGATGCGTTTACAGGTGTTTTTAGTGGCTGTATGTTGCTTGCAGAAATAACCCATCAGCGACAAGATATGATGTCAAACTCCCATTCATCACACTGAAGTGAAAAAAAAAAAAAAAAAAGGTCAAAATTGAAGCAACAGAGGCGGAGATATCCTGACTTTTAGTCCCTATAGTGGATCAAGCACCCAAAATACCTACATTCCCCATAATGCAATGCAACATTAAGCAATATAATCTGTCCCTGCTGAGTAAATGCACCTGTCTTTAAACCTTAATGCCTGTATTTTTAGGCATTAGGGAGTTCCCTTTTAAATTCCAAAAAACTGCCCTCCATCACATCTGCTTCATGTCATTACATTAAAGCCTATAGCATGATTGGACACAATGATGTATTGGTCATTAGTATAAGTAAAGCACCTGCAGCAACCTATGCAGAGTGTAGCTCGGGTAGTGGAAAAAGACTAACTGCATTTCCCATTAGTTTACATTCATCATGCATACATTAATCATCATGAGACACATTGACTTTAAAGGCCCAGTGTGTAAGATTTAGTGCGCTCTATCTAGTGAATATGGCAGAAGTGGAATATAATATGAATAAGATTAGTTTGTAATCACATTAAAATGTGTTTTTGTTACTTCAGAATGAGCCTTTTGACTGAAAGAGTTTCTTGATGGACAGTAAAGTAACTGCTGTGAAATGTAGCCGCTGTTAGCTCTGTGCAGTTGGCCGTACTGCCCAGACCGGGTGTTCAATGTTGGTGTTTACACTGGTAGCACAGTGGTTCCATCATGCTGGCAGAAAGTGGGCAGGCAACTCAGCAAACCTCTACATACAGACAAAACGGCAGAGGCCAAAGAGGACATCAATCAAGAGAAGAGTTATAATGGCAACAAACTGACTCAGTAATGTTGGTTACAGAACAATATCTATCTAAAGTTTAGTAATATTACTGTAACTAACAATAGCCACCATAAGCTACTGGTCATACCAGACCAAGTAAGGCTATAGCAGCAAAGCAAAACTATTTTGTGCTTTAATGGCTGGAACTTTTCATTAGAAGAGGAAGAATGTGTTATTTCGTTTTTCAAAAGTCACATCATCACGCATTAAAAATGACAGGAAGCAAGCATCCCCACATAAAGTGTCAAAACAATGTTTTGAAATGGTGGCATTTATTCTTTTTCGGTGACTTTTCTTCGTCATGACACTCCTGTCCTGACTTTGGAGAAAAACTGCATAGGTAAGTCTTGACATTGAAGGAATAAAGATTTTGAATCCTGCACTATCTGCAAAGCAATTCTGAGTGGGAAATGTCCTTACTCAAGTCAAAAATAACCCAAGAAGGAGACCTTATGGAGAAGAGACCGACAATAAAGATTTGATAGCAAGAGATCCTTTAAAATTGGGAAAAGTTAATTGGACTTTTTAATGGAGTGGGGAAACTCACACAGTCAGCGAAAAAAAGAAAGCCTTTAGAAGTCTCTCAAGGGGTTATGAACCCTGCAAGTCAATTCCTCTCTTTGTTTGTGCCTCTGACTTTAGATGCTGTGTTTCTACAGTTTATTCTAGCTCACATCTAGGTAAAAGATCCTCCTGGGCTCCTTTTGTACACAGACAGACAATATTAATCTGTCACCCGTTCTCTTGTATTCATCTCTCTCTCATAGGCCAAACTCCAGACTTTTCCTGTCCCTGTGTGTTAACTTATTAATCAAGGTGTTCTCAGGTCACGTCACTTGATGAAATGAAAATGGAGGTTTGTTGTGTAAAATCATGTTTAATTTAATCATTCGGAGTCAGGGAGCTATTTTAGGTTTTCATCCATTGCATGAAAACATACTCGGTACGTACATAGCCTTCAAAAGAAAAACAATATCAGCACTATGAGTTTACACTCTGAGATATAAGTTACACTGATACTGCTATTAGCCGCTCTCCACAAGCACCTGACATTGATGAATTACCATGCTCCAAATATGCTGCATCAGCCATGTGGGTACATAATAAACTTTGACTTCGTCATCTCGCTCCTCTCCTCTCCTTCTCTCCTTCCCTCTGCGGGGGAATGAAGTGACTGGGCCGTGAATAACGAGCTGCTAAACCTGCGATTATGGTTACAACATGTTTTCAGCGTTGCATCCTCTCAGGCATGAATCTCCATTGCAGGAAGAGTAGAGCTGAAACAGACAAAGCAAGACTAAGAAGTGGCGGTTAATGATGCTTGTTCTAACTCATGTACATGAAAACTTTCTTGTCTTTCCTTGATCTTTAAGGGTCATTTGGTTTTTATTTAAGCACCATAGAGGGCTTCCAAACTTTTTTTTTGTCAGACATATTCCCTCAGCCCCGTCAGATGAACTCCTCCACCTGTTATGGTCCATCCATCCATCCATTTTCCATAACCACTTATCCTTACCAGGGTCATGGGGGGCTGGAGCCAATCCCAGCTGACATTGGGTGAGAGACAGGGTACACCTTGGACAGGTCACCAATTCATCACAGAGCTGACGATGAGACAAACAACCATTCACACTCACATTCACACCTACGGGCAATTTAGAGTCACAAATGAACCTTCAAACCTGAATCTTTGGATGTCGCGGGGGACATGCAAACAGAAAGGCAATGTTATAGAGCAAGAAACAGGTTGCAGGTGGGGAAAGACAGACACCATTCATCTGATTACACATCAATGTAGCATCAACATTTAAAATCTGTTATTTTATAGTGGAAAAGTTTAAGGTACTTAGGTCACTGACATATGTGACCAAATGCTACTAATCAAAACTCATGAACTTTGTGGTTGTCATGTCTTGTTGCTATCCGAGTTGTTGAAAGCAGCTAAGAGGTTATAGTTTTTAATAATACTGTTTTCTTTACAGGACTGATGTTTGTAAAGGTTCATTTGGTCATGTTGAAGGTATTGATCTATTTTCTCTACACAACAGGTTATTTTTCAAGGGCACTGCAGCTGAATGAACACGTGCAGCCTTCTTGCACAATGTAAATTATGAATCAGCTAATACCAGGTTTGGCCTCATGATTATGATCTGCAGTCGTAATGAGATGCTCACCTTGTGGAAGATCTCGTCCTGACCCGAGGCCGGCAGAGAGGGCTTCAATATTAATGACTCAAGCTGTTGCTGTGTCTACCTGTCAGTCCGCTGGGGCTCATCTCACAGCTTGTTGATATCAGGCGGAGCAGAGACCTTCTGGTGAAAGAAAAAGAATGAGCTCAGAGTTGTTGTCTAAGTTCACAGACTAATTAGATCTGCTTTTTCTGGTGCCTACCAGGCAAGTTTGGTTCACTAAAAACTGGAATGAGAAGTCTAAAATATCTCCTTCCTCCAGGAGAACTGCTGTGCTGCTGCAAGGAATGAGAGGAACTAACAGAGGAAGTGACCCCAAAACACATTAAAGGGTATGAAAACACCTAACTGTGTTCTGTCTTTGGAAAGTAGACCAGCCAGGTGCGGTGTTAATAGTTATTTCTTCATGTTTCTTTCACCAGACATCACAGAAGGTAGATCACGACAAAGGTTACAGAGAGGTACAGTCTGCAATCTGAATCTTTCACCTCTTTCTATCTTGGCGGGATGACTTCTTGTTGATCTTCATCTGACACTTTTTTACAATGTTACTGATATAATCCAATGTTCAGTTATACAGGCATGAGACAAGATATTTTATGCCATGTAAAATGTCCAACTGTGGTGCATCTAATAATTTGGTTTAATTTAAAATCTGGTAGAAATAATTTGAAATCTTGGTTGAAAGATGCTTTTCTAAAAAGACTGTTGTACTGAAGTCTTGAATATGTTTTAGGATATTTATACCTTTCTTTAAATCTTTGGGGGTTTTTTTTGTATTTTTTTAAACCAATATTGTCCAATAGTGCCAAACTTTTAAACTCCATAGACTCCACTCAACCTAGTTTTATTAACATTTTATGAGGTGCCCCAGTAGCTGACTTGGTAGAAGTTGCACTCCATGCACCAAGGCTAGGTCTTTACTGCAGTGATCTAGGTTCATTTCCAGCCTGCAGCCCTTTTCTGCATGAATGCAATATCACAGTGACAAGATTCAGCCAATAGTCAAGCACAGAACAGACTAAAACAGAAATATAATATATTAATAAATGAGTTTAAGAGACATTGGTAGCCAGTTTTTGTTTTGTTTGGACAGAGCCAGGCAAGCTTTATGTTAATATTGCAGCTAAGTTGAGCTACGCTAACGAGCTGCTGGACATCTCTTCATCCCACGCTTGACAAGACTTTGACTATTTCCTAAAATAATGAATGAATGCTTTTTAACCAAGTTTCAATCAATCAATCAATCAATCAATCAATGGATGCTGTTTCAGTCTCTTGCCTCGAAAACAATGAAATGACTAGCTGGCAAACAACTAGCTAAACAAACAACATACACATATTTCTCTTGTACGTCGATAAAGATCGAAACGCTAACAGGAGAGTGAACACTGGATTCATTAAGGAGCTAGAAACACCTAACATTTTGCTAACACATTTGCCATATCAACTCTATAAAATGTATAAACAACGTTGTGTTTAAAGCTTGCTCTCTCCGAATAGCCAAAAATGGATGAATACTGTTTCAGTCTCCTGCCTGGTAAACAATGAATAGAGTGTTGTCTTACTTTAAGACCATGAACAGCTTTTGGGAGGAAAAATCATTGACCTGCTGTAAAAGCAGATGTTGAAACTGTCTCTGATTTTAAGGACTATTTGCTAATAGAAATACGTTCAAGCTGCACTGGGATGGAAAAAAGTCAATATATTAGGTGTCTGGTGAGCTAAGCTGCCTTTATTCTGATAAATTGTGCAAAATTGGTGGGATTCTCCATAGTTGCAACATTTTTTATGATAAATTTATATTAAAGATGAAATTTAAGCAAGACTGTGACCAAACAGAATTTCCAAAATAATTAATGAATGCTCTTTTTTTCTTAGTTTCAGTGCAACCCACCTTCAAACTACAGTATAAATGCCAAGTGTAATGTGGCACAGGTAATTGCTTTAAAGTGACATTACATTATTATTGTTAGTGCAGTTTGCAGCGCTGTGTCACCACAGGAAAAAAGAGGCAGATTCAATGTACTTATTTCCATTGGCTCACACAACAGTGAACACGTTTAGATGGTACAATACAGCACGGCAGAGACACCGAGATCTAAACACAAATAGACACGCAGCTATAATTTGTCAAACATAATGGAATAGAGCTGTTCCATTACTTTTTCACTCTGTAGACCAGAGCGAGACAAGTAGTCACTGGGGCAACAGCTAATGGGTAGCTGAGCAGAAATAAAGCTGTAAAATACATGCTTATACTGAGTGCTAAAAAGCCAGATGTCACCTCTGAATGGCATTTGTTCCCACACCTTTCTCGCTGCATTTTCTTTGAGTGAAAAGATATATTCTACCTTCCGCAGAAAGTCTCCAACATCCAGTAATCATTATGAGATAATGAGTCATAATGGTCAAATCGTTTTAGAAAAAAGGCACTTAAGAGTTGAACAAATGACATAAATGGATTCCATTGTAGGCACTTCTTTCCTCTTTTATAGACCCGTTTCTTAAATGGCTTTCGACTTTGAGCAGGAGATGGGTTCAGGAAGTATCACTCAGAGGTTAGGAGTTTAATCCTGCTCTGTAGAGCAAGATTTTATGTTGTTTTTCATCCATATGCAACATTTAAAGCTGCATTAATCAATATTTCTGTAGTAGCAGTGGATCAAATGACTATGTGAAATGTGAAAGGTGTTACTAGTAGTGACAAGCCAAGTAGCAAACTCTGTGGCTGGGAAATGAAGCCAATGCGGACATGCTAAAAAAACTGTAATTCCTCGAGTGGCTGCTTGAGAGAAGAAGTGAGTCAATCTCCATAAGCACCCATATTAAAATGCCGAACTTCACAGCAGAAATAAACATGTTTAGGCAACCGTTTTGGTCTCTATAGCTAATGTCCCCGTTCAGGACAACTGTGACGGAGATAAATTATTTTTTAAATCACCTGTTCAGATGATATTAAGGCTTAAAGTTACGCGTAATTACCAGCGTGACCACTTTGATTGACAGGTAGGTGCTGTTAAAGATGGCCTACGAGAGCACCCAGGCGTCATTCGGCCCACCTCAGGTCCACTTATGATCTACTTCTTTGATATTTAAATTAGCGGGGAAGCGGAAGAAGAAGTACATCCAACTTGGTGGCTTCAAAACCATTTTTTCTACTGTCATTGTGACAAACCCACAGAGAGTTTCTACCTGACTTGGCAATTCCCCTTAGCTCCACAGAGCTTTTTTAGCGTCTCATTGTTTTGGTTATATATCGCCTTACTTTGCTTCACTGCTCTAATTGACCTCATTTCCAGTAGCAGTAGACCGCTATTTTCAGTAAAAAAAATGCTAAATTCCACTGTATGCTACATGCTCAGCAGATATAGTTAGTGATTAGCTGGCAAAAAATTAGCTCTCATGAAGATCAAAAGCTAAAAGGCTAGTGAACATTGGATTCATTGAGTAGCTAGAAATACGTCAACAAATAAATGCTAATTTTGCTTCGCTGGATGTGTAACAACAACACATTTGTCATATAACTATATATACTTCATAAATTGTA
This sequence comes from Sciaenops ocellatus, assembly GCA_033000465.1. Lineage (NCBI taxonomy): Eukaryota > Metazoa > Chordata > Actinopteri > Sciaenidae > Sciaenops > Sciaenops ocellatus. Next base: position 15,003,667 of record CP136873.1, read on the forward strand.
TAAACAAAGCTGTGTTTATAGCTTGCCCTCTCCAAGTAAGTAATGAATACTGTTTCAGTCTCCTACCTCGGAAACAATGAAAACAGTGCTGTCTTACTTTAACAGCCATGAAAACCTTTCATTGACCTGCAGTAAAAGCAGATGGTCCATTTGTTTAAACTCTCTGATTTTAAGAACTGTTTGCTAAAAGAAATACCTTCAAGCTGTATTGGGATGAAAAAAGTCAATGTATTAGGTGTCTGGTGAGCTGATGCCTTTATCCTGAAAAAATGGGCAGATACTGGTGAGAGTCTCTGTAGTCACGACCTTTTTTATGATACATTTATATTATTCAAGATGAGTGCATGCACTTTAAAGAAGGTGACATGCAAAGTCATAAAGATGTGGAATGGTGTTTTGTTTTTGGCAAGAGAAACATGGATTTGGATGAGATAGAAGTGTCAGTTCACAGTAATCTCAGTGTTGTTGATTGTTTCATCTACAGTGTCAGAGATAAGGGTATTAGAGAAAGTAAATATTGTAGAATCTACTGGCAAGCTTTCTTTATGGTATCAAATCCCATCAGAGAACAGGTCTTTTTTTTTCTCTTTATTGGCCCTATCAGGTTGACAAGTGCTCTGCTGCTCTTGTGCAATACTGAAGAGAAGGGGAAAGGGGCAGAGGGAAGAAATTCCCATACCAACTTCCATCCTACAATACATTTTTTTCCATTTATGTGTCTTCCTCAGATGGAAAATCCAATTTTTATAAAGCCTGGAGGATGAAACAATTCCTCCATCCACCACAGACAGAACTGTAAAGGAACTTTCTTAATGGTGCTTGGATGTGCATTGGTGTACATATTGCGCACATAGCATATTACCATATTAACGTGTGTGATTTGATTTGCAGAGAAGAAGACAGCAATTTGAATTAGATTTGTGCATGGTTTTATTTGATTTGGAAAGAAACAGGCAGGAGAGGGAAAATGTCAACGTGTCCACCAAGAATCACAACAAGCTCCAGCATCTAAAGGACGTTGGAACACGGCAATTACGGCGCTGTTTCCGTCAGTTTTTCTACTTGCCACAGTCCCACCAGCCAGTCAGAGATGAAAAAGGAATTGCGTGCCGAATCTGACATCTCTTGTCAAACAGTGTGCACTAAGAGGAGCCCTGCCAGCTTCAGAGAGCAGCCTCAGCAGCAGCTGGATCTCTGGATGAACCTCTGACCGCTGACTGCTTTGTTTTACACACACGCTGGCACACTTTGCTGGCAGCAGATAGAGCTTAATAAGAAAAAATCCATACACTGCAAAAACATCTGCCTTAACAGTTCTCATACTGAGCTTTTAAGACGTATTTTTCTTGAAACAAAAAATGGGTTGTCGGTGGGTAATGTCACCTGCTGTCAGTGCAGTTGTACTATGAATCCTGTAAGAAGGAGCACCAACATCCTGAGACAAGATGAAATACTGTACTCAAAACTAGAAAATGATTTGCGCGAGCTGATTACGATTTCATCGTAATAGCAGATTATCTTCACTTTTAGGGGGAAATCGTGATTTTGGTACTCATTAGTCGACTAAATTACTAAATCTATTATCAGTATAATGACATGAAAATGCAAATAATAAAACAGAACATTGAAAAGAAATAAAACAATTCATCAGCGTGGTTTAATGGAGCATTTACATCAGTTCAGGCATACTGAGGTTGTTGTGTATGTAAGTGACATGAACTGCTTCATTCATGCTTCTGTTGCTAATTTATCAGCTGCTTGGCTACCAGCTGACACCTAATCACAATAATATATGCCCATATAGAAACATTTAAAACACTTCCACCTCCACCTCGTCCAATGGTTCTCAAACTTTAGCACGTATACCACTGGTGGTACGCAACCTCCCTCTAGTGGTACACGGAGGAATCTGAGAAATATTTATATATAAAAAATATTTAATTAAAAGGGAAATAAATTGATTTAAAACATATTATACTATTGATATGCTACAACATTTTGAATGAAAATAAACTGTGAGATCACTGGAATAAAATAAGTTTTGGATTTCCTATAATGTGTTTTAATATAAGCCTGCATTACATCCATACATTGCAATGGTGGCTCCAAATGTTAGAATAGTGTGACGATCAAAGTGGCTTTTTTTCTATCAAACTATCTCTGGTTCTTGAGTCAGTTCCATTCGGGATTCAACAACAGTCAACAATAAATAATCCTCTTATAAAGAATGCCTGCCTCCTGTCCGTGACTGAATAGGGTACTGTATGCTAACGTCTGTCATAATGGTGATATTTAGAGAGCCTTGTATTTTATGAGGTATAAAGTTTGACAAATACTGTGCTAAACTTGGTGTTGTAGCTAATGTTCAGTCATAATCACTTTTCCCTAAGAGGTTAATATATATCAAATGTTAGCGTGCAAACTAAGATGGCAACCTTGGTGAACTCAACCTCTGTGGTTGTAAAGTGATGCCAACTCGGAAGTGCCAAAAACTGCAGTTCCTCAAATGGCCACTTGAGGCCGGCTACAGAACGAGTCAACCTCCATAAGTCACCTGTTCAAATTATATTAAGGCTTAAAGTTATGCATAATTATCAGCATGACAGCTTTGATTGGTAGATGGTTAGCTTGGAGGCAAGAGACTACCAAGATGGCGGCGGTCAGACCAACCAACTAAACATCAGCATGTTAGCAAGAGTCACTAGCATGGCTAGTCTTGATTGGCATGTGCTGAATAGATGTATAAAGGAAGTTAGATAACAAGGGACTGAACACAAATGAGTCTAATACTATGTTGACTCTATGCACTCAGTGTTATTTCAGAACATTAAATGTACTCTGAAGATCATAGCGGACAAGAGTAAACATTGATTTAGATACTTTTTGTCAAAGTTATGGATGTATATCTCAGGTTTTGTTTCCTCCCAGCATGTGAGAGCGTCTGTGTTCCATGCCCTTCATCGTCAGCATGGCGCCGGTGTCACAGACAATCAGCACCCAGCCACAGAGAGGCGTGTGGGGCGGATTCATAGGGTGGCACTGGCTGCCACATTTGTTACCCCTGTCACCCGCTGCAGGAGACGTCTCATAAATGGAGTGGGCTGTGTGTGTCAGAGGACGTCTGTCATGTCACAGAGCAACGTTCAGGTTTGCTTATTCCTCCCTTCACCCCCACCACCACCTACCCACACACCTCCCCTCACCATCCATCTCCACACTGTCTGCTTCCCTGCTCATTGTTACTGTATGACTTTGAAAGATGGTCAGAGCTGTAAAGAATACTTGCAAACTCTGGAAGTGTTGAAAAGAAGCAAAGCGTTTTAACTTTCCTCCTCTTAAAGAACCATATTTACTTATTTTTTATAGCGAGAGTGCACCTCATTCAACATTTGAATATACACGGATCAGAGTTCACAAAGTACTTCCATCTTGGCAGAATGTCAAAATGTTCCTACTTGCAAAGTGAAAGATTTGATTCACTTTCATTGACTTTCTCTGCTTTACCAGCTCTGTGGTTCTATGAATAACAATGTCGGCCAGTCCACCACTTTGACTGAAATATATCAGCATCTATTGGACAGATTGCTATGAAATATTATATATTTTAGACATTCATTGTCCGGGTTCATCTTTCATTATTATTTCATGACTTTGACGATCCCCTGACTTTGCTCTAGAAACACCAGCAGGTCAAAGTTTTCACTTATCCAATAAAATATCTAAAATTCTACAAGATAGATTGGATTTCTTTTACAGATTATGTATCCTAATGACTTTGGGGAGCTCCTGACTTTTCAGGTGTAAATTTTTAATATCTAGTTTATTATGAAATCCAAGCTCTGCCGTTCTTTGTACTAATTTGCAAATGCTAGCATGCTAAAACAAAGAACATGGTCCACTGTGCCTTCATGGCTGTGGACTCGAATAGACTTGTTATTTCACACCTTCAGGCCTGATGTCATGTAAAATGACCTTGAGCCTCTAGTGCTTTCAAAAAGACACTGAGCAATAACTGAAAATACAAAGTTAATCTCATGTGCACAAACAGCAGCGCAACAGCATTCCTCGTACAGTATGTCCTCTTCCTTCCTACTTCACTTCTTACAAGGCTGGAATTCAGATTAATAAAAAAAAAGTCCAGTAAAGCTGCTTATTATAATCGGGGTAATTTATAGAGAACTGTGTAATTAACCTGCGGTTAACAAGACAGTTTGCTGCTGTTGCTTTTAAGAGTCATAAAGTGTTCTTTTACAGCAAACCAATAACTACTGCATACATTAAGGCAATCAGGACTCAGCATTAAGCATGACTTGAATTGCTGGGAAATAATAACCTGGTAAAGTCCGGCTTCTGCTGCAGTAAAGCCACTTCCTGATTAATTAACCCTGGTCTGCACGCCGTCATATCCACGACTGAGAGATGAGAGAGAGTGCACTGTGGCTCCCGCTGAAGCCCGGGGGCCAATGGCTTTATGAGGACTGTAAATCAAAGTGGCACAGATATGTAATTTTTTAGTAAGTTGTGAAGTTTTGTTTTTTATTGGAGAAACGCTGCAATGAATTGTTCTGGTTGTGTACCTGCTGCTCTTTTTGGTGAGAACACAATGAATAAAATATAAACTCTGTCCTGTCTATCACTAATGGTGCAGATGATACAACTCCCCCTTCTTATCAAGGTTGGCATCCCATCTGCTGTGTGAAATCATAATTAGCTACATATATTATCTCCAGTATGATTATCTCATTAAAATATCAGCCATCTAATCAAATCATAACGGTGTTTATATCACTGAGGGTGTGCGGTTAACTCATAAACAGTGGGAAAAAAAAAAAAAACTCTCTTGATACCTACAAGGGCATGGAAACACACATCAACAAACACAACTGTTTGTTAGCAGGATCATAAAATGCTTGTTTCAAGGATGGGAATAGGGAAGCAGAAATCTATCGTTCATGGGTGTGTGTTTGGAACCTGTATGACCCATGATAGTGTTAATCTCCCCAGATACAGATCCTGGATCTAAAGGTCATCTGGAAGCAGCCGTTAAAAGCCTGCGAAGAAGCTGTGAGTCAGTGATCCCGGGCTGAGCCTCGTATCCCACCGTCATAGAGGGGAGGAAGATACAATTGAGTCATCATAAAGCTGTCAACCGACCCAGATGTCCACATCGGTGAACGCAGTAACATTTCACCGCCACAAATAACATGCTTGCCATTAATAAATCCGACACACTCAGAAAGAAATACATTAACCAGGGACCAGCTTTTCTTTTTGCCTTCAGACGGTGGCAACAATGTTTTCTCTGGAAACAAGTCTGAACATGTCTTTGAACAGAAGGCTTTCTTCAGTTGATAAGAAGCATGTACTTGCTGTTGGCATTGTTTTTTGTCTTCCCTCCTACATCCTGCTCCTCCAAATCTGTTTATTTGGTTATTAAACATCATGTCCGACTCCATCTGTTGCAGAAAATGTCATCTTTTGAGAAATCTTGACGCAGAAATATTGGATTTTAGTCGAGTCAGATGAATGTAAAAGAGCTTTGTCAGTTGGATTATACTGATATGCAGTGATGTCCTCTTCAGCTGCGTGGGGATAAGAAAGGAAATCCTTTGAAAAGAGTTGACTTACATTGCGAACAGTCGAAATAATACACCATACAAAAAAACAATTTTAAGACTCATTACTGGACAAATTGACATGCTAAGATGGATATTTTTGCTCTTTGCAAAGCTGCGTTTTGAAAATCCCTTCCACATAAACAGTACATAATACACAGAAATCTGCCAGTACAACACATAATTTATAAAAAAGTCTTTGATGTTTTCAGAAAAGAAGCTGGAGAAATCAACAGAACATGGCAATGGACAAAAATACCCCGGGTATTAGTGAGTGCTGTATTTCTGGAGGAACGGAAATTAGCTGAGGTGTGGGATTTTGATTAATATTCTCAGTCACTAATGACTCAGGACCAGAGAGCTATTGGCTGATAAAGGCTAGATAACCCTGTGAGATCTGGATATATGAAGAAACGTTCAGTCATTGTGATTTGTTGCAATCCAGCAGTGTCTTCTCTTTTTATGATACTAATTTATTTTAACAGCGAAAGAATGTATGCGAGAGGAAATATGCTCATCTGCTTTCTTGCCGAGAGACAGACTGATACGAGTCTCGAGTGTCTGTACATTTAAAATAAAACTGGAGCCGGGAGTTGATTATCTTAGCTTAGCATAAAGGCTGGAAGTCAGGGGAAACAGCTAGCCTGACTCTCTCCAAAGTTAAAAAATGTGCCTACTAGCACCTAAAGTTAATTAATTAACATGCTTATCTTGTTTGTTTAAATTAAAGCTTCAATATTTGGAAAATATAAGAGTTAGATGAGAAGATTGATACCATACCATATGGTAAGACTACCCCAGCTAGCTACCAGTTATCTTAGCTTAGAATAAAAACAATTTCTTGGCCAGGAGCAGTGAGTTCTTGTGGTCTTAAACAAAAAAGATATAATGTGTTAATTACTGAGTTTTAGAGGTGCTGTAGATTCTGTTGCTGTACCCATGGACAAAGCCAGGCTAGCTGCCCGCCCTTATTTCCAGTCTTTATGCTAAGCTAAACAAGACAGCTGGCTGAAGTCATACCAGTTAAAAATAAGAGCTGAGTTGAGATGCTATCGATTACATTTACACTTGGTCACTTCATGTATCTTGTGCGGATTGTAAATCAGAAAAAGTGTAAATGAATCCAGGGAGCATTTAAAGTGGACTGAAATTCACTCAAACCTTAGGAGGCGGTTTGTCTAATCACTGACTGGCTCTAGCTTCACATTTTGGTATCATATTTGGTATCTTTTCATCTCACAGCCAACAAGTAAGCAAAAAAGGGTATTTCCCAAAATGTCTCACTATTCCTTTAAAGTGTCAGACCATTAAAATTCAAACTCATCATTCAAAGAGAACAATTGGACACTTTTCATGCCATGGTTAGCATTGACCTGGCCCAGATACCAGCTCTATATTTTTTTCCAGATTTGCACATTTTATTAAAAGTGTGCCGCTAATTTATTTCTGGAACCTATTAAAAACTTTATTAGTAACTATATTGACCTGTTTTAAAAATGGGCTTCAGTCTGACAGCCTGTCTCCTCCTTGACTTAAAGTTACTTGGAGAAGGAACATATCTGTTATTCTGAACATGCCCTCAAGAGCTGAAATCACTGACTTGATTTATCATGTTTCATTATGCAGCTTTGTGCTCATGCCGTTATCTATCTTGGTAACTTACACCGGGAGTGATTGATTAGCATGCTCGTGGACCTTGTGAAAGGACTTTCTCGTAAAACCATTTCAGAGATTTTGAAGGATTACATAGCTGGAAACATGTATGTATCATGCAGACTATGTACATCAATAATAATGAGGCGACACAGTCAAGTTGCCATTGCTCAGACAGTTGCTGTTGGAGCCCACAGGCTTTAGTTTGCTTCCTGTAACCAGCAATAATTTAAGATGGGATTTACTGAAGTGGTGGTTATTCAAAACATGATAAATAGTGCTCTAATACCAAGTGTATGACAAGGTTTACATAATATATTTTCATAAGTCACACATATTTAGCAGATAGTCAATAATGGTGAATGCTGCATCCTGTAATGACTTGCTAAAATCTGAGTAATCAGTCCTTTTCATTCACTTTTTAATGGACACTCACCAATTTACATTCACTGTCACCTCCCCCTGCTGCCCTACATATTCTCCTCTAACAGCTGCTGCATGTCTGCACTCTGGTAATGAAAGGTGTGAAAGGTGTGGACAACCTTTGATCTGAGCCCTGTTATTATTCTTCACCCTGTTTCACCTTTGAGACACGCTCACATGACTCAAGGTGTAGAAATCGACCATAAAACACATTAATGTTCCACATGAGGGATAATGACCAGTGAGCCGGTCATTGTTCCAAAATAAACCCCAACAATGCAATGATCAATATTTTGTGGCAAATAATTGATAAATGAATGACTTTATTGATTTAAAAATGATTTTATTGCATCCACTGTGGTCCAAGATCAGAACTATGTCCATAACAACAGTCTATTATTCATTGCAGCGATACAGAAATAACAGTAGAATGCCGTAATTGACCAATCAGTCAGATATTCAGCAAAGCAATGTAATAACGTCTGATATTAGATAAATTGAGCCATGGTCACATCTACTGACAGACTACCTGTGCCTAGACGTATGTTTCCATCCACTTGTTTTTATGTGCAATTTCTTTAAAATATTATCAAAAATGTTTTATGCTTAGCTCAAAATAAAAAAAGTTCTAAAAGTGTGACATGGTACAACTGAAACAGACTTAAATAAATAAAGCAAATAAATCTCATGAAGCATGTAAGTTCAACGTCCACTGAAGCTTCTGCACATCATGTCTAAGAGGAGTGATGAGGAGACTGTAACCTTCACTCACATGAATACCTGAAACAAACATTTGTCACATTTACATCATGCTTTCCGCCATTTGAGGTTCTCTTTTAATGACGTCATCTTGTTTTATCCTCTTATTCTGCAATGGTTTAATGTAACCTGACTGGGGAATTAGCGCCACCAGCTGTTCATGTAAATGCTCAAACTATAAACTCAACTAATATTTGCATAACAATCGTAGATGTAGATCATAGATCTTTTGACAATTTTCAGAAAATTCTGTAAAAATTTGCACAAACCAGACCCTTGAACCCAACTAAACTTCATAAAACTTCTTCTTTGTTTTAGTCTTGAGAGAGTTCACTGTCTTTCTTATATATTTTTATTTGATTTTTTTTTTTATGTTAAAATAACTCATAGTTTCGTTACAAATATGCCTGCATTTAGAAAACATTAAACACTTTATCTTGATAACAATGTAGCATACAAATCAATGCTGGTTTGTCCTGAGTTGCTGAGAATTTGGCCCTTCAGAGCTACCGTATGCGCTCAAAAATTTGTGGTTGGTCTTTTGTTCAAATATTTTACATTTAGACAAACTCAAAATTACAATATTACATTAAACAAAAGTCTTTGCTTATCTTAACAGACTTTTGGTACAAAAAACTTGCACAATCACTAAAAACTGGCCATCAAAACACTGCTTTTACATGCAGGGAAGGTAAGTGGACTTTTTTCCCTCTTTGTCCTCCATACTCACCCTTATTCTTATTCCCATTCCTGCTCATCTCAGTAATCACTAATAACTTGGCAATGGAGATGATGACCATGATAGATGTTAATTATCATGATGACAGTCATAATGATAATGGTGATCAGTACAATGAATATCATTATCCCTCAGATTTTAATTATTATCCATCACTGCGTATAGGTGCACATTATGTAGAAGTATATGGATGATCATGAAAATGATGATTATGATAATTATTTCACTATTATATCTACCACCTACAACACATTAATGCCACTATATGGGTTACACCGTAATATTCATTATGCACTGCACAAATTATTCCTTATGATAGATGTAAAGATGGTCAGGTGTACAAACTAAAGTACAGGTCAAAAGGCTTTATGTTCACTGTTACATTCAGGTATACTACTGTACCATTAGCTACCAAGACAGACAGAACAGAAGCAGGTCTAATGGTCTCCCTGAAGACAAAAGCTGTTGTTTGCTGTGTGATTTAAGTAAGATTTAAGACTCATTATATGATGGTTTAAGGGCTGTACTTTCTAGCAAACTGTTCTTTATCCCCGGAAAAATTCTTCAGGATAAATTTTCTATAAAATTATAGAAAATCTTAGTTCTCAGGGCCATAAAACAACACCACATCATGCAGAGCGATGCTGCCATACAACCAAGACATTGTAGCTGACACCCCTGTTAAGGTGGGATCCAGTAGAAGGTCATGTAAATGGCTAACAGACCCTGAAGGTTCCTTTCTATTTCTTGTGTTAAAGAAAGACATCCATCCATCCGAACTGGTGTTCACCTTTGAGGTCCTCTCTTCAGATTCAATCTCTTAGCTATCAACCCTGAGCAGAACTAAATACAGAGACGCTGTAAGTGGAACAGAGATCTGACCTCAAGTGCCAGTCAGACCATAGCTTCTTATTGGCTTCACGGCTTATCAATCACATCCATGACTCACCACCTTGGGGGGTGAAGACAAAAGAAGAAAATCACGCTCAGCAGAAAGATCAAAGATATGAAGATGTATCCTTGGGAATGCACCAGTGGGAGCAGCTGTCACTCACCCAGTGAAGAAAGCATTTTTCATGTCAGGCCAACCTTTTGTGTAAGGACGTCTGGAGAGAAGAGTGATGAAAGAGGGCAAGATCCCCAGCCTCGTCTGCATTTTCAAGTCCAGCTAAACAGCTAGAGGTTTTTAGGTTAATCCAAAATAAAGAAACAAGAAACAAGTCTAACAGAAAAATGCCATCTTAATATCTAATTACCAGAACTTTTAACCATATCTCATTGTATTCATCCATGAATCCTGGTCACAGCAGTATTTATTTTAACAGGATCAGCACATTTGCTTACAGTGGTGAAATCAAAATCTTTTGCATTGTGTCAACTTTGCTAAACTTAAACATGCAAATTTGCAACATTGACTAACAAATTGCCTCGACAGTGCCGACAACTGACAGAACAGAGAGTTGGAAAGAGAGGAGGAAGTTACTGTAGCTTATTAGCTGTGTTTATATGACCCTGTTCTACTAGAATATGTGACCATACTTGCAGGAACACCTAAATGCTTCCTGCAATGCATCCTGATAAGTAAAACAAACCATTGACAATTTGCGACTCTAGAAGAGCTGCAATTCACCAGTGCTAGCATGTTTCCAGCGTGTCAGTTAGTTAGTTAAACAACAAATTCTGTGAATGTTAAACATCTAGCACTCCCTATTTCCAGAAGATGCACTGAAAAAACACTTTCTGGTTTTAGAAAGTGTTTTTTTAATTAGTGGATCATCTGGGCAATCTTCTAATAAGGACTGTGAGACCATGCAAAGTGCTAAAACTCCTCTAAAAGCTAGTTTGTGGATCTTGAGTTGTACAGTCTTTAACCACCAGTAGTGAAATGGAGCAGTTTTTCTATGGGTAGCTTCCTGTTTTTGATGAGCCCCTAGCCAACTTTGGTGGTCAAGCTTTATTCTTTCTTTAATAATTCAGACCAGAGCGAGAGCTTCTGGCTGCTGATCATGACATGTTTATTTCTGCTGTGAAGTTGGAGATTTTAACATGGGGGCTTATAGAGATTGACTTGTTCTGTAGCCAGCCTCAAGTGGCAGTTTGAGGAACTGCAGTATTTAGCACTTCTGCATGGGCTTCACTTCACAGCTATTTAAGTTGCCGTTTGGTGTGGACCCATTTGCCCGTGCCCAGAATGCCCATTGTATAATCTGGCTGAGGTGGTATCACATCAAGATATGCTGCATGCATAATTGAAAATACTTTAAAAAATGGCTTCGTGAATGTTTTATGAGGATGGAAAATGCATTCAGCACTTTTGATAGACCTCGAGGATTTACACAACGTGTTTTGGTGAGAACATAACTTTTGTTTGTTCCACAGGCACCTTAAAGAAATCCTGTCTAACCTTTATTAAGCAGTTTTCGCTCACTTTCTCTGTGTTTGCAGTTCTTTCTATATCTTAGTTTAGGTATATTTTCTAAAAAGGTTGTAACTAAGTAACACTAATGTAACTAAGGAACAGAATTTGTAGTGTGTGAGTCTGGATATTTAAGCCAAAAGTCAAAGCACGACTGTATTCTCTACCTATTTTGTAAGATTTCAACACACATTCAGTACTGTTTGTTAGTGGTGCTTCTTTCTTTCTGTGTTTAGCCACTGAGTAGTTATCACTGCTCAAGACTACCCAGGTGTCATAGCATTTATTCCCAGCACGCTGCAGTTGTTGCCTCCTCAAATGACACTCGTAAAAATGTTTGTTTGGCTATAAAAATGTGTTCACCTGGGCTCACGCCACGCCGGGAAAATAACATAGTTTGTCGCTTTTTGACTGAACAAAGGTCACGCTAGCTTTAGATCATATTTTAATCCATAAGACATTTTAGGGCCCTCTTGTCTATGCTGAGTCACCATCATAAACAAAACGCAGCTGCTAAAGTTACATTTATTTACATTCAAAGGTGGATCACCCTGGAGAAAACTGCCCAGCTTCATGACAGTATAAACAGCTCTCCATTTACTGCTGTTTGCTTTGGCTTTTAAGGCTGGGGTTCTGGGAAAGAAACGCACCAAGCGCCATAACGGAGCTGCAAGAGTCACGCTTTTAAAAGACCTTTATGACTGTGATTTATTCTGCTCTGTCCTGTGCAATCAACATCGCACCTGAAGACGAATGACTTTGACTGAATGACAAGACGGTAATATCACAGATGTCTTTTGTGTTTATTAACGAAATCACAGTTGAGAATGAAATGTCACGCTTTAACCTGACAGATATTCTTTCTGTCCTTTTTTTTTCTTTCCGTCCTGCATCTAAAATTGCAAAACTGATGACTCGTGCTGTCTGTACACTCCAATAAAGAGGCCGCTCGTCTCTGTAATAACAAGGAAATAAGAAGTTCTTTGCAGGTTGCACATTTTGCTACATGTGTATCAAACCAAGCGTCAAGATGGAATGAGGCCTAATGGTTCTGGTATGGCTTTCATGACACAGAGCCCATTAACTGAGCAGCGTGTCCTGGTGGGAGTCTCATAGCGCCATACGCATTATGATCCTAATGTTTAAAACCCAACAAAGAAGAGGCAGCAAAAGCCTAATGGGCTTTATCTGGCCTACAATTTAGTGATTAGGGAATACTGGATACAGAGAATGTTTCATACGTGCCATTCACTTTGGGATGCAACGAAAAAAACAACACTCAAGTCAGCTGCGTTACTTAGAAACATCTTTATTTGATGAAAGTATCTTTTTTCTCTCGGGGTCAAGTAGGAAATAGACTTTACAAATACTTTACATGTCAGTTGAAACTTATGATAAAACCACCATCAACACAAACTGATGACTGTCACTGTAAAAGGAACATTTTGATATTTTGTTTGGGTAAGTGAAGGCGACATCAGCTCTCCAGTTACTTATTTCTACATCCTAAATGCAGAAGATGGAAGATCGATCGCTGTGTAGAACTCCTGTGAGTGAGGCGTAAACAGTCTGTTGGTTTACATCGTCTACATAGACAAACATTACCAGTGAATATAAGCAGCCTTGGTGCAACATACTGTATATGCTCCATTAGTCGCACTAGGCAACACTGCATGATAGTAGTTTGAAAAGATGGTGAGATGGAAGCGTTTGATCTTCAATACACAGAAATCCTGTAATGTGTGCTGTTAGTAAAGTGCACGCAGCACGGTCATATTTACCAACCAGGCTGGTTGAAACCAAAGAACACCAAAAAGATGAGATGCTGGTGAGTCCTGCTGTCTTTGCTCACTGTTAATAATCATTTGGGCTGACTACAGACGTTATTATCATATAAGCATGTTGCCTCACGCAGGTCTGTTCACCCAACTTGCTTACCTCTACTGGTATCTGACATGCACATATTATTGTCTCTGAGATTTCTGCTGCCACCCCAATACAATAGAAACCAATAGAATTTCATTTCTGACATTCTCTTAAATAAAAAATGATATTTTTAAAAATTCAAGTCTCCTTTGAATCAGTGTCCTGGTTACTCTGGTTAATCCTTGTAACTCAAAAGGATTTTCTGCTTATGAATTAGTTCCTATAAAAGCAGTTAACTTTTTTTTTTTTTTAAATCACTGTTCAACAGGAATAACAGGAGAGGACACTTGAATCTTTTAAATGCAGCTTTTCAATGCTGAGAGACCCACAAACGTACGTTGTGGGTAGAGGTCATGTGTTAGAAAGATACTGGCCTGGAAATCCTTACGCAGAGGACCCTGACAATTTATTTAACGTAACTCAACAGCTGCCCATTGCTGAAATGTTTTTGAACATATCTGAAAAAGTAATAACATCTTTCATTGCTTTCTGCCAAAATGTCGGTTCTTAACATATCTGCTCACAAATGCTACAGCATTATTAAGGGTATCATTTTATGGTTATGTTTAAGCACTGGCAGCACTTGGTTAAGGTCAGAGAAAGTTTGTGGTCATCCAGAAAAGTCTGTCTCTAAATCCAGGTAGTGGTTACTGTGCACATTTGTCAGAACACAACTGGGAAACTTTAGTAATATAGAAATTCATTTTCAGGGTTTTGGCAGGGTTGAGCATTCAGATTAAAGAATTGTGAAAATGCTCCAATATCCCATGTTCTGTTCTACTTAATAGATGGAAAACAAGAGAGAACAACATGTTATATCTTGAAAACAAATCACCATCCATCGCTTTGTTTAGTTTTCACATTAATATATACACATATTATATTTTCTACCATATGAACCTCCTTGGGCCACAGTACCATTGTACTGGGGTAAAGGCTGAAACCTCAGAGACGTATAACTCAAAAACCTTGACAAAAAAACCCCCCAAAACTATCTGCGTAGTTAGATAACACTAAAAGTTACTTTGTAATTTGGGTGAACTTTCCCTTTGAGGCAACGGGACTTCAACAAGATATAAGCTCCAGTGTACATAAGCAGAGGCCTAGTGAGTGTCTGCTCTTCACACTTGGATTCGGTTCACAGTGGTGGTGCACCAAGACCAAGTGTCTGGTTATCACAAAGACTGAGAAGCTGACTTTACCATTATGTTATCAAAAGTACAAACACCATGAGGAGGAAGAAATGGTTCAAGAAAACACATTCACATGTCTAGATCCGCTGGTTGCATTTATGACCCTAAAAAACTGTTGAGGCCAAAAAAGAAAAGTAAAACTGGAAGTCCAGAGTAAAATATTTAGCTGCACCCCTTGGCAAACCTATTCCAAACTCTTTGGCATGTACGACCAGCAAAATGTTTTATATAGCAACGGTTTATAATTTCATTTATCTTTTTCTCATCAATATAAAAATTGAAATAGAAAAGAGTAAAACAAAAAAAAGTATCAAATTTCATGTCTCCTATGGTTTGTTATCTTACAATAAAATGTTAACATCAAAGTTTTTTATGCCAAAAAGGCCATATATCAATGCTACAAAAAAAATCTAAGCCTTTATTTACACAGCAACAAGTCATTTCTGTACAGGACATTCATTTTTATTACAGCGCACACACTCATGGCTCATACATCCTAAGTACACACAGACTCCAAAGCAGAAAAATATGATTTCTCGTACCACTTCTAGGAGCAACTAGGGCTGATTTTTTTTTGTTGTTGTTGTCCTTTTCCTGTGAAAAGTCCCTTCATTTTCCACGTCACATAAAGTCATTGAGCTCCGCCTCCAAGGCAGCGGCCATCTCGTCCGCCTCTGAGCTGCTGCCGCCTTCTTCCTCGTTGGAGTCTTTCGAAGACTCGTCAGCAGATTCCTCTGCCACCTCCTTCTTCTCGTCATCGTCCTCCTCCTCGTCTTCCTTGGCTTCGTCGTGCTTACGTTTGTGTCCCCTACAGAGATAACAAAAGATTATTTAGAAAGAGAACTGTAAAGCTTTAACTGGTAGGACTTCTCTTCTCCACTGTTGCTGCCTGAAACAGCATGAATGTCTCATATAAAATGGATGCCGAAGTGCTACCTGCATTTTTGCTTTGTTACAAGATCCAAGAGGAAGAGACAACAATCAAATAATACCAATGTCACAGACTATACTCCTTAAATTGCTCTGTTACTATTTTGGAAATTACACTAGAGGTGCTAGAAGCTGGACTTTGTTAAGCAGAGCTGAGCCAGGCTAGCTGTTTCCCTGTTTCCAGGCTTTGTGCTAAGCTCACCTAGCATGTCGCTAGCTGTAGCTTGGCATACAGACATTTGAGTGGTAGAAACTGTCCCGTCTAAGCCACTTCGAACTGAACTTCTTGACAAACAGACCCAAGGCTGTGCAAACCGCCTGGCACCACATCCTCCAACCTGACTCTTTACACTGGCGTCCCACAGGGCTCCATGCTCAGCCCTCTCCTGTACTGCCTTTAGATGAATGACTACAAGGCAATACCATCAGAAAGTTTGCTGATGATACGACCATCATCAGCCTGATCACTGATAACAATGAGATGGCCTTCACTTCAATGTCAGCAAAACAAATGAGCTGATTGTGGACTGTAGGAAGCGACAGGAAAAAGGACACGATCGACACCATTGCTATCGACCATTAGAGTCAGAGTCAGCATCTTCAGGATCCTCAGTGTTCACATCAGTAAGGACCTGATCTGAATCCACCACAGGCACCATCACAGCTGATGAGTTGGTCGTTTGCCAAACACCTAGCTTATTAGCCAGCAAGTTGCCCCGATAGTAGGCCTAATTAGTTAGCTACAATTACTAATGCAGTGTTCTACTTTCTGTGTTTACTTTGTTTTGGATTTTGCTTGCCCCAACATCTTGTTTTGCTGGAGTCACATTTTCTGAATCTCAACAATGGAGATGGTGAGTACATAATTGGCTCTATTATTAGAATAATTACGAGAAAGAGGTTAAAAAATACAGTTTTTTCCTTCAAGACAGTCATGAACCCTTTTCATACCTGATCAAATGACTGCAACTCTACCGCCTGCCATTGGTCTTTGCTTTTCATTTTCTAAACCACCCACAAAAACGGTTTCTGAATAAATGTAAGGTAATAAAAAAGGGCAAGTTTTAAGTGTTGTTCAGGAGTTTGCCAATTGTCCTCGAATGTTTAGAAATGAACGTTTTCAAGCTAGAAGTGAAAATGAACTCCCTAGATGTAATAAATAAATAGTGTTCAATAGAAAACAACAAAATAAATAAATAAACAATAGAAATAGGAATAGAAAACATAAAAAGAAAGGGAATGGTTTGCTGTACTGCTTGTTCAGCACAGCGTGTTCTCTTGAGAATATCACAAAGCAATTAACAAGGACTTGTTCTCAGTACAGGCTGTATCCAATGTGCTCCCCCCCCAAGCTGAAGGCATTCGCAAAGGACCAAGAGAAGCTGCAAGGAGATCTGAAGGCCCTCCAATGTTAAAGAACAAAGCAGTGTGACTGTGGTGATGAGGGATTTGGAATAATCAGGAAACCAGGGATACAGAGATACAGAGATGGAGGAGACATGAATGCAGAGACAGAGACAGGAGAGTGGTAAAGATTACTAGAAAAAGCAAAGAGAATGAGATGAGACACTGACGCCTTTGGGAGAAGATAGTGAATTGGGAAAAGAAAACTCTCATAAAAAATTTAAGTGCAAATGAGGCCCAGGGTGCACTAAAGATCCAAACCACTCTGGAGATGGTAACATTAACCTCAAATGATGTGTCTCAATTAACTTCACAATTACAGAAACAAATAGAACCTTCTAATAAAGAAGCCATTTCAAATCAACCAGGCCACAGGCATCTGATTTGCTTTCATGTGTCATGAAAAAAACGATCTCATGCCGTGTATGAGATGCATGTATGAAATTATCTCGTGTCATGTATGTTTAATGTGGAGTCTGGATGTGGTTAACCTAGCTTAGCATCAAAAATGGAGGCATGGACAGGTTCTGGCCAAAGAAGAAAAAATACATGTCTACCAACACCTCTAAAGCTGTCTAATCATGTGTATCTTTTTTTGTTTAACCTGAAGACAACCAGAGATGTAAAAACAACAAATTATGGGTGAGGAGCAATGTTGCCAGTTTTAGTGCCTAGTGAACTTTTGGGCTGTCGCTCTTTGGACTGAAAGCAGCACATTTGAACTCCTGCTAATATCACAAACTTTTGCTTAATATTTCTTCTTATGTGCAGTTTAATCAGTGAGCTTTAGAGTTTCTGATATGTATATATTTTTATTTTGGTCAGAGGGAAGCTAGCTTTCTCTCATAGTTTGCAATGTTTCTCCGCTAAGCTAGGCTAAACACGTTCTGACTCTAGCTCTGTACTTAAAACGCAGACATGACATTGTATCAATCCTCTCATCTCACTCTCAAAAGAAAAAACAAAAACAAGAAGCGATACCAAAACGTGGCCTTAATTAAATGCAGTTGATAACTGGTATATGATTTAAATCAGAAAGTGATGCAAGGAAAAGAACAGTAGGAATCTGAGCAAGCATTCGGTTCAAGCTTTTAGTACTTGACCTTTTTACGATAGCCTGTGACACATTTCAGTCAGTAAAAGGTAGTGAGGTTGCTACGTGTCGCCTAAGGTGACTAAAACATACATCAATTTTAGATGTGTATACTGGAGACACTTTTTAATACAAGGTGTAAATTGAATAAATCTTACCTGTTGCTGCAAACAAGACACTCAAGTGGATTCAAGATGAACCCAAAATATTCAAGGGAGCAAAAAACTAAACAACAAGAAAGCACATTCCTAAGTGCCTAAAGAATTCTTTGCTGCATAAACATGCCATCCTTCTTCCCCCCCCTCTGTTTTAGCTTCTCCATAAGATCCTCTGCAGAGTGGCTTATTAACATGATGCCAATGAGGTGTGTAGGGGGTTCTGTATGGTTATTGTGGCGGTCTGACACCAGCTCTGTTGAGAGGGGCCTCTCATTAGACCACACCGCTGTCAGACAGCATCGCTAACCCCCCGCAACAGCGGGGCTCTTGGTTGTGTGTTCATTAAAAAGGTCAGATGTCAGCTAATATCAGCCGAGAGGCTCTGTGACATGTCAGCTACAGTGGACCCCTGCAGATTATGCGTGCGTGGGAGGGAGATGGCTGTGTTTGTGTTACAACAGCGCGGCTCTGATCCTCCAAATGGACAAGAAGTTTAATTTTCAGAGCCACAAGATCAAGGCTGAGAGGTCAGAGGGTAATGGGAGGTTGAGCTACAATGGCAAAAGATAAGGTTAGCGATTAATGATGATTTATTTGTCAATAATGTGAGGAAAATGAGTAAAAACCGTGTGTGATTTTACACCCGCGCCCACCATCCCTCTCCGCTTTACAAATATTAACAGTTGAAACAGCGGGTGGTGGTGGGGATGAGTTCCTCCTTAGCTTTTTGCTTCGCATCATTACATCCAATCTAAATCCTTGTCTATTAATCCGACCACCCACGGGGACACGCTCTGCATACACTCCCATCACGTTCACTCATGTCAGCACCAAAACAGGCTACAGTTGTAATCCACTTTTATTAGATTTTTGCTGGTTTCACGTGCTGTTAAATCGCACTGCTGCAAAGGGAGCTTCCTGTAGTAATCAACTTTAATTACATTTTAGTTATTTAAACACACTACAGACAAAGACAATATTTTAGTTCTGTACCTGTCAACACAGGTGTAAAATCTTTAAATACATGGTCTCCTTAACAATCACTAACAGCAACAACAACTGGGTATTTCAAAAGGCACCAGCAGACGAGAAGAAGTACAAAACACCAATAATTTGAAGTTGATCAAAGTGTGTGATACAGTCAATGCTCAATATGAAATCCACAGTTCAAATGAATGAATGAGTCCTTATTTGAACAAACAAACTCTCTGGAAGCAAATAAAAATACACAGTTTGTGCATTTTTGCGCCGGCATAGATACTCTCTGAGTTGATTGGTGGGCATGGCTACATCGCTACATCGCGTCCCAGTGTGACCCGAGGAGGCTAACTGACCAAACTGATGACCCTCTAGCTTTAAGTAGGCACTTTTTCTTTCTAATATTATGAAACAAACAATCGTGATCACTACAGCTGCATCTGAATTCTAATTTAATCATTAGCGGCTCATCTTTCCAGAGGCCTGAGAGTTGTGTGGGTTTGAAAAAATTTGCTCTTCAAAGCTCTCACTATAGTCCAATACCCCACTCCCTCTTAAAGGGGTGCAGTCCAATTGTTTCATGTTGCTTCTCTGGAAAAGCCAAGAGCTGTGAGAAGGTTCACCAGGCTGAGAGAAAAAAAATAGTGAATATATAAGACTTCCAGAAGCAGGTTTGCTCTGTAATTGAAAGTTTCCCCATTATTTTCTTTTATACACCGTCCGACCATTTCATTAGGCACACTTGTACAATGCAATGTGATCCAATACAGCAACTGGACTGCATTATACTGAAATGTCTTTCAATATAATGCAGTGCAGTTTAACACTACTGCAGGTCAGTCAAATGTTAGGACACACTGTCTCATGAAGGTAAATTGGTGGTACGCATGTGTGGTTCCCACCATGTAGCATGGAGAAACTCCTTGAAAATGGTAAATAGTAAATGGACTGTACTTACAGTATATAGCGCCTTTCCAGTCTTCTAACCACTCAAAGTGCTTTTACACTACTTATCTCAGTCACGCATTTACACACATTCGTACGACGGCTGACAATACGACAGTTGCCATGCAGGGTGCTCATCAGTTTCACATTCACACACCGATCATCTGATTAGTGGACAACCCGCTTTACCTCCTGAGCCACAGTCGCCCCTCACGACTACTGGGAAAAAAAGTCCAGGTGACGACCTAACGAAGCTGATTGAGAGAATACCAAGAATGTGCTAAGCTAACATCAAAGCAAAAGGTGGCTATGAATCTTATGAAACATATTGGCTAGTTAAGTTGAAGATGTGGCTGTGAAGGACAATCCAATATCACAACTTCAGGGGCCAGTTGTGTTAGGGTGGAACATTTAACTTAGCTCATTTAGTTAATATTTTTCAATGAGAGAGGTTTTATAATACAGGAACACTGGCCTGTTCAGTAGTTCTAAAATGTTGACAGTTTGAATTTAGCCAAGAGTACGGCTGGCCCTAAGCCCTGAGAGAACACTTAAAATCAAGCTCCTGCTGATGATGCAAGAGGCAAGGCGCGTTTGAACTGTTGGGTTGTAATCATCAGGTGTTAACTATTAGGATCTTGGTTTGAGTTAAAAACTGGGACCAAATGAACAGATTTATTGGTGAAATCTCACATTTCAGGTTTCTCTGGATGGTTTTCGAAATAAAATTCATGTATGGAACAAAGTTCTGTTCCTCAGAAAGTGCGAGAAATGTTATTAGGATGCAAAACGTAATAATGTTTCCATTATTACAGACACAGATGCTGAGGTCATTACTTTGAAATGTTATTATCTGTGTGTACTATGGGAGGATGATTGCATTAAGGGTGTCAAGAGAACATGGTGAACAAATAGCCTGCAGCTACACCTGCCTCATCACATCAACACATTAGAGAAACATTAGAGATATAAAATGAATAATACAAGTCAGGATCAATGCATCTGTACCTAGTTGAGATACACTTCTATGAGACTGTTTCTTTAACGCTGCCCAAGGGAGAATTCAGAAGAGCCAAGTTTGGGAAAGACTTCACAGAACGGGCTAGACTACAGTCTAATCTTGTGATGGAGAGTGGCTATCGCAGTCTGATAAAGAAGTAAGCCCTTACTGAAGTCCTAGGCTGCAAACTCTATCCAAGAGAAAAATGAGGAGTGGAGGAAGCCCTGTAAAAGGTGGAGACTTTAAATGCCTCTGACAATTCTGCTTACAGCAAGAAGGAAGGGTTGAGGGAAAGAGGGAGTGAAAAGGCAAATGGAGGAAATTAGGTGTGAAGGAGGAGGAAACAGAGCATGGAATACAGTGCAGTGAGGTAATGAACTAAATAATGAACTGCACTTTTAGGAAGCAGACCAAATATATTTGGTTTCTTATAAAGTTTCCTCCGGACGATTAATGTAACAGGTCTCATCCTAACTGATCTTTATTAAACAATGATCCAAATAACTGACCATTACTAAGATAAATGAAGCACTCCTCAATTGTTATGTCATTGCTATCGCTATGTGTCAATTGGTTACAATAGCAGCTATTATCTCTGTATTTTCCAGCTCCCAATGAGTTGCGGTCTCAATCTTTACTGTTAGTGAGTAATTGCTTTGATAAAGTAGCCTAACAAGGGCAGAAAGGATACAGCTCAGCCATGCTTGTCACCTCAGTCCCATATCGTATTATTCCCATACCCCCGTATCATTTACAGCAGATGTGTCAAATGCAGATGGTGAGATATATTCACCAGCATCCCTCATGTTTTCAACAGCTCCATATGCAGCGAGCTGATAAGCAGTGCAGTTTAACGATTGTTTTTATGCAGACATTATCTTTCCCTGCCCCCTCATTATATCATCTTACTATGAAAACTGACAAACGGGAGGACAAAAGCGACGAGCGCTGCAGCGAGGGAGGGGACGGTTTTTACGTGGGACGTGTCAGTTTTGTTTAACCGTGTTTCAAACACAATATGACTTTCAACTGTGTTTCAAATGCATGACAGTGCAACAACAAGGTCTCTAACATAGACCAAGTAATTTTTTTGAAGCAAAATGCGTTTAGGTTAGGTCATTTTTGAAGTCTTTTAAAATCTGTGTAGAGTAAGAATAAATGTGTTCTGAGGTTGTCAGACCAAAGAGGAAAGTGTTATTAACCACCCAGCCAAATTTGAATGATTAAACATATCGACAAGTTTATGAAATTAGGTGTCAAAATTGGGTAAAAATGAGCAGCATTCTCAGCTCCAGGTAAGTAGTCACTAACATTGTCTGTCTGCTGTTTGGTGCTGGGCATGAGGTGTACAGTTGGTTTATCAGATTTTTGGTTTTACCATACATTTAAAGAACCTCCACTATATTTTATTCCTGTTTCCACTAACCTCTATTTGATGTTCCCTGCATCATGTGGCTCATAGAGGAATGACAGGAAAGTCTATCCCTTGCAACTTTAATGATTATGGCTATTTTTCATACGAGAGGCTTGAACCCTTGTGGCTTGTATCTAATTCAATGATGGAAACTTTATAGTCTACAAATGGCTTTCTGTTTTTTGGCACAAAGTGTGTGTTGCAGTGAATTGTGATATGGTTGTCTTACACTACTAGATTCACTGTTGCCCAGACTAAAGAAAAGTGTGTGTAGGTTACCTAGAGATTTGGTTTTTGCCTTTTGTGGCCTTGACATAATAAAACTATAAACAGCGAATGTAAAATTGATATATAGTACTTGATATAATACTTGCTGTATCATAGATAAAACAGTCAACAGACCTTTCACATAAAATAAAGGTAAATTATTAAAGTGACAGTTTCACTAGACCATATCTCCCCAGTCACCCACGTCTGCATCAAACCAACCCCATCTCTGGCTGTGCCACTGGCAGCAGAGTCAGATGAAGGCCCCCAGGCGTACTTTCTAATAAGTTACTTCTTTTCTCTGTCTGCTTACTGGCAGCACCAGTTTTGACAAGGCTATAGGGATCTTTTCACAGGGGCTTAAGATGGATTTGGACTCAGAACTCTGAACCCTGCAGCTGGTTCAAAGAGTACAGAGGAAAAAAGGTGTCTCGTTACATTTTATGGGTTGGCAAGGTAGGACATTTGTTAAAGACACTTTCCCCATAAAGGAGAGACTTTAGGTTCAACCTAAAGAGTTCGAATGCTGAGGTCTGTGATAGTTTTTTTGTTTTTGTTTGTAACTTTTTTCATTTGGACCAGTTCCAAATCTGTTAATTCATTCATAAGCTCGGGGTATCCCTGCTCATAAAATATTCAAGATGAGATTTTACTTTGGGGTTTTCTGTCTCAATGCTCTACCAGACTTATGCAAACAACCTTTTTACTCCTGGCTGTCTGCTTTACCTCTCATAGCTACCAAATATTAAAGCCTACTCAAGCAAGCTGACAATGACAGGTGACACCTGCGAGCTAGGCTGAGGAATGAAATTCAAAATAGGAGAATAAAAAAACTGAACCCGAACCCGGGCTCTGAAAGCTTGAAGAGATTTTCTGCACGAGTGCCCTTGATGGCAAAAGGGAAAGTCTAACCCAGGCTGTGTGAATGTCACACAAAATAATCAATGCGTATCAACAGTAACAGCACGCTTCACTTGATTCATATGTTTGTTCTTTCATTGGGGAAGTGACTTGGTGCTCCTATGTTCAGTCCAGTCACTTGGAAAAGCTCAAAGTTAATAGTTAATCCATGTAAAGGCGAGGTGTCAAGAATCCAGTCACCAAAACAATATGATGGAAGGACTTGACTGTGAATGTATTGTGTGACTGTAATGTTTAAAGGGCACCCCAGTGATTTAGTACTGCACTTTAAAAACGCTGGGCGAATTAAAAATGACACATTTAAGAAACAAGCGTTAAATTTTAAGCAGCAGAGCTCAAAATATCCTTTTGGTCTCCTGGTCTTAAAATATGGTTCAAGTTCCCAAAACATTGAATTCAACATTTCTAACTTCCCAGCATCTCTCGTATATCTTCTTTTTTTTTTATCCATACAAAAAACAATTTGTGGTTTTATGAAGATTATTTGCTGTGCTATTGCTTGGTCAGGTGCTTGTCTGTTACCTCTGGACAGACCAAAGCTAGCTGTTTCCGGTACCGTCTCGTGACCCCGGATTTGTATTTATCCAGCAGAAATGACAATGGCATCGAAAGCAAATACTTGTATTTTCCAAATTGTCTAACTATTATTTTTAGAGTGTTGTGTGTGAACAAATATACTGAAACGGAGATGATCAGACTCCATCATCAACTGTACTATATCAACATAAGCATGAGTGAAAAAAGTCAACTCTACAGATATTATGTTAACGTTGCATATACTGAGTTCATACAGTGGGGTTGAGGTAATTATGATGTTGATTTATAGCTTTAATAAAATGATCTCCTCCACTCTGTCTGAAGCAGGACACCTGCTGTGGCATAAAGCCTAGATGGATGTTGTTTGATGGGACATCAAACTGAATTTTAAACCTCTCATTCAAGAATAAAAAAGGTAGTGGTCTAGAGATGCCAAAAGAAATGATCTTGAATGAGGTTTACCTGACATTAAAATGAGGTGTACTGTGCTATGAACACTGACAAATATGATATCAGCATTCAAATAAAATGAAATCATGGTTCAGGTTTAAATGTTTTTTGAACGCTAACATGGAGGTTTTACAACAAAGCTACAGAACAGCCTTTAAACCATGACTACTTTGTTACTCCCACCTTCCCACCGCCTATGTTCTCCTCATCAGTCCATGCAGTGGGTGGAGAGCACTGAGCAGTGTCTGAGCTCAAAGCATTTCCTCCCAAGCTGTCTAATTGCCCCACCATGACGAGGTGGCTCCTAATGAGGTACTCCTCTCTTCACACATCCATTGTTGGCAGCTGTCCACTGACGAACGTAATAGTCATCTATTTCTCAATGCTGAGCCCTACGCAGAGATCACACAGACTGTGGTTTAAGCTTGGAGGCCTATATGTTTTGATTAAGTTGTGAAAAAGGGTTTGAGATTTTGGATTTGAATTCTTGATATTAAGATGCAAGTCTTTTTTGGTTATATTAGCTTCTTTTGGCTGGTCCAAGAAAAAAAAAAAAAGGTCAGACAAAAGTACTGCTGTACCGCAGCTTACTCGATTTTGGACCCTCCAGCTCTCCATCAGTTTTTTTAGGTCAGTGGTTCAAATTCACAGGTTGAAGTTCACCATATTTGAACTCTCCCTGTTGTACAAATCCAATAATTTGATTGTTGGTATCCATTACGATCAATTAAAATAGAAGTATTTTGTTGTTTTAAGTCCGGTTGTGACCAGCCTTATGCCTTCAAACTCATAGATGTGTTACTTTATGTTAACTATGTATCATATTTCATATTCTCATTGGTACCTGAAGCAACAGGCCCACACCAACGCAGCCCCCTTGAGTTGCTCTATTTTCAGTCTGAACGCCCACTGACATTAAACCTCAGCCCCTTTTCTTTCTGGACTAAACATCAATGATGCACAATGCAGCACTGCTAAGAATTTGGGGTACGTCTGTAAAGACTCTCAGTCATCCAAATCATGTAATATTCTAGGCCAGGGACGAGGTCTGTCAGAAGCCTTTTGGATAATGCCTTCAGGAACATAAACCGAGCCCAGTTTCCTTGGACATCACATTTGTAGTTAAAAATGTGGACCACGTTTCTGGCTTTTTCTTGATTAAAATAAAAAATAAAAAAAGTAAAAATGTGGAGCATGTTTCTGGCTTTTTCTTGATTAAAATAAAAAATAAAAAAAGTAAAAATGTGGAGCACGTTTCTGGCTTTTTCTTGATTAAAATAAAAAAAAAAAGTAAAAATGTGCTCTTGCGGTTACTGTTGATCTTTCCAAATACCCATGAAACAGTACAGCTAAAAGTTGCTGGTTCTTTGAAAATGCTGAACATTATTCTGGGTAAAGTGTCAATCATGATTTAGCAGTAAAAGTATGTGAGTCAGGCTGACGGAAAGAGCAAACACGACAAAAGTAAATTCAACATTTTCTCACAAAATAACCCTTTATATGCACTGTACATTGTCACCTGGTAAAACCTCAGAGTAAAAGAGATAAAGGTTTGTGATTTAAGTTGGAGAATGAAGATATAAAATCTACCTCACAACCATAGCAAAAGCTACTTTTGCTCATGCAGAAAAACATACTGTATACACTTTGATATGTGTGTATGGGTGGTGATAAACAATAGCTATTAACAGGCCAGCCTTCCCCCTGAGATGCATCTTTTTGCTTCATAGTGAGATCAATCCGAATCCAAGAGCATAAATAGAAAAACTGCTTGCATCACCAGCTTGGAGCCACGAGCGGAGTGGGAAAAAAAAAAAAAAAAAACTGGGTCAGATTACTTGCAGTTTGCTTTTCCTACTTACGTATTCCTCCTTCCTCCTCGTTTCATATATGTGAAAAGCCTGAGTAAGCATTCCTATCCCTCGCAGCCTAACCTCTCTCTCGCACTGCTGGGCTGTGTTTATTGGGAACAGGGAGCACGGGGGATCGCTGTGCTGTTTTCTCCGCTCTGCTCCACTGAGAAACACGCACTGCCGGATTCAGTGTGCTCGCGAGCAAAGCGGACGGCTGTCAATGTCCTTTAAACCCGTGTTACATTCATAATCCTCCCTTCCCGAACGTGGCATCTTTCATAGCACCTTTGGGATTCAGGTGTCGGGCTTCATTGTCAGACAGACAGACAGACAGACAGACAGACAGACAGGACAGGACAGCTGGGTGTCACTTGACAAAATTTCCCATGGGCCAGATTGATGGATCTGATCTGACTCCATGAGGCGAGACAAGGCTTTCAAATTATCCCTCGCAGCACATTCACACAGTGTTGTAAAAGTACACTTGATGGCTTTTAGTTTCCGCGTTCCATGCCACTGAGAAAACCAGTAAAGATGACAATCACTGTCAAATACTGACTGACTCAGCTATGCAATGGAGCGCTAATATGGTCATCTTCAATGGACTGTCATGTATTGTTGTGTTTTATGTGACTAACATCTTTGGGTACTGTCAGGAAAACATAACAGCAGAGTAAGAAACAACAGCTGAGGAGCACAAAGAACAGTATTTTAGGTGTCTACCAATATATAACTATAACTCCAAATGTCCTGACATTTAAGAATATTCATGGTCATTTATCCAACTATAGAAGGACCAATGGACTCTTCCTTTAAGAATGTCTACTGTACAGTCTCTTCTAATTTCATGTAATGCATCTTCAAATGAACGTAGATGATATATTATGTCACTAATAAGGTTTGCACTACAGCAGGAAACTTTATGCTCAGCATTAACTGGAGCATTAAGGGATTTGGGTTGCGTCAGTAATAGCATCATTTTCTACAAAACTATTATTCTTGGAGGGTTCGCTAACGCCAATTCTATGATCATACTCACTCAGTTGCATTAATTCACACCTAACTGCCCAATTAGTCTTATCTATAATTGCCTTATTGTAAAGCACTTTGTAACTATTCATAATTTAGCTAAAAGCTAATATTTATTATTCTTATTATATTATCTGTGGGCCACATGAAGTGCTCCTCCATTGGAGCAGTTGAGAATTAAGAGTTTTGCTCCAGGGCATCTCAGCGGAGGTAATGAGGGAGGCATAAGTGCCGCTCCTCCAGAACCTCCAGAAATCTCTGTGGATGTATACATTTTTCTTCCTTTCATAAAAACAAATTGCAAATACTTGAACCCTAGTCCCCACCTGTCAACAGCTGCAATGTGACCCCTCTATTATTTACAAAAATACTCAGCTATCAACACATTAAAATGAAAACAACACCATTAATCCTACAAATTATCCTAAGGCCATGATGCTACCACCACACATAGATAACCTCTGTGCTTACGAGGCCGTAACTTTCTTCTTTGGTCTGACAAACTCCGAACACATATTTATTCTTACTTCGCACAGACTTTGATATAGGCCACGCAGATGTATTGGAATGGCTTTGATAGGAACATATAGGCAAAAGCTGCTGCAGCACAGTTACAAGTTTCTTCCATTCAGCACCCAACAGTACAATCCTGTAACAATGTCTATTGAAAGCACTGTGCACATCCTCTCACATCTTACCTCCACAACTAACCTGACAGCTGACCTTATAGCGACTCCAACAAACTCTTACTCACCTTTCCGGCAGCAGTTTGTCTGAATAGAGACCATGAGCAGCATAGCAGAAGGAAACAGAGGTTCTGTTCACTGCGATGGATACAGCTGCCCAAGAGTGTTTTTATCTGACAAATCACATAATCACAGAGGACGGTCTAACGGAAGCAACTCTGACTGCGTGTCACCAGGAAAGGAAGAGGCAATGATGCCAGCTGTGTTTAAATCTGAATCAGGTGTCGAGAAAAAAACTGTTTACAGTGACAAGCTAAATTCAATTAGGCTGTTTGTTTCACTCTCAACCTGAATGTCAGACAGACATAAATTCCAGCTGTAATGGTAGACATTTAATGAATCTGCAGCAAGCAATCACCGCGCCCTGCAGCAGAGGACAGATAAGAAGGCTCTCACTTCACAGAGGGGAAAAGCAGCTCCTGTACAACAAAAAAGTCAGAGACAACAGCTTCCATTAATGTTAACAGAATAATGTGGACACATACCGGAGAGATACAGTACCATAGAGCAGTCGATCCTTAAAAACAATTACCCACAACAGGACCCTCGGGTGCAGACGTTCTAATTGGAAAGCTCATGGACTCTAACTTACAATAGAGGCACGGAGATAACAGCCGTATTTTCCCAGTTACATCCCCCCATCAAGCATTCCCAAACATCAGCTATTCAAATGTAATGAACATCATGGTGATTCTCAGTGTTTAGGAGCAATTGCTTTACATTTAACCGTGTAAACAAGGTTCATGTGCTGCATGCCAAAATACCGATCTGAAAGAACTGACAGCAGAGCTGCAATGATTAGCTGATTAGTTAGTTAGCAACTAAATATTAAAATAATCTGCAACTACTCTGATAATTGATTAAGGCTTTGGGAAACAGTATGTTTTATAATTTTCTGATATTTTATGGATCAAACAACTAATGACTGACAGACAAATCAAAAATGAGACTGTTCATCTGTATTTAACAGAAAGAAATGTGCAGTGCAGCTTCAGAAATCCGATTCTTGACTTTCCCCTCACATATTATTAAAAATAAAAATAAATTTAGACTTTATTGATAGTTTGAGAAAACTTCAGTCAAAACTCCAAGACACATGCCGCAACTAAAAAACATCATCCCATTGTCTTCAATTCTTAGTCTGCCCACGCTCGTCTTTATGACATGAATCTCAGTTGCTGTCTAGATTTCGATTTAGCAGTGGTTGGACACGATTAATTCAGCAAAACCAGACCAAAAAACAAAATGAAATATATGAACTGTAACTAAGAGTAACAATAACGTGTTGGCACTACTACAAGGACACACACTTTTTTCAGTTCTGTGTAGTGCTCGCCCCAACAACCTCCACCAAGAAGATAATGCAGCCTTTATTTAGCCTCAGAGACAAAATCTGGTTAAAAATACAGTTTTAAAACTACTAAACTACACAAGAGGAAATTGTGAATAAAGACATTCTGGTAGGTCTTTGGGGTTGACTTATTCACTCACGATTAGTGTCTGTTGTGTTAAGGCCAAAACACATTCGGGCAGAGAGGAAAGCAGTCACAGAAGGCACAGAAAAGATGCATATCAGCTGTGTATCTCAGCCAACAGCTCCAATATTAACTTGCAGAAGCCCTGGCTGTTTATCTGCATGCACTGTTCATTTAAATGGAACAGTCACTGTGGGAAGAAGGTTTTACTGGCCTTCACAAAATTGCATCTCTTACTCATTTGTCACAGAATACATAAGACTGGATGTGTAGGCTGTTGCACATTTTACCCAATGGTTTTGATAAAAAAAAAAAAAAACACCTCAAAGAAAGCCAAAAAAGTAGAATATTTAGGACATTAGAATTTATTTAAGCCTTCATACTGTAGATAAATAATTGGTGTTATACTGCTTATTCTATAATGCCCACAAATAACCTAAGCACGATTACGATTTAGCAATAATTATATAACAGGCTCTGTGAAGGAATTGAGATTTCACACTGAATGATTAAAAACAGAAGAATAAGCACAGACATTTCATAAGAACATGTAGTCCATATACAAGGCTTTCTGTTAATCCCCAGGATAAGGGCAGAGTGCCAGACTAGATAGCCAGCTCCGCACAGAACTATAGCCTGAAGAATAAAGAAGTACTGGGGTGAGAGAAAAGAGCAAGGCAAGACAGAGAGTGAGAGGAAGACAAGCGAGAGAGTCCAATTCACAGTACGCCAAGATGGGCTGTATTTTTGTTTTTTCCCGTTCGTCTCGGTCAAAGCGCACACTGAACAAAAGGTGGTAAATGCTGATGAGACCAACCAGCCCGACCATGTTTCAGCTCGGTTGTTTGGTGAGGAGGAAGATGAATGGTGAGATTTTTTTACTCCAATACGACGGCATATTAAGCGTTTTAAGATCAAGATGACATATTTTCCCTCACATCAGTATCATTTGATTAGATAATCATACTTTATGAATGTTTACTCACAGATGTAGAGCGAAAAAATGTTATGTAAGCATGCCATTACCAAGGCTGAGGTGTTTTCAAAAGGCACGGCAGCTGTAAACACCATGAATACATCACCAGCAGTCATGGCATGTGTGCGTATATGTGTGTTTTTATGCACGCGTGTGTCTCACAGCCCTTTTTTCGAATAAATTCCCAAACAATAAAACCTTGCACCGAATGTGGAAAGCTCATTTAATCTTATTTTTCTAAGTGCCACTTATGTTCAGGCCACAACAAAATCAACTGAAGTCGTGTTGGCTGAGCCGTGAGGGGGCAGTTGCATTGCAATTTGATGAGGTGATGAATGTCAAGTATGGTAATTTACTGTAGCTGCACACACTGTTTATTGAGAAAAGTTGACACTGGAGAACTTCCACGGCGTGAAAGCATCTATTATTTAATTAGGGGAAATTTGAGTTCTGGTGGGTGGTCAGGGTTCATTGCAAACAAACAAGCCATCACTGGCAGTTTACAGTCAGCGAGGTGGCAGTAAGACACAGGGAGTGGGTATCAAGACAGTGATATAGGTTTACATTGTGTACTGACTTTTAGTTTCATGGGATCAAAACAGCATTTAGATATACTAAACTGTAGAGTAGGCAAGTGTTATATCAATTTGAAACACCACCCGAGCACTGTCTGTCTATCAGAGGCAGAGAAACACATTTCAGCAAACTGACTGAAAGTAAAGCGTCATTTCAGACGTCCCAAATTAACTTCTAATTAACATTTAGATGCTTTTTGCATAATTCCATGGAAGTGTAATGAAAGAACTGAAGACAAAACTGCCCTTGGAACTGATGGTACTACTGTAATATCTCAGTCATTAGCTTGAAAAAGGCTTTGAATTCGCCTTTATAACGCAGCTCATTATACTGCTGATTATGCCTGAGTGGATATATACTGGCCCTGCATGAATTACAAAAAACTGAGAAAGAATCAGCTGCCTTTGCAGCAATACAACAAATGTACATTTGTTTAAGTGTCTTAATATGGTGAACGCTCTCTCAGCATTAGCCTCAGAGGCCTCTACATTATTACTTAAACCAACTGGCTATGAGGCGTGACGCCCATGTCAAGGACAAGCCACAAGCCTTCTCCATTAAAGAGATCGACGCAGCTTCATGAAAACTCATCTTTTTGCTTTACTTGGACAGCTTCTGTCTCTCTTCTGATTGCCAATGCGAACGCCTGGCTTAGCAGTCCAATCGAGCAAGCTAACATCATCAGACGTCAGCACAAACGCTGTTTCAATCACTTCTAATTCTTCAGCAAAGAACAGGCTTTGAGAAAGCGTGTTAGCTGTCTCCGTGAAACTAACAAGCTGCTGTCAACTGACCAAGCTAACATCGTCAGGTTCTAACCGCCACCAAAGCAGGCTGGCTTCCATACTAGCTACGTCTAACACTGGCCTGCCCCAAACGCTGAATATTTAAATAGGGCACCATGAATCATGTCAAGCCAAACAACATCTCTGTGACCCAGGGGACCCCCATGTCAACGGATCAATCAAGTTAATGGATGGATCTGATTGGCAAAGGTGTCACAACAACTTTCCATTAAATCATTATGCTGCTAATGTATGAAATGATGGTTAAAATGTAAATGAACGACAGTGTGATGGTGGCGATATGACTGTTATGAGATAGGTAACTTAATGTTTTATGGAGTGTAGCCGGTAAATGAGACAGATGAAGTGTCTATTTCACCCTGAGATCCTCTAGATGACCAGAAATAACTCTAGGGTTGGCAGGCAGGAGCACACTGTATCCAGCTCACTGACGTCACACTGGATAAATTTTGGAAATGACGTTGAACTTTTTTCAAAGAGCTCTTGGTGCCACTTGGGATCAACCAGTTTAAAAGCTCCGCAAATCAATTTTGTGAGTCCTGACGAGACAATGGTGCAATCAGCCCATCAGCCCAGGTCTAAAGCTTCACCAGGGTCATGGTGTGAAGTCTAAATATCCTGAGCTGTCAGGAGAATATAGAAGTCAAACATTTTACCCAAGAAGAAAATCTGCACCTTATCAAAGTGTTGCACAGAGAATGAACTGCTTTTTCTTTGGAACCGGGGGACATCTGAAAGCAGTGCCGAGCGATAAGGTGTATTTGGCTCTAAATGAGTTTTGGTGTGTGGATGGGAAGGCAGCAAGTTTTCTGTTTGTCTCGGGGGGTTGGATTGGACTGCTTTGCTTTTAGCTCGAGACCATGAGAAAGTGAGAAACTGAGAAATCAGGGATCATCTTCCAGGAAAACAAACGACGAACAGATTCAACCAATTAATGCCTCTTCTCTCTGTGAGCAACAGTAGCTTACATGCAATACAAGGGAACTACATTTTTTCAGCAGTAATCAGTGTGATTTTCTTGCTGCTCCTGACAAACTGCCCAACGTTACAAGCAATTTTACTCTAATGAATCTCGGGTGCCAGGAACAACAGGCTGTACTTGCTCTTGGAAATATACGCTTCCCAAGAAATTTAGTAATGATGCCAGCATGAGAGAGATGACAAGTGGTGGGAGTGAATGGTTTTGAGAGATACAGAATAGTAAAATTTATTTCACACCATGGGCCCCATTCATCAAGGTGTCCTGCGTTACACAGCCTGTAATATACTCACCATGTCCTCCCATGTGTGCACCATGGCACACCAGCTGCAATAAGATATGGAGTCTTTTTATACTTGTAGGAGTCTGACCACCAATTTATATTAGAAGCTGAGTCAACATGTAGTGAAATTTACATGAATGGTTTGGTTTGTACAACAATTCAGCAGCCTCCGCTGAGCCTATAGCATACTTTTAGAAGTATCCAGACCATAGGTGTTCAAAGGTGCATATGGTCTCCAGACCAGGCTAATCAGAGAGGAAAGTAAAAGGCCCACATCATATAACACTCAACCTGGAATGAAACTGCAGAGTGTTGCACCGATTTCCAAGCATGTTAGCGTGTCTAATGTAACGAAAAAATAGCACCCAGAGTGTGACAGGCCATATGAAATCTCATGACCACATACGAATGCACAAGGGAACCCCCCACTGTATGCAGAAACACTGATGTGAAAGCTTTGAGAATTAATTGAAAACTGCCATGTAACAAATACTGCTAAATCAGCACAACAGTACGTTGAGGAGCACTGCTCACGGTCGGTTATGGTGCCTCAGGCAGAATACATCCCATGCTGTGCTGTGTTCCCTTTAGTTTAAACAGCAGTGGCCCATTTGTTTGAACCCATTTCTAAAATGCGCCTCAGGTATATTGCTGTGGAACCAAGAACTTCGACTGAGAGAAAATGGACATGCACCATTATATGAAATATTTCCCAGGGCGCTTGTTACCCATATACAACATGTTACCTAAGAACAGCCTCTACGTCTACTTGCAGAGCGAGAGTTATCAGTAAATTGCAAGTGGATTTCACACTAGAGCTGGATGTGCCACTTTCAACTGAAATACAAATTAACTTGGATTATTTATTATTTCTATTTGACATGACTTAATGTCTTAACAAGCTGTGAGAAGTGAAGTCGCTGACCTTCAGGCTACAATCACAACCGGTGCTTGCAAATTTAGTAAGGTAACACTCTGTGGGCTGACCAGCTACAAAATAAAATCTATGAATAGCAACATCTGAAATATTTTCACTCCAAAGATTCCTGTTGCTAAAATGACCAACAGATTGTGAAACAGAAAGAGTCTTTCTATAGATTAACCTAGTTATGTGCATCATATAATTTTAGCATAAAATCATTGCTTTAACTTTACACCTTAAAATTAATTCTTCTCAAAACATGACTTACCAGCAGGTTTTTTTTTGATTATTAACTTTTGAATGTAATGATAATATTGTGCATAATCTTAATAACAGAGAAACAATGAAACTATTAATCAATTAGTTGATCAACATACAATTACTCAATTTGCTTACTCAAAAATACAACAATATGTTTTAGTAATTTATCAAACAAAACTGTCAAACACTCAAACTAGTTCCAGTTCCCAAAAGATGAGAAGCAAATTATAGACTGAACAATTAATCAATTAATAAAAAGAATTTAAAAATTCAACTTTTTCATGAAAATTATTGTTGGTTGTAGCTCAATCCTCAAAACAAAATCTTAATTCACAGTTGGGCCATTTCTAATACTGAAGAATCTGAGAAAATATTACAGGCCAAATTAGTTTTATTTATCCCTGAGGGGAATCAGCAGCAGGGAACGATGAAGAATGAGAGAGATACTGCAACAGGCAGTAAATCGCTCTGTGTCATCTCGGTCATAGTACGGAGGAGGAAGCTTGCTTCATTATAAGGAGTCTTCAAAAAGGCTCGTCCAACAGCCTACAGGTCTGTGACTGAGCTGTTAATGATTAAGTTAAGGATAAAATAGTTCACAACATCTGGCTATCTATAGCCTCAGTCCAACTGGAGCTACTGGCAGACAGCCCCCCCCCGTAGACTTAATCAAAAACTTGAAACTTGGAGGAGGAGGCTGGAGGCTGCTTAAATACCAAGAGATTGAGAGTGGACTTTAACTATTTTTTGGGGGATGACAGTGACATGAGAGTGACAGGAAAATTGGGGGGGATAACATGCAGCAAAAGGCCACAGGTCGGAATCAAACCCTGGGCTGCAGCGGCAAGG
Source organism: Sciaenops ocellatus (assembly GCA_033000465.1). Taxonomy (NCBI): domain Eukaryota; kingdom Metazoa; phylum Chordata; class Actinopteri; family Sciaenidae; genus Sciaenops; species Sciaenops ocellatus. Next base: position 15,039,243 of record CP136873.1, read on the forward strand.
ACTGCTCTTTGTACATGGGGCGCACACAAGCATCATCAGCTTTTATCCGTCACTGGAGTCAAAAATTAATTCGAAAAGGTTTATATGAAATAGCGACAGCTACTTAGTAGGTCAGGGGCATTTTCCTGCTTCTGTGTTTTATTCATGCTTAATCGGCTCTCAGACTAAAGCACCTCTTTGATATCGCACAGTGGATGCAGTCAAAAAAAAATGGCAGGACTTCATGCTCTGCTGCCCCGCTGCACATGTATCCTTTGATTAATTAGAGGGCACAATTAAATCACTAAAAAAAGTCAAAGAAGACCAGTTCTTATTTCAGAAAGGATCAGGCGCTGTGGCGAATCACTGCAGGGTTGTCCGGCGGTGTGGGGGGTGTGAGAGGTGACTGCTGGGGGCGTGTCTATATGTGCTGAATGTAACCGCTGTAAAACAATCAGGGAATAGCTTTTTATTTCGCCGATTAACCGGCTTTCTTGACGCCGGCGTCCCTCACTCTCATTCACTGCCTATGTCCCTCAACCAATGCTTTCTCTCTCCCTCTCTGTCTCAAACCATCGGACACAAACCAAAGAAAACTTCTTCGTGTCACTATTTTGCAAGATAATTGTGAGCCATACTCAGATTTAGAAGCTCTTTACATGAAATAAACAAAGCCAGAACACAATAGATAGAGTATCAGCGTTTAGTCCATGAATCCACCTGGATCACGCTCAGTTTCAGACATTTCAGGCTGACTGTGGAGAGGTTTGACCGGTGTCATCGTCTGATTGGTGGCTGATTGCGGCCTTAGACTGTCTATGGAGAAGCACTGCATATATGCATGAATGTTTTCCACTAGAGCAGAAGTTTAAAAAATCTGCACTGTCTTACAGTAAAGGTTTCTTTTTTAAGATTTGAGAATTTTTTTCAATCTTCCCAGACTGACACTTGGAACACAGGTTTGTCTATCGACAAATACTGTGTGTGTGGCTGTTGTACAAGCAGCTTTACACATAAGAAATACAGGTTTGATCATGCATGAAGTGCCGAAAACAAATCAGGCCACCTCGGGTCCGAACAATGTCCAACAAACAGGGTCAAAGAAGATAAAACACATTTTAAATTTCACACTTTGCTGACTGACAACCTGAATGGAAAACTTTACAACCCATTTGCCTCCTCCATCACCCCCGCTCTGGCGATGTTATAATGACATGCTCGCTCAAGCTGACACGTTTCACACTTTCATTTTCACTCGGAAATAAATACACTCCAGAGGTACACGGTGCAGGAAGGAGGAGTGATGGAGCATCTGAATGTGTGTCAGCTCGAAACACAGGAAATTAAAAGTGAGGAGAGCTGATAACGGCAGATGTGTTTGAGCAGTGAATGGGTCCAATCGCTGTAAAAGTCATGACATAAAATGTGATGTAATACATTTGGCAATCGAAGGAGAACGCATTGAAAGGAAAACAATTAATGGCGAGATGAAAAGACAGTAATTAATGAAAGCTTTGTAAACCTATACTGCTATATTGTACAGTTGACATCTCAACAACTCAACATCAGCAGACAAACAACACAAACCTAACCGTGCAGTCAAGGCAGGGCAAACATAATTGAAATTTTATTTGAATGTCATTTCAACTGTCTCGAAGAAAGCATGGCAGCTAACTGTTTCAAACCATTTCTAAAGTATTTCTACATGTTTTGCTGTCTAAGCAACATCAATCAGTTGAACCAGTTGACTAGGACACTGCCTTCCACTACATGCACAGCAAGTGTGCATCTGTAGACACATTCATTTGTGATTATCTTGCTAGTAAAAGAGAAGCAGTACTTAGGAGTAAATCCCAGAGTTGTGCATCACTTGGCACCAAAAAACATCCACACACGCTAATCCTCAACTGGAAGCCTTTGTTTGTTGTTTGGCTTCGACTCCATAATTAGTCTGTCTGCACTGGAGTTTAGTGCTGTGCAATCCCTCGCGATGTAAAACTACTTTTTATAAAACATACCCAAAGACAAATGGGAGCAACTAGAGCCAAAGCCAATGGAATAAATACATAAACTTAATCACTTCATAAACGACGCGTAATCCACCCTGGATAAGACCCCATCTTGGGTGACATTTTAAACCACTTTACAAAGACATCAGAATCCGTGTTTGAGCCAGGACTGTCTGGAAGGAGGCCAAATGGATCCATTAGTGCTTTTCTGAGGGTCACTTCTCCATCCAAGGGGGACAATAAACAATATTGTGAAAACTCTGCACCGATGAGTGCTACAAAAATAGTACTCAAATTATACAAGCCTTTTATAATGCACATAAAGATGTTTTTTTGTTTTAAGTGGTGACTGTCATTATTACCATAAGTAGACAAATACACAGTGAAACTGTTGGTGAGTTGTAATTGAAGCTGAAGATATCAGACATCTAAATCATACGAAGCCTGTTACCGGTATTGATTTCACCCTTAGTTTTATGGGTGACAGTAGGGTGCAGGAAGGTTGTGGTGATTGGGCGTTTTCTGGCTTAAGGTCGTCATTGTCGCAGTGCCTCGCGTATGATTTGAGCACGACAGTTTAAACTTGTAAAGCGAATGTACAGTAAACGTTGCTAGCATGCCTGCGTGTCCAAGAAAATAATGCTGGACATGTTTATCTGTCAGTAACCTTTATTAGACAAGAAAAACAAGACTAGAGGGGGAAATGTCTCTCCAGGTGACCCAGCCTGACTCCTCTGGGCCTCCGTAGACTGACTCCATTTTAAGAAAAATTAAGATTTGAATGTGAAACCACCAAAAAATCTGTGTCGATGCCAAAACTCTCAGACATGAAAACATATTTCCTACATATGCCTTGTTCGATGACCATTCAGTGTCGCGGTTCCTAGCAGGGAAGATTATCAATTATTCATACTGTTCATATTACTTTAAGAAAACTTAATTTGAGAAACCTTCTATTTGAAGGCTGAAATTTTATGGCCTAATACTTCTACTGACCGATGCCTGATGTACGAGACACGCGATGAAACACAGGCATGAAAATGTCTGGATGTCTGTAATGTGAGAAACTTTTAAAGTAAGGCACATCAAACCATTTCAACCTGACAAGCACACTACAGCAATGGCCTGGAACTGTGACTGCACTGCCTCAACTGCGATGCGAGGAGAGTTTCTGTGAGTTCATCCACTATGCAAACCTCCTTGTTAAATCTTAAAATTTGTTAGAGCCTTAAGTGCCACTGCTCACCATAAATCATTCACATCAATCCAGACTAACAGCTAATGAATACCAACACATCCACAAGTAGGCCAGCTTGCTGGCAATCTTCCTCATTTCTGAGTCACACAGATATGTCGAATTTGTATTAAAGCAATTCAGTGTCAAAAAGCACAAACAGCAGCACAATAGGCAGAAAGTTAAGACAGTTTGGGGATAAGACAATTCAAGGCTGCTGTTGATTAAACAAGGTCAGTAAGTGGTTCCTTTTGTTCAGCGGCTAATTAGAGGAGACAGTAATGGAAGGGTTTAAAACACATTAGCAATGCCTCTGCCCTGCATCATACCTAATTCCCAAATACACTCATTGTTTTTATGTGCCAGGAGAGCTTTGTGAGGTTCAACAAACGATGCATCAGCTCAAGACGCATCCAAAAAATTTTTTTTTGAAAGTTATTCAGTTGAAATTAAAGTGAAGAATGGTGTGGTTCTTATAAAACAAGCAAATTGGGCAAGGAACAGGATTTAAGCTCAGACTTCTTAAAGCAGTGTCCTTGTTCTGTGCTGCCTGTATTTGAAAGCCGACCCTGTTAAATGTATCGTGACAAATCTTCAACTGTGTGTGAGGCTATTAAAGCTATAGAACATTGAACTGACATTTGAATTCTCCATACAAACTATAAGGGCACTGCAGCTATGCTGCATATTTTTCAAAAGGATAAAATCATTTTTGTGGAGACGGTGTCTAACCATTGAGCTGGAAGCCAGTTGGCTTAGCTTGTCATATTTATCACAAAGTTCTTTTCAAACATAAACTGTATTCAGTTGTACAGGTACCTCCTGACAATAAAGTGGAATCTTGTCTCCTGGATGTCAAGGTATCTGCACAGATTTTGAAACCAAATTGAATGTTTTCTAAGACCTCAACAAATAAAGCGTGATACACTTTCCAGATGGAACGAATGCACAATGGGGTTTGTATAATACTTTTAGATTTTATAATAATAATCAAAATGTTTAACACACCTCTTTGGGTTTAGACGGAACACAGACAAATCCAAGTTGAGAGTGAGACTCAACAACAAGATGAACAAAAATGGTGCCATTCCAATGTTAAAGACACAGTACCTTTTAATCCCATTATTGCAGAGTTAAATATAGATTTAAAAAATCACTTAAGGCAATACACAGGATTTAAACATTCAGGAATAAGAAATCATAATGAGGCGGTGGGGGGTGCATTGAATGTTTTGGATAATGTTGCTTTGCTTTTTGTAACACAAATGGCCTATTTCTCTTCACCTGATTGGCCTTTGACCTTTAAAGACCTCCCAGGATGTAGACTTAAGATGTTTATGTCACATTATTCTCCATCTATCAAAATAAGATGTAATTATATCAGCGCCTCTTCTAAATCATCATCTGAAGAGCATTCACTTTAGCAAATTAAAGCATTGATTAGCTTTAGCTTGCACACTACAGTCAAAAAAGCTTGTTTGCTTCAATGATCTCGTCTTAAATCGCCAATATAAAGTTACACACAACACAAGATCAGAAAATAACACTGCATCATGACAAAATGTTTGGTCTCCTTTGCTTCTAATTGAGAAGATTATAAAATGAGGACAAAAATGGCCTTGCTGACTGGAGAACAACGGATTTAAAATTTAAATACGTAACGTTAAATCCTGTGGGTTCTCATGAGTCTGGGAATCGTCTCAAAATGTGAGACTTTTTATCATTAAAATGCGACTTTGAGACATTTTATGACCTCAGATTAAAGACCTTTAAAGACTTAAGGGTCCGCTGATACCCTTGTATGTGCCACAAACTTGATGCCTGGAGTGTGCAATGAGGCAGAAAACTGATTTATCAAAATAAAGAACTTTAAAATAACAAACAAACAAAACATCAGCCCAAGGCAGATTCTTGTTAACCCAGCGTGTGTCCATGGCTTTCAAAAAGACAGCATGTAATTATTCAAGTGAAATGATTTGTGGGGCTCACAAGGAGTTCGCTGGGTAGAGCGCACACCACATATGAGGGCTGAATCCTTATCGGGGCTGGGTTCAAATTCGCCTAATTATTTTAATTAGCCTAACTGTGGTCCTTGGGACGCACACTGCTGCTTAATTTTTAGAAAACCAGATTGTTCCTTGCTTTAATCTGACAGTGTGGGTGTAAATTCTTCTATGCTTAGCATGATGGGTCTCAATTGGGACAAAAAAAAGATAATTAAATATAACCAAGACGTGATAATTTGCAAGCATGTTAGTTGCCTGACTGTATCCGAAATGCATACAAGGTAACTAATCCATCATGTGAATGCGGATACGGCTGCGTTTCCAGTGCTACCTTTGTGTCTGTAAATGGATTACAGTGGAAAGCTTGAAAAGAACATAAATAAGAGCAACGTTGTTTTCACTTCAGACGGACACAAGAGAGAAAGCCAGGAGCGAATACTGAATAATGCTGAGAACAAAACAGAGACGTTCACATCACTACAGTATCTTAGCAACGGATGTATGTCTATTTTGTGCCAAATATAAGAAAGTGGTGAAGCCAGCGACGGGGACTGACAGAACGGCAACTATTAAGCCAGCTCCCGAGGGAGTGAAGGTCCCACAGAGTCATGACTAAATCAGGAAGCGGCTATATGGTTTCTTGTATGAATCTTAAATTGCCTCTAATGGCCTCCAGGGCCACAATAAAGAAATTCTTTTCTCTGTGAGACAGGAAAATCACATTAATGCAGTCTGACAGACAGTTAGAGGATAATGTTACTTCGTTTTTCCTTTATATAACTCCAGTAGAGCTTATAACCTATGTTAATACTGACAGAATACACGATGTACTTGTACTTGTCATTGTGAATTTAAGGTAAGCTCTCACTAGAGTCAGATGAAGTTTTAAACTTCTCTTCTTCAACATTTGATAAATGTTTTGATGTGAAAATGTGTTTGGAAATGTACTTTTAACACACAAATGGTGACTTACATATTCTTACATATGCTAACATATTCTCACTTCTTGTTTTTATGATATTTTAATATTATTTTGCTGTTGTTAAAAAGGGGCACTTTTACACATTAAAGTTCATCGTACTTTAACCTTCATGATGGAACATGTAGCCTGCGTTACAAACTCTGGGTGAGGGGTTTGAAAGAAGCGGGCATATAGGAGGCAAGAAACGGTGTGAAGAAAAACACTATTAGGCGGAATGATGGGAAATGTAGGATCCAGCATTTCTGGAGCTTGATCCAGATAAAAGTTTGGACTGTGCTGCTTCAATTTTGACCATTCTTTTTTAAAATTGTTACTTTAAAGAAATGTAATACATTGTAACACGAAACATAAGTATTAATACAAAACTCATTTGTCCTTCATTCCAGGCTGTAAGAGGATGCATAATATAAAGAAATTATATTTTTAGTTTGAGTATTCCTTTAGGAAAACATGGTGGTTCATCTTGTACAAGGTATCTTACAAGCATGTCTTTCTTTCCTGCTTTTAAATCTTTAATTTTTATGTTGCTTTCACAGTATGTAAGGACTTCAGTTCTTTTGTAGTTCATTTATTTATACAGGGTTCCTATAGTGAAGTGAGTTAGCGCAGAACTAAGGCAGGAGATAGAAGTGGCTAGTTGTGAACTAGATGCTGCGTTACCAACTTAGCGCATGTTGAACATGCGAACGATTTTTTTTTTTAGAAGGAAGAACCAAAGGCAATTTCTTGTTTTTTTTTTAAAGAGACTTATCAGAAAGACTATTAAATGTGAATTAAACATTCTTTACAACATACAACCAGAAAATAGTTGTTGGAGCATCATTGTGGTTGAAAATATAAAGAGAAGAGAAACACAGAGGTAAGCTGTCATTTTATGAGACTATGTCCCTGGTGTATTTCTGCAGAAGGACCTAACTCCTAATTTGAAAGGACAATACTTCCTGAATGAACAAACATACATTGTTCTCCTTGTGCATCAGGCTGTCTCATCATGTACCGCTCCCCTGCACCACTGCACCAACTTGAGTTGGACTTCCAGAGTTTTCAACAACACCAACGACTAAACAACACGGCGGACGGTGTATTTCAGGCTTGACTCATTACCAGCAGGTGTCAGATCAGGTGACAGACGGACTGACATATCCAAAAGAGGGAAGCGAGGAGGAATCATGCTGCTGCCTAATGACGCCTGGGTAGCCATGGATACTGAGCCACAACCACAATCATCCAGGAAAAATATGAGAGGTTTCTGAAAGAACTACTGGTGTAGAAAAAAGCTCTTACAATCAGAGCAGTGAGCGTGAACATGGACAGGAAAACCAAGTCTGGAAGAAGAGGCGCAGTAGTCCAACATTAGGTTCATCAAAGAGGAGCTCAGGACTACAGGCTGTGTTTTTTTGTTGAGTGTGATGGCTCCTCTTGAAACTTGAGTGAATAGATCATTTTCCCAGCAGACATTTGGACTGGTCAAACACAGGCGTAACTAATAACATTATCACCTGCTGCACTGCAATAGTTGCTAGAACATTAACGTAATCAGTTTCACCGATGCTTTTCCTGCTATAGCAAGTACATCCGATTTTTAAGTTAGAAGTATAGAGTATTCTCAAAAATTCCAACAATGGAACAAAAAGTCTGAAAGCTGAAATCGCAATTTTTTGCCCAGTGTAGAGTCAATTATGGAGCATCTGCTACAAAATGAAAGTGGCGAGTGATTTTGGAGACATCGTTAGAATCTGATTCATTCGGGAACAATAAAGAAACGATAGTACTCTGATGCAAGCAAGCCTATCAAGAGTCAAAATGCAAATTTGGACTGAGTATTGCGAGTGAAGAAAAGAGAAACTGGTGATGCTCATCAAGCACATGCCTGAAAATAAAAAAAGCCTATCTCACTCTTGAGTTCACTTTCTGCATAGCGAGGGAACACCTTGTGTCTTTATGTGTAAAGGATTTGGCGGTTTGAGCAAATTTTGATTTTGATTTTTCATGTACACACCACAAACTAATGAGAAACAGTCGTAATAAAAGAAACATGCAGCCCATGTTCTTGATTATGTTTTTCTCCCTTTGGCTTCTTGTGTTATTGGTTTCTCCAGCGTTGGTGCTGTAAATTGGCTGTGAAAGTTTTTCAGCTTTAATTATTGAGGGATGACAAGATAAGGAAACCTCTGATTGTATCAGAGGTTTCCTTATTTATATATCATAGATTTTCTATTTTTGATCTGACAGTCTGATAGCTGAATACTATATTAATGGTGCTGTAATGTTTTATGTATGATGAATTGACATTTTATAATCTTTACTACAGTACTTTTTCACTATGGCAAGGTGAGTGTGTGTGTGTTCATTCACCGGTTGAAGTTCTGTTGTCCTCTCATTGGATATCTGAGGCAGTGTGTATGTATATATATGGATCTGTTGCCCATATACCCAAAGAATGCTGAAAAGTTGTAAATTAAACATACCAGCAGTAAGCGAGACAGTGTGTTTTTCTCATTTCAAATTCAAGTTGTGCTTTCCTCCGATGTTCCTATCGCATATTCAGGTAGGCAAAGACTTTTTCAATATTTTCAGGGCCCTTCACTCATAAATAATAGGAAATAAAAAGTTGGCCATCCCACACTCAGAGAGCAACACATTATCTTGCCTCTCCAGACAACACTAAAGCACTGATAAAGAACCATCCTCTATAAAGCCACCACAGATGTCAGGTGTGCCATATTTAATGATGAATGATATGCACACATTAGTAACTGTAGAAATGCAAATTATGTTACAGGAAACATCGAATGAATGCACAGACAAATCTTACAAACAAAATAATCAACAACAGCGAAATAATCTGCCAGTAGAGCTTCAATCTAACAGCTCGGCTCAACCCAGGCCCGTCTTTCAGCACTAAAACACTCTCATCTGTTCTGAACCCTTCGACTGCCTGCTGTCTGTTTGAAATTTGTCTCCATGGCAACGGACAAGACCGTCTGGCTTCAGCATGGCCACGCTGATTAAGTGCTGTGTTATGACAACAGTCATTGGAGAAGTAAGACCTGAAAATATACAGTGCATTTGCAATTTCTCAGCGCATTTCTCAATGGAGTTAGATTCTTGCCAACTGCAATTTAAGTTAAGCATCCTCTTCTAGCCCTGAGGTGTTTATGCAAGATGCAGAGGATGAGCAGTGAAAGGGGAGAGTGCCAACAGTAATGCCACTGAGGAAGTGAAGAAAGAAACATATGATATGAGAGAGTTATATGATATCTATACACCACTTTCTACTTACTAAAGCTGCTGAAGTAGTAACACACAGACATAAAAAGGGCCAGAGAAAGTAGAAAAGACGCAAAAGGTGAATGACTACACTAGATAGAAAGGTGGATGGAGTGTCTCACCTTGGCACGCTACCCGGCAGAGTGGGCTCACTGGATGGTGTCTGGATCCTCTCCTCCATGCCAAGCACCTGAGGACCGGGCCCTCCTCTTGCTATCTGTCCAGCTCCTGGCTGTTGCTGCTGTTGCTGCTGCTGCTGCTGCTGCTGCTGCTGTTGTTGCTGTTGCTGTTGCTGTTGCTGCTGCTGTCGCTGCTGCTGCTGCTCTTCCTCTTCATCCTCAACCTCCTCAATACCTGGCTTCTCCTTCCCGCGGCCCTCACTTTCGTTGTCGCTCTCCTCGCCTAAGATGTCGTCCACCTATTTTGAAAAAGAAACAGACACTTCTGTGAGATACTGTTTTAAGCTTTGGACTGGGGCAGTCAAATCCTCCCTCTACTTTCAGCTTTGTTTGTAGTTTACGTAACATTTTCAGCTTTGATTCATATACTGTTTGTCATAACTACCATAAATATCGTAGCTCTTCGCATTTGGCCTACTCTCAAGTGCAGATAAGATTAATTACATTCTCTACTTCCACTGAATACCGACCAGCTTTCATTATTTTGTGGAAGACGGCCAAACTATAAGATAAGTTTTGGCAAATTTCATGAACTAACATTTATTTGTAGGTAATCCTTAAAAAGAAATAATGAAATGTTATATTCAATGAATAATGTCTGCTTAAAGTGTCATAAAGAGGAATCACGTGTATTAGTCCAATCCCTTGATGCATTGCAGATTCCAATTATGCATCTAATTATATCTGGGAAGTGGATTTTCCTTCTAGAAATAATTGGGTTACATACTGTACTGTAATCTTGGAAGGTGATTAAACTTGAAGCTAACAGTTAAGAGTCTCATTTAAGCAACTAGAGACTGACTGACGATAAAAGATTTTTAATACTGATCCTGCATGATGTTTGAGAGTTCAAAGCCAATCCTTTTTTTTTTTTTTTGCATAAGTACACAAGATAAAACTGATGGATAAGGGAGGGATAGTTAGAAATTTGGGAAATAGTCTTACTGGCTTCCTCGCTGAAAATTAATTAACAAAATTGATACCACTCTCACGTCTCATGTCAGCACAGCAAATATGAAGCTAGAGCCAGCGGCTGCTTAGCTTAGCACAAAAATTGGAAACAGCCGTTTGACAACAATCATGTCAAACAGTGCAGAGAGCTTTCGCTTCCAGCATATCATACAGGATAGGATCACAAGGATGGAAGAAGATAAGGACTTCTGCTGCAACTTTACATACCATTGTAAAATGTAACAAGAAATGGGCCTTTCCATGTGGTCATTTTATATAAACTATTAAAGATAAGACAAAGTATACTCTGTCCCCAAGGGGACATTTGATTTGGGCAACAGTGCAACTTAAATACAGTACGTAGCCATAACAAATTGTATAAAGTTGTGGCTATGACAGTATTAGCCTTGCTAACATTATCTCACAATAAAGAAAATAATGTTAACGATAAGTTGGCAATTGGACTCAACTTGTGTTGTAATTGTTGTTGACAAAATGGTAATCTTAGTGAAGTTAAACAAGTAGTCCCAGAGACACAACGTCAGTAAAGTTATACAACTCAAATCTGGAATAACAAACACTCTAAACGTGTGCTACACCGTCTAAGCTCAAACCAAACATCTCCGGTACTGCACCTACCTACTTGAACGCCCTTATACAGGCATATGCTACCTCACGATTGTTGCGCTCCTCCAATGAACGACGCCTGGCTCTGCCACCTGCTCGTTCAAGGCAATCCAAACTCTTCTCGTTTGTTGCTCCCTGTTGGTGGAACTCGCTACCAGTTCCTACCAGAGCAGGGGCGTCCCTCTCCACCTTTAAAAAACTCCTGAAGACCCAGCTCTTCAGAGAGGACCTTCTCTCCTAGCACTACACGACAAATCTACTCCTTAAGAATGGTCACAAGCACTTATTGCTGCACTAACGCTTCTTATCGCGCTATACCTTGATTGTTCCCTTCTCTGTAAGTCGCTTTGGATAAAAGCGTCTGCTAAATGACTAAATGTAAATGCAAACATTATTAAGAGTCAATTCTTGCAGAATGCATTGAACAGCGGTTGATTGATTTTGTCCACCCGCCACTGCAAATGGAATAATGTCTGAGGTAGGGTAATAAACTCATCACATCAACATCAAATTTCGACTATGAGGAAATGATCTTGGAAATACGTAATACACAATATGTTATGTTGTACAAAAATAAGCCAAATATAGTAAATTTAACCTGTCGAGTCGTTACATATCCTGCCAGCTATAGAACGCAAAACTGTCTGCTCGGCCAGCTCATCAATGTTTGTTTTCCTTGAGCAGCTCATACTTTATATTGCCCCGAGGTTACTGACTATTTAGAGCATGTTAACCAATTGGTAATCGTTATATCAATGGAAGTCTGAGGTGAATATTGCCACAGCAAATATGTATCATCTCTTCCACTGTTTCATTAGTAGCTGGGGGGAAAGCTGGGATTAATGTAGTGGGACTCTCTTGGGGCTAGAGCTGGGATCATTACTGGCATCAAGCCAGGCTCATTACAGCCTTTGTTGTTGGTTATTTGGACAGCCAAAGAGTGCCTTGGCAAAGGTAGAAAATAAGAGTGCCTGAGGCAGGGGTGATCTGGAAATAAAAAAGAAGGAACAAAAAACTCTGAAAATGTTAGGTCAGTGTTGGTTGTACTCTGATTCAATTTGCTTGCATCAAATTTAAAAGATAATGACCCTGCAGGGCACCAACAAATTACAGGGTAGGATACAAATAAGACAGGTGTTTTGCTTGTTCCCTAACTGTCATACAATTTAAGATTTCATCTCAACGCAAATTGCCTTTTTACACTAAAATGTTTCTCTTCTCACAGCATTTTCCCCATCACCATCTCCTGTAACTATTTATTTGCCGTTGCCTTTGTGACAGCTGCTAAAGTTTTTAATGATTTCAAAGTTGAATTTTATTTTTCTGTCACTACAGTAAAAAAAATATAAAACAGAACTGGATATAGACAAATGTAAGAGCGATATAGCTTGGCTTTCAGATACCAGACTGGCCTACAGCGGTGTACATTGAAACTTATTTAAGTCTTAAATTGATAATGTTACATAACCGACACTATGCGGACTGGAACATATCTATTATCAATGTTTTTTTTATTCTATACAAAGCTATGTGCTTTAGTCAGTAATGTGTCACATAAGTAGACAGCGCATCTCTTAGTAATGCCACCTCTCAACTGAGAGTCCACCAAAGCCATGGGACACAGCCAGTCAGAGCCCTGAAGCTTTGACAGTGTTGGCACTAACATTTCCAAAAATAGTTCTTCTATTATAAAATGGAAAAATCCCCACAGTATCAGTATCATGGATTATTTTTTCTTCAACAAAGGGTGAAGAGAACTCATATTCCAATTTGACTTGACTAAATCACGATAGTTTCGATTGTTAAGAATACTACTTTGACATACTTTTGAGCAAGCAGGGTTTCATACAGAACGATGAAAGGAAAGCATTTGGTTTCCGTCTGTTTCTCTGACACCATGCAGTGGCAATAGCTCATTTCCCAACACAAAATAAATAAAATATAAGATCAAAAACTTCCATGTTCTGTGTATGAATCCAGTCACTTCTTACTGACAAGTACCAATGAGGCACTATACAGTATATGGTAAGTGCAGTCGTATCCCGTTCTGATCATGACCCTTTAAAAACCAATTTCCAGTTCACTATGTCAGAAATGGTCTTATAACCTTAGCAGAAATGAAAGCATTACCGATCTCCATAAACAGTGTGACAAACTTCCCACAGCATCCTTCTCCTGGCTGCAATCAAAGGCCAAGCAAAGAGCCCACCATGAAACTTTTGAAAGCGCAGCACGGCACTCTTCTCAAAGCAAGTTTACAGTCAGGGTACTGGTCTTATCACTGCAGGCTGCAAATAGAGTTTAGCACAAGTGTAATTCTAAGGCATGGAATTTATTTTTGGCTCAACACTTCAGTTGTTATTGTGATCTGCACGGTTTGTAACTACCCTGTGGTTTACTGTGATGACTTCTCTGTTTGGGAGAAGATGTACCAGGTGTAGGACTGAAGAGGAAATATGAAACGGATGACTTCATTGGCGTCAGGCACTCAAAAAGGTGTTTATTATCGTTTCATCATATGCCTATTACGCACAAAAACTTTTTACGATAAAACGATTACGTGTTTCCTGTCCACTAAAGCTATTAAGATATTACTTCTAAACTCTGGACATAGATATTTTAACTTCAGACTCAAATCTGGCCGGCGGTGTTACTTACACTAAAAGATTAATGCGCAGCAAGAGAAGCTGACAGTCATTCATTTTAAATGAAAGCCGGCAATTAGCAGTAGCTGTTACTGTGGGAGCAGTGAACTGCTGTTGCCCACAGCAATGAGTTTCAGCTGGAGCTCAGGCTAACTTGAAGAGAATTAGCAGCCATCACATAGGGTTTGACAGTCTGGAGCCTTGAAGTCTATTAGTGTTTGTAATTTGATCCTGATTTACTTAATCAATTAATCATTTGGTTTATTGGACAAGAAGCTGGAACAGCCTGGCCATGAAAGCATGGAGGCTGGCCTAACATTTATATAAAGATGAGCGAACATTAAAGAGTAACGCTGTTTCACCTCTGAAAACAACCAGCATCACTGACATTTTATCATATCAGTGTGGTTGCATGTGGACAGAAAGATGCTTTATTTCACCTGTACCCACACCCGTCAGTGATGTCACGGTGTACAGACACATCTAGGAGAATGCAGCTAGATCGCTGCAACAAGGTGAAAAGGTATCCCATAGGAAATCAGAAAAACTAGTTTATATGCTACTGTAAAGGAAAAGTTCAAGTATAATACCAATATCGGATGTTTTAGTTGTTGATTTCAAGCTACACCCAGACAGCTAACAAGTGAGTGAATACAACCTCTGAATGATCACACAGCTCTCAAGAAGACAGAACAGTTTGGTGTAATGGTAAACAACAGAGAAGAGCTCTGTTCAAACAGCCAGAGTTTGGGCAAAACGACTGTATTTATTAATGAAAGTGAGTAAAATGTGTGACAAAACGACTTACATTTCACTAGCCTAAACTGTCTCAAGCTACAAACAAAACTTGAGCAAAATGTGAGTAAAGCAAAGAAAAGACAAACACATTTTCGTCAAAAGTTGAAGACAAACAAGTGAAAACCTGCAGTAGGTATTGTAGGTATTGTAAGTAAAAAATTTCAGGCGTGCAAAGGAGTTTATTTTTTTATTTCAAAGTTTTTGAAGAGCACAGCTTCACCTGAGGTCTGACATAGTCTTGGTACATTAACATAGAAACAATAGTATACCTGTCTGTTAAAATCAGCAGCAGAATAGGTGAAGAAGAGACCCACAGTGAGAGCTCAACGCATTTCCATGCAGCCAGTCAATCAACACTCATTGTCCTGAACAATTTCTGTTTGTACTGTGTTATTGTAAAAGGCAGAGGACTGCATAGGGAGAAATAGAAAATAGCCAATTCCCACTGAAGGGGGTTTATAACAAGCTTTATTCCCAGCCAAAATTACTGTCTCCCTCTGTGAAAGGTAGTCAGAGGTGGTAATGGGGCAGACAGTTGATTGCTGAGTGGAGAAAGACCATTGACGGGTCATTTAATGTGGGCGCAGAGGAGGAGGGCTTTGTATTATAGAGAAAAGCTCACCTGAGGTCCAGGGAAGGAAGAAATGAATGCAAATGTATAAGAAGGGAAGTAGACATGGGAACATGGTGCATTACTAGTAAAAGAAAATTGGTGGGAGCATTGAATCAAGAGCATAAAGACCTCAACCACCTCCTGCTCATAACCGTAATTCACCTGAGATGTTCATTCAGGGTCGGACCAAAGGCCAAATGCCATACAGCTACTGAGTCAAGGTCAAGTCCCATTATGATGGAAACAATCATAACAGGAGTTCTTTTCTCCACCGCTGCCTACACTTACATGAAGAAAGCAGTCAAATGTAGAAGATGAAAGCAAGACAGGTTTTCAAGACAGGGATCCTTGAGAGACTCTGCAAACAGGAAGATATTGGCTTCTTTTTTCCATCCATCACCTCAGAAAGATGTGCTACACTGCGGCTGAAGTTAGTCAAGGGTAGTAACATAAGACCAAGCTGACTTTGCAGTAGAACAGGTTCAAACTCTTTTCTAAACCTTTATGGTTAAGAAAGGAAAACTTCTGACCAAATTACACCAAGTAGAACGGATGGAAGAGGACCAAAACTGGACATTCATGCCAGTCAGATGGCTGAAGATATTTCTGTCAGGCTGCCAAAGACTGTGACCAAATGGAAAGAAGAGCAGGGGGAATATTCATAGTGCTCCAGGTTTAAGGGCAGACGATGGAGTCTGGTTTGGATGATGGAGTGGCTTGCCTGAGAGCAGTAATTTGCAGGTTGTGAACTGGTCCGATATGTTGTAACTCACACGGCTTTTTAAAATGTGGCAGTAAAACACAGTCGTATGTATGGTGGACAGTTTGAGGACCAAGGACAGCACCACAGACTGATGATTTCACCTTTACTGTAAAAAAAAAAAGTGCCAAGTATTCACTGAGGTGAACATTTGCTGTTTGTTTTTCATTTAAATATACTTGGGTTGGTTGGACGATACAAGCAATCTGAATACATACTGCCTTAGGAAGTTGTGAAGTTTGGGCCATTTCTTATTGAATTCTGAAATATCATGGATCACGTGAGTACCCGGAGAGAACCCATGTAAATACGGGCAGAACGTGCACACACCACGTCAGAAGTTAGAATACTTAGTAAAGGATATTTTACATTAATAATGAGAATATCAGTAGGTGCAGCCTTAGACAACCGAAAGTAACATATAAAAGTGTGTGGGATATAGTGGCATCTAGCTGTGAGGCTGCAGTTTGCAACTAACTGAATACCCCTCACCTCACCCTCCCCTTTCAAGTGTGTAGGAAAAACTACGGTAGCTGCAAAACTCACAAAAAATGCACAAGGCGCTATCTACCACCAGTGTTTTGTTTGTCCGTTCTGGGCTACTTTAGAAACATGGCTGACTCTGTGTAAGAGGACCTCTGTAGATGGGCTCATTTTAAAGCAATAAAAACACAATGATTCCTATTGTCAGAAAATGAAAACATACTTGTGGATATCATAGTCAATTTCTGCCAAAAGATTCTCCTAAATGCTACACACGGGATTATATGACAACTACTTTCAGCCATATCATTGCCCACTATTGGAAGTGTTCTGGTTCCCAACATATTGCTGAAAATACACATTTGACACCATTTGATCAGACAGTCTAAATGACATGAAATGGTCACATCATAACACCTCCTACTCATCTGCTCTGCAAGGCCTATAAAAAGCATCAATTGCCATGTTCAATCTCTGCGGACTTCGCGCCAAACAAATGCAATTATCGTCCGAGCATTTCCACGTTCCACGGCTTTCGCATCTTATCAGAGCTTGGTGCTTTGTGTTGATACAGTCAGTGAAACATTATGTTGACAAGTTGTGCTCATATCAGGCTGGGGCAGAGTGGTTAGCTGAGACAGAGCATCACAATAGAGTAAACATGGGACTTTCTTGCAAAGATAAAAAATTAAATGAAGCTTTTAAATCAACAGAAATCTCTTTATCAGCCGAGTCAAATCCTTCAAGCAATGTGTGCAAGCTCTGTTGGGATTGCTGCAACTCTTCCCTCTAAAGCTATAATTACAAATCTGTTGCCCCAGAGCAATAAAAGCTTCCATATAGTGCATTCTGGATTTCTTGACTCTTTTGTTACGTATTAGCCGTGGCAGGGTGCAACACCAGCTGTAACACTGTCCTGGGAGCAAAACTGTCTGGACTGAAAACACATTATCATGTCTGGGTCAAAAGTCTACATTTCTTAACCCCCCCCAGCAGTAGTTGGCAATCACCTTACAGAAGGATGAAGATAGAAGAAACACGACTAGTGCTAGGCAGAATGTTGCAAAGACACAAGGAAAAAAGTCATCTGCGATGCTATATCCATCTTAATAATATGACAAACATTCCCTAATAAGCCTTTACATTCTGCAGACTTGTGCAGAAGCTTGTCCTCCCCCAGTAAACTCCAAAGGATTATATCTCACCAAGAATGTGGGAGATCAATACCTGCAGGTGGAGGGAGAGCATGGGATCACTGTGACTTATGACTGTGGTAGATCTCCTATGATCCCAGACTTAATGAGCCTTACCTCCAAATGCCCCTGTGGCGTCACACATGTCACACCAACACCGACCTGTGTCTAAATCTTCACCTGTATAATAATCATTCACTCGTGTAGCCGTGAGCAGTTGAAACGTGTCGATCTACCGTTCTACGGGAACGAAGACAGCTACAGTATTAAGTCCAGCAGGACTTCAAATCCAGCAGACGTTTATATACGGTTTTAGGTTTTTACATTATATACGGCTGTGATCTATTTACAGGGTTGCACGTACTGGCTCACTGACATGCTTTAGTTGAAATGGAACAAAATTTGTATCACCTATGATTTTCCTGCTATAATAAAATGTCTCTATGAACAAGGCCTTTTATCCTCTTCATCAGAACATTTTCTTTTTGATGAAGTGAATTGCAGAGAAATTCTTACATTTTTTTATTATACTGTCCATGGAGCAATCAAGTGCTTGCTGAAATCATCTTTTCTTTATCTTGTAATAATATATGTATGTACTGAATGTACTATAATATGTAATAATCAGTCCACTGCAAGAATACCAATGAGTTTGACTGGGAAACTCTGATTTTATTGATTCCAGTGTCATTACGGATTCTGTTTATTGGAGCTGTCCTTCATTGATCCTCTTATTGACTCTTGATCAATATTCTGTATGGAAAAAAGTAGGCCCACGTAGAATTTCAGCATCAATGCAACTATTTTATTATAACACAGTATTGGCACTCTTGTGCAGTGTCAAATACATTGCTGGAATTGAAGCCCATGTCATGTGGAAAGATGTTTCAGATGTTTCCACCCTTACTTGTGCCTGTGATTTCATTCACATGGTCATTTTAAAGATGTTACAACAAGCACTGTTGTCATCTTTCTTAGTGAAATGAAGCCACCATTTGGATTGTTTCTTCCTCTTTGACTTTTTATTCTAAGCCTCCAGCAGCATAGAAATGAATGTTTGACATCATTGTTTTTCAATGTGTAATTGTAAGAAAAACATGCATGCATTGATAAAAAGAATCAATAAGCTCGGAGGCATATGATTCTGATTGATTGGACAACTTGGAACCTATTCTCGAGTCTCATCCCTACTCTCACCCTACTCTGCCACCTGCCCTTAATAATGTTATTGTACAATATTGCTTGCAGTGATGAACACACCGATCACCCGACGCTGCAGTTGCCCTCAACTCCATGGAGGATTTAATCATCTTTCTGCTTAGTGTTTTGGTTTTACAGCCCACAATATTAGTTTATTTCCCCCCAGGAATGAGCTACAAGAGGAATATTTAAATTTTGGCAGAAACAGAAACACAATGACAAATTCAAGATGTTTTTTTTTAAGTGATTAATATGCAAACATCAAAAAATCGAGGCAAAGATGTGAAATCACACTATATATTCTCAGACATTACAGCCTCTTGCAAAAGACTGCTGTATGGCAGGTTAATAAATATATACTTAACACACATCTTTTGGTGGTCTAGTTCTTATTTTTCATTATTACTACCTTAGAGTTTGCTCACAATACATTTAATATCCATCTTAGACACTGTTTTTTCATCAATTTTGCTTCTATACGTCCCTTGGTACTTGTGTTAAATGCAAATACAGAGGGAGAAATCCATCATTATAGAAGCTATTGCCCATAAGGCAATAAACCCACAAGGCAATATTGTCTTTTGAGTAAAACGCATCATAAATCATCTAAGGTCATACTGTATATGAGAGTGAGATTTTTACTTAAACGGAAAGCTGTTGCTCTTACACAGTTCACTTCTCAAATAAGTAAAGGCAAAAGAATGCATCACTTTTGATATTAACATCTCACCAAATGACTCACTGTAATATTATTACAGTATGGTTAAGTCTCAAAGTATTCTTTGGCACAGTTGTCACTTCTGTACAACTATGGTATGGTTAAAAATAGACCACCAAAAGAGTTGGTTACGGTTAAGTACGTCG
This sequence comes from Sciaenops ocellatus, assembly GCA_033000465.1. Lineage (NCBI taxonomy): Eukaryota > Metazoa > Chordata > Actinopteri > Sciaenidae > Sciaenops > Sciaenops ocellatus. The sequence goes on from CP136873.1 coordinate 15,059,036, forward strand.
TAGCCATGGTTAAATATTACGAATGTTTGTCTGACCCATTTTGTCCTGTTAATGAAATGTGTTATTGTTAATTGATAAAGCTAGCCGTGCAGACATGAACACAAACGGTCTGAGCAGTAATGTGTCGAAGCATTGTGGATTCAACACCACCAAGAAGTGGAAATTTTGTAAATGAACAGAAAGATATGAATATGACAATCTAGTTTTGGATTAGACAGTGCTGGGTATGTTCACATGACTGAATAAATGTGTGTAGAAGTAATTGGAGTGACAGTCAGAGAGACTGTCAGACTACTACGCAGGGCAACCTTTCCTGACTAATGATATCTAACAAAGGACTGATAGTCCATGTGGGGCATTATCATGTTACTGAAAGCAGCAGATGAAAGAGACTCCAGCCAAAACCAGTCATCAAAAAGCCAACAAGGGAACAGCAATTCCAAAGAAAGTTCACCCAGTTGGTACACTGCTGTTCTTTGCTGGGCAACTCTGCACATGATGCTCCAGGTAAACTGACACATACCACCATGTAACCACTGGTGACATTTAAATGTGAGGCTGTCTACCTGACTCAGATGTGTACCTTGCTCCAGCCAATTAAGACTGATTCTTTCCCTTTGCCCTGAAGAACCAGAGTGTTTAAGAACGTCACAGACTGCCCTTTAGCTAAGGCAGCCCGAGGAGGATGACATTTGAAATGCAGTGTATCTACAAAGGAGCCTTCCTATGAGTCAAATGCTTTACTTTTTCCGACAGTGCAAAATATGTTGGACTAGGATTAAGTTGTGCTTGATGATAATAGACGTGAAATGATGATAGACGGACAGAAACGTCTGAGCCCTATTAGTGGTAAATGTCCCAAATCACAGATTCATGAACCGTTTTCTATTTTACACAAACCTTGCCCTAACAGGCCCCCGTTAGGGGCTTAGTCACTTAATATTTATTTATCTATACACTGGATCTATGAACTTCACCTGTTCAAATTCATTCGCGATATATAAATGAGATTGAAACATTAAAGGTTACTATGTAACAATCAAATGTCTATTTTGTTGCTTAAAGCTTTGGGCTCTCGTCAGTTCTAGCTATTTTCAAATGTAATTTATTAACAAATACCATTCTCTCTTTGACTGTGGCTTGTTTGTCTTGTTTTGTCGGTAGGAAAGAGGGATACAGAGCCTGGTAAAATGAAGTAGATGTTTCAGCTCTGGTCTTTGGTTGGTTTGTGGACTTGAATTTTTCAGTACACATCATCTTTATTCAGGTTGAATCTTAAAGACGCAGGTAAGTTCGTGTTTCACTATTAGGCCCATGCAGAACCTATAAACCGTTAAAAATGAGCGGCTGAAAATATGCCTGAGATTTTATTTTGGATATATTACAACATGGTAAGCATGTTTAAGCCTTCAAAATGACAAGGAGATTGACCTTTTCAATAGATTGGAATAGCGCCATTTTACGTAAAAAGGCAACCCGATGGGACAAAATATGATCACATCTTCTCCGCTTACCGGTGAACTTCACTCAGCTTTAAGCTCAAGCAATCTAAATGTCACATTTACACAGTAAGTGCTGATGGTGTTTTGGGAACAATGCCCAGCGCGAGCGCTTAACACATCATTAACCAATTCGATCTTAAACTATGTTAGTGCTACATTAGCAAAGAGGCTGGCCTTTAATTTTAAGATTGAAAATTAATGTTAAGTCCATGCTACCATGACAAAGTTTTATTGTTTTAAGGTTCTAATTAACAAAAGCATAAAAGCACAGTGCTTTGGCACTCAAAGTGTAGGCCTTTGTGGTTCCAAGAAGAGATAAATTAAGTAGTTCTTGGGATTATAAAAGTTAGATAGATACATCTCATCTCCCTAGGAGTGCACAGAAGGTGAATGATTACCACATTAGTGGCATCAATTCTCAACTTTGTGAACTGGCAAATCATCACAAGAGGGTAACCCTTAGATGGCATAAAACAACGTAAGTTTTAAGTGGGGACAAATAATTAATCCTCTCTGATGAAAAACCCTAAAATAATGAATCAATACTGGTCATTTGCAAAGTTCACAATATATATTGTGAACATTTGCATTCTGTCCAATAATCATGACGAATATGCTTCTCAAATACCACATTCTCCCCTTTTAAATTACCCCATATTCTCCAATAAAATGAGGCAGATTTTTCAGTCTAACCACCTCAGCTCAAATGCAATCATACAGAAGACCTGACCCAACTACTGACATAATGTACCATTTCCAGATTAATAATAGAAACACAATTTCCAGGTTGCTTCCTGCTGCAGTCATCATGATGTCTAATAGGCACAAACACAGACGTGATCTTTGAATATATGTCCTGCTTTTGCCATAGCTTTTGTGTATGAGCTCTACCAGGAAAAATTAGCTTTCAGGATGACGGTTACATCTCTCATAGAGAAGAGAAGGATCAGTGTGTTCAAATACCATGACGTTCTGATGAAATATACATTTCAGATTTTAAAAATGACTTTCTATTTTTGGTTTTCTTTCACTCAGCAATTATTTGCTCGCTATACGCATCTCCCAACTAGTAATTGTCCAATTTTATCTTAGCAACTGAAACTAAGCATGGCAGGCCTGTCAAACTTTGGATTTGTCAGCATATCCAAGTGGTGTACAAAGGGTTCTAGTAAGCCACACTCAGCATTTAAAGAGTTTGGAGGGTGGTGCTTTCTTTTTTTTTAGACTTTCCAAAACCAAAAAAAAGTGTAAGAGATGGATGGATTATGGACTAGATTGGATCTGCTCTAACATAAGGTGTAAATAGTAGTAGCAGTAACCCAGAGAAGGAGCATTTAACATTATTTTATGGCGTTACATGGTCAATTGGTCCTTGAGGCTACTGTACCTGAGTGTAGGGTAACGTCAGCAGTCTGTCCTGCTCTTAATTCTATTTGGGAACGTTTAAACTCCAGCAACCCTGGCAAATCCTGTTATCCAAGAAAGTGTCATGTTTGGTAAGACTAAAAGTGTTTTCTTTTGGGTATGCAGAAAATCTCTATAGATCACTGCATGAACTGTGACATGGACTTACTCGTGTGTTCCAAATATCCAGAAAGGGTACAATAATAAATTGAGATAAATGAATCGCAAGACCAGACAAAGAAAGAGTTTCCCTTGGCGAAATAACACGCAGAGGCAGGTAGTCAGTTGCATAGTTTGAGTATCTGAAATGGAGTGGCAACATTATCATGGTAGCTAATGGTGGTCTTGTTTAGTAATGTTATGGTGCCACTGGGAGTTATAGAGTAATAAATACAGTGCTGTCTACTTCAGAACATGCAGCTCAAGACCCCTGTTTTTCCACTGTAATTTGAATAAGCCATTTCTCTACTACCATTTCTTAATTATGGATCATCAACTGGTGAAGATGGTGACTTTTTTTTAGTCTAAACGATTTGTATGTAGCCATTAAGTGCAAATTTAAGACCCTTTTGACAAGGTCCTTGTTTTGAGATGACTCAACTTGAAACAAAGACTTTTAAACAAACTGATAGCACTAACATTCTACATGTAGCAACCTTTGCAGCTTTACACGAGAAACTTGCTTTTATCTACCTATGAATTCTTAGGTTTCATCATTGTAAATTGCTTATGTCCCATATGAGAATAGAAAGCTTGACAGGTGTAGCGCCCTCTAGTGGTAGAACCAAAAAAGACTATGGCAGATATCATTGCTCACATCCACCCAAAGAAGCTTCAGCATTAGACAAACAAGTCTATTTTTACAAGTTAACACATATGAAAAATCAATAGATTATGTCTTAGCTCCTTCCTTAAATACCCAAAAGAGATTTTATCATCCAGCTACTGGAAGAGCTTGGATATATGGACATAAAATGGAAAGGATATGGGATGCAGCCTTGCATCTTCTTCAAAAACACACAAAGTGCAGGATAAAAAAGAAGAAGAAAATCTATTTCCAGAAAGGCATGGCTCAGTTCTCAGACTGAGCCGTCGCCTGCAGCTACAGAGTTACTTAACCTCCGAATTCAACCGGGCAGACTGTTTTGCATCCCAGAAACAGGAGTCAGTTCGTCATTTAAAGCATGACCAATCACACTGACATCCATCTCATTCAGTTAAATTTAACTAGTCCCATTTCCTTGCAGAGTTTTAAACCAGTGTTAAATCTAAATGTTTAGGAAGAGAAAGCCACAAAGCTACTTTGTCTTCTTCTTTACTGTTTCTTTGTGAAATAAAAATGTTTTTCCTTTATTGTTTCTCACCCAAATCCATTGTGTGCATTCTTCATATAAAAGGCAAAAAGCTCTTTGGGAAACTTTTCCTCCTAGCTCCATCAACAGTCATTAAGCATTGCTCCCATATGCAGTAAATGTAATTCATCCTAAACCACTCAGTTCAATACATGAAAATAAACTTTAAAAAAAAGAGGCAATATAATTACTTAACTTTAAAATAGTTGGGTATACATTGCTGTGTGGAGAAGTTATTTTTCACACCAACAAACAATAATTGCACCACTGTGCCTGGAAACAAGATTAAAAAGAGCCGTGAAAGTTCATCAAGACAGTAAAATCCCTAAAACCAAAACAGTGAGCTGAAAGATGATAAAACGTCCAACCATTGTTAATATAAAAATATATTTGCACAGCTTTAAGATGGCTATCATATATAGTAAATCAGATTCAAAATCACAAAAGCAACTATTTATTTACTTCATAGTCAAGAATACTTTATACTATTTTAGGTGACTTTAAGGGAAAATGTACTTGAGTTTAGGTAATGCAACTTTCCAATGAGATCCAATGAGGTGAAAGAGACAAAATGATTTTCACTAGCCAAAACGTGTCCTCATCTCAGACACGGCTTGTCACATGTCAGGTCCCATGTGACCGAGGCAAAAAGCTCTTTCTTTAGAATAATCACCTGCTGAGAGGCTCTTGACTGATTTCAAGGATCCACTTTGCACATTTTCCCCCGCTGGCGCATTAGCAGAATTCAGACTCCATTAAAGAGTATTATCTAAGCAGGAGGTGCAGAGCTCCCAGGCATTAGTAATCACATCACCTGCCTTGCAAGGATGGCAAAAAAAATAGAAAATACAGCAAGGAGACTGACATGACAGCAAAAGCATTTGAAAGACAGGCTAGGTGGTGAGCCAGAAATGTAAGGAAGAAGCATCGTCAACAGATGTTGCAGTTTTCAACTCTAGTTTCCGTTTTTTTGGTCACATGTAGGTTAACACAACGCGGTACAATGAAATGCGTTGGATGAGAAAAAGAGCTCAGTATTAAGGGCACTAGTTGCTTTAATTATGAAAGGACTGAGCCTTTGGACATGGGGCACACACTCTACCAGTGTGATCTCAATGTGCATTATTTCTGTCATTAACATTTGTACCTACAAATGACCGACTGTATCATGTGGCAGACTTCACCCACGCGCAGGATTTCAGCCAACCTGACACAGCACCCCAAAATAGGATAAAAAATAAAACAGAAAAGAAAATCCTTGTAAGCACGACCAAACAAATACCCAAGTACATGTTGGTGTACAGCAAATGACAGCGAACTTTAGTCACACACCATGCAACTGCTTACCAATAAAAGCCTGCCATTGGTTTTTATAGTGAAAGACTTTTATTGTGGAGTAAGTGAGTGCTGAGCTTGTAAGGAAATACTTCATTACAGCTCCATCAGCACTGCACAAAAGAGAGCAGACCAGAAGGCTCTTATCAGCTGAAGTCAAGAACAGAAAAGAGTGAAAGAGAAGTGAAAACGACAAGGGTTCCTTTATACAGGAGCTCCAAATGTACACACACACACACACACACACACACACACATACAGAGACACACACACAAAACACAGCAAGTCGTCCAAAAATCAAGATCTATATACCGACATCAACAACATGTGTTTGATTGTAGTTACTGGCACAGTTTGGCCCTCCAATGCAGAGTAATAATATAGCAGGTGGATCCATTAATTCCCTGCTGTGAGGTTGCGATGGAAATCTAACCCTGGAAAAACTAAGCAGAGTCACTGCTGAGACGTATTATTGGAACGCCATGGTTACTGTATGTACAGCCTGTTTTTTTTTCTTACAGACCACCACCATGTAATATCTGTTACAGTTGGTACAACTTAAAACAAGCAAACACATGTAACAGATAAGATATCAGGTGCCCAAGCCTTTCAGGACATTCCTGCTCTTTGTGAACTTGTGTTATCTTTTTGAGGACAAAACAACACTAGGTTAAAAAGGTAGCAGTAACCTTACCTCTTTGTCCATGCTCTCTAGGTCCTCTTTGCAAAGTGTGTACAGAGGCATCGTTTCGGACATGCTCGGCTGTCGTTTCCGACGAGACGGCCCCGGCTGCTCGTCGTCTTGGCTGGACCCTGCCGCGTCATCTGGCTGACTCTTTGAGGTTCCCCTGTGGCACAAGAACAGATAAATGAGCATAAAACAATGCTTCCCAGGGCAGATGGACTTGCTAGTTAGTTAGCCAAATAGACGAATAAAAGGAAGCAGTTATGTCTTATAGGTTTTTGTTGGTTGCATTAATTATTTTGGAAGGCACCTTGTAAAATATTAGTCTTGAAAAATGGCATAAAAATAAAGTTACTTACTTAGTAACAAAAGAAATCAGATCAAAATGTGGTTAAAATTGTACGGGGGGGGGTCCATTTTGTGCCACTTAATAATCAACTGAACAATTAAATTAATTTAATTGACGAACCTACCATTAACTGATTCCATAACTTATATTTTTAAATGCATTTTACACCGTACGTACTGTAAGCAGCACATTTTTCCACAACAAAGACAAATTTAGGATGTAGAGTACAAGGTAAAAGAGTGAAGGTTGAGGTTTTCTCTCTATAACGACGGCCCTTTAGATGTAAATCTTATGCAAGTGGGCAGAGGAACTTCTCATACTTCCACTTGGCAGCGCTTAATTGCACAGATCGTCTTTGATGATTAAAAGTTCATGCAACTCCCAGAAAACCCCGCAGTGCTTCTAATCTGTGAGTTATGTGGGCCAATTTTCTGCTTGTGATTATTAATTAGAGTATCATGATAGATATTTTAAAAACATTTTAAGCCACCGTGACTGTCCAGTAAAGAGACAGCCCGAAGTTTGCGTTCACTCTTATAGAGTTATCTGAAAACAGTCAGCCCCAATGACAAACAAATACACAGACAGAGGACAGACTCTTCATTAGCATCTGTGACTGACAGATGGACGATAAATGGAATGGAAGATCACAGAGGTGACTTTGAAGAAGCGTGAGGCTTTTCTTGCACTTGTCACATCATTCTAGTCAAACAGAATGTGGAAATTAAACGAGGACATGGCTGGAAAATCAAATATTTATATTTCTGGATGAGTATAAAACAGTTTTTAAGGTTAGTATTTTACCGTGTTGAAGTGAGACTTTTCCTTCTATTAGTGTAAAGTAGCCTGGATTTTATTGTGCCTTTATTTATGACTCAACACGCACAGGAAAATGATACAACACAAGCCTGCAGGCTCGTCTGGGAGTTACACCACACACTCTGTGGTTGGCAGGTTTCCTCCCCCCTGCCACTTGCTGTAAACAATCCATACTATAAAAGGTTTGTTGGGGGGGGGGTGTTATTGCGCCTCAGTTGATACCTGAAGACGCTACATGTCTCCAGTGAGGGTTATTCCTGTCAATTCAAAGTAGTGTATGACTACACCAATCGCTGTCTTACTTTACAGTGAATTAAGGAGGCCCAGAGGACCAATCCGTACATTTAAGATCTGTTTTAAAAGATCCAGCAGTCAATACTAAACAGGGACACATCAATAGCATAACTCACTTTCTTACATTTAATAGTTCTGCATGACCCCCGAGGGTTTTTTTCTGGTGGCAGCGCAAGGGGATGTCTAGCATTTCTGTTAACATCAAAGGTCAAAAGCGAGGAAGAGAAAATGTGAATACTGTCAAGGACTGGGTAATATTAACGTCGCAATTTTTCTGACAGAAGAAAATTATTCTCAGGGCACAAAATTAGCACCATCCACCAGCCCAACACTGGTAAAATATGCAAGTGGGTGGTGGATTTACTTCACTCACCAGCTAAAAAACAATGGTAATCTATTGAGTGGCTGCTAAACTTTGAACATTCACTAGTTACTTGCCCAGTGGACAAAATAAAATTGCTATGTAATGACTTTTGTGGCTCGAGGGGAGCTTTGTCATGTCGTCCGGGTTATCTCAGGAGACTACACATATAGTCTGAGAGAAAGATTTACTAGGCAGGGTGAATAAAAAATGCTATAAAGTGTAGAATTGTACTGAAGCTTGACCATTACTGTGGACTAAAAGTCAGGACATCTTGGGTTGCTTGCATCTTGTTCCAGTTGGTGCATTTGCCTGCGTAGTTTGCTTCATTTGGATTTGAAAGCTGTCAATCAAACTCTGGTGCAACCCAAACAACCGTACTGACACCACTTGAACAGGTCTCCGTTTTTGTAGTCTAATAATAGTAATGGGGATCATCATCACTTATTTCTTCACAAGTACTTTGTTAAACCATTAATATACACGTGAGGTGAAATAACGAGATGCATGACCTGCTGTCAGTCACCGTAATTTCATTTCTACATATCTTTAAGAGGAAGAAAAGACATTATTTAACCTATAGATGACTTTCCTGTTTATGAACAATCACGGATGTGTGCGCAGCAGAGGGGTAGAAAACTCTGCCAGTGTCATGACAGCTTGTATATGGACATTTTCTGTATTTAGTAATAGGCAACTTGCTGAAAAACTGTAGAAATTCCTGTTAAGCTGTGAACTTTTACTAGCAGGGAAACAATTTCTTTTATTGGTTATCAGTGTATTGTAATGATATGATCATATCAAGTTATCATTTTAGAAACTTGCTATAAACTGCTGCTCAAATTAATGATTCAAACTGATTTGATGTTGTCTCAACCATATCACCCAATTCCCTTAAAATATCATTCATGCATAGCACGCAACATAGAATGATTCATCATACTGTTGTGATCTGTTCAGGGGTTGCGTGATTACACATTTTCCAAACTTTTCCGAACATTCATGACCGTACAAAACTCGTGCTCCTCATATTTCCATAACTTTTTTAACACATGCGTCACGTTGACAGACATCTGCCAGCTCTTGCTAGCTATCATGACACGTGATTCTAGTGAAAATAGCAGTGAGTAAAGCAAAAAAAAAAAAGAGCTCTTTTAGGTAGTAACCATCAATATCTGTATTTATATAAATATGTTACCTGAGACAAGACTGCTCTCTCTGATCAGAGAGCATCAAAGATCCTGACGCCTGGAGGTAGGGTGGTGGCCGTGACACCTGAGGGCCCCTGCGGATCAGTTTCCCCGTGACGGGATCGTAGGTCCGAACCTCAGGGGCTGGAGGTGGTGCTCTGTGATGGACGGCAGCTGGGGGGAAAAGGGGCTTCTGCAGGCAGCCCAGGTTGTCAAGAAACGTTGCTGGACTGTTGCTCCTTCAAGACAAGGAAAAAAATAAACTTGGAATTGTCTTCAGGACAGATTTTGTCATTTTAGCAGGTTATATCTGCTAGGCATGGGGTATTCTAACAGGTTCTTTACCTCGGCGTCTTGGAGTAGTCCTCCTTTAGTGGGTACAGCTGCTCCTCCACCCTCTCCCAGCGCTCCAGACAGCTCCACAGCCAGTCGGGGTTGACGACGTGGAGGTGCTTGCAGCCTTGTGCCTGACGAACCTTCTCGGTGCCTGGGCAACGAGAGAAGAAAAAGGTGAAAATGAGAACAGGTTTTGACCTTACAACCAAAGGTTATTACCAAATTACACACACACACTGGGTTTGCTGAATAATTCATACTGTCTTTTCCTGGAAGAAAAAAAAGAGAAAATAATTGTCTGTTCAATATTTTTAGACAGATTAAAAGTAAGAGTCGTCTCTTGGAGCAATTTACCTTTCACTTTTCTGCCAACTGAACAGTTTTCTTGGAAGTCCAAAAAGCTGTATTTTGTTTTTTTGCTTAAATCCACAGAGTTGTGTTTCTGCTTGAACAAGACTTATTGATGTTTGACACAATGAAAGTCTAGAAGCTAATTAACCCTAGGTTATTTTATTTATGCATGGCGTACAACCACATACTGTTCACATATTGACACCCATTGTTTGGGCACATGTCCTGTTCAGTTCACTTTCTATTGTGCTGCTTGTCACACAAACAGATGCTCTTTAGCATATTTTTCATGAACTCAGACAGCAAAGTTAATATCAGCACGACAATAAATTATCAGTTTTCCGCTTGGACTTCAATGTGCTGGAAGAAAATAAACATTATTCAGTTGAATTGTTGAACAGTTGATGTGTGCTCACCATGATACAGAACAACAAGGCTATGTGCCTACAGACATGCTGGCAGTTCTGTGAGGTTGTATTTAGGTAACATGTGCCAAAAACACACAAGGTATAAAATCTAATGTCAATCCATATTGTATACTTGTTGAGATATTTCAGCCTGGATCAAAGTGTTTGAACGGCATACCAAAATCACCAGCCATTCAGCTAATGTAGGTAAAAAAAAACTGCAACAGTGAAAAAAGTGCTTGGTGTGTGTCCGTCCAAGTTTGTGTTTTGGGAATCGTGCAGGACATAAGGTTGAAAGGAAGAGGGGTAAAGTGGAGGTGCAAAGGCAGGACTTTTGTTCAGCTTTTGGGCTTTTACAGCTTCATTCCATGTAATTACAGAAAAGTAATGACACGCAATTTTAAATAAATTAAATATAAATTTGTAAATAAAGTGTAACTAAGAGAGTGACAGTTAACAGGAACTTTTTGGCTACCACATTAATAATTCTGCTCTTAAAAAGTTCAAATGTGTCTGTAAAAAAGAGAAAGTGCAAGGCATTAAACTACATTAAAGTTACAAAGCCTTGTTAAATCTGTAACAACCCAGCAAATGAACACTGTGTGATAGGTAACTGTAAAGCAGACATATGAACCTATGAATTTTTGTGGCTCGGGCCAGATGAACCGTCAAATGTGCTGCTCCAACAACACTGCAAATGGCATTTTCTGCAGCTCTTTCCAGAAGTGTCATGTTGCCCTGATTCCATCATTGGCTGATTTTTCTCTCCTTCTGATGAACAAGATGAGTGATTGTCAAGTGCCGCTCTCAGCCACGGTGGCTCCCAAGGTAACGGTGGCACTTCCTGTGCTTGTTTTCAGAGCGTAAACTGGATTGGTAGCAATACAGCCGCGAATCCACTTTTGGTGCTCTTCAGATAGAATATCATCTCCTGCACTGAGTAGAAGTTGTATTGTTTGGATCTTGTGAAGCACCAGAAAATAATAATAAACAACTTGCCTGATCATCACTCAAAGCTAAACAGGACATTTTACAACCAACAGGTTTACACATGATGGGTTGGGCCCGTCAAGGCAACACATTATTTTCAGCCTCAGTATAATGAAGTGGAAAATTAGCCTTCATATAATACATTTTAACCAGCTTTTTGATTTGAAGTCCATACCATTTGGGTGGGAAAAAATTCTTGTTTCTGTCAATCAAGTGGGCCTAATTACAGAGAAGAAGGTACTTTGAAACAAAGTTTTAAGCATTATTATTATACTTAAAGTGCCATTAATCAATCTTTGGCCACAACTGCCAACTGTGTAATCACGTCCGTCTTCAAATCCACAATTTTTACATATATATATTTGGTTTTTATTGGCGGTGACAGGGTCCGCCACAGCAGTGCTGGATTCAGATTGCCTACCTACACAGGATTCATAGGAAAAATGTAATCAAGTACAAATTTGTACCAGTGTCTCTGTTCACTGTTGAGTCTCTTTATACCGTACCATAAGCTGTTACAGCTACTGGTGAGCACCCAGTAGCTCACCTGGTAGAGCACACACCCCAAAAGTACTAAGGCTGCATCTTTACCACAGCGACCTGGGTTTGATTCCAACCTACGCCCCTTTGCTGCATGTTGTCATTTCTCTATCAAATAAAGGCATACTAAGAAAAAGCTGCTGCTGCTTATAGGTTCCAGGAATTTAACCAAAGCCTCTGCTGCGGTACACTCATACATCCTCGTTGTCATGTTAACCAGAGCTCATCACACTGGCATAAACCATCTAGGGATGGCTGACCGCTCTGCTACAGTAATTGTGATGACAGTGTATTCAGTCTCAATTATCTCTGCTTGACCAAAGTTTTGACAAGGCTCAGACGCACAAATCTGCCAATATGTCAGCAAGGCTGGCATTTAAACAAGCCTCGCATGACCCTTCATGAATTCTAGCCTCATTAGCAGGCCATTACTTGCATCAGTCACGTATGATTCTAGCGCACGGCTACTAAAAATATCTCAACTATATTCGGCGGAAGGAACAAAATCAAAATACGCGTGTCAGGAAAAGCACTAAAGGTAGTTCTTTATATCAATTTCAGTCGAAAAATTCAGTATCAGCCAAGCAGGACTTGTTTTTAAAAAACGTGCTTGAGAATAATGGCATGGAAGGAAAAAAACATTTAATTGTCATCTTAACAATGCTTAGTCAACAGCATACATAAAATTTCTACATACCAGTTCTTGCTGCGATGAGATGTGTTGTCCGGCTGGGATCTTGGGAGTTAAGAAGGAGAGCCTTGCCAATCTTGGCCCCCAGTGCTTTGGCATGGTAGGACTCACGGGTCCTCTCCATGGGGTAGTTGGTCGGGTACAGGCCACTGAACACTATCGTTGTGCCCTCCAGTGTCTTGCTTTTCAGCTCTGGGACAATCTTGCGGATGTCCGGCGTTTCGGAGACCTCCTTCCTCAGGTAGGCCTCGTAACGTGCGTAGTACTCTGCGTGGATTCTTTCCAGTACTTCCTCCAGGTAGATCAGGTGATCGTCCTGGTCGTTATCAGCTTCTTCTTCCTCCTCCTCGTCCTCCATACTCTGGTCCAGCAACTCCTCCCCCATGGTGACCCCAGATTGTTCACTATTCTGGGACTCAGTTTCTGGCTCTCTCCTGTCTGAGCAGCCGTTACCCAGCTCAGGGTCTGGGAGAAGAACCCCTGAAGGTTCTGTTGCATCAGAGCCGGTTTCTCCGTCAGTCCGACCTTTACTGTCCTCTTCTTGTGCTGCATTGCCATCACCAAGCTCTTGCGTGACTCCTTCCTGCCCAGATTTCTTAACCTGGCTAGACTTGCCTTCACTATCGCTCTCTGATGAGGGAGGCTTTTCTGTAATGGAATCATTGTCACTGTCACTGGAAAGGTCAAAGTCCAAATTATTGGACTCATGACTCGGTGCTGATGAGTTTGCACTTTCCTGTGACTCTCGTGTCACCAGTGTCCTGTTGCTATCATCTTCCTTGACATTTGTTCGGTCACCCACCTGAGTTTCCTTCGACCCCGCCCCAGACTCTGCCTCCGTCTCGGACCCTTTACCTCGTCCTGATTCATCCTCCACAACCCCTGTGGGATGTGTCCGTTCGTTTGTTGGTACTCCCTGAGATGACTGAGATGTTGTGGACTCTTCCTTTCCAGAAACGTTGAGGTCTTTCGCCCTTTTCCTGGGGCCATTATTTTGCTCATCAGCACCAAGTGTCCCAGCTGTTTCTGTGCTCTCAGCTGATCGACTTGATGGGCCTCCTGCTGGAAGACAAGTGATATATATATTGTATTGCATACTGCTGTACTGTCATTGTACAAACTCTTGCAACAGTAGCTAAAGCATTTTAGCCAGCAGGTTGACACTCACATAGTAAGCTAACAAAAACACAATTTTTTTTACTGTTTCCACCTACTTTCTCACACCATTTGACACAATATAAAAACCTCACTAGCAGTAATGGCTGTGGTCCTTTTTGCCACGTACTTACCATTAACGCATTCTGGAAGCTCTGTGACCCTGTGATTATACACCTTTTAGCAATAACCTGCCATTTCACACTGCTACAGCCTATTCAAGGGATAACTCAGATTTTAGGTTTGGTTTTACTGTTTGGTTCCTTCCACCACTTGCAATGGATTTTAATAAATTATATTGCCAATATTTTGTTTACAGATTCTTGTAATGCCGCAATGTGGCAAAAATAATAAGACAAGGTAGTTTTAGAGTCTGCACGTAGAACCAAAATTTTTATTTTGTCTCAAATACAAACATTTTTTTAAATATAATTTCACGTTCTGAATTTTTATTTAATAATATATTTCTTATAGAAACACAATCACAAATGTAAATAGTATTCATAAAAAATACAGTAGCTGCCATCAAGAGACTTGAAGAGTAAAATCCTTTATGTAAATGTAGTTTACGTGACTGAGATTATTACAACATTTCTATTTAAACAATTTGTCTTGCAAAGCAGTGAGAGTTGGTTGAGGCAAAAAAAACAGCAACAAAAAAAAAAAAAAAAAACATATCAGGATTTGCATTGGATCAAATCTGCTTTGGGCAAACTGAAGCATGTTTTAACCAAATAAGAAACTCTCAATTCTATCTTTGCATTTATCAACAACATAAGGGCCATTACTCAGCCTGACAGCTGTTGTAACATGGATCAGTACAACCAGGAGTTATCATTAATTGACGAGACGGCCGACAGTGGGTGTAAATGAGGGGGCAACAGTCCCCAAGGAGACACACTGGCTGGCTCCCAGCAGCTCGTTTCCTATGCTATGATAATGAAGAGAATAACAGTGTGTCATTGAGAGGATTGCCTTTATGAGTTCAACACAGGGGGTGCGTACAGAGGTAAAAGTATTGGAAACCTTTAAGATGGTTTCTCCTTGTTCATTGACAGGTCCCTTTGATTCATGATGAGGTTTGTGGATGGAGCGTGCACAGGCTCACCATGTGAACTGAATGCAGGCTGCACATGAATGCAGTGCTGATGGGTATTTATTGTCTGGGTCCAGCCTGAGTGGCTCTCTATAATTAATGATGTCACCAAGGAAAGTAACAGAGTAATCATTTACCTAATACACAGCTAGTCTGGTAATATAAATACCACTCTATCTGTTAACTGGTGATGAACTGTTTTAACCTCTAACTCCACATTTCAGTAATATATCGTTCAAAGTCTTTTCATGTGTTTTCAGCAACTATTTTCCAACATATTTAATGTATTGAAATCTCAGAATTGCCTTTAAGCCGACTTTAAAAGAAAATTCTGTGGTTCTCACTGAGAAACTACAGTATTTCTCAACTGTAGTTCATTGGTTTCACAAATAATGCATAAATATCTACATATTTTTCCAAAAATAAACATGCAAAAAGAAATATGTCTGAGGTCATCTTTATATACACCACGAGTCAACACTGGAACTGGTCAGTGCACTGACAAGAAAGTGGAGATTTTTCACCGCAGTTTAAAGAAATATTTGAAATCTAAGTGGGACTTCAAATATGAGTGTTCAGCAAAGAAGCATTTTTTAAAACAGCACTGTGACAATAAGCGAGGCCCTGAAGCATAACTCATCAAAAATGTATAAATCGCATTGAATTTTTAAACAATTTGCACAGTATTGTCCTCCCATTGCAATTCACTTAGAGGCAGAGTTTACTGTACTATATTACGCTGACACTGAGCTCCTATGTAAAGGACTGTGTAACACTCAGCAATAGCACTATGACCCTAAAAAAAGCAGCCCCAAGATCAGTGAATCCACTGGACTGACTCGCTTGTTAGCTTCAGTGCCTCTCTCAGGGGAATGTCCACAGTACTGGAAACTACTCACTCCATTCTTGGTTGTCTATTTGACCCTCAGCATTGCATAAACTGTCAGCAACTTTGTCATTGCTGGGTCTTATGAAAACATGTGTAGGCACCGTACCTTTTCTTGCCATCTGAGCTTCCCTTGATCCAGGTGGGGCGTTGATGTCTCCTGTGCCCTGGAAGTAGATGTATTTCTTCACAGTGATGAGGTTGGGTGCAAACTTCCACACATCCTCTCGGTCATCGATTATGCAGACCATCGAGTCACCACAGGGGAAAAGATTCCTGTCGGGAGAATTCATGCACAAGACACTAGCAAAACTGCTGAGCTTTTAGACAGATGTCCAATCTTTTCCATATAAACGCTCTGAGGCGATTACTTATCTGTCTAAATGGCTGTAGTGATGTTGTGGTGACAGATTGTGTGTTTTGCTATGAATCAAATTTCTTACATCACTCGTCCAATTTTTAAATTTACAAGATGTCACCGACAACCTTTCAGAAGTGACACAGGGAGAGAATAATAGATCTCTACTCTCTGTGCCCACTATGCCCTGATAATTTAGACAGATTGTTGATCATACAAGCAATACAATACAAACGTAGAGTAAAAAAAAGGAGTCAGGGTCACAAGGTCACAACAGACTAAACTGCCAACTATTGATTTAGTTGTCATCTTTAAAAGAAGGCAATTCTCACCTAAGATTCCCCGTCTTGGAGAAGGGATCAATGCACTCATCTCGAGAAAGGATCCGATGAGAGAAAAGCTTCTTTTCAGGGTCCAGAAAGCCTTAAACGGGAGATAAAAAAAGAATTATGCACACTGAAAGCTGATTCTGCTGCATCTGAAAAAAACTGCATTGTACAATATACTACAGCAAAACAACATATGGTTTTATTTGTACATCATTTCTATAACACACACAAAGTAGCATTTTCTCCCATTTTTTAAACTACCTTTCCTCCAGTATTTTCTCATTGAATAAAGAGTACAAAACTTTATCTGACTTTCTTGCTATGTCTGAGAAGAAGTTTGATGAAACCTTGGACAGAGAAAGAAGACAGCCAGAGCAAGAGTCTCCTTTATCCACAACATAAGACGTCAATAGCTTGAGCAGTGCTCTGAAAAATGCCGACCTCCCTGAATCAGAGCCAGTAGTAAAATCCAATTCAAACTGCATTAAACATTCATCATGTGGAGGCAGAACAGTACTGAACTGGAGCTGCTCCCATCACATACAGTACGATGAAAGATTGCAGCATGCATACAAAGAAAGGCAGCGTAAAAGCACACTACCTACACTTTAATATATTCTTTGAATCATAACCTTGAATCATAAACTGATTTTTTTTTTCCCCATTCAGAAGGAAACCAGTCAGCCACCAACCTGATGCTGTGAAACTGAAACTGTAGCCTGGAAATGGAAGGATTGTCTTATGTACCTACACATTAGGCAGGTAATTTAGCAGCCAAAATGTTAATGCAAAACATTAACTCGCTTAACATGCATTTTAAAATGTAGCACCCCTGCTGCTTGCAACATGTGAAGACATTAGATGCACATCAGTGAACCAACATGACATGAGCTGTAACACAAAGCATGAGCAGACAGTTCCCTCTTATGGACACAAACAGGCAGTACAAGTAGAAGTAGTTTCCCAACTCAAGTCCTTCCCAAATACTTATTAATTAATACATCAGTGTGCCTATAATGTGGGGAAAGGGCTGTAAAATGTAAAACAGTGAGTCCATTACCGGCAATAGTGTGGGCGTAAAGGCGGCTCCCGAATGTGAAGACATGTAACTCGTAGAGTTTGGCAATTTTTTCCAGGAATTCCTTGCAGTGTGGGCGTAGTCGTGTGTGGAGCATAGGCTCTCCTCGGCCCAGCTGGAAGTGGAAAATCCCCTGGAGGAAATAACAAGAGTGTTAACTATGACAGAATCAGTCAAAAAACACACCGATTTAGGTCTCAACAACTGCTACTGAAGTACGATTTTGAGCGAGAGCTTCAGTTAAACAACTAAAGACTGAAAACTGTCAGGTATTTTTATTTTAGTGCTTGCTTCTAATGGTAAATGGAGAGTGACCCTGTGTGCAAATGACTGCATGTACGTAACACACTGTCACTTCTATTGAGGCTTTGCAATTACACTGGCAGGCAGTCCTTTGATCTAGCTCAGGTGAATAACTCTGAATCCATCCACCGCCCCGTGTGACAGACAGCACTATTACCAAACCAAAAAGGGTTTATAATTATTCAGAGTGGTCCCTGAAGGTTGGATGAAAAGCAAGCTGTCATAGGGAGAGGAGAGGCATTCAAACTCTCCGTTCTCACCTCCACACACTTGGCTGACAGTCAGTTTTTTTTGAAAAGTTACAGAGATTATCAGACACTCGAGTCAGGCCTCGATTCAGACACCGTAACAGTGTGTTAGGGAGTTTTCTGAAGCTGTCTGACCACCTGACAAGCAGTTATGATGAACGACTAAATCTACTGTGGCCACACATATCAACACAAGACCTCAGATCTTTTTTTGATTTATTTCTGATGCACAAAATCGAGTTTCAGGTAACGCAATAAAGATCGAAGCATCAACAGAGAAATCAGACAGACAGACAGAGCATTGTTTCATGAACTAAGTACATTAGCGGTGGAGTATAAAACTGCGGTTGTCTATCCATCACAGTGATGACAGTATACAAGAGTGATACGATGGACTAATACCTTATTGGACATACGCTGGCAGTGCTGTTCAGTGGTGTGGATCAGTGTCTGGTCCAGATCCACCATCAGGACCAGTTTTTTGTTTCGGTGGAGCCTCTGCTGGTCTTCTCTGCCCAGCTGCTCTGCTTGCTGTTAAAGTAAATGAAGGTAATTATGAAGGTGATTAATAAAGCGTTGATTACCAGAATTTCACACAGTTTGATTCTTTTAAGCATTTGGAGGGAAAACATAAACGAAACAATCATCCACATCCTGCTTTGGCTGGACTTTTGGATTTTTACCATATGGTAAAATATTTTGCAAACACATTTGCTGCATAATTTAAACTGGTTGTCAGTAGAAAACTTGACCTCAACTGTGATCACGCATGACGATGTTATTATTATTTGTTTCAGCTGAGAGTTATCGGCTTTTGCTAGGGCTACTGATTTTTCCACCCTGAAATACTTGAAATTCTCCAGTAAACAGTGTGTATTTGTTACATTTTTTCTACATGAAAATGTATTACATTTGACAATAAAAAAGCACAGCATAAAAACACAAAACAGTCTTATAATGTAATAGAAGTGAAGCGTATCTGCCCAACCAGCCCTATCTTCCAGGTATCTCCATCATATGACTCACCTCGGAGCTGACCATCAGCTCGGGGACACTGTGCACCATGGAGACTGTTGCTGTGGAGATGGGAGTTTGCTGGTTCCCATTTGTGCTCTGCAGCCTGACGGGGAAAAAAAAAAAAAAAAAAAAAAAAAAAGAGTGGGAGTCATGCATGCTCTTAGGTCCTTGAAAACATTGTGACTGAGAAGAGAAGCGGCTTTCACAAAGATGCAAATTAAAACTTGTTTGTAGCAGCTGTTACTGGTTTGATTTGAACATAATTCTGTACTGAGCACAGAAAATAGTCCAGTCAGTGGGTGATTTGGTGGATTGTCAGCAGTTCTTCAGTCTCACCTTCCCCTGTCCGCCAATACATACAACATGTTATTAAATGGGATGCTGTTTAATATTCCAGTGCCAATATCAGCCACACTTTTCTTTTTGGATTCTCGCTGATGGCTGAAAATTTTACATCTCTGTCGAACTGACATCAGGGAGAGTGCAGAGTGTGAGCACTTAATTTATGACCTGAGCTGTACTCAGTTCTCACTCTGTGATCTCTGGTGCCCCCTCATGGTATTAAATAATACAGAATCCAGCACAACTACCTTGGGTCAGGAGGCACAGGAATGTATCATCCTTACAAAGACTACTTATTAATTAGCTCCGGAGACAGTTAAGAAAAGAGACGCTACACTGAAGTGTCATTTTCCTATCTGTGCCACTGTGGCTCCTCTTTAGGAGACCAGGACAACGTGGGCACGGATTATGAGCGATTCTTTTGCCCCAAAGTCACTGAAGTAAATATTGGACTCATTTTTCACAAGCCACTAAAATGCCGTTTTTCAGACAGATAAATCAGGATAAAATGTTCAAGATGTGTCTCCGTCTCACCAGCAACACACTCTTGCGAGTTCTGGCACAACAGATATCTCTTCTACGTCGGCTCTGTCACAACCCAATCTGCTTTCGTCCATCCACAAGACATTCACAACACTTCCAGAGACAGGCAACGTATATCTTGTCATATCATTGGTAGAGATAGTAATGCGGTGTCTTCTATGATAGAAAATCTTTGTTTGCTCCATTTTGTTGACTGAATGATGTGTCACGTAACTGCGTGAAGTTGTGAGCATCATCTTTTACATTGTTTTGTTGGGGATATTCTGGAATCAGCTCAGTGTTTTAGTGTCAAAAAATGAACAGGAAAAGGAGAACAGACATGTTTGTATCTCAGTTTAAATCACTGATTGTGTTTTCATTTACTTACTGAGTCAAGTCCTGGCCACATTCAGCGCACAAACCCTTCATCACTATTGGATGGCTGCATTCTTCTATCCTGATGATGACACCTCTGGAAAAAAGGAAGCGAAACATCAGTGTAATTTTTTTTTGTAAACTTAGATTCTCATGAATTGAACATTTGTTGTGTGACATTTAAGTGACATTTATTAGGGATTATATGTTGTACCTCAGGGACAAGAAGTGTATACCATTTACTGACATTGATGGAGATTGTAATGTGCTATATGATTAACTACCAGTCTTAAAACTATGTGGTCTGATTTGCTTTGAGTAACTGCCAAATGTTATTACTGGGTTGTCATTACTTTGAGAACAAGTCAGCTAAACATGTCTGTATTTACAATAATAGATAGCCTGGTGTAATCAACACAGTTGTTTTGCTTTGTAATTCAGACACCACAGTTATTACTACACTTTTATAAAAACATTAAAAATAGCTAGCCTGTCACTTTTCTGTGTAACAGGAGTAGAAGTTTACATAGAGCACCTGAAAGCAACACTAGCCCTTCTTCTCCCAGAGGCTGGCGGCAAATCATTTAAAGTTCAAATCAGAGATGTTAATGTTGTCTCATAACAAATGTATGTTTCTCATTCAAACCACCCCAGCTCTTTTATATTGGGTATACTTCACTGACACGTGTGGACTAAATGCAACAACAAAAAAAAAAGACAAGAAGCGCTCATGGTGACAATATTTGTTCCCAAAAATATACATTTCTTGTTATTGTGAAATAAAAGGGCAGAACACGGGGACAACACTAGACTTGGACCAGTCCTCTACCTGTCAACCTACACCGCGTGAACACATTTTGCGCACGCGACGGACGGCCGTGTCAAGGCAAACAAAACGAGACAACGCTTCACCTGATTCAACCTTCAAAATAAGAGCGTACATTTTGTTTTTGTCTGTATGCGTAACTGTACGGACATCAAAATCACCGTTTAGGACTCTATATAGTACTTGCTTAAATCCTGCTTACGATTGGTTTTCATTTTCACCGTCAAAAAAGTTTATAAAGCGATGACACACTCTTATTTTGAAGGTTCAAGCCAAAAGCCTCCACGTTTGTTTTGACTGACTTGACGAGCCGCGAGTGACGGTTCGAGTCCGGCTAGCAAACAAGCTAACGTTAACTTAGCACCTATGTGTAGCGATGTTAGCTCGTTAGCTAGCTAACGTTACACTGCGGGTGGAGGAAGTAGCTGGCGAAGCGGCACCAAAACTACAGCTGACATGTCGCTTGTAACCTCTCCAAGCTGGGGGCAGGTCACTAAATGTTAGCTATAGCGAACAGAGTGACTCACCCGGGAGGTATGACTTGTCCGAGTTGAAAGCATAGCTCCTTGACTACTCCAGCGCGGTCCGATTTCACCTTCTTCTCCGGCAGCCTGGCTGTCTCTGTCCCCTTCTCCTGAGGTATGGGAGCGCACAGTGCTAGCATGGAGTCCACGTTAACAAGAGACCCGGGTTTGACTTTCCACTCTAGAAGCCGTAGAGGGAGAGCTCCGGTCGGCCAGCATATATCTGCCACCTGCACCGCGGGGCCCTCCGCTGCTGCTGCTGCTGCTGCTGCTCCTGCTGCACCACCACCACCACCAGAATCTGCAGGAGGATCCTCCATCTATCTGACCTGCACTCTCTCAAAAAAACAAAAAAAAATCCCTTTAGTTCCCAGCAACGGTCCACTCAAAACGTATCCACTAGAACTCGCAGAGCCCCGTGTATCATTAAAACGTGTAAACCATACGCACGGAGGAGAATTAAAACAAATGTCCAGCCGATTTAAACCCAGTAGCTCCCACTGTCTGCTATGTTCGCTCTTCCCGCCCGTAAACAGGAAAGCGCAACACTGCAGCGACACGGGTCGCTACAGCATCCGGTACAGCACGCTGCCCGCTTCATCAAACACACAAGTGTTCCACTTCAGATTTCAAAATAAAATCCGCGATGAAACACACGCGCAATATGGCTTGTTAAAACATTTTACAAGAGCTGCAGTTTCACTATATACGTTAGCTAACACGGCACTGATTAACTGAATGCTTGTTGTTATGGATAGTACCTGTGTGTCTGTTTGTTTTTGTGAAAGTGAGTCATTTTAAAGCCTTTATTTTGAAGGCCGATTTGTTTTTCCGGTTTAGTTCAGGCTAAATGTGGCTGACATTGCTGATATTTCTGTGTACACTGACAGCAATGAACAAAACGTGCTTTATTTATTTACTGTAATAATTTAATCCCATTAAAAATCTGTTTTTAATAACAAACTCCACTCATAGCTCTTCTAACCTTTCCCTTGTTTTGTTTTTCTTTGCCACAACTTTCCATAAGGGTGGAGATGAGGAACCCACAGAGGCCCAACTGATGTAAGATGATGTAACACATAAATAATACAACAGTAATATCTCATGTGGCCCGTGGGTGCGTCATTTACCTCCGGTTTACAGTATACAGTATTGCAAAAAAACAACCTATTAAAGTGCATCCAGGTGGATTGGGCTCTGCTGAACTGAAGCAAGTTTATAAAATATCTTTGTTCATCTTAGTTACATGCACATGTTGTGTCCCACGTGATAGGCTGCTGTCAATAATGACGATTTTTGAATAAGCGAGTATAATACAGGGACAATGGGCATACCTCGAACCACTCCGTATGATCAGTGACGCGTCTTGTCGGTACCTCCTATCAGAGAGACAGATATCAACATATCGAGATAGATATCTGCACACTGATACTTAACAGATAGATATCTGCATACTGATACTTAACAGACTTCATTTAACCACCTGCTCTGAAAAAAAAGTTGCACCTTCTACTCTAAAGTAAAAGTGAAAGCCTCGTATTTCATGCACCACCTGCACAACCTGCTGAGCTCCTGTTGCAGCTCTCTGTGGGTTGGACCTCCTTTAAGTAGTCTCACCAAATGTGGTCACAGTGTGGAGTTTGTTTTGAACAATAGCTGTTTTGTTTATTGTTACTTCATTTGGATGTTTGGCCTTTACAGCAAAGTTTCACATCATCTGTTCAAGTGGAAGGTTTCTCCGTGCTCACCATAATTGATAATAATAATCATAAAAATAATAATGTCTTTCTTCAGCTTGACTTTTTTCTATATATTTCTTACTTGTGATTAATTTATTATCAAGCCTGTTGAGGAGTGTGTGGGATCATTAAAATCTATCTTATCTTATCTTATCTTATCTTATCTTATCATGAGATAATACATTTACATAGTGAGCATGATTTTGTGCCATCGCAACTACTCTGGAAGCCAACAGTGCTTCAACATGCACCTTACACAAGTGCAATAGCCAGTCTACTGGGACTTTTCAGGAAACTTTAAGTGAAACTTTTGTGGAAAATATTTATTAGATACAAGTTTATTTTACGTGTCTGGAGGAGATCACAAAAGAGAAACTGGACATCAGAAGGAATCCATGTAATAATTTATTAATTTCTTAATCATATTGGGGCAAAAATTATGACATAAAATTGTCAAATGACACTACATTAAACAATGTTTTTAGTTTTTAACAGGAGTTTATAGATAGATAGATAGATAGATAGATAGATAGATAGATAGATAGATAGATAGATAGATAGATGACTTTATTAATCCCCGAAGGGAAATTTGGTTGTCATAGCAGTCTGGTATATTTGAATACAATAAAAATACAATAGAATAAAATACTGAGGTAGAAAAAAATAAAAATAAAAACACAGAAAGGGACAAGGACACAAGATAAGTAAATAGGTAGATAAGGTGCAGTGGCAGATGATGGTAAGAGTACTGATGATATAATGGTAATGTTATTGTTTATAACTATATAATAATAGTAATAATAACAGTATAATAATAGTAATAACAGTATACAATAACAGTAATAACAACAATATAGAATAATAGTAATAACAGTATATAATAATAGCAACAGCAGTATATAATAATAGTAATAACAACATAATAATAGTAATAACAACAGTATATAAAAATAGTAATAACAACAGTATATAATAATAGTAATAGCAACAGTATATAATAATAGTAATAACAACAGTATATAATAATAGTAATAACAACAGTATATAATAACAGTAATAACTAATTAAAAGAATTAAAATGTATTCACTTACACACATGTATATCTTTTAAATGACTAAATTAATCTAGTAACTATAACTTTCTCCGGGCTCCATATCATCTGTAAGTATAGTTACAGATGATATGGAGCCTACAGATGATCTATAGTTATTAGATCATCTGTAAGTATCTTAGTTTTTGTAGTTTCAAACGAAAGCGGAAGTAGATGGGAGTTCACCCTCTCGCTCTCTCGTGCTCACTCCTCTTCGGCTCACGCCAAATGACCAATAGCAGGTGTGCTAACGCGGCTAGCCGCTGATCAGTGAAGGAGGTGGTACCTTTATATACTTAATTAACATACAGGAAGGGCACTTTGGACATTAATTCATCACGGAGAGCGCAGCTATTTTAACATCCCAGAAAACATGACTGCAGAGACGAACAGAGTGGTAAATATATACCCTTAAATCGTACATGCTCGGTTTGGTAGGAGCGTTTAACATAAGTTGGTGGTTGTCCAGCGGTTATCTACGTAAACTGTAATTACCCGGTCGTGTTAGCAACAAGATACAAATGGGCTGAGGCAAAGTGTTGAATTTCTAAATGAGCCGCGTGTTATGTAAAAGACAACGAGCACATGTTAGTGGTGTGGTTTGCACATATTTGTCAAGGTTGCTCAGCTGTTTTTCTCACTCCAGCTGCCAGCTGTAACTTAGTTGAACAGTTGTTAACAGTAAAAATGTGTCTCACATGATGTCAGTGCGTGTGGATCAGATTAGACCAAACAACAGCTACTTATTCCTGCCGTGTCATTCACTGTGCAGTTCGGGAAACACCAATAACAACTTGCACACAGGAGATCCATGGGGAAACTCTCTCCTGTTGGCTTGTTGACTGATACAGGGTTTGTTTGATATTTTAGTGCTCAGGTCCCTGACATCACTGCTATCTGTACATCAATTTGTCAGCACTGGGAGACATTTTGTCCCTCAGATACAGACAGGGAACAAAAACAACAAAGTACCCCGGCTGGTCAAATTGGCCTTGATCTAGACCCCCTCCTCCACACACACACACACACACACACACACACACACACACACACACACACACACACACGCATAGCCCACTGCTATTACTCAACAGTCTGCCTTGTGAATCAAGCTTGATATAAGTCAGATCTCTACTGATATCTGACCACTCAGAAGAAGGTCAACTCAGTCCGGCAACCCAAGGATTTACCAAGCCTCCGTGATTTTATATTTTAAAAAAAATGCATCGGCATGTCTAGTCATGGCATAAATAGTTGATTAATTCATATTAATCAGCAACTATTTAACAGTTGTAGCTCATTTTCTAATAAAATGCCCACTTTCCTGCCTCAGTTGTGAGGATTTGTTGCTGTTTTCAGCTTCATATAGTTATAAACTGAATATGTTAGAGTTTTGGACAGTGTTTATTGATCAAACAGTCAGCTGATTAGTCATGGAAATGATTGGCAGATGAATCAACAATGCAAATAATCAATATTTGCAAGCTAACTTTGGGGGAAATAACACCATCACAGCAGCGCCAGAAAGCCACAGGACTCTGCAGAGAGACGAAATCATAATATAATCACAGGACTTGAGCATAAACCACTAATAAATAAAATGGTGAGGACCAAAGTAATCTGTCCACAAGTTCCACGTGTGTTTGTAAGATTAATCCGACGAATGTTTCACTCTTTTCTCCGTAGTTACGGTTGTGTCTGCGTCACATGGCTCTGCGCATTAGATACCCACATGCTGGTTCCTCACTCCAAACAACCAGATCCTTCAGTTCACTCAGGTACCAAGTAGCAGCCGAAGCACGATCACAGATTCACTGTTCTGTCCTCGACGATGTTGCTGTCTTGATGAACGAGACTTTGTCCTGTTTCCAGGGAAGGTAAGCGCAGAGGACTGTTGTGGAAGACACTTTTTGGGCTCTCTGTCGGCGTACCTGTGGCAGTGGGCGTCCAGTATGCCGTGTTGGCACCGAGAGAGAGGAGGAAGATGAAGATTGTGGTTGAAGGATTTGGTCGCTTGTTCAGGTTTGTCAACATATGTACCACATGAATTCTTTTAAAAAAAAAAACAAAACTGTAAGACCACCAAACGGACTCGCTCACATCACCGTTCACGTCACGTCACAAGTCAAATCCAAACCTTTTAAAGTCGAGCCTCTTCTCTGTGTGTTCTCAGATCGCTCTCTGTGGGAATCTTTATCTCTGTGGATTACTGGTGGACCACCAATGTGGCTCTCCGTGGTCTAGATGAGGTAAGTTCCATCTAACGAAAATCGGTCCAAGCCTGACAGCTATAACTTTGTCAATCTGTTAACAAGCCAAATTTAGCTGGATGTTATTGAACCCCGAATAATTTAACGATGAAACAATGAGTCAGTCAGTCTTTTCTCTATTATCAGTGTACAATGAATTTTTTCATTGGTCTAGACGCACCTTGGCCTCTGGGAAGTGGTGACTGTGGTGACATTTGTTGCTATTTTCTGACAATGTCCAGGCAGTTAATCTAAAAAAATGATTGACAGAAAAATCAGTAATGATTATTATTAGTTGCGCTCCTCACATTAATTATATACAGCATGTTTTTATTGCTTTTTACATCATTTGTCCAATATCCTCAATGGTCTCTGAGATTTCACACATTACAGAAAATGTGGCTTTAAGAAAAAGTACAAAACGTTACTGTCAATGATTAACACAAATATTGATGGGTGTCCCCAGGTCACATCTAGCCAGGGACCTTTGCTGCCTATCGTCACCGTTTCTCAGAAACTTTACTCTTTCTTTTGATTTCTGGCTCTGTCGGTGTTAATCTTGAATGGACGATCATGTCTCACTGCTGTCCTCCCCTGCTAGAGCAGCCCATCCTACTTGGCTAAGATGTCAGCATGCCACCAGAGGGCAGCAGAGTGCATGGTGGAAGGAGCCGTAAGGAACGGTGGAATATACATAAAACTCGGCCAAGGTCTGTGTTCTTTCAACCACCTCCTACCCCCCGAGTATATCCACACCCTGCAAATACTTGAAGACAAGGCCTTGAACAGGAGGTACAAAGAGGTGAGAACTGCAACACAAACAGGGCATGCAGTTCAGTGTCGGAGGACAGCTTGAAATTTCTCAAGATCGTGTTTGTCTCCGGGACAGGTGGATGCTCTCTTCCAAGAAGACTTCAACAAAACGCCAGAGCAGCTTTTCAAAACGTTTGACTATGAACCCATGGCTGCCGCCAGCTTGGCTCAGGTTCATAAGGCAGAACTGTTCGATGGGACTCCCGTCGCCGTGAAGGTAAGCACTGATTGTGGCTTGGACTCCAAAGTAAGACGTCATATTGGAAAGATAGCACAACGTGTAATGAGCAGAATCAGACCTTGCCAAATCCAGGTTTCAAGCCAAGTTTTATTTACCAACCAACCATGAGAATTTCCACTTTCATTCGGGGAAAATTCAAATCCAGTGGTGAATCTTTTTGTTGTTGTTACTAGAGTACTTTCTGTCTTTTTCGGTGAGGGGGGTGGACTGTCCAAAGTGTTAAGTCCTTCAAAAGCCTGTTTTTGTCAAATTCCTGTCCCCACAGGTGCAGTACATCGACCTTAGAGATCGGTTTGACGGTGATATCAGAACACTGGAGATCCTGCTGGATATTGTGAAGTTCATGCACCCCAGCTTTGGTTTCCGATGGGTACTTAAGGTCAGAAAAAAACGATGTTTTTCTCAGTTAATCTAGTGTATATGTCTGGGGGAAGATGTTTAGCTAAAGAATTGAGTTTAGACAAAATCAATAATAGGATTTCATTGGATTTTCTGTAGGACTTGAAGGCTACATTGGCTCAAGAGTTGGACTTTGAAAACGAGGCCAGGAATTCTGAGCGGTGCGCAGAGGAGCTGAAACACTTCAGTTTTGTTGCTGTACCCAAAGTGTTCTGGGAGCAAACAAGTAAGGTGAGTGTTTTATTAATGGTAGAAAACAACCAGACATCCATCCTTTACTTGGCTAAAGCTTTTTTCATTTTTGTTCTCTCCTTTTCAAAGAGAGTGTTGACAGCAGAGTTTTGCGATGGTTGCAAAATCAACAACGTGGAAGAAATCAAAAAACAAGGGTTGAGTTTGAAAGATGTGAGTCGACGCGCTCTACAGAACACGTGATATTCAAAGTGAGCGTATTATCATAGACATACCTCATCAAATATTTGTTTTCCAGGCTGCAGATAAACTGATCCGAACATTTGCTGAGCAAATATTCTACACTGGATTCATCCATGCTGACCCGCATCCTGGAAATGGTGGGTACATAGATAGATACTGTAGTGTAGAGATGTTCAAATGTAATTTTAGAAACAGTGTCGCTGTTAAACAGCCTTTAAAAGGTCACGGCGATTTCAAAAGCGAACAGACAGGTCATTGAATATTATTTATAAACTCTGTGTTGGCAGTTCTTGTGAGACGAGGTCCTGATAACAAGGCAGAGTTGGTGCTCTTGGACCACGGCTTGTACGAATACCTCAGTCAACGGTAAGATTTGGCTGAATCTGTTTAATAAAAAACATCTGAGAGACTCTTATCAGCTCAAACTGTGACCTTTTCACCGTAGTGATAGAGTGGCTCTTTGTAAACTGTGGAGGTCCATAGTCCTGAGAGACGAGGCAGCAATGGAAAAGTACTCCAATGCACTTGGTGTCAAAGGTCAGGACACTTGCCCTTAACGTATGTCATTGAATTTTTTATATTCAAAGATTATCACTTATCTTCTTCATTTCTTTTTATCTAATTCCCTCTGTAGAGTACTTCCTCTTCAGCGAGATGCTGCTGCAGCGACCCATCAACATGCGGGAGCTGGGTCTGTCCAACATCCTGAGTCGAGAGGAGACTACCTACATGCGCAAAATGGCCACCCAGCGCTTCGACAGCATCATGAAGGTGCTGAAGTCGATGCCTCGGCCCATGCTGCTCGTCTTCCGGAACATCAACACGGTCCGAAGCATCAACATCGCTCTGGGAGCACCGGTGGACCGCTACTTCGTCATGGCCAAGAGGTTAGTGCAGCCGTTTTGTGATTGAGGTGCAGGTAAATGAACTCCCTCACAGCACCAAATGATCCTAATATGTAACTCCAGGGATCAATATGGTCAATACAGTACCAGTGTCAGTGAATCAGGGATTACCTGCCTTAAATGTTGAGATTTAAAATGATTCACCTGTTGAAGCGACAACACATTCAAGGCTCTTTGCAGGACTTCAGCAACACTGTTAGTTTGTTGATGTTTGGGTAACTCACAACCTCAGCATTTCTAACAAACCTGGGTACAGCTCTGCATAAAAAGGCTGAAAGCTGATTAGCTTTCCAGACATTGTCCGACTGAAGTCAAATAAACTCACGAAAAAGAGCAAAAGAGCCAAGAAAGTCCACACCACTCTCACATCCATTAAGTTGCTTTGTTAAATTCTCAGTCCAGAGCAGTGGGTTAGTCTGCCATGTTGTGGTTAAAAGAGTGTTGGTGAATGTGACATGTTTCATACTGATTATGTCCGTCTTGTTCAGTGCGGTGCGTGGCTGGGGGAAGATTCAGGCAGAGAGGGTGGGGATGCTGCCCCAGTTCTGGGTTTTCCACTGGGTCAGGACAACATGGGAGAGCCTCAAGTTTGAACTGGCTTTAAGGTAAAGACTCATTCAGTTTGCGTTTACAGTTTCCCCATCAGGAGCTTCCAAATATTAATGACCCGACTGCTTTTACAGATGGGAGCTGGCAACGATGAGCGTGACCCGTTCGATCGTGAACCTGCTGTCGTACTTTGGTCTCCTATCTCTGGACGCAGACATGTACGAGTACCTGAGATAGTGCTCGCACTGTGTCGCACTCTGAAGGAACGGACAACAAGGAGCTGTCTGAAGTTCATTTAACCCAACAGCAGGGAACCTTTCACTACTGTAGCAGCTCCAAAAGCTGCGAGTCATGGTGCTGCTCGACTGGGAGCGCTCGTTTCCACGCCAAATCGTCCTGAACTCTGCTGTGAGACGTGACTTCTTCACGGTGGTTGAGAACGTATTGAACTGCAGGACTGTACAGCATCAAACCCACATCTGAGTAGCCTCTCTATTGTTTTTAATAACTATATTTTTCAGTATTTAGAACTTTTTAATTTGTTTTAGTCTAATCTTAGCACAGCAAATTGTTTTGAAATACAATTCTGAGTTATTTAAGTTGCAATTTGTTTTAAAGAAAATGAAATTTATTCAACCACATGATGTTTTGTAGCAGCTGCAGCATGCTGGCTAAGTAATACATCAGTCTTTGTATAATATGTATGTGTATGATAACTGTGCCTGTTATAAAACAAGCTACACACAGCTATGTTAAGAAAACTCTTAATAGGTTGTCTTGAAAGGAAACTAAGTGAATGTTAATCAGTCTGTCGTGTTCAGAGTTACTTGAATGAAACCTACGTTGTTTGTGTTTTGGTCTCCTCAGTTTATCTGTTAATGCCATTCAACTGTGACTACACTCCTTGCAGGTCCTTGCGCCACCTCACCAAATATTTTAAAATTATTTTAATAATGTTAATAAAATCTTCTACCTCCTTTTTAAAGGCTTTTCTATCTTTACCAATAAGCACACACACTCACGGGTTTGTGTAAATTACTTTTACTGATTTGTTTTTATACAAAATATCCTAAGAAAACACGGCGGCCCCTCTTTCTTTCTTTTTTTATCTAACAGGTAAGAAAAACAAATCAGGTTTGCACAAAAATGGCCGTAACAAAACATTTTCTTCGTTCAATATAAAACAGCATTCAGTGGACGAGATGTGGGAATGTGGCTCTCAGAAATGAGCTGTTACTCTGTCGATCTCCAGAAGATCATCCAGGATCTAGTGATGAGGAGGATAAAATGAGAATACATTACAATACATTAGAATAAGAAGACAGACTTCACTGCGTCCTCTCTCTCTTCTCTCAGTGCACTTACAATGTCTTGAGTGGTACCGATCTTCTTGGCCAGTTCGCTTCGCTCCATTGTACTGAGGTACAAGTACTTGTTGAGGAGTTCTCCGTCCAGGATGTTTCTCACAGCGTTCTGTAGGCTCCGTCTGTCACTGTGCAGCATCCTGGAGAACAAATATAGACGATATCAAATGTCAAAATACAAGATATGACCCCAACAGTGATCCCTAATGTCCAATATGTACTGTAGGTAGACACAAACCTGAAGGCCTTTGGGTTCAGACCAGCGTGATGAGGTAGCATGGTGTTCAGAGCATTTTGCAACATCAGCAGACGGCGGTAAGTCTTCTCCTGCATGGGGAGGAGCAAGCCCATTCCTCCGTCTAGTGTTGCTGCGGTAACGCGCATTAAAAACAAGGATTAGTTCACATTTATTATTTGGATATTTGAAGGTTTGACACTTCTTTTCCAGACATCATTTACAGGATTTAAAATTCTCAAATGACTTAGAGAAGGCCTGGAAAACACAATTAGAACATTCCCTGATTTTTCCAGGTTTTTTTAATGATCGTATGAAGCCTGATGATTGGTGGGAATCCACTTCGAAAAACATGAGACCTGAGTGTCTGTTTAATCCACACAGACTCTAAACTCTGTCTAGCTGTCACTCTCCTCAGAGAGTTTTTATGTAGACTCCACAGGAAGAAATCAGTAATGTTTTTAAGACTAATTGGTTCATTTTCAGCCAACAGTGACACAGGCAAGCTCATAGGGACACTGAAAGTATTGATCGATCACTACAGATACCGCTCATTCCCGAATAAAAAAATAAAATATGTATGTATAGTGAGAGATTTGAGTGATTTAAACAGCTTCCTGTGTAGATTACGCTTCACTAAGTGCATCAGTGGAAAACCTGGAATGTAGAGGATCTGTATCCATAACAGACAAGTGACGGATGTCAATT
This sequence comes from Sciaenops ocellatus, assembly GCA_033000465.1. Lineage (NCBI taxonomy): Eukaryota > Metazoa > Chordata > Actinopteri > Sciaenidae > Sciaenops > Sciaenops ocellatus. Next base: position 15,091,429 of record CP136873.1, read on the forward strand.
TTTCCATGTGTGTGTTTTTGTTTTCAGAACATCCAAAACTTCAATCACGTTCCCGATCAACTCTAGGCAAGACTTGTAGACCGTCTCTACAGTCTGTTGTTGACAGAATAAGGTCACCTGGTTGTAATAAAGCTGTTAGCTCTGACATGCCAGAGGAGTCTCGGACACTTACCAAACCACGTGATGTGTTTGTTGTCCCACGTCAGAGCCTTTTTGCTGCCGGTGTCCAGAGCTCCTCTGCACGGCATCCGCCAAAAGGTGTTAATGTTCGCGCCGGCGTTGAAGTCCGCTCGCCTCAGCAGGCGCATTCCTCCAAAGCTCTCTTTAGCTGCAACCACAGAGCACGCATGACATGACGGGATGTTCGTTTGATACAGAGTTACGGTACGTTTGTATAATGTGTTCCAACAATACGACGTACCTTCAGGTAAATACATATAAACATAGAGGTTCTTATCTCGATCGGACACTGAAAGGAGAAGAAGATAAATGTTAATGACAGCAGAGAGAAATTTTAATTTACTTCCAAAAGGGAATTCCAAACATTACCCAAGAATCCAAGCTGGTTGTTATCCACCATGAATTCGATGCTGTAAACCTCCAGTGGCTTTGCATCCTGTCACCAAAACAATAAGAAAACAGTTAAACCTCAACAAGTCCATGAATTATCTCCAGCTGCCAGAGCTGCTCGAGATTAACGCGACCGGATCCAAACACCCACAGGACACACACACACACACACCATCAACACTCATTTGTACATCATAATCAGAAAGCCCACAGGTTATATCTAATCTACACTCAAATACAAACACCTCCCCTGGCCCTAACTCTGAACTGTAAGAACAATTAAACGCCTCCCTAAACAATCATTTTCTAATTAATTTTCCAATCATGATACAGAGGTGTTACTTCCTCACCCTGCTGACGAGTGACAGCGTCTTGCTCTCCTCCTGGTAGCGGAGCAGCGAGATGCTCTTCATCAGATCGGCGGCCAAGATGAAATTCTTGATGCTGAACATCTGGTGGATGTAGAGCTGAGTGTCGATGAAGGCCATGCCCGTCAGGTCGTTGTCCTTCAGAACCCACAGGAAGATCTGCGGCAACACGAAGGAAGTTACACCCCTGATTTTTTCACGCAGTTTGTCACTTATTTTTGGTCAAAAATCTACAATTTCAAATCATTTTCTAGTGTATGAGCAGGTATGTTGTGATGTGAGACCTTCTGTCCGATGGCCGACACCAGGTATCCGTTGCAGTGGCACAGAGCCGTCACCGGCCCCTTCTGTTCCTTCTCATACAGCATTTTGAACTTGTTCTTGGTGAGGGGCTGACCCGGCTCTGGCACAACTTCAATCACGTCCAGGATCAAAATCTGAACGTAAGAATCAAAACAAGAAGCGATCAGCGGATGTCTCAGCTCTTATTCTACAAACAGACAAAAGCAGCGAGTGTGGTGGTTTTGGTTGTCTGCGTGCTGCTTACCCGGCCCCTGCAGGTGACCTCCTCCCCCTGCATCAGACACGTTCCTGCTGCGATGTAGCCCTTCAGTCCGGACACTGTCTCCTGACTCCTCAGCGCTACCGTCTTCATACAGGTCACATGTTCCCACTCCTCTAGGTCGACCCTTATTCGGACAGAGAGGGGAGAGGTTATTCAGATTTTTTATTTATTATATAATTTGTTGAACAAGTGAAATATTGTATTAGCACAGGTTTTGATCAGCCACACTCTTCTGTTACGGTATCATATTGTCTAAAAATGACATAATAAAACAGAAACCGTGACTATTGTAACAGTAACACAATACCCGTGCAGGAGAACGGATCTAATATCGGTGTCGCTTTGTAAATATTTGCAGATGTTTGTCAGACTGCTGTAGAATACAAGCTTCTCATTTTCTTCACATCAAAAGTTATAGAACTTAAATAAAATAAAAATTCCAAGGTGACCACAAGCGACAGATTCACACAACCCGACACAATCACAGTCGCAGCACTTCCCTGTTGCTGAAACGCATACAGTCAATATGATGTTTCAAACTGGTAGTACGTTTACTTCGAGGTATGTGTGGTCAGTTTGGAGTTGTTTGTCTCGATGTGCCCTGTGATGAACTGGCGACCTGTCCAGGGTGTACCCCGCCTCTTGCGCTAAGTCAGCTGGGATAGGCTCCAACCCCATGTGACCCTGATCAGGATAAGCGGTTACAGATAACGGATGGATGGTCTGTTTGGAAGATGTAGTTTGTGGTGCTGTTTAACTGTACTGCATCGCAATGGCATTTGTTTCTATTATTTCGTCGAGCCCATTTATATCAGTGAAGGTCAGCTACACATTTGTATATTTCTTTTGTGTTCCATATTAATTTTATTTTCAATTTACACCATTTATTGCCTATGGGAGATTAAAATAAACAAACAGGGACGAGAGGCAAACAGAGTGGAAAAAGTGCTGCGTCCTGCATTATTTTTAAGGTGACTTCATTAATGACTAATTACAATAAAAGAGGGGGCGTTGCATGGTACACGAGCAGCTGACACTGCAGTACTGCAGTGGTGAAGATTTTCTCCTCTTTGTAAAATACATTTTGCCTTAATTATTCGGGTGGTGCTGAAAGAGTAAGAGAAAAGATCGGCTTACAGTGTGGACGTCACATTAAAAAAAAAAAAAGGTACTGTGTGACGCTTTAGAGCAAAGTAGGCAACTCGAACACGCATACCAGTTTAGCCCTATACTATCCCATCCCTCAATATCATAATAAAAAAAAAGTAAATCTGTTTTGACAGAATAGATAGAGATACATATTCTTACCCAGCCTTACTTATTTGCTTCAGCTCCTCACAGAAAAGCACTCACAGTGGTTGGTAATGATAATGCAGAGCAACTAAATGACCAGGGACTTGGATAAATGACCTGACATTTCCAACTAACTCGTACTCAAATGAGGGAAAGCAGCCGTGCGAGACTAAACTAATCGTCTACAACTTAGGATAAATAACCCAAGATTTTCAATTAAAACCCCAAAAGCAGCACAAAGCCTCTGCGCTGGATACTGGAATGACCTGGTGCAGAGAAAATGAGAAAACAACACTGCCACAAGCTGGTGTGGACCTCTTTATTCATAGGTGCCTAAAGTCTATTAAAACAAAGCGTTCTTATTTGCAAGGTGCACTGAGAAGGGAAGCAATATATATATATAAAAAACTAGCTTTTACCGTGTGTTGGGAATGGCCTCCCAGCTGACTGGACTGATGAGCTGGATGGAGAACTTCTCTTGTTGAGGATTAATGTAACGGTCATCTGCAGGGCGACAGAGGAGAAACAACAGTAATATATCCACAAACTTTGTGTTTAGGAGGAAAATAAACAGCCAAAGTCGATTAGAAACTGCTGCAATAATGGCCTTTATAAATGTCACAATATCAGTAAAACTCAAGTATATTATATAGTAAGTAATCCATAAAACAACTGAAATGAAATAAACGGTTAATATAGCAGCAGTAATTTTTAAATGCCTGAAGGAGTTAGCTAAATGAAACAAAAAGTTGAAACAGTTTGTTAAAAGTACTTATTAAGTGGCTAAAATTGTAGCCAACAGTAATTTAACTGATAGTTAGCTCAATGAAAACAAAAGTAGAACTACTGTAGTCGCTCAAAGAAGGTGGTGTTGATGAAGGGGGTACTTGAGTTCATCTTTGTGTGTGTGTGTGTGTGTTTTCATGTCTGACCTCGTTCTATGATTTCATACTCCTTCTCCTCTCCAGTCATCCTTGGGATGCGTGTGCAGGGCTCTTTCACACTGGTGCACACAGCATACACCTAAGAGGGAAAAAGCCAAAAAATCACACAGAAAAACTTCACATCAAAGATGAATCCCTTCAAAGTCGCCCTCATTGATTTTTTTTTCCCTCTCGCAGTGAGAAAACTTTAAGGCCAGAGGGGCTTTCATCTCAAACTTTTTCAAAGCGCCTCGATCGATACGCTTTTATTTTGCATCGCGTTATGCAAGTCGGAGAGGTGTGTGAGTCCAGGGAATGTGGTTTAAATCTTGAATTTGTGTCAGGTCGCCGCTTTGGCGCCCGTGGTGCTGTGTGGGCTAAGCGAGAGGAGCCTTGCCTTGGATTCGACGTGGTAGGAGACGTAATGGACGGTGCACCTCAGTGGGATTTTTCGGACTGGCCAAGGGGCGTCGTAGGACAGATAAGTGGGGAGGACGCTGATCCTCAGCTCGCCCTGTGGGAACACACACACACATTAAAAAACTGTTCAAGGAGATAGGAACTAGAAAAAAAGCAGGTTTACGTTAATCTAATCTTTCACAATCACCAGGACGACCAAAGTGATGTTGCGTACCTGTTTGTTGAAGTAGAGGAAACCTTTGGGGCAGTTGATGTTATGGAAAGGTGAGAAAGACTCGATGGAGCCATCAATGCTCATGGGGTGAAGCCTCATGGCGCCACGAGAGGTGACGAGCATCCAGTGAGGAGAAGGACCACAGATAAACACCTGGGACAACAAGGAAACATGGAAAGTTAGTTGGTGATCAAAGAGTATGTGACTGCAATCTTAAGTTCTACAAGTCCTTACGCCTGAGTATCCAGAGATGTCCTCAAAGTATCTGAACCTGGCGATCCGACTTTTCGCAGCCGAGCTCTCCTCGGAGGGTCCGCTATCCGCCTTCTTATCTTTCTTAAGCTTTGATTTCTTCTCTCTGAAGTTAATGTTGTGGGGCACCTGCGCAGAGTAAATAAGCACAGTAAAGACTCACTTTGTTCAAACTGGACGTGATTCGGTTCCATCTTTATCGGTGTTCTCTCTTACTTTTTTGAAGCGTGCTTTCAGATTGTTTTGTGGCTGCTGCTGATCATACGGGAACGCCTCATAGATCAGAAGCTCCTGCTCCACGTGGACCTAAAAAACAAGAAAACACCTCGTCATACAAGTTCAGTTTTTCTTGTAATTTTCTGCATAAAACACAAGCAGACACGTCAATGAACTCACCAGTAAATATGGTCTACTGTGATTGTTGCCAAGTGAAACCAAAGCCACCTCTTTGACTAGTGGGATCTCTCCTTGGCGTGTTACTTCCTCTTTTTTACCGTCCCCTTGTGTTGCCGACTGGCCAGAGGAACTGTCCACCAACACCCTCTGACCCACTGGGAAGTTCTTCACCAGGAACACCAGCCGCCATTCTGGGAGCTGATAAATCTGTTCAAATAAAACAAGGTGATTAAAAGGAAGTAGAAAAACAGAACTAAAAACAGTAACTATCGGGTCGGTTATGGTGGCAACAGGTTTAGCTGGGCACTCCAGACGCTCTTCTTCCCAGCAACACATTCCAGCTCCTCTGCCCCGGGGTCTCCTCCCAGTTGGACATGCCCGAAACACCTCCAAAAGGAGGCGCCCAGGGTGGCATTCGAATCAGATGTTGCACCACCTCAGCTGGCTCCTTTCGATGCAAAGGAGCAGCAGCTCTACTCTGAGCTCCCCCTGGATGTCAAGCTCCTTACCCTATCTCTAAGGCTGAGCCTGGCCAACCAGCGGAGGAAGCTCATTCTGGCCGCTTCTATCCATGATTTTGTTCTTTCTTTTGGTCACTACCCAAAGCTCATGACCACAGGTGAGGGCTGGAACGGGAAGAACTAACTAACTGATGTAACATAACTCCACATACCTCCATTACTCCATTCTCCCTGATGATCATACACCAATGGCTGGGTTCTGCTTTCGAGTTTCCCTCGCTCCCATAAGATCCTGGTGCTCCGGAGCTGCGGCCCATTTCGTCCTTTGAAGGCGCCGCACTGGTGTTTGAGTCTCCATACAGCATTTCTTCCTCATCGTCCACTGTGTTACTACACACACATTTAACATCGATCAATCAACCTATGCCTGTGTAGATAGCGACTGGCGGCATGTGTCGGTATGGACGTGATTCTCGTACCTGAGGTCGTGGATGATGGTCTCAGTTTCAGACTCACTCCTGATGACCGTGTCCTCTTTGACGGAGCAGCTCACTTTGTTTTCTGTGGTGAACATTCCACTGACATCTCTGTATGCACACAGTGCGATCACACGTGATTGCTGTCGAATGAGAGGCGGTTTTTGAAGTTAATTGTAGTTACAAGCTATTAAACTGAATTATGGGAATCTTGTTTCTAAATGAGGGAATGTAATGATGGGGTGCAATTGCGTGTTTTTTGAGCCATTACTGAAGCATAGAGTAACATTGTAGAGCTTCAATTTAACCAGCAGGGGGCAAATCTGACCAACAAAAAGCCTCTAAAAATGACTGACGAGCGTGATGTACTCACAGTGGGGATCTGCGGTTTCTGCAGTGCCAGCCGGTGTGTCTTCCCCATGTACGTGTCAGTCTTCAGCACAAACATGGTGACCACACCCTCTGCAGTCATGATGACCACGTAAGGGTCCGCCACGGAGCAATGCACTATGGGAGAGCCCAAGTCCACGGGGATGAAGTGAAGCTGTGTCACTGAGAACAGAATTGAAAGAGAACATGTCAGTGGAACAGGTTGGAATTATGTTTAATGCATTAAATCTGCTTTCATCTGAAATATATATATATATATGTGTGTGTGTGTGTGTGTGTGTATATATATAAATATATATATATATATATATATATATATATATATATATGTATGTTTGCAACAACATGTAAAAATCTAATTATCACTTGTGTTTCACTTTTTTAAAGGGGGACATATCATACACGTTACATTATGTTAAAAAAGGCAATAACAAGTGCCAAATAATGAGGTAAAGGTACGTCAAAATAATTGTAAAAATAATCCCAGTAAGAAAAAAGCTCCGGTTTCTGACTGCTATTTTTCTTGCCACCATCATCTTGTCACAGAGTCCTTTGATTGATAACACAGGCACAGAGCGGCCGAGCTCCGAGCAGCTGAGCACGCCCACGAAGTGCAGGAACGTGCCCATCTGCCGTTCTATTAAGTTATTTACATTATTAGACTGCTCTGCTCATGACTGACTAATCTTTTGAAAAGTTACATATTTTCTAGTTTTTCTAGTCTCACGCTAAGAATATAGAGCTGGATATGAGCATAACAGATCCCTCGCTTTATTCTGTTTTACCTCCTTCCAGCAGCCGAATGCCCATGGGGGAGACTTGGATGATGTACTTGTTGTCGCCAATGTTTCCAGCGAACACTGTTGGTCCCTGGGTGGCAAAACCACTCGTGTCCAACTCCATGATCTCCTGACCGGTCTGAAGGATCTACACACAAACACAGGTTTAGTTAAGTTACATTAGAAAACTCAGTAACTCAGTTCATCTTTGCATCTGTTCAAATCAAATTGCCTGACATAAGTATTGAGTATTTCTTTTTTTACCATGGTTGAATCTTCTCTGCTCAGAATGAGAAAGCCGTGCTTCTTTGTATCATCTTCCAGGGGAGGTTCTGTCTTCTCCTCTTCTTCCTTCTCCTTCTCTTCTTTGTCCTTTTCTCCCTCCTCGCCGTCCTCGCCCGTCTCTGTCTCTGCCCCGTCCTCCGAATCGTCGCTTTTAACAGCCTGTAAGAAGCAAACATCTCACTGTAAACAAAAGGTTCTGCCACAGAGGAATGAACGAGTGAAATCCCCAAACTGTCACAGTACTTTTTTGTCCTCCTTGACTTCACTTGCGATGACTGTCCACATGTCGTGGCAACCCGGCAGCTCAAACGTAGTGACTACTTGGGGTCGGATGCTTCTCTGAGAACAGAACGGAAACAAATCAAAGTACATTTCCAGGCTTTCCACAATTCCCCGTATATATTCCCGACAACATGCTACAAATCAAAACAGTACGTCAGCTTGTGTCTGGGGTGTTTACAGGCTACTCCGTCGACCTCTGAGGCAGCCCTGGTAGACCCAGACTTCACTTTAGCACCGTCACTGGACCTGTGGCAGACGGCCCTCACGACCACAGGTTTTTAGGACGGTGCAGTAATATTCATCATGCACATAACTAGCAAAGAACGCATGCACTGAAACAACACATTTACATCAGTGGGAGGACTAACCTGCAGGACAGACAGGGCACCATTCTTGCCGTAGCCAGAGCACACCACAACCTCCAAGTCGGGTTCAGGGTTGCTCTGGAACTGTGGGAGAAGATGACATTCAAGTCAGAAACATCAACAAAATAAAAAAAAAACTACAATTCCCAAGAGAGTAGTTGTTTTACTACGTGTACCTCTTCAGACAAGAAGGCAGGTTCACCCATGGAGGCATTTGCACAAGGTCCAATGTTGAGTATGCTATCACACACCTGTAAGAAAACACCCTCTTGTCAACTTCCACAAAGATCTACACTTACATAAAAAGGCAATTAAACTTTAATTAAACTTTTGGGATTTTTTTTTTTTTTTTTTACCTCAAAGGAGTAGGTAGACAGCTGAGTGCCTGACTGGGCCTCACTTCCGTACACTTCTATCTCATCCACCTCATCTGACAAAACAAAGAAGGTGAAGTGAAACACAGATTGGGAGATCGCGCGCACATATTTCGGGCAAACGTCAGAAATATAATTTGAACATACCCGTCCAGTTGGTGGAAGATTCTACTCGCTTCTTTTTGCTCGGAGGTTCTTCCTGAAATAATTTGGTGATTTAGTTTAAATTCTACTTTGAGGACAAGCTGTGAACCCAAATCCTTCCGAGCGCCGTACACTTTACTTTGAAAAGACGTCAAGCTCACTTTCTAAACCAACTGCTACGACCACACAAGAATAAGCTGAAATTAAAGATGGTGCTTCACAACAAACATACCTGTTTGTCTCTATCTCTCTCTTTCTCTTTGTCCTGCTTTTCTTTCCCCTCCTCTGGCAGCGCCTCCTGAAGTTTCTCAGTGTACTTCAGCAGCAGAGAGTTTCCGAGGCGGGAGCCCAGGAAAACGTAGCCAGGCTCCATGGTCACCATCTGGAGGAAGAGCAGAGTGCGAGGCATCAGTTTGGCTTCGTTCTAAATCCTCAAAAAGCTGACTGAGTATATATTTGTCCACAGGAACGCAGAAGAGAGGGATTTGTTTAATATAGACACTTCCTGTCTCACCAGACCACTGTCGCTCACAGTGACAGGCAGAACTTACGCAGGTTGTCAGGACGCTGGCAGCAGCTTTGTCGAAGTGGAAAGCCCGGACACTTCTCATGCCGTCAGTTATGAGCGTCAACACATAACTGCAAAACAGCAACAGTCAGTTCAGAATCATAATCTGCCACCATTTCTCATGTACATTATATTAGATTCAATAGTCATTGTATAAGTACTGAAGAAGCGGCAATGACTCACATTTCTCCTCCTTTCAAAGAGATGACCATCTTGTCATAGGCAATAAAGTCAGACTGGGAACAGTCTAATGTGATCTTCACTTCATCCTGTACACCTGTGTAACAAGAATTATCCAGAGATGGGCGTCACAAAATATCAAAATGCTATGTGAAGTCCAGGTGTGTGTTTTCAGATGTTAACTCTTACGTAGAGGGAAGGCTGTGGTTCCATTTGTCTGAGAATTGAGAGAAACTCCATATGGAGGAACGCTCTGGTTCAGATACAGCAACGAATTCACAGCAAACACCACCACACCACCTGAAGAGATAAAGAGATCAGAGAAGCTCACCAAACACTTTAATGTCAACACACTTCCTCACAGAGTCTATATTCATATCGAACACTCTTTCTGGAGAACTGGGAACATCTAGAGTGCACGGTTCATAAGAAGCGACAAAAAAGAGAATACACTGAGCTCACCGATTGGCTTAGGAACAGCCATGACCTGCGTGCAGTCAAAAGGCAGATTACTGAGAGACCAGATGACGGGGTGAACCTTCTGCATGATGTTGAGGGAAATGGCAACAATGCTACAAGTGTCCTGACGCACAGCCACACGCCTGGTAGAACAATCCAAAAACAGAAGTTAAGTTTTTTACAGCTTGCGATGAACCACTTGTAAATATACTGGCTGAATAATAAGTGGTTGTTATAGCTGATATCGTAGACTGACCCTGGCCACGTCTGGTTGGGCTCAAACAGGATGAGTAATGTCGGCTCGTAGTAGCCGTGGAGGAACTTCATGTCGATGATGTTCAGCAGCTTCTCGTCCAGCTCACGGACATCGATGATGTAGCTGGGTAGAAAGCTGGATTTTGGTCTGTAGAGATGCAGAGAGACGTGTTCGCAGTTAGAATATATGCAGTTAAAATTGAAACAGGTGGAGGTTTTTTTTTTTGTACCAATAAAACCAAGATTAAGTTTCAGTCCCACTGAGGAATCGACATTCTTGTTTGAATCGATTTTTGAGCAGAATATACTATGGACTGCAGGCGTACCCTTCTCCGACTCCACCCTCCTGTTCATCAGCTAGAGTGTCCTTCCTGAAAGGCAACACCACAAGCTTGGTGCCATAAACGAGCATTACAGCACAGCGGTTCTCTGGATCTACACGGACAATGGGAATATGTACATTCTGTACAAAACCATCCTGAAAATTAAAAAAAAGACAGTAAATTAGGAAATAATTTAGTCAGTTGTGCATGTCAACATTTAGACACATAATGCTACTGAACAGATTTTCTTGTTCTTGTTTCTACTGTACGTACTCGGAGCTCTGGCTCCTCAAAGTAATGAAGAGACAGCGTCTTGAGGTCATGTGTGCCGGGGTCGTACTCCACTACAGACAACTGGAGACAGAACAAACACACCCAGCGGTCAGTCAAAAACAGTTTCAGGCTGTTAAAAATTCAGTGCATGTCTTAAACAATTGTACCTTTGCATCTTTGAAACTGAGAAGCAGTGCATCTCTGCTGGCTCCCACAAGCTGCACACTGGCCATGGACATCACATTGCCAAAGAGAGAGAAGGACGCCACCTGCTCCAGCTTCTCCTTACGAGATTTGGAATCTGTAGGAGGAGGAAAGGGTGAAGTCGGACCACAAATGCACTCATTTAATGATAAAATATATATTATGACGTAAGATCTGGACATACCTGAGGACTTGTCCGCCTTTGATGTACTCTGAAACAATGACAGAAATGATACACGTCACAAACAGATGCATTACACAATGAACCAAGCCACGTAAAGACTTATAGCTACCTCCACATCGTGGATAATCCTGTAGACAAACAGTTGAGACGTTCCAGCGACGACCAAGTTCTTCTCCTTGCTGGATATAAAGTTGCAGTAGACGGAAAACTCCACTGCGGTGGGGGTGTGTGCTTGTCTGTACACGGCATACATCCTGGAAAGGTGGGCTCAGCATCTGACAGGTGAGAAAATACAAGTCAAGATCTCTTAATAACACTTTGAGAGTATACCAAACATTAAACCAAACTCCCTGGGGGTAAAACAAGCCTGTGTGAAGATGTAGATGCTTAGAAATCAGGGCCAAATTAAACAGAGCACCACCCTGCAGAAAAAAACTTTACTAGCCACATATTATTGTTGAAATATTGAGTACATTTCCAGATGCTGTAGCTGGGTTTATCTTAACTTTCTTATTCCAGCTGACGTCTTAATGTCTGTCCTCACAGACTGTACGTTATACAAACATAATATTACATTATACTACCTTTGGCTGTGACTATTTAATACAGAGAGCTAAAGCAATGCTGTGTGAATTCATGCTACTGATGTAGCTTGCACCAAAGGTAGCGCCTTGACAACTACCTAATTACTATTCCCGTTGATAGCTGACGTATATTTAATGATATATTCAAGCAGCAGTATGCATGCAGTCATGTTGTTATGACTTGTGTCCGCCTCCGCTAACAGTTACCTGCTGAAAACGAGTGCACTGCAAAGCCGGTAACGTTAGCTACGTTAGCAACGCTCCTATTCGTAGCTAGCGTGTTAGCTGGCATGGCACCTGACTTTGGCATGTTTTTTTTGCAAATTATGAATTAAACTTGTCAACGTACCGATATCAAACACGTTATCAGAGTCTGTAGCTTTATTGTTCCTTCTTCTGTTTGTATTTAAGGTGTCATATTTTGTGGTTACTAACTTAAGTTAGCTATCCAGTAGCTAAGCTAAGCGAGCCGTTAGTTGGCGTTCTGTTGTGGCCGTTGCAGTCGACTCTTCTTCTTCGTCTGTTCTTTTTCCGGCAGACTAACTGCTCCGAGGTGTGTTGCTGCCCCCACAGTTCAAAATTTTGATAGCCCTTTTTTTTTTTCTTTTTTTTTTGTCCAGTGTCTTTAAAATCAGAAGGCTGTACACAGGGACAGTATCAGGAATACCGTAGTTACATAAATTATTAACATATTTTACTCCAGATTTCTCCATGTTTATCGCAAATCAAAGCTTTTCATAGGCGAAGGTGCAGAATCACCAGATTCCTTCCGAGTTCAGGTGTCCCTAGAAAAATCAGGGGTAGTATAATATTTAGCTATTTGTTGCAATTTATTCAGAAATTACGTTTTTAATTAATTAATTAACTGTTCTGTTATGTCTTTAAAGGTCCAGTGTGTAAGATGTAGGAGGCTCTATTTACAGAATATGGCAGGAACAAGTGTCAATCTCCGTGTCTGAAGAAAGACCAATGCCGAAAACTGCAGTTCCTCGAATGACGACTTGAAGCTGGCTACAGAACATGTCAATCTTCATAAGCCCCTATATTAAAATGTTCAACTTCACAGCAGAAATAAACATGTATACAGCCTGGTATGAAAAACTTTCCTTGCTCTTGAAAACTATTAGTATAGTATGGTCACCTTGATTGACAGATAGGTGTTGTCACAGATTATTTGAGCACCCAGGCATCTTTGGGCCTGCCTAAGATCCATAATACAATAATCAATAATCATCTTTGTCGATTTTTAGATTAACCGGGAGGCGAAAGAGCAAGGATTGACAACATGGGGGCGGCCAGAGCAAGAGATTTTGAGCTTCAAAATGGTTCTTCGGAAACCTACCGGTGACGTCTCACATATACTGTCCATTGTTTGGATATAAAGAGTCAGGAGAACAAACTGAACACCGGTTCTAAATAGGAACTTTGTTCTTCATGCGCGGAAGGAGAGGGTGAGGCAATGGGGTTGCTATCGGCAACTACACCTCTGCATGCCACTAAATCGTACATCCTTTAAGTATCAGTTTCAGTTCTTCGTATAGAAAACGTGAGTGTAATGCAGTTTAACAATTTAAGTGTACCTGTTGTCTAAAGCAAAATTTTGGATGACAATGTTGTGCAGAAAACACAAGCCAGAACTTGTAGAAAATACCACGGAGAGCAAAAACAACGCAATGGCTGATCCCAAAAAACTGTTCCCAATAAACTCCTAACGGTTTCTCATTTTAAGAATCTTTATTTTTCTTAAAAATAACAATGATCTTTCTTAAGATTGCAAATTCTTAATTCCTTCTAAAACAAAACAAATGCTTTCACAGTATTTGTCACAATTAAAATTAAAAAGATCTTTGGTAAACACATTCCCGCGCATAAATCATAGCCTTAAGAAAAGCCAAAGACTTATGCTCAAAGCACTTATTGATGAAAAAGGACTCCAAAACAGTCATTCAGTCATGATGTCCACAAATCCTGCTGCTTCCTCTTCACTGCATCGAGTAAGGCAAACTGGAAAATGATAACCAAGACTCATCATGTTTTTGCACACGATACACAAAGCTGAACTCACGGGTGATTTTGTTTTATTAAAATAATAATATACATTCATTTGAAGTGTACACTAGATACGATAGTTGCAGACAGATACTAATATGAATTATAATCATAATTATCTGCATTATTACAAAGGATAATTGTGATTATTTTCATTCTAGGACTAATTTTTCTTTCCTTTTTGTCAATATGGTGATCACTTTTTCAATAACATTTTCTTCACTGTAAAGTAGTGGACCTGGAACTGCCGCTTTTCTAACATACCAAAGAGTTACTGTGGCTACATTTAGGAGTTATTAACAATGCTCATATGGCCTGAAGAGAAACCTCCAGACCCCGGACAGTACAGTTACTTCAGGGAAACTCAAATAACTGAATCCAAAAACAATTAAATATAGAATACAGACTATATTTTCAGATTAAATCCGACTTGTCTATGATTTTGGTAATCACAGTTAAACAGCAGTGTGTTCTGTACACTGTCAGCAGGCTGAAGAGCTACAAATTGAAACGGTTCGATTCACATTAATACGATTAACATGTATTAAGGCAAATCAAGGACTACGTGCAACAGACTATATATGGTTTAGTTTAAATCATAGATACAACATATTTTGGATGTTTGCCTGTTTAAGTAAGGATAACAAACACTGTAGTGTGAGCAATTACAACATCTACCAAGTTGACTATCGCAGGTAATGTCATGCAATAACTGCTGCATCCGACCGGTTTTAAGACACGGCACAATAAGACTTTTTGAGCAGAAAGGTAAAGTTTAAAATTGTGCTTTTGGATTCAGCTGTTTAAGTTTCTCTTGGTCAGCTTTGACTAAAACTAGATAAAGCAGTCAAAAAAAAAGTCAACAGCAAAGTATTATAACCACCTGTACACTATAACATAATAGCCCTTTATAAATCAAATGCACTTTTTTTAATCAAGGCATAAACATTAAAACAAAAGCAGTTAGACAAAAGTCAGTTTCTCCACATTTGATGGTCATTATCTGACGGCTAATCCCTCAGCGGTGGATTCTCTGGCATGTAATGAGATATTCAGGGAAAGCCTGTGTATCGTTAAAGATGACAAACATCGTAGGCTTGGTGATGTCATCGGTCACGCTGTCATATCTGAGGGGAATGTTACCGGTCTCCTTCAGCGGAGCAGTCTTCATTGAATGGCATCCTTTAGTGTAGTCTCCTGTTAGAACCTTTGACACAAAAATAAACTTGTATCCGTCCGCGTTCGGGGGCGAGTACTGATCCTGGACAGACAGTGCAGAGTTGACGGCAAAATACACCCCCTGACCGTAGACTGTGGCTGAGTGGAGAAACCAAAATGTCAGAAAGCGACACTCAAGATAAAAGAAATGGAGTCAGACAAGAGAACAGTGGCATAACAAAACATACCATTCTTTCCGCAGAAGCTTCTGTTGAATCCATGAACACAGATCTCTTTCACACTCATCTCATTTGTGCCATGGTAGAGAGTCCGCTCAACTTCCGGATATGTGGCACGCTGCAGTACGCTCGCCTTCTTCAACTTGTACTGATTGTACAGCAGTCGATTCATAAGCTTCTCCACCTGGGGAAATCATTTTGGTGTTAATACAAGCAGACCACATAATTTGTTACAAAGTATGTAGCTTATTTTCACCTGTATGATTCTGATCTTGCTGTGGTATTCCTGTATGGTCTCATAGAAGTTCTTCACCACGTTCTGAAATTCATCAGATTCCTCGTCGACTTTTGATGCTTCAGGCAGATTGGACAGCAGAGAGTATTCCTCTTCTGTTGACAAAAGATTCAAGTTTTAACATTTAATTGAGTTTTTAGATTTTTATGAACAAAAACATAAACAAAAACATCAATAAATGTTATTTAATTAAGTGAAATAGAGTATGAAACAAAATGCAAGATTCATACTTTTCCATATATATATATATATATATATATATATATATATATATATATAGACAAGGTAACTTCGAAGCTTTAAGTTTAGTCTCATATGTAGTATAAAAGTTGTTTTATTGTGGTCTTCAACATAGACTAGACACATGCCCTTGAAAATGAAGCTTGCTTGAAGGAAGCAGAACGACTTTGTGTAGTCCTATCTTGCTGGCTAAAATGGTGCATTTAATTATAATTGACTTGACTTGTACGATAATCTTTCAGAATATTTTAGGCTTCATGAAAAATGTATCATTCTGCAGAAAACTGTAAAGCCTAAAAGTCTATAAAGTTCTCCTTACCTGGTACATCCTCTCCCAAATCCCCTAAATTGACCAACTTCCTGGAGATTTTCACAGATTTCCCCGAAGCTATGTTGTATTCTTGCATCTTCTCAAAGTCTATGGTGTGGGGCCGATTGTCTAGCAAGATATCAATCTTTTTCAGCTTCATCTTCCAAACATTCTCGATGAATATTGTAGCATCGGGTGAATAAGGAATCGGCTTTGAAGAGACTGGGTCGTAATGCACCCATTGGACAACTCTCAGGATATCCTGGTCGGATACCATATTGGACATTTTCTCCAGCAGCAGCTTCACGTCACACAGTGCTGCGGTCACAAACTCCTTGAAGCCAGAAACAGTGATTATGGTTCCTTGAATTTGAATCTCGACTGCGTGCTTCCTCTTGATCATCTCCAGACACTTCATGTGGTACTCGGACATGTTCTTCAAAGTCCTGTGCTCCAGTTTCTCCTCGACCTGTCTCTGGCTGACCTTCTTCCCGAAGGCTATGTCCACCCGAATCAGGTCACAGCTATAACCCGCGAACACATGTAGCTGTAGGGTGTTGGCTGACTTGATGGCGTCCTCTAAGGAAATTTGGTTGCGCTTCTTCACCCGGGTTCCCTGGGGGCTTTTGTTAGTACTACTACTAGATGCTTCATGTTGCATCATCTTCTTGGACAGCTCCAAGGCTCTTTGCAGCTGCACCTCCTCATCCTCCAGGGACCAATCATGGTTCGACTCCATAGAGTACTGGATGGCTAGAGACAGTTGGGCCTCTTCTTCTAGGTCATCGTTCTGCTGGCGTAACCCATCCATAGGGTTGCCTTCAGTTGAGGATTGGGTATCGACAGCTATCACATCAGAGTCCTGGTCTGTTGGTTCCTCTGCTGTGTAGAGGTCGACATTATCCATCTCATCATCTTGATCTGAAATGGACACAACATCTTCAGGTCTTTCATCAATGGATGAGACGATTCTCTTTGCCTCCTCTAAAAGGCCTACAAAGAGGTAACCAGATAGTTTGAGACTGCACAGAAATCTGAGCAATTATTGAAGCTACTATTGAAGTTATTGAAATAATTGATTACCTCTGGCTGCACCTCCATTATGATCAGTCTGCACTGAATCTGATCTTAACTCCTGTGCATCATCCAAAGAAACTTTATGGAAGTTTCTGTTGGACATCAACGTCCATGCAGTTTCAAAAATGTCCTGAAATAATAAATACAAAGACCCACGTGATTAACCCCATGAACTAATAATTGAGAAAGCTCTGATTTGAGAGATAAATCTGATTTCCCTGCTGCCTGAACAAAGCCTTAGGGTTTACTTCTACCTTGGGAAAAGGGCTACCAAAAAGATCAGTTTGCTACATCTTGGTCACTAATATACCAACTATTTCTTCTTTCTCCAAGCTAGACAGCAAATAAATATATTTCCCACAATGTCGAACTATTCCCATAAAAATGCAGTCATTGGCAGCGTCCTCTAGCTCGTTTTTTGGCTCCAGACTTTTATCACAGTGACACTTCCATTGTGTGGTAAAGCAGTTGCAAGAAGGAAGTGAAAATTGTCCCTTGTTGGTGAGTGCAAGTAACTTCTGTTGAGCTATAAAAAGATTGGAGATGAGCTCCAGGAAAGCGTTACATTTTAATAGCATGTTGGCAGAATAGTCAACCCCAGAAGGCGATTTTTTGCTCTTCGGTAACAATGCAAATATCAGTTTTCAACAAATATTTCAGATCATGTATATGGCAATTGAGCTGAGGCAGAAACAAAGCAGCAGTAAGAAAATAAAGTAGCTGAGAGGATGTGCTCAGAAACACAGTAAACATCTGTGTTTCATCTCTGCCTTGTGTACACTGCTAAACCTGAGCCTTAGGCTATACTGTATTCGGCTCCGAGGTAGACAGCTCATCAAGATGAATGACAACTAATATAACCGGCCAACGAAGAGGAAAAATGAAGTTGCATTCACAGCTTCAAAAACACACAGGAATTTAAAAGAAAACTTTTGCTTTCTTCCATCATTACCTGATGTGGCAGTGGTTCCCAGGGCACATGCTTTGGGTTGATGTAGACCTGAAACTTTCTCTCCATCTCTTTCATGATGCTCTGGCACTCTGGATCTTCTAAAAACCGGGTCACTCCTGGAACGTTTACTGTGATTATTCTGGTGCAGATAGAGGAGACCACTCCTTGCAACACCTCCTCAGCCATTTGACAAGCAATCGCGAGGCCGTGGATCTATCGGGTACATTTAAACAAAAAAAAAAAAGATGACAAAGTATAGGAATTTCAAAAACAGCACCAGACATGAATAAAACACAAACTTGAAAAGTGCACTGCCGTCTACATACTGATGCACCACATACCTTTAACCCACAAACATCCTCTGCTTCCAGCGGGAAGATAGACACTTGGTCCATGTCAGCCAACAGCTGATGACAATGGATCTGGATGTATTTCAGCATGCCTGGCACCATGGAGATGACTGTCTCCCTTTCAATGGGTGTGGTGAGAAACTCCTGGATTGCAGCCTGCTTCTCATTCTCCATCCCTTTCAGCGTCAGCACATCAATATTCCCTCCTCCTCCTCCTGGCACCTTTACCGAGGAGAAGCTCAGAGCCTGCAGGAACTTGGACCATTCTCTGCAATAAAACATGCCTTCATACTCCGTGTCCACCGGTATGCTGAAGTGACCCAGCTGGGATTTCAAAAAGCTACATGCCTGGTTAGCCAAGTTCTGGGATAGGGAGGTTACCACAATGTTACAGTCTGACACAGTGTACACAGCAGGTGACCCAGTTTGATTCAGGGTTTGTATTAGTCGCTCTTTAACATCTTTTCTCGCAAAGAACTCAGCCTTCTCTGGCTCGAGGGTGAAACTAGTCTCAGTCATTTTGCCAAAATAGTCCAAGATGGAGTGTTCGATCTGCTCAAACGTTTGTCTGTCAGTACCTGCAATGTGCACACCATTGTCTTTGATTTGGATGGTGATGTTTGGTTGAGCCTTTTCAATGTCCTGTTGAAAGGTGCTAAGTTTAAACAAAGCAAGTTTTCCCGGGTCAGCAATAGCAATGTGGCTTGGTAGTGTATCCACGTCCTCCGTTTGAGCCTCCATGACTTCCTCTGCCGCCTCCTCTAAATCCTCACGGGCAGGAAGAAGCTCCAAGGCCGTCTGAGAAGAGGACTGGCTGTTTGCTCTGACCAACATGGGAGGACTGGTCTGCATCTGCACATCACTCAGATCCTCTGAGATTGTCTCATTCACATCTGGGCCTCCAGCTGCAGAGGCTTGTGATGTTGAACTCTGTGTAGGTTGAAGAAAGTCGAAGTATGGCTTCACTACGAGATCAGCGCCTTCCAGTTTGTGCGGGTGATCCAGGACAGAGTCTACAGCTGATCAAAGATATATAGAGACATTTTGTTTAACTCAGAAAGCTATGAAACAATCAAAGAGTTTGAAATGATCATATGATACAAAACTTACAGTCATAATTGACAAAGGACACCTTGGCTGTACCCTCTGAGAGCAGTGTGACCTCCTGCACCTTCACATTCCCACCTCCCTTGTTCTCAAAGTACAACGTGAGCAGGTCTGGAGTGGTGCCAGGGTGCAGGTTCTCCACCAGGACGGAGTCAGTTTGCTCAACCTGTTCAAGAGTTACCTTGGCCCCATCGAGTGTCCTCTTGGAGATTTTGACACTCAGGTTTTGGAAATCTACAAAACAAAAAAATATTAAACAACGCTATTAAAGAAATTTGGAGCATTTAGTGTGTTTTTAAGAAAAAAGAAAATATGTGCTAAACGCACATCAATATTGCACCTTTTGAGAAGGGTTGGCTGAGGTGAATGAGGATGCAATCTCCCCCCGGTGAGGGATGCAGAGTGTAGTCAGAGATGTCCATCATGTTCTCCACGTAGAGCTCTATCATCTCAATGCTGGTGTCGGGGTTGATCCCCTGCAGCAGAAGTCTACATGGGTCCTTAGAGGCAGGCTTTCTCACACTCAGCTCCACATTATGCAGAACATGGTGCCCTTTAGACAGCACTCGGGCTGCAGCTGTCAAAATGATGGGAGAAGAAATAAAAGGTAGAATTAGCATACAGTATATTAATGACAAAGGACTGCACTTTTTCTCTTCACTTGATTTGGATTTTTTCTTTTAAAGTACAGTAATGCGTGTAATTGTTTCTACTTTAGTGATTCTGAAGGTAGGAAGGAGTGACATTTAAAAGCTTTTAAACTAAGGAGGTCTGGGTCATTGTAGGGTGCTTATATAACTCTGACGATAAGACAGTAGCCAAATTGTAGACAAAAAAAGTCTCCAAGGTTTCAAGCAAACTGGTTTGAAAGGCTGTATAAAGTTATGTTTGCATAAGATATTGTAAATATGCTACCTCTAACAAGTGCAGCTACTGTTGCTCTAGTTATTACTTTTTTTAGTAATTAGTAATTTATTAACATGATGGAAAGGCTAATAAATCACAGGTATATATGCCAAAACATCCCAGACAATATACTCTATGTTGCCACTTGCCTTCTGCCTCTTCAAAAACCAGAATGGCACCATCACCCTTCTTCTCCACAGACACGAGGGAACCTCCCCCGGAGCGGCGCTTATTCTCAAAGTAAAGAAAGAGCAGCTCCTCATCCACTGCTGGGGGCAGCACCAGCACCTCCAGCGTCCGCTCCTCCAGTCTTTCAACAGACATCCTGAGAAATTCAAACATATACAGGATGGGTAACGCTCTAAGTGCCTAAGACAATAAATCAATAAATCAATATTATCATATTATCAAGGAAACAAGGACCTCCTTGTTTCATCTTTTCAAGAGCATCTGTTTTTTTTTACTATAAAATGAACATCTATGGGGTTTTAATGTTAGTCAGACAAAATCAGAGAAAGCAAAGTCAAAGTTTGGCTTTGGGAAATTGTGGTGGGCTATCATTCACCATTTTCTCACATTTCATAGACTATTATATGTTAATTCTAAATAATAATAACGCAGCCCTACAAATAACACATTCTCATATCAAGATATCTTGTTCAGCTTCACAACGCCGATTTTGATCAACATCTGAACATATTGATAACAAAGTAATGCTATGATAATTACTCTAATATTGATCTTGTGCCTATTGTGCACACATAGCAATAACACAGTTTAACAACTCTTTTATTTAAAATGCACATAAAGGCCATTTCTGAGATTTCTTTCAAAATGCATTAAATATGTTGGTACATAGTTGCTGCAAACATTTGAAAAGACATTTGAAAAACCAGTTTTCAGTCCAGGATTTTTTTTGGGTGGTCCTAAAGGGTGGCTCGATGATGATTTACTCGATTAATTGTACAACCAAATTGGACTATCCGTGAGCAGTTGAACAGAAATATGACTTTTGAAACGTGTTAGATGACTGTGTGTTGACTTGAATGAATTTAAAGTTACTTTACATACATTATAACACGTCTGTTCATTTTAAAAGACATAATCGTGGTCGGTCTCCAAACCTATGAGAAGTATCATATGTTTTGGTCTCATTTGTAACAAAGGAAAAACTACACTACTACTTCTACTGCTGCTGCTACTGCTACTAGACTACTACACATACACAGCATATTTACTTTAACTCAACTCTGCTCCAATCAAACGTTATAACTTATTAAGCTAAGAAAAGCATTAGAGTCTGAAGCTGACTGCATGATTTCTTGCCGTCCATGTGTGAGGAGTTTGGTAAGCAGCCTGTCATGTTTCTGGCCTGACATGTTCACAGCTACCTGACAGGAAGCTCGGCCTGTATTTTTCGGAGCAAAATATAATGGTGGTGTGCTTGTTAGAAAATCGTTTGACGGTTGACAAATACTCACGTAGCACTGTTTTATTTTTTACTGCGTAGTAAACCTAAAGTTCATGAACGTTAATGCTCATTTACTCCAACAAGAAAGTGAAACCAGGTGCTAACTTACAGCCATTTTTTAGACACTGAAGCTGTAACGTTAGTTTATCGCAGCTGCTTTTTATTCTGACTACAGAAGGAGTTAGTACATTTCCACGGAGGATTAACACTTTGTTCGAGCATTACTTACCTGCGCTACAAAGAAAACATTTGATCATAAAACTGCTCCGTCCGAACGAGTTGAACTACAGACACTTCCTTGTTGTGCTGCTTGTTGAACGGCGGGTGGCGTCATACGCTGCACGTGTAAAGGCATCATGGGAAATGTAGTATCTGTCGCACAAACAAGAACTGATACATATAATTCCTTCATTTTTATTAATAATATAATATAATATAATATAATATAATATAATATAATATAATATAATATAATTGTGTCAGTAGGAGTAACAAGTCTTCATATTTATAATACCATCATAATATATATATATATAATATATATAATAATATATATAATAATATATGGCAATTCATTATTCAATTGAATTATTATTATTATTATTTTAATATTATTATTATTATTATTATTACCATTATTATTATTATTATTATTATATTTGTTGTTGTTGTTGTTGTTGTTGTTAAAGTTAAAGATCACGTCACACCTTCACATGGACTTTGTGGTGAAGTTTATATTAATATTTGAAAGTATTATAGGGCATTCATGGAATTATGGCTATGTATGTATTGATAATAAGGTGGTTTCTGAGCAGTTTCCAGAAGACCAGTATTTACCATTCAATAGACCCCTTTTCACAGCAGCCATTTTGACATAAAATAGTAGGTAAACACTGGTCTTACCAATGATACTAATTAAGGTTCCTAATCAGGTCAGACAGAGTCAGGGTGCTGCTGTGGTGCACGCTGGTTCACTGGAAAGTCTCTGCTGCAACAAATTCAACAGAACCTTAATTAGTATAATTGGAAACACCTGTGACGATCCTACTATTGCAACTTACTGCAACTCTTACAAAAATTGTCAGATCCATACACAGTGTGAATTCTATGGTGTTCCTCAATGTCTTGGCACCTTAATGTGTTATTTTGTATGGATGGGATTTTTGTCCATTTTTATCAGTTTTTTAAGTCGTCAAACTTTTTTCAATAATGCACCAAATCTGTATAACAAATGGCGTCAACCCAAAAATGCCTGAAACAACTAATAAGACATAATTGAGCATGGGAATACTAATCATACTATAATCATTTCCTACGCCCCTATGCACTCTAAACTTTCTAAATTTGAATTGAATTGTCTATTACAGATGTATTTACACACAATGCTGTGCTGCATCTCAAACTACTCTTCAGGTTCACAGCTTTCAGATGATCTACACCACTTCCATGTATGCACATGCTGTCTCACCCTAAACATCCTCTGCCCCCCTAAAAAAACAAAAATAAAGGATGGTAGGAAAGGGTGGAGTGTGAGAGAGATTATGCTCTGTGTGAAATGGGCTGTAATGGGATTCCAGCAAGTACAGATCTATTTAATATCTCATAAACTATAAATGTTTTCATTATATGTTTTCATTATATGTAGCAGCATGATTGATTAATAAATTGATAAATTCAGTCAGACTGAAATTAACTCCATGTAACTCGTCATAACTCAGAAATCACATATGTCATCATTATGTGCTCATAGGCGGCTAAACAGTGTGCAGCACTGAGCATTTTGAATTTTGATCGGAGTCTGTATAAATAAAGCAGTAGCTTCGCTGACTCTATTCTCGGCTCATTACCTTTCCATGGCATTATTATGAGCTTATACATAGACAATCAGCAGGCCAAAGTATTATAGGGTTTTGAAATTTTAATGTAACATGTAGAGTGCATACAGGCTGAGCTAAAAATACGAGTGACTGGGTACATAACCCTTAATGCATATCTTATAACTCCCACGCTGATCATTATAAGTTTTGATGTTTGAATGAAGTTTGTGCTGTTAATGGGCAAGAGATTTAAACTATGGATAACCCAGAGAAATATAATGTTTATTAATAAGAAGTGATTGCCGATTCAGCAACCACACTAATTATACTAATTTGTGAAAATGAACAAGTTTCTCCCACAGCAGCCACGAAACAGCTGTAACTGTGAAGTCAAGCTGTGAGAAGCTGAGCTGCCTCATAATGGACAAAAAACATGATGTGAAGCAGCACTTGTGTAGCCAATTCTTCAGAGATAACGACTGTTGCTTAGGTTTTTATCTCATTTAAGCATACAACATAGCGATCAAACATCTGTTGGGGCACAGTTTATAATTCATTACTCATATCAGATGTTACATACTGATTATTATATTACATGTGTTTAAATTTCTCGTATATTAAGTAGAAAGAAGAAATTATAACCTCAGGATCCTGCTGGCATTCACACATTTTTATTATAAGTCTATTGTCTGTAGGATGTAGCAGTGGATTAAACAGTCAAATGAACACCCCTCACCAATTAAAGCTGACAGATGTTTCTGATTTCATCCGTTAAAAGAAAACAATTTTAATGATAGACACGAGATGAACGCTGTATGAAGAAAAACACAATCTTCACAATAGCAGAAACCAGAGAGACACGTTCAAAGTTGTTGTGATGAGGTATACAATCTTGGTGTTTGTTAGAAATAATTAGATACACTAAAATGTATATCTTTTCCAATCAAAGACATTTATAATATTCTTTATTTATAATATTCTAATTAAATAATTTACACTCCTCTTAACTAAAAACTGAGTTGCATTTAACATCAGTCTTCCACATACAAGCTGGCCAACTAAAATACAGCTTATCCACACAACATCTGCATAAACTTCTGAAATGTATTATTTATAATTAATTAACCTCCTTGACCTTTTTTTCTTCTTCACATATTTCAGCAAACAAAGCTCCAAATGTGTTTTACCACATTGTGGGAGTCCAACTGAACAACTGAATAATGCAAGATTTCATTATCAGTCTCTCCCACAACTTGGTAAATTTCTTGAGTCTACGGAAAACACACAAGTATAAAACATAGATTTTTCAGAAGGTGCTGCTTTAAATGGGTTTTCTAACTATTCAACAATGAAGACCTCAACTGGATGGAAAAGTAGATTAAATACAGGTGAGTGACAGACTTTGTATTCATGTTTAAACACGAACAATCAATACAATTTTGTCAGTTAATAAGTCATCCCATCAGTCATGTAATGGACAAATCAGGCGATGTTAATGCTGATACATGTTCTTGTCCACTAGGTGGCAGTGTCCCCTGCAGTACAAACGTGCACCACTGTCGCCTACAAGGTGGCTGACAAATCTGAATTGAACAAATGTTGTGGTTCCTCTTCTTAGCAGCCTCCTTTCACGTGGAGAGGAAAGCAATCATGAAGACACTAACAGAGCAAATGCCCCATTATGTTTCAAGGCACATGGAGCAAATCATAGCCTATTAGAGAAGCACCACCGAGCTCAATTTCCTGACGAATCCGAGATAACATTTGCAACCATTCAGACCAGAGATTTGTTGGTGAAAATGATAACGTAGGGGCAGGATAAGAGTGTCTGTGTTTCTTGAAGTCATAAAGCATTTAGTAATTCACACATCTACAACAAGTTCAGCAAGTGCATCAAGCCTGGAAAAAAACATAGTGTTTCATCAAAGATGTTGACATACCTACCCAACATGTACAGTATATAACCAATTTATGGACTTGGTAAAATGGTAATACTGACAATGAATACACAACATCAACATAAACTTGTTAAAGTGTCTCACAAATTTGGTAACACTAATGATAATGATTACAATATGCACAATTTGATGGTGAAATTAAGTCTTCGAAAACTCCCATCAAAGGCACTTACCACCTACTTTTCATGAGAAATATATGTCACAATGTACATCCAAAATGTATCGTACATCATTGATTTTAATGATAAGGCACCCCTGTATAGGCTGTATCTTACATGATACATGAAGAATGTCCACAACTTGACAAAGAACCTGGAGCATTTAAAACCTTTCTATCATTTTTTTTCATAACACTGAGTGACGAATATCTCATCAATGGCTTCAGCACAAATCTAAATCCAGGTCTCCTGTAGAGCCCTTTGGAGCTCTTATTTCTTATCAGACTGCTCGCTTTGTAATGAGCTATGTAGTTAATAATCTGCAGTCCTTCTAATTTCTTAAACAGTTTGATGCTACCACTGCTTCAGTACAGTGCTGATAGTCACAGCCACGGTTCCAGCTGTTGTCGGTGTAATGTCCATTTCCAAAAACAATTTGAAATGTGGACTTGTCAGAGCATAGTACGCGTTTCCACTTTGTGTCAGTCCAACTCAGATGAACCCAGAGAAGTCAGCGATGTTTCTGGATGTTGTTGATATATGGCTTTCACTTTGCATGGTAGAGTCTTAACTTGCATTTGTAGAAGAAGCACTGAACTTTGTTCACTCACAACAGTTTTTCTGAAGTTCCCAAGCCCCTGTGGTAGCATCCTTTTATATAATTGTGTTGGTTTTTAATTCGGTGCTACAGGAATCTAAGGTCACTGGCATTCAATGTTGGTTTTGGAAATTGTTTGACTAACTATTTGCCCACACAGTTTTTCCCAAAGTGCTGAACCTTGCTTGTGAAAGACTGAACTTTGACCAACCTGCAACCTACAATCATGATACTATTTTAAGCATTCTGCAACTTTCTCAGTGTTTTGTTTCCCCTGTGTCAACTTTTTTGTGATGGTAGGCATACAATTCAGAATATTAAAAAACAATGAAGTTTATCAGTTTTCATCAAAAATCCGTTTTCATTACAATTCATCCTGAATGTATATACGAAATTCCATCGCCATCTGTTCAATAGTGAAGAGATATTCCACCCAAATCCACAAATGTCAACCTGCTGGTAGTGATACAGGAAAAAGTCAGGGATCAGGAAAGTTATCGAGATTCATCCAATGGGGAGCATGAATGTATGTATGAATGCAGCAACTGACCAACCGACATTGCCATCCCTATGAAAGTAGACAAGGTGTGTTTTTGGGGACTGGTTTTAATATTTTTGGACTGAATATGTTAAAATTTAAAAACCCTCAGGTTATAAATAATGGATTTAAGATTTCACTACCAGAATGTCCTTTCTGGCAATGTAGAGAGGACTTTAAAAGAACATTCTGACTATCATGTTAAAAAATATTGAGGAAATATTCTGTAATAAAATAAATCAATTAATAAATGAAATATGGTCAATTTGAATAATTTTAGCCACTTCATTGTTGGTGCACGGTCAAAACTTTCTAAGTGGGGTCGGTGGTGTGTTGGAGGGACCTGAGCATTTCAAAAATCCTGCCTCTGTGGGTATAAATGTGGGTGTAAATTATAGCAAATGTGTTCTTTGTGATTGATTTTGGATTTTGGCCTATAATTTGCAGCTGCAATCAGACAAGCAAGGTAGCAAGTAGCTTTGTAGTGCAGGTCGTTTATGAGACTTTGATCAGAATTGTTCAGTGTGATGAAAAAAGAGCTGATTCTCTCTCATACCTGCAATTATTATAATGTAAAACACCTTCACTGAAGTGCTATTTACATCATAATCAATAATGTGTTTTCTGTGAAGCTAATTAAAATGTTTGTTGCTTGTCAATTTGGACTCAAGTACAGTGTTAAGATCAGCAGATAGTGGTTATGAGACACTCCTCCTGCATGAATGACAATGATGGACATTGCATGAAATCTTCCTTACTTTGTCTATATATCAACAGAGTCATTAGTTGTGAGTCATGACTATTCTTGTCAACAGGACTTATTTAGTGTCAATGGCCATTAACGCACAAAGCTTCAGGTACCACAATGCCAACTTTTTATAGAAAAGAAAACAAATAGAGTACACTGCCCGCACACTATGTAATAATACAAAAGCTTTTTCTGTATAGCATGCTTGTTGATGATAGAACTTCTCGTCTTCTTTTTCTTCACTCCCAGACACATTTGAGTTGGGATTACAGATTTTGAAACAAGTGGCAGTGTTGCTTTTGGCTTGTTGGTCATTCCCAGGCAAAAGCTCTGTTGGTTTGTCAGTAAGAGGGACGTTTCTTAAACAGAAGATTAAGTGAAGAAAAGGGAACTGGACAGACCAGAAGAGTTCACGTGAGAATGTCTTTGGAAATCATGACACAACATATCGTCCTCGTGTAAGAGGGAGGAAAACAAACACTAAAAGGTTAATTTGGTTGGCATCCCACCGCACATATGGGCTCGGTATCATCTTCCTTTAAACATTCGGATTTTGTGCTTGTCTGCCAGCAGCAGGGTGACATTGTATTCGTAATCTCCGTCATGGACTCCCGTGTGTCGAAAAGCTCCGGCCAAATGGTTCTCCTCCCAGTAGTGGTGCCAGTTTCCATACTGGTCCGCACCAAATCCAAACACGCTGACCTGGACCAGACGAGGAGCAAAAGAAGAGGAAAACATCATCCTACAGAAGCTTCATACACTTCAGCTTCATTCACTCATCTGTGGATTTGTTCAATTTTCCACATCACTTCAGATGCACATATTTTGGATTCCTTATTTTTCATCCTGAAAATGCAACACAATAAAACATCCAGCGAGTTGTCCTTGTAAAGTTATTCCACTTCACTGAGGGATTTCAGTCGAACTTGTTTGTCAAAGTCAATGCTTAATACATTTTGACTTTTTTTAACTTACCTCATCACATATGTGGATAGCGAGCAGCAAGCTGAGGAAGCCAGTGGAGGGGTATCTTCCATGGCCCTCGAGCCAGGACTCATAAACGTATTTGAAAAATGTGGGACTGTAAATCAGCACCTGCGAGAGCCACAGAAATTTCTGCTACTTTGTAATTTACAGAGACAAAGATCATATATTCAGTATTATATTCAATATAAACTTTATGCACTATATGTAGTTAAAAGTAAAGTGTAGTTTGGAGAGCTTCGGTGTGTGGCTGGTGTTACAGTAATGGTTTGCACCCGGCCACTTAATGCTACAGCAGTGCAGAGACTGATAAGTGGCTGATGGTATGCCACTCTTTTTTAGTAGCATGTGCTGACAATATGTAGTATGTCACTGCTCTTCTGCTGTTCTACCGGCTTATAAATGGCACTTCATAACACTGCTTTCCACTGATGGATACCAATTTTAACTGGCATATACCGATATGTGTACCACTCTTGTTTTTTACATGTCAATTCTGAGTGTATGCCACTGTGACTAGTAGTGGTATGTTGATGCTGTATGTCACTGACTGATAGCACTTCCACTTCCCACCATCAGATTATGATTCTTACTGGCATATACCGCTGCTGTGTATTGCACAGCATACCTGTTGTTCTAATGATGCATACCACCTAAATTTAATGGAACATGAAGACATTTTTTGCATTAATGCCGTACAAAGCTAGATAAAGATGATAAAGATACAGCTACAGCTAGCTGTGCTAGGTGTAAAGTGGCACCCATCAGTAGAGGACAACTAGCCTGCCATCTTCTTCCAGCACAGCAGCAACATACCATCAGCAGCGGCATATTCCAGTAAAGAATTGTCATGCGCTGGCAGGAGAGGTGTGTGTCAGTGAGAACCAGTGATATGACGTTCTGCTAAGTGCCACATGCCCCTCGAAATGCAGCAACATAATACTTGTGGTATGTGAAACACCCAGTGGTGGAAGAAGTAGAAAGACCAGTCTAAAAAAGATCTGCTACAAGTCAAATAAGATGTGCATTCAAAATAAGATGTTCAACAATCACTTGTGTCACGTTTGGGTGTCCACATACTTTTGGCCATGTACATATCTATGTATAATGATAAAAAACATAATGGCCAAACAAAGGTGATGCCATGGTTAATAAAATGTACTGTACAAACCTTCATATAACTCACCTTATCTTTGTTTGCCTTTATCCTGGATGAAACAGGTATATATGTCCTGTAACACAAGAAAATACCAGAAGCTTAAAATCTGGCCTTTAATTACCTTGAAAATCCTTGAAATGCAATTCTACTTCTTTGTCTACAATCACTGGTATCTCATCTACAATCTCACTATGATCTGCCCATCCATGATTTTAATCTAATTTAACTGAGGACATGTCTAAAAATAAACGCCCAGTGTCTTTCCTTATTCCAACTGTATGAGGCTGAAGCTGATTAAACATCACGGGCAGATTTAGAGGTCATCACATCACATTAACATATGCTCACCATCGAGGCAGGCAGCAGGGGCGCTGAGGGGGCTGTAGCACCCCCTACAATCAAGCGTAATAAAAACCATCAGTTAAACTTATAATGACTTTCTCCTTTTTTTTTACTGGGATTCACTATATTTGTGTAGAGCACTAGTTTCGTGGTAGAAAATAGGTTTGATTGTATTTTTATCCATTGTTAATCAATAAACAACATTGTGTAACTTTTCTAACATAAAAAACAGATTTAAATCATTTTGGCACTACACTGACTTGTAATCATGTGAATGGTGTCTCTGTCATTCCCACTCTGTGCCCTCTACGTAACTTTGTGCCCCGGGTATGATCACCTGGAAGAAGTATGTAACATTTATACTCAAGTCAAACTACAGCTACTGTTAGCTAACATTTGCTCGCTTTGTTAGCCAGGCTTCCCAGACTCAGAGCTCTGAGCTCAGAGCACCAGGCAGTGTTAGTGTGTGTACCACAGGTGTTTTGGAAGAGGAGGCTTTCATGCCCGAGGTGTAGGGGAATGCTAATGGGGAGCAGAACCGGTGTTATCCCAGAACCGGAGCCCAGTGAGCGGGCATATTTACCACAGTGGTATTGCACTCTGAAACTGGAGGCGCTAAAAATAAGAATAAAATAGACACATAGACATAGACTATAAGAGAAATAAATGACCCTGGTCATTCAAATGAATGTAAAAGCAACATTTTGTATAACGTCATTGAAAAGTTTTGCTCAATACCCCCAACTCTGACTCACTTCCAGCGTCCCTGATGCTCACTGTAATTTTTTTGTGGGTAATTGTTGGAGGGAGGCTCTTTGAATAAAGCTTTGTGGGGCTCACATGCAGTGTTTGCATTCAGTTTGCATATTAAAATACTGCCATCTTCATATGCAATTCATTTGTGTTCATACCATTTTCATGAGTAAATTAGCTAAAAACAAACATTCACATTGAGCTGGCAAGTGTACATTTTAAAGTCGGTGTAAATTCAACACCACGCCTGTGCAGACTTCGTCGAAATACATAAAGAGATGGCATACTAATGACTGAAATGAAAAGTAATGACTATATGGTAAGATACAATCCAGACAAATGTTTCCAATTAAAGTAGGGTTTATCAAGGCTATTGCCTCTGCAGCAATGAGTCTCATTAAAATTCAAAGATTATACAGACTGGTCTAATGCCGTTTAGAAATGAAAATGGCATGAAACAGTACAAAACGGCGAATGAATATGAAAATAGCCTGTCAATCGTCTGGTGCATTATATTATTACACTACTTTTTACATCCTAATGTTAGAAAGTAAATCCTTTAAGACACACAGGGTTGACATTTTTGTATAGAGAAGTGTTTAAATTAAACTATTATGATTCAACATCAGGAGTGTGAATGTAGACCAAGAACAGTCAGTCCTGCGTCCCTTCACACAATCCTGTCCTTTCATAGACACCCATATTATTCAACAAGACTAGAAAATGTATCCAAATAATTCACAACACTCAGTTAAGATCTGATGGCTGCTGGTCTAATGCTGATATTACTGCCAGTAAAGTGAATTTTAATGATGCAGAATGATTGCTTTGGCAGAGTTGGAAGACAACTGTGCATTTATAGGAAACATTTGTTTGGATTTACTCGTCCTTCCACCATCTAACATGTTGGCGTGTTGGAGTTATTGGCAGTGGCATGAATTGGCAGGGGCTTCATTTTTTTCCTGGATGTCCAGTAATCAAGCTAATGATTACGGGTCATTGAGAATGAAGCAGCTGAAGGTGAAATTTACTGGAAGATTAAAAACTGAGTGATTATCCTTGTTACGGCAATCTGACAAATAGGAATACTGAGCGGGTGTGATTGTTATGACAATCTGGTGTTTGGAGAGTGTAAATGAATCTGGGAGTGCGACATATGCATGATGAATCGTAATGCATTCACACACTATAAATTTAGGGGAGAGTTGAACTCTAGTTTCACTGAGGAATGATTAAGTGGTATATTTTTTATTTTGTCCAAAGATGATATGACAAAAATATCAGTGAGCCTCTTGTATTGGATGCAGAATTTATATTATTTGGTAGAATGCTAATAGAAATTCAATATAAGAGTGATGTAAATTTACTTTCTGCTTTAAAACATACTGCATAACTAATGGCTACAGAAATTATGCTCATGTATCCATGACTGTAAAGACAATTAAATTAAACAATGTCATTTATGAGCTAGCTTACACTGTCATTATTACATTTTTTTTTTCAGTTTATGGTTTTATAACTATATTTCAGACCTACATTATCTGAATTTTTGTTACTTGGTGGCAGTGCAACATTGATATATTATTTCCTTTTTTATTTTATTTAACCTTTATTTAATCAGGAAAGGTCCCACTGAGATAAAAAAAAAAAAATCTCTTTTTCAAGGGAGTCCTGGCCAAGACAAGCTGCAACACAAACTAAGAACAAGTGAATTAAAACAGATTCAAAACAAAACCTATAGTATTACAACACATGACTTCAGCAATATAGGTTTGAGCAATGACATGCCCACAATTCTGTCTCCAGGTCTTTTAATATGGATATAAAAGCATTCAAAGAAATCAGATCTTTGAGTTTTATAGCTTTCTGTAATTACATTCCAGTCTGAGGGTGCAAATTATCCAAACGCCCAAGTTCTGTATGAACATATAACACAACGACATGTAAAAGTTCCTTGATTGCAACAAGTACTGTACATCACACTTCTGAGAAATATAAGATAGGATGGGAGCGACACAAGAATCACCTTGTATTTGCAGTCTGTTAAGCCAGGCCATCCTACCCGAGTATAAAGCTCACAATGGTGAGTCAGAGCTTTACGGCTAGTGATGAATTTGAGGGAAGTGTGGTAAGCTGTGTTGATCATATGCAATGCCTGAGCAGGGACACACATGTACAGAAGATCCCTATAATCTAATATTGGTAAAAATGTGGCAGCAACAAGTTACTTGTTTTAGATTAAATTTGTTTCTAAATAGAAACTTAATTTAAGCCTCTGTGTTTTTCACCAAACACTCAACATGTGGCTCCAAAGTCAGAGAATCATCGATCAGAATGTTAACCCTTTTTAATGAAGTGAAGATGGCTAGTGTTTGCAAACAGTTTCCATTACACATCCAGCAGACACAGAGCAACATTAGTATTAATTTGGAGTCATGTTTCTGGCTATCTAGTCCAATATCAATTTCAGTTATCAATCATTTTAAGCTCACTTGGGGTCTTAGCTGCTTAATGCTCCACTATGTTCACCAAGTAGTTGCTAACCCTGTCTGTCAGTGGTGTGGTGCTGGGAAGCTAGCATACAGATGCTAAAAATCTCTGTAAAGCTGAGGTGAGCTGTAGAGTCAGGTGATTATTGTTTGTCACTAGGAGCAACACCTTTCATATTACATAGTCAATTCATCCATTCTTAATATAAAAATATTGATTAGAAAAGCTTTAACATTTCAGAATTACACTTACTGTTTAATGGTACCCGTGGTCAGAGCACTAATGATCCATTGCAGGTCCAGAGTCTTGAAAGGAATCAAGACCAGACTGGTGGTGTTGTCCAAGTCTATGGCACTTTCCGGATACATGACATGATGTGTTGTTCTGGCACCCACGTCCTCTTCAAAACCAATGGTCGGCGCCTGGTTCATTCTGTGGGGACAAAGAAGCAGAGATTTTTTTGTTTCTGGTCTATTTTCCTGACATCCTCCTGTCCCTTTTTTCTAGTTGCCATCTTTATCTTCTGCAGAACAGCTCAAATTGAGGTTTATTTCGCCCATGTCACAAAGATGGGAAACAATTGGCTTTTGTTGTACTAATAACCACAATCTACAAATAGTTTTCGTTAAAGCCCCAAGTCAGCTAAACTACATGGCACCGAGACATGGAAAGCCAGCCATGATCACTATTTTAAGACAAAAACAGAAAGCACAATTTGTCCTGCTTCACCATGTTTTGGACATCCAAACACCCATTCAATACAATCCAGTGTCCATTTGAGCCCAACAATTACCGGCTGGCAAGCTAGGTGAAGGGTCCCTATTATAATGTCCAACAATACTCGCTCAAGCTGGAGCAGTAATTGGCAGGAACATAGTTTGACAGTGGAAATTGGTTTCGGTCACTGGAAGGAGGTGACACAGACAGGAAAAATCATGAATCTGACCCCCCCGTGTGACTAGCATCACCTGTTTGGGTGCTACGGTCAGAGCAATATCATCTTCCTCATTACTGACTGTGAGATGACAGCTATATAACAACTTGACATCTTCAACCTGAGCCTGTCAGGACTCAAAATGACCTCCTGCAAGAGGCATTTTGTATTTAGGCCTAGTCCATTTAATGAGATTTTTTTTGTTGCAACTCTAAGATTTTCTCTCAGGTTTAAGTAATCACCATGACCTTGAGCACTTGGAAATAACTGTACCTATTAATTAAATTAATCAGTCACCACCAAGACTAAAAACATGTTGAGTTGCAGCAAATAGGCTATAAAACACTTACATAAAAAAGCAATAAGAAAGGTACTTTTGTATATCATCAATAAAATCAAGTCAAGTATTATTTATAAAGGCTATTGGCAATTTGTCTCAAATGGGCACTGCAATTTTCTAAACATAACAGCCTCTAACCTTGGACTGTATTTGGATAAGACTCCACATATCACCTATATTTTGTCATTTTGTAATTAAATCTGCATTTAATTATTTTCTGGCCACTTGAGGGCAAAGGAGACGATAAATACAACTCTAACATTGTATCAACTAGCAGCTAATGTAGCTGTCAAGATATTGCCTATTTACTCATCCAGCATATATGCAGCAAAATTAACTTCCACTTGGAGTTTTGTTTCTGGTTTCAATCCTCAACAACTGCTGAGGGACTTTTATTACCTTTTTTTTTTTTTTAGCTCTTTAGCTCCACTGTGTTTACCAGCTAGTCACTAAATTTTCTGCTATTTGATGCTGGACACAATGAACAATGTGTTTATTAAAGTTTATCAGTGAAAACAGCAGTGTGTGCTGAATCTTGAAACAAAGAATAGTACATTTGCAGGTCATAAAACCAAAACATTGAGCTGAAAGTTGCTAAAATGATGAAGGGAATTGCAGTTGGGTGATAATGCTCTTTGGGTTTTATATGCACATCATCATTTTACCCTCATCAACCCTCTCAACATTAAATCTATAAAATACTTAATTTGTCATGGTTTTAAGTTTCTTCTTTAGTGTTTCCTTTTTTATTTTGTATTTCTCCCCTCTCTGTGTCTTGTGTTGTTTGTTTCCTTTGTGTTTCCCGCCAATTTTGATTCTCTGTTTCAGCCTGATTAGTTTCACCTTTGCCTGATTAGATTTCACCTGTGTCTTGTTTTTTATTGGACTTCTGTTGGATTTATGGATTTAGTTTGTTTTTGTCTGGACTTGCCAGCTGCCTTCTGTTACTTTTGTGTTTACCTGCCGTAAGTCATTAGAGTCTCCCTTTTTGTTCACCTTCAAGTCTGCTCTTGGGGTCCTCTTCTCGAGCTAAACATGACATAACTATTTTCAGTTGTTCATTCAGAAGGTTTTCTTTCAGTGTTTCAAGTCAAAAATATATAATCCAGTACCAAATAGAAAACAAATTGAAAGGCTGTGAGCTAAATCAACAAC
The DNA here is from genome assembly GCA_033000465.1 of Sciaenops ocellatus. Classification (NCBI taxonomy): domain Eukaryota; kingdom Metazoa; phylum Chordata; class Actinopteri; family Sciaenidae; genus Sciaenops; species Sciaenops ocellatus. The sequence goes on from CP136873.1 coordinate 15,127,144, forward strand.
CTAAATTAAAAAACATATATCAAATCAGCTTATGATGCACAGCTGTCTTTATGCAACAGATAATTGAAGCAATGCTACAGCTGTGAAATGGTTGGAGGGGCACTTAGTCCCAGGGGAGATAAGTGTTGTGTCACCAGTAATAAAGCTGCGGCACCAGATGTGGTTATTATAAACACTGCACTGATTATTGTGATATTGCATCTTCAGTTTTAACATTCTGGGGGAAAAGGAGCCGTACTTTACAGAATAACAATGTGTCATTTTATATGAACAGACTGTTCGATCCATTTTACATCAGACATGGAGAGAAGGAGGAGGAAGGGCAATTGGTTTACTCTCCTTTAACAAGTAATGTGTACCATATCCTTCAGACCAAACCAGGTTCATGGCACTGACTTCAGCTAAAACTGGAAGACGAGAAGTATTGGCAAGAGGTTTTATGGTGCAATATCTCAGCGGAAGAGAACAGTTTTTGATAGAACTACGTCTGTGGATTTCTCTTTTAATGGTAACTATGGCTCCTGGGAATTTAAGAATTGCTCAGCAAATGGATCCCAGCCGTCCAGAGCTGATGAGGAAGTATGGCAACGAGGGCAGAGGAACACCACGCCACATAAAATAGTATAATGTGAAAAATCCATCACTTTTGCAGCACAATCAGAGATATTCCACTGTAACACCACATTACTCTGCGTTAGTACTTGCAGGTATAGACTACAGGCTTTGATTGAATTTTATGTGATGTTCTTCTCAACTCACACACGGCAGAAAAACAACAACTGCCTTATTTTCGTCTTCTACTGTCCAAAGTATAACTCATTTGAGACCGTACACAACAGCGAAGAAAAGGCAAGACACTTCTCTATTGTTGTACAAAACAGGCTGGATTTCTGTCATATGCTTGTGTAGTCCTGTCTATTCTTTCTCTCTACCTTCATTTGTACAGCTTTCCTGGCCTGTCCTTGGTTTTAATGCATTGAGCACAATGAAAAACACAAAACAGAGTCAAATACCGGGAGGCTAATTTTTTCGTGTTACTCAAATCTGTATGGTTCAGGCCATTATTCACTACAAGGGTCAATGCTAAGTCTGTGAGGGCACTCGCCAAGTTAACTTAAGTTGTTAAATGGATTCAGTAGTCTGCTCGTTCACTTAATCTTGTGGGGGCGTGCGATGTCAACTGCTCTACAGAGGCGAATATTTCAGATTGGTCTAATCAATATTCAACTTCTGCTCCAACTCCCCTCTGGCACTGGAAATTTACACCAGATGGACTTGAAACAAACTGGAGCAGATGTATTGAGCCTTTGGAAAGCCCATCTCGCCAGTGAGATGGCTTACACAGGGAAAACAAGGTTGTGTTTTTTTACCTGGTATGAAAAAAAATAGAAAAGAGAGAGAAGATGAACACTTGAAATATTTAAGTGGAAATATTAGGATCAATATTTTAATCCATATATGATTTTAATGTGGCTCTCTGATATAATACAGGTGGAGAATCATAAAGCCTTCAGAGGGTCTGTAATACCCTTCCAGAGAAAGCTTGACGCCACGACGGATGACTCATTCTCAGGAATGGAGTGAAATTCAAGTGGAGGTCTTTTCACTGATGACAGATATCTTGACCAGTGAATTACAGCGGGGCTGTATGGAGGCTACAAGTATGAAGTGTCAGTACTGTGAGCATCAATCAACTTCACTCAACTTAAATGACTCTTAAAAGCTCAAGTTGACGCTTTTCACTGCAAACAGAAGCACTGTTGTGTCTGTGGATATTTTGAGACATCACTGGGTGAATTGTACCAACAACTCTCAAGACTCTGCACCAAAAACGTCAATGACTTCATCAATGAAACATCACTGAGGCAGGTATTTTAATTGTTTAACAGGCACGAGCACATCTGCCAGTGTGGATCATGGGCTGCTGTTGTGATGTCCATGCAGTGCTTCATCTATTTCACTGACATCCGACCTCAGGGCTTGGTTTGTTATAGATAAAATGTAACAGCCAGGGGAACCCCTAAAGGGGACTGAAGAATTTAGATGGGTTGATGCTCTCTTCAAAGCAACCAGACAAAAACATAAATTTTACCGTGCAAAACACAGGAATAGAGTTTGGTGCTTTAAATGTTGGCCAGCAATTCCTGTGTTTAAAAGGTAAAAATTATTGTTTTTGTCAAAGGAGTCTGGTGGCTTTGGAGAAACCTAAGGTTTTACTCAATGACAGTATAAACAATGGACACACCCTGAGTGAGGTCACCAGTAGGTTTCCAAAGCTCTGTTTTGAAGCCGAAAATCCACGTTGGATGCACTGCTTCTTCCGCCTCCCGGTTAATTTAAATATCGGCAAAGATGTGGATCATCGGCGGACCTGAAGTGGGCCTAATGACGCCTGGGTGCTCTAATAAGCCATCTGTAACTGCACCTACCTGTCAATCAAGCGGCAATGCTGTTAATTATGCGTAACTTTAAACCTTAATAGAATTTAAGCGGGTGAGTTAAAAAAAATGTACCGCCCTCACAGTTGTCATGAATGGGGAAATTAGCTATAGAGACCAAAACTGCTGTCTGTACCAGGCTGTTTATTCCTGCTGTGAATTTGGGCATTTTAATACAGGCGCTTACGGAGACTGACTCACTTCTGGAACCTGTATCAAGTGGCCGCTCGAGGAATTACAGTTTTTAGCCCTTCCAAATTGGCTTCTTTTCCCCGCATCGGAGGTTGTCGCTTGGTTTTTACTTTACTCCTTGTAATTGCCACCACAGCTTCCACGTTAAATGAAAATGGAGGCAGTGGGGTGGATACGTCAATTGCTATTGATAGCGAAACTAAAATAGACCCCCTCCCTTGCGCAAAATGTCAAGCTAAATAATTAAAGTCAAACTAAAATGGCAATGCAGTTTGATTATCAGGCTATTGATCGGTGGGTATAGGTTTAAAGATTTTGTCTGTGTTAATTAGTGAGAGGTACTATTTATGTCTTCATTCAAACAGATTGTTAGTTTTGACATTAAAATATTGTTGGCCTGACCTTTTGTTTGCTGGCTGAATTCTCAGACCTGTGCAGTTTTCTCTCTGGGAATGTCTTTTTTTTTCTCTCTCTCTCTCTCTCTTGAAAACTGAAACTGTGACGCTGATAGATGATTAATGTTATCTTTAATGTCAAGGCTGTTTGCTTTTGCCTGTTGGACATTATTTGTCTAATTATTATTCATTTGTCCTAAAAATGCCGAAAGCCATGAACCACAGTACTCCATAACGTGGCCCCCATGCTTCAAGGTGCAGCCAGATCACGCAGCATGACATAGCCAACTAACACTTTAAAGGTCAGTGGTATTTCAGCGCTGTCTCGTTTCTTCACAGCCTCACTTGTTTGCTCCTGTTCCCACTACTCTCCTCTGTAAGTCTGACTGTGTGTAAATTTTCAAAATGCCTATGGTGTTCCAGCTGACTAATAGTCATGATGAGGAATGAATGCTGCGTACATTTTTATCAGGTAAGTGAGGGAGTGGGGCCAGAACCAAGCAACAGATGAGATGAAGGCACAGAGTCTCAGGTGTGGTTTCAAAGCTTCAGGCTTTGTAATTAACGGGGTAGATACTAAACGTGCATTCAGTGTGGCACTTAAAGTTGTTTTGAGAACAGGGTGGTTATCCTGCAACCACAGCTGACGTTATCCACCCAGTTTCTAAGTGTGGGCCGATGAAATACCAGGTCCGTGGAACAGGAGACCAAGAGAAAGGTTGTCTCATATACCGTACGTCTTGTTGCAATCAATTCTTGATCTAATAAGCATCCAGTGAAGAGCTGGAAGAGTAAACCCATCGAAAGTTTATTGTTCAGCTCTTCGCCAGACTGCCAACAACAATGAAATTCCTTTACTGACTGACTGATTCCTCTTAATTAAAGCCTCACCATGCCTTACCTCGCACAGCTCGTTAAAGGATCTCGCATCCCGCACAATGTGGGAACACATAACAAGTACTCCTTCGCATTGTATATATCACATTCAGTGAGCGTTTGCTTAACGAGTAAGCCGGTAGTTGTGTGCACACACGCACTTTTGCTGACATTTTGGGTGCTCTCACCTTTAATTTCATCTCCAAAAAAAGTGTTTTAGTGCCCTGCTGGACTCACTTGTATCTACAGTATGCAGCTGCATCTTCAGTAAAATCAGGAAGCTATACAAAAGGCCCATTATAATTAAATTTTATTTTAATAAATATTTGATTTCTGAAAATTTGTGCTTGCTAGAAATCCAACAGGCTAATCAGGGAAAGCAGCCAGAATTAGTAATGCCAGCAGTAAAAGCTGCCATTCATGTTCTCTTTTATTCTTGTTTCACTCTGTGCAGTATGAAAAAAAAAAAATCTAATTAAAACACATTATATTTCACTCACCAGCAGGAGCAAATAAAAGACACTCAGCAAGAAACAACCTTCACTAATACATCCATACATTCTAATCTTTCTTATTATTATGTTTGTTAGCTGGGTGAGCAGTTAGGTCAACCTAATGTTTGACACACCAGACTGTACAAAAAGCAAATAAATGAAGTGCAAGTAATTTGAAAAAACATCAATTAAAATAGGCGCAAATTTTATATCACAAGATAGACATTTAATAGATGCTCCTAAGTTAGCGTGGGTAGCTCTGAACTCCGTTTTTCTTTGTGGCACAACAACAAATAGGTGAGCAAAGGACAATGAACTGAATTAGAAATTTTAGTGATGGTGGATCTTTGAGAACACCTTTTCTGTTGTGCTGCAAAGATAATAATAATAGTAATAAGGAGGAATAATTCAAAAAGAAGCTTCTATGCTTGAGCTCAGCTAAAGCTTTAAGGCACTGATTACAAACACAAAACGCAGTCCTTAGTCTGAGGTTGTTGATGATAAGAGGTACTTGTAAGGAGCGCTCTGGTCATTTGTAGGCCCCCCCGGGAACATATCATCATGTTAATAACAGTCTCACAAAGGAAGTTCAAAATTTCATTTTCTGAATCTTGTAAGCAATTTTAAGGGACATCGTTACTGGTTGCTTGGCAAACTCAGAGGACAGCTAAAGCTAGAAAGCTTGCCCATTAGTTGTGTGAAAATCATGATTCTAAAGCCAATTTCAAGCTGGGTCTTTGAGTCACAAATGTGCTGCGCCTACCTATTACATCTGCTGGCTTTAAGATCCATCTTAATGAAGTTATTTGCAAGGGCTTACATCATCGTGTAGAATATAAGCTTGACTGATCCTCAATTTAGCAGAGTAAATATGAATGATGAGACAATCATATATCCGCGACAGACTACTTATTTTCCGATCAAATGCGTCAGTGTGCCCATAGAGCATACAGAAGAGCTGAGGGGATGTGATTGCATATGATATCAGATATTCTGTGCTCAAAAGAGACATGAGTTATTATACTTGTGAATCCGTCTTTGTCTGAATTTCATAAAAATGTATTCTGGACAGAGTTTTGCCCTCAAGCATGTTGCCCAAGTTTTGTGAAATATATTCCACACCTTAGTGCGAATCTGCCTGTTTCAGTGTAGCTAGGGTGACCTTTTGGCTTAACGCCATGGCTTCCAACCAAGCATGACTCTGAATATGATGCTCAGGCTGGAATAACTAAAAAGAAAACAGCATATTACCATAGCGCTTCTGCAGACAACTATTCCGGTAATAACTCTTGGCTTGGTCCTGTCCCTGCCATCCGATAATTGAATTGGTAGACAATGCCATGCTGCTGTCACAGCAGGAGCTGGCAAAGAAGATAAGTGCAGTAATGTGGCTTTATACAGAGGCAACATGTCACAGCAGGTTGACAAAGCCACGCTGTGATAAATTAAGAGCCATGCGACAATACTGCGTGAAATTTGCTTTTGGATATTTAAGTGGTGCTCTGGTTACTCTCTTGATAAGATCTTCGTGTCAGCCACATCATCATGAAGCCCATTTGCCATCAATCTTCGACAGAGTCCTCACAGTGTCAGCTCCGCTCTGCGGCAATACAACAGGCTCACTTTTTTTTTTTTTTTAACAAAATCCAGCTGCTATTCCCCAAAAACTGCCTGTTTGAACAGAGCCACTCACTCACACACTGCTAACATAGAATTACCACAGCGACTGTATATGCTCGCCACTGCAGAGCAGCGTCATCATTCAGAAGCTGGATCCTCTTCGCTTGAGGCAGGAAGCAACAGCATTTATATTCCTTCAGACTAGAATACATCCAGAAAAAAAGATTTAGATAGTTGACCACCTATTTAAACCTGCACTCATTCCTACCGATAGCAGCATGAAGGACGAGTAACACCGGTGTTATTATCACAGCCATTGATAATGCTACACTAGCTTACATTTTTATGAATGTCACTGTGCTGGCCTGCATGTTTTCATAGCTTATCACAGCATTTTGTCGCCACTTCCTGTTGAATCTTGGGGATGTAGATTAATTTAGTCCAAAAATTTGTTTCTCTTATAAGACCCGGTCAGTAACGTTATTAAAAAGGCAAGATGCTTAGTCTACTAGTGCGACAGGTCAACCAATTTGTATGAAGAGATTATACAGATGGTGAAGGATGTTTTTTTTCCAAGCGGTGCCAAAAACTGCAGTTCCGCTAATGGCCACTTGAGGCTGGCTACAAAGCATGTCAATCTCCATAAGCCCCCATGTTCAAATGTCCAACTTCACAGCAGAAATAAACATGTTTACAGCCTGGTACAAACAGATTTGGTCTCTAAAGCTAATTTCCCTGTTCATGACAACTGTACTGAATCTGTTTTTAACTCACCCAGTCAAATTATATTAAGGCTTAAAGTTATGTAGAATTAACAGCGTTGACACTTTGATTGACAGGTGTGTGTCATTACAGATTGTTTGAGCACCCAGGTGTCATTCAGCTCAGGTCCGCTGATGGTCCCTCTTTGCCGATTTCTAGATTAGCCGGGAGGCAGAAGAGAGGCAGGACTGCCAACATGGCAGTGGCCAGAGCCACATTTTGAGCTTCAAAATGGCTCTTCAGAAGCCTATGTCTATGGGTGATGTCACACATACGCTGTCCATTCTTTATACTGTCAGTGGTCTTATAATCAGGCAGATACAACGTGTGACAGTTAAATACGAGTCAGCATTAAAACTCACATTATTGTTTAGTTTTTGCTTGCTCTCGTTCTCAAAGTTGCTTATTATTTACTTACTACCGAGAGATGTTCACAATTCTGACAGAAACAGCAAGTCTCAACACTGTACGAACAACACAAGTAACTCGCCTAGCTTTCAGACTGACATCTTGTCAGTTTGTGTGTGTTTCCAATCCGAGAACGCCTATGGAAACTGTGCTATATTTGTGGCAAGTATTTAAAGTACTTCGTGTGCACGCAAGCAGTCACTCGCATATTCTCTTTGTTGTTTGTCCATTATAGTGCATTATTTAATTAAGTCCAATTAGTCTCTGCTGCATTATTGATGCTATATTTAGACACACTTTTTGCTACTCCCTACATCTTTAAGTTGCACTTTCCATTACACTTAATTGATCATGATGCAAGACAAGCATCTACCAGTCCAGTTTTGCTTGTTGTTTGGTCCAAATTGTTCTTCCTTATCTCCACTATGTGTCCAAGCTACAGGAGTAAGTGTGATTTCGCTATCTTTGTGTCTTCAACTCCATAAATTTAACTTTATTTTCACATTTTCTAGATAAAAGCATCGTGGTCTTTGTGTCTAAAATGTGCTTTTTATCTGCAATCAAATACTCGGAATGGGTATGGTGTGTACTTTTAAGTTTCCCTAAGATAAGATGTCCAAAAAAAAATGTGCTTTTGGCAGGCGTATGCATTGGCCTGTCAATTAGTATGCCTTAGAAGAACAAAAACATAATTCAAATCTAATTTGAATTAGTTCTTCAAACAGCACATCTGTTAATAAAAAAAAAATAAAAAAATCATTATTCAAAAGCCACAGAACTCATTTTGTCTGTCAAAGGCAGACACAAAGGCTCTTTTTATGACTCAAATCAATTTTACCATTTCAATCTGCTGAGTAAACAACAGGCTTTAGCCCATAGGCCAATGGTGCTTAATATTCATAGTCTAAAAAGGGAAGCTATAGAGAATCTGGTTGAATCACATTGTGGATCTTCACACTCACTGGACTGTGTTTCCAGATAATTTCTGAGCTGATGTCCTATAAATGTCACTGGTTTGAAACCTTTAGTTTAAAAATGTGTGTTGCTCACGATAAGTATCTTTTACAACCGTTTACATCATCCTGCTGCCTCCTTAAGGCCATTTCTGTGCAGAAACAATCTTAGGATACTGATTGAATTTCTATTTGTTGTAGTATACTTGTAGTGGATAATGTGTTCTCAGATTGTAACATTATTTAAAATTGTCATATAATATTCTGAAGACAATTCAGGGAAATACCGCTCCGTACCATTTGCATATTCCGCTCCATCAGCCCTTAAACAAATCCTGCAAAAAGACAGCCAAGACTCAAAATTGTGACTTGTACAGCCTTGAGATATTGCCTGAACATTGAACTGAAAGTCTGAGAGGGAATGTTTGTTTACCCTTTGACATCCAAATTAGCTTCATTTTAACATAAAGTCAACAGCTTTGCAGCAAAAAGCACAAGCCCTCTGAGAAAAATCTCCTTGTCGTGTTTTACATCTTTTCCAATTCATTCTCTGCAGAGCTGCAATTGGTGTGACAGATTACAGGGAGTGACAAACTCCTCTCTTGTTTCCTGACGCCCTAAGGCACGGGAAAAGCATTTGAATAATCAAACTCTATTGTTTTTTATCTGCTGCTTTGTTAAGATCATTCTGAAATGTTTATCGAATGCAGAACAAGGACGCGTGGAGTGAAATCTCCAATCACACGTCTGAGCTAAGTGCAGGCTGAGATGCAGCAGAAACAAATGTGAGAGGGAGCAAAGTGAAAGCTTTTTCCAGTGTCTGTGACTGAATGAACTGATTATTAAATAAAAGAATACATTGTTCTATACATATAATATGATGGATATGTTGAATATTTGTTTTAGAACAGATCAACTACAGGAAATGGTTGAAATAAAACCACACTATATATGATATCATATATATGAGCTATACATCTGACATACCTCATGATTTATGAAATTATATAAAAATAAATCAGAAGATTAACTCATAATGAAGAAATCATTAGTTGCGGACACGGTTTATTACGAAGTGGGTCTTATTTTTGTAGATTTGATGTAACATCAGTGTACTCACAAAGTTAATTAATGAAATCTGGGTATGAGGCGGCATCAGCTTTTAAACTCTTTTAAACTCCCATGTTGACCAACTACATTTGAAAGGCGATTAGTAAAATACCAAACATGCATCACTATTTACAGACTGACTTCCCAGTTCAGCTTTGACTTACTGTACTTGCTGTAATCCGACTACCAAGGACGCGACCCAACCCACATTGGTGACTATCCTCCAATAGTATCTCAATATCTCATATTTTTTCCACTTTTTCATGATTGTAGTGTACAAATATTATCTTTTACATTTTTCGTATTTCTGTTCCATTTTATTTCACATTTCTAAAGTCAAATAATGAGATATTGAGTTTAAACAACAGCATAATGAGCCTCGGACATGACTCAATGGTGACTACAGCCCTTGTTAGTGAGATTTCAGGTGCATTCACAGTTTTACCTCCAAATAAACCGACTTAATTGTTTGTTTATCTCAGTATTTACTTTGGTGGGGACAGTGTCATCATAACTTACAGAAATTTTGCCAAATCTACAAAAATAAGTTGAGCAACTAAAATTCTCCTTTAAAAGACAACAGAAAAAAAAAAAACCCTCCAAATGTCACAGCAAATGTCAAAAGTGTGTCACTGTGCTATTCTCGAAATCAAACCACAGACTGAAATGCTAACTGACCTTATGATGAAGTCGCTGGAGTCGATGAGGCCGCCGTACTGGGACCCCTTCAGGTTCCCAGAGTTCCCCACCACGGCGCAGGTCCTGCAGCGCTCGGGGCTCGCGTCCATGTAGAGCACCTCATCAGGGATGACTTGGAACAGCTCCTCCACCACTCCGCTGAAATTGGCCGGCTGCCTCTCTGACTGCAACCACTGGTGACACAGCAGAGACAGGCCTCAGAGAGAGCTACGGCTCCAGGGCCACTTTAAGTAGAAGTGATTGAACAAGGGCAGCCGAGCTCGAGACACCGAGCACATTTCTGAAATAACCTCAGGGACGGCTTAGCTTCATCTGCGGGGGCTCTTTTGGCCAGGCCTTCTTCTGGTGGCTTTGAACTCGGAGTGACAGCAAATAAATGCAGGAATGTGTGTTCACTGTAAACTCTCACATATTGTGCTGTGGCAGCTGGGAACAGAACGGATACAGAATGTTCTGCAACAATCACTTATTTTAATGCAGCGTTTTAGTGACTCATGGTTTAAATATTATTGTGGAGGTTATTTCACCTGATTTTTGGGAAAACAATGTAAATTTCTTGTAGCATTGAAGTTAATATTCATTACAATAAAGCTTTTAATCATAAGACTAAAACCCTACTTCATTACAAACCTTTAAAAAATCCCAGATTACGCATATTTTCTGTTGAATTTGAAACTGTTATTTTAGAAGTTACGTTTCATTGCATATAACACGTAAGCCTTGACTTGGAACGGAGAGCCCGGCTATACCTGAAAGGTCATGCCCTTGCCTTGCAGCAGTGCAGCGCCTGAACCATCTGTCCGGGCTTCCGTTGATATATGACACTTGCCTCATCAAGCTCCCTGTGAGAAGCATTTCCTGAAACGACTAGTGACAGGAGGCAACCTTGCACTAATTTTTCTATTCTTGCCTCTAATTGGACATGGTGTGAGGTGAATGTGGGAATACCTAAGGCGCTGGATGCCTTCCAGACAAAGATAATTGTGTGACATAAATTTTGTGAATAGGCTTTTCTAATTTAGAGAGCTATACTGCTAATAATGGCAGTTATAGAAAGTACAGTATATATTGGTTGGATAGAATTCAATTAGGGCTGGTACCTAATTAGTTATATAGCTGACGTGAATTCTAATTTACAAGAAAGTGGATTTAAACAAGAGATCCTCCATAAAACACTTTAACAGCTATTGTATCTAATAATTCTGAGTTCATTTTTATGTTTGGTGCGTTTTTATGATCCCTGTGGATGACTGGCCAAATGTAGGTGGAATTACATCCATAAAGATATTTTCAGTGAAGCTGAAATGGATGGTTTGATATGAGGAAATGTTTTAACAGTAACAGTGAATACTAAGCTTTTGTTCCAGCCACTCTGAACCCAAAGGTTTTCCCCTCGAGCAGCCATTTAAGTATGACATTCGGCAATCATACAGGTGACAAAATCCATCATTGAAGAGTCAGCGATCACAATTCCTGCAGTGTCAGGCAGTCATGTGAAAATAAAAACTAAAGTAAATTAGTTTGGTTCTGGATATTTGCCAGATATAGTTGTTGTTACTTTAATAACTAACCAATACAGCTGAAAATGCATTAACATACTAGCTCTAATTGGAAACGATTGTTTTCTTTAAACCATACCATCAACTCCAGAGTACATTACATATTGTTCAACATTTAAATGTAACAATATATTACGACTCTTCCATTAAGTTGGGAACAATTCATCACAATTTAAGCAACAGAGGCAGAAGATATTCTCAGAGACAACCTGACTTTAGTCCATAGTATGGATCAACCTCCAAATACACTGGATCCTAAACTTCCCATAACGCAACACAAGCATCTTCTCTTAAGAGTCTCCGTGACTAATAAAAGCTCACCTCTTTTAAACTCCACATCCCGGATTTATAACACAGGCTCTCTGTTTAAAATTTGAAGTCTCAAGCTTGACTTGAGATTGTTATTTTCTTGACAAACCTCCTCCAGAGCCACAGAAGACATTATACTAATGCTTTCACAGGCTGAGTAGCACTAACCATGACGACTAAACTGATCTTGATGTGTATACTTGAAGTGTAGAGATATACTGCATATTCTTGTTCATTAAACTCAATAGTTTAAGAGCTCCATACATCGATATTGCAATCTTCTAAGTATGATGCTAAAGCCAGCAGAAACCTAGCTTAGCATAAAGACTAGACGCAGGTGGAAACAGCTGGCCTGGTTCTGTCCGGAGGTAAAAAATACACCCACCAAAAATACGCTCATACCATCACCTCAACTCGTTAACATTTTATATCATCGGTACAATCTTTAATTCGTGTTGTTACCATGAGGTTACGAGGCAATAAGATTTATTTTTGGGGGCAGAAGAAAGACATTACAGGAAATGTTGGTGAGGCAGGTGGAAAAGTGGGCAAAGTAGAACACTTTATGCATAACTGAACATTAATAATTTGAATTAATGATCATACAGCTGGTAATAACTGTAGTCAAAGCATGACACGTGGCATGTCTGCATGTTTGCAGCATTATGAATAATGCAGATTGCAAAGAGTGAGAGAATGGTTTTAGTATCACCTATGCAAGGAAAATAAATCTCTTTATCCATAGATGTGCAAACGATGGTGAAACTAAACATTTTCCATATCCAGCATCTCACCATCTCATCTTCACATCAAAATATGAACAAATTGTGTGTGGGAGTTTGCTTCACAACTTGATCCTGGTGAAGATCCCTTGGATTTGAAACAATCAATGTGGCAAAAACAAACACTTCTTGGGAGCATTGCAGCAGTGTGTGATCTCTGTTCTTTATTCATGATCTCTCTTTTCAGCACCTCATTTGCTCTCTAAAGCTGTATGTGCATTTCCTCTTTCTTTTCAATCCTCTGTATAGCACCACAAAAACCATAAACACAGCCTGTGGATCTTACCTGCCACCATTTAAAGGTTTCATCAGAGAGGACGCTGTTCTCCCTGGTCATGAGAGGATGGATGGACTGATTGAAGTGCTCAGCAAACCATGGGTCATCCTCCAGCTCGATCATGCACTGTCGACAGGCGCACAGCCCTTTGGAGAAAAAGTTGTCCGACAGGTGAAAAGCGTACTTGAAAAAGTAGAGCGAGGGGTCCCGGAAAGTGTAACTGAACAGGAACGTTGTGAACGTAATGGCGCAAAACAGCAGAGCAAAAGTCCTGATTTTCCTCCGCTTGAGTAGAGACATGTTGCCACAGTCAGAATCAGTTGGCTGGGAACTTTGGGAGTGCAACGGACAAAAATAGCATCATGATAAATCTAGAGTCCCAAAGGTGTGAGAAAAAAGCAACCCTGTTGACCACATGGTGCAAGAGGCTCAGGCTGTTGTTCTTATTTTTCAGGCGACACAGGGTTTGGGTTCACGAATGTCCCTAATGAAATCCATCCATGTGGTTTCTTTGCAGATTCATCAAAACCAAAGAACCGTAAATCCACTGTGTGATTCTGTCAGCTTGATGGCTCCTGGTTAAGCAGATACAGCCAGTTTCACTGACCACTCAGATGTTGACTCTGTGGGGTCAGTGACTGATGTGCCATCCATTCTTTAATGATCCACCTAGAGGGCAAATAAAAGGACATTTTTTGTGAAACACGTACTGAGAAAACAAAACAGCCCATAGAGCTTCTGTTTGATTTTAAAGACAGAGGGGAGGTTTAATTCTGCACAGTTCTGTATCCTTGTAATTTCACAGTACTAAGCATTCCAATAAGAACTTCACACATACTCTCTTTGCTCTTAAAAAGACCATCAAATACCAAAAAATGTCTTGATTTATTGCGAAAATGATTATAGCTCTCCTGGAACAAACAGACGGCAAGCTCAATCAGTGTACCAGCCCACTGTTAAGAATATGTCAATAACTGGAAACAGCTTTTGTTAACTGAGATAAAATGAAAGTCCAAATGCACACATTCATTGACCGACTGGGATAGTACCAAAATGAGTCATTGATCCAGTGTCACATTCACAGATGTTCAAGGAATTGAAAAGTGTACATTGGGTAAAGAGTCCAAACTTGTTATGCTGTTATTTTTTTACACACATCTTTTTAGTGGGTTATAACTTTTGCTGAACTTTTATAACTTACTTACTTTGGGTACTGCAGATTCCAGTGGTGTATGGAAAGATTGTGGAGTAGCTCAACAAATTTAATATATACAGTATATGGGAGTAAAAAACAGAGCAAATAAGTGGAGATACATAATAAGTGTAGATGCTTCCACATGGTTGCACTGCATGGTACAATTAAGCAATTAAAGGTGGGGTCACACAACAGAATAGGTGGTGTTCATGCTGGGAATGACAACAATGAAGTATCTACGAGCCACCAACCCAAAGTGTTGGTACCTGTCGTGTCTTTGAGCCATTTTATTTCCCAGTTACGTTCGTATTTGACAGGCCGGGAATGAGACTCAACAATCTTTTTCCCACCTTTAACATCCAATCATGCTGTGCATCATGTATAAAAATACAGAGCAGGCCCAGTTAATTCTAATTTGTATCAAGATCGGAAGGGAAATAGATCTACGTGACCTTGGAAGAGGCTTCATTGTTGGTTGCATGGATGTAAGGAGCTCCAGTCACAAAGAGTGCTCAACTGGCTCATGTTTCGATAGGAACAGTGGCTAAGGTGAAATCCTAATTTAGATCTACGAGAAAGACATCAGTAATAGGGTTGAAAATTGTGGTCGACAGCATACATTTGATGTTGATGCTCGTGCATTAGTGCGATATGTAAAGGAGGAACAGAAGAGCAACTCAGGTGACTGAGAATGTCAATGCTGGACGTGATCAGACTGTCAGCAAACACAGTCCATCGACAAGTACATAGAGAGGATATTATCGCAGGGCTGCAGTGCAAAAAGCCCTCATTACAAAGATGAATGCACTATTGAGAGTTCGGTGGTGTAAAAATCATTGACAAAGGTCTACAGAGACATGGAAAAGTGATGTGTTCAGTTTAGTCATCTATCATATAGTATATTACAGTATATATATAGATATGAAAGATATATACAGTATATATTTCATACTCCGGCTTCCTCCCACAGTCCAAAGACATGCAGGATAACAGGTTAATTAGTGACTCTAAATTGCCCGTGTGAATGTGAATGGTTGCTTGTCTCTATGTGCCCTTTGATGAACAGGTAGTATCGGCATTAGTCCCAAAAATCCAGTGTTCACTTCCCTTAACCGGCTGATGGAGGCTGCAAGAGACCACGTTGCCCATGTTAGTGTTGGCAGATTCTCTTGTTTGCATTGTTTTCCTTTCAAATTTTACACATTTTAAATCATTAATTGAGTTGACTTAACTGACAGGGCTGTGGGACTAGATCTAACAAAAAGGGACCACTGGAAATTAGTGTTATGAACTGTGTTTAAGCTACTATAGAGTCCTCTATACAGTAAGTCCTGCTGGATACAAAATTTCCAGAATAAAATAGAGTATGGAACTTTTTTTTTTTTTTTTTTTTTTTTTGTAGACCCCGGCTTTTCATGAATGACAAAGCAGGCATACCTCCTGGGGTTTTATTTTCAACATGAAAAGGCCACCACTGCTTTTTAACGGGGCCCGGGTTTCATTCTGATGTGCAGCTGTGTTTAGGATTCAACAAATGCTTCTATATTTAGCTAACAGCAGATCCACGTTTGAGATTAAGTGCTTATCATCGCTGCACAGCGTGAGAAATATATCTGAAAAATGAACCCAAGAAAACATGCTGCCTGCCCTTTGCTCTTAACAATTTCTGAGTGAGTCCTCCATATAGAAGATTTGTAGGGAACTCCATTACAACGAGAGAAAGGCTTTGGGTCTTTCCTGATTAGAAATTGATCAGGTCATTCAAATTCCACCCTGGAGGGACGCAAAGAGGATTGAGTTTAAAACTGGCTGGGAAAGACTGCGCGGCGACACAGCTTGCCTGTTGATTTCATTCTCACTATCAGAGCAGACTCACTATCACACAAACTGTACAGCCGTTTATCAGCAGCACTGGCATGGGCCAATGCACAAGGAAGGCTTATAAGTGATCCTGTCTGCTGTTTGGAGCTCCGTAACTCACAGCAGACTGCGGATTTGCATAGAGCCCAAGGTTGGTGATTGTCTAAGGCAGCAAGTTTGACAAGGATACCTGGGGACACCGATAATGGACACTTCAATGAATAGGCCTTCTTCTGTAAAGCAGGCTGTTGACTCCACTCAGTTTGAAGCCCCTTGGCATTAAAGGTCCACGTAGATGTGAGAGCAAGCGGAATATATTCTCAAACAGGTGGCAACTCCCCACTTTTGACAACACATCGACCATCATCTCGCTCCCCTGACCTTGTTCGACTGAAGGCTGGCAACCCTGCGCTGATCAAAGTTCGCAAAGCTGAGACAGCAAAGCGTCTGTTCACACTTCAGAGGGGAGGGAGAGACGGGGGATAGAGAAAGAGAGGGGGGTGGAAAGCAGAGCAGCAGTGTGTGAGCTGTGATTTTCAACCTAATCTCCACTTTTGAGAAGTCATCAACTTTGCAGGGTATAGTTACAGTCAAGTGTTTTCAGTTTGTGTTGTGTGGAAATTGTTTTTCTCCCCGGCTTACCTCTGCTACTTGTGAGCAATTTAAGAAATCAGAATTCTGCAGTTTTGAAGACTCCTATGTACTATATACTTGAGAAAGGTATTTCTGCTGAGCTCAGAGAGTGTGCTTGCTGAGTTGAACCAAGCCACGCAGCGGGAGTTATCTCTTAGAAATAACCTTGATACCTGACACAGACATGCACCTTGATGGATAAATGGGATCAATCAATTTAACAAGCCAGCTCTGTATATGCGCATATATGAAATATCACATGAGCATTGTGGCTCTGCAATGATCCTGTCATTAATAAGTGGGCCACAAACAGCAGGAGTAACTGATTACTACACAGTTAGGTAATCTGGATACAAAAGAAAAGGTAGCGTGGGTAGTGTAAGATGTAATCAGATTACAGTTCTATTTGTATGTTTCTATACATTTTAAAATAAAGGATGATACACCACCACACATGTGCAGTGCACACACTTTACAGTCATATACAGTCGTGGCCTCAAGTAAAAAATATGCAGAAAAAGCAGAAAAGGAGAGCAACATTACAGTAAAGAGCAAGTTATGCGTTCCAGCTGTGAAAATTGTTATGGAATTTTCTATCCTTAGGTTACACAAGGTCACGTGTGGCAGTACTAATTGTTTGGCTTTGATTGGGAACAGTAGGTGCCAGTCTATCTCAACACTGTGGTGGCCAGGGTCGAAGAGACCTATTGCTGCCTTCTTAGACATAATAGAAAGCTTGCCGTTGACGTTCCAATTGGCGTAAACGGACAACAGACTAGACTAGAATATGCTGACAATAACACCTGCATGGGTTAAAACATTCTCTTTGACTAATTCTGGGCGTATAGTATTTGTGGTGTTATGTTGGGGTTTAAAGTCTGACCACCAGCATGAGTTGGGGGCAGAATGTGAGACCGACTCAGGCACTTCTGATGTACTTTGAGAGTGTCTCTAATTCTCCTTGGCCAAGCGTCAATAAATACTACAGCATAAGACATCAGAGGCTCCTGAACACTTTCTTCCCTCCTGGCCTCACCATTGACCTTAGACTTCAGCAATTTCTCCACAACAAAAATGGTCGAGAGGCAACTGCCTGAAGTCACTTAATGAAAAGCAAGTTCATCTTTAAAAATATACTGGGTAGAGGACTCATTTTAAGTGCTAACAATTTCTCCATTTGCTTTTCTAAGGTTACATTGTTCTGTTAGCTTATACAATATTTAAAAATCATCTTATTCATTTTCTCTTGGCTTTATTTGCGTTTGTGGCATTAAGGCAATCCAAAAAAAACAAACAATAAGTAATCAGGTTTTATCGGATTACATTACACAATTTAATACATTTTTAATACTATAGATTTGGTCATTTTACTTTTCATTTTCCAGGTGCTTCCAAATATGCTTCTACATGTGTGAATACGCTACATTTAATTTTGTCTGTTTTCACGACCAGCAGTTTGCACAGTGTGTTTTATTATGAAAATCATATCACAGGCTGCTTGCAGGATTTGTCAAAAACAGAACAGTCTTCCACACAGAGCCTCGCCTCTGGAACGCTTCTGAACCCGGACCACAGCGGAGCTGGTGGGGTTTGAAACTTTGACTAGACCAGCCACGTATCGATGCGCTGACCGCAGTGCACGCGCAACATGGCGTGTCTGTGTGGAATTTGGGGGTTAGTCTTTTGCTGGAGGCTTCCATGTTAGCATCCCCTGCTTCAACAGAGCGACGTAATGGCTTTTCACAAAGGGTTAAAATAGGTCTGAACATGACCAGAAGAGGAAGGCTGCATGAGGAACACTTACATGCTCTGTGAAACCAA
The DNA here is from genome assembly GCA_033000465.1 of Sciaenops ocellatus. Lineage (NCBI taxonomy): Eukaryota > Metazoa > Chordata > Actinopteri > Sciaenidae > Sciaenops > Sciaenops ocellatus. The sequence goes on from CP136873.1 coordinate 15,145,527, forward strand.
GTGGCAACGCTCGTTACTATGAAGTGACACCAACACAGGTGATTCATGTGATTACACACTACAGAAAACATAAGAATATTATATTCCATATTCAAAAAGACCTTTTTTAATATGAACAATATTATGCAAACGGTATGAATAAAAAACTTGAATCTTTGGTGTAGTTTCAGATATTGAATGTTGATGATATCAGACGGGATGAATAATAAGAGACATTAAAGGCAACACAGAAGAAATCCAGGGGGACTTTCTGTGACATTTCCGCTTCATAACTAATAATATCAGTCAGAGAATAAAAAAATGCTCCAGATTTTACATTTGATGGCATCACATCTATGACTCCTTATGCAGTAAGCTCTGGCTTTGGTGAGGAGTATTTTATTTGTACAGTTATTGACTCTCAGTCAGTGCTTTATTTTGATAAAAAAAAAGGGAGGCATGGTTATGTTTCTTGCTCAAACACATAAAGAGGATTCTTTGAGCATTGAGAGACTGAAAGGTGTGGGCAAGGTCTTCTCACAAGACTGAAATAACTTTGAGAAATAGTTCAGAAATCATCTCACACAGACAAACATACTGGAGCAGCCGTTAGATGTAGTTAATTAAAATGAAGATGGATTGTATGAAGACACATTCCCAATGACAATCACTATTTAAGCTCTTAAAACCGTGAAGCTAGAACCATGTTTATGATAGAAAAGCATCTAACTACAGTCTTTTTTAATTCAATATTTTTCAACCGAGGGTTTATAAGGTTTTCAAAAGAGCTGGAAACAGTGTGTGACTACAGGTTTTATGAAATCCTTTCAAAATCCAGACAAAATAGGAAATGCAGAGTGGTCAGATTTAAAATGCAGCTGACATTTCAAAGGTGAGAGGTTTTATGTTTGCATAAACAATGTGTTATACATTTTTAAAACCTGGCATACTGCGCTCTTCTACCTATTGATGTTTACAAGTACTGATTTGTGTATGTGACCAGCATCCTTGCGCAGGTCATCCAAGCAAACTGTAAAAAAAAAACACCATTTGCTCTTGTTTTAATTGAGACTGGAGAACACTGCGGCAGCTAGTGAAGATAAAGAACAATAAATGAATCAAGTATTGTCTCTGGATCAAAAGCATCGACGCCATAGAGCTCTATTGTTTTCAAAAAATAACAATACAATGACTATACAGCCATGCTAGTGGTTTTGTTAGGTTGTAGTTACACACGGTGGTGATTTAAGCTAAATGTTAACGTTACCCTGGTAGCATGGTCTGAACGGCGGCGCTAACATGCCAATCCATGATTACTGTGAATACTCAATAGTGCACTTAATATGTATTAATCCATAGCTGAAAATATATATTTTTTCTCCTGTTTGAGTAACTACAGTGCCCAGCTGTTTAAGGAAATTATTGAGCCTTTATAAACACAATAAATTATATAATTTGTTGAGGTTTTAAAGATTTAGGTCTTTGAAGGGATTTATGGTGCCACAGACGGTAAGTTTTGATCATGATTTCCTGACAAGGCTAAAGCTGGACAGGATGGACCTTACAGAGGGAGGTGAGGAATGAAATATTTACTATGCTCCTCAGTTATTGAACTCATAGTTCCAGGCGACATTTTAACCAACAGAAAATTACAAGATAAAATCTATAATAGACATGGACATTCAACAGGACATACATGTATAGGTCTATATGTTGGTGTTACTATTCAATTTGCAAAAACATTTTGATTTTGATCATTTAATTGCACGGTTGTGACCATAACATTTGTTAGATATGCTATATCAAAGGCTGTTATGTTGGGAAAGTGCTGCACTGTTACGTAGCAGCCAGTATTCATCACTGTTCTTAACATTTTCATTTCCCCCTGCTTCTTTTATGACCTTGTTATGTTAGGTTTACTGTTATTAACACAGCCCTAATGGACTTTTACTCATTTGTCCTGGCTCAGCAGCTTATTATATCTATAATTTTATCATTGCAAAATTATATTATCCACCCACTTTGACATTCTCTCATTGTATTTCCACTGATTACAGCAGACTGTTATTCGTCACGTCCTTCACACCCATCCATGTACCTGTGGTTGCCGGGAGCAATAAAGTTTCCCTGGTGTGTTAACTCCCTGTGAGGCTGCCTAATTCACTTCAGGCTGGTGTCACTGAATACAAGTACAGAGCACTGCAGTCTGAGGTGAACCTTCACACTATTATTCGGAGCAATTCCCCAAGCTCCGACCCTTTTAAACCCCTTAACATACAGTTCTGCCCTCTGTGTAGCTTTAATTTAGGAAAAACTCATCTCATTCCACCCTGTCTGACAGTATTATATATACTCAGGAACACATTGTTCCACCTTTTAATTGAAGCTGTATGTTTACAATGACTGATCTGCTCAAATCCAAGACTCACTGCAAGTGAAAATATTCAAATACCCCCAATTCAGTCTGACATGTTTGGCATATTTGGATACTGGCATCTCCCCTTTTTATTAAATAGTCATTTTAAATTGAATTTAAGTGAAATTCTGTCAGTTTTGAACAATGTTTAAAGGTGCAACATAAGGTATTAATGGCTGACCACCTGCTGGGCCAGTTTATCCAAAATATAATATATGCTGATCCGTGATTAAATGTTTAATTCATGCTGTCAAGGTAGAATCGATGCAGGTCTACTATAGGCTCTATCTTATGGATTCATTTTAAAAATATGCACTGATATACAAAATATCAAGGAAATTATGCTTTGCGCTGGATATCATCTGAATATCAAAGTCGTGATTTGTATAATTTTCAAATCACAAGAACTGCATTTTAAATTAACAAGCTGTAGCACCTGAAAGTTGAAGTCAGCAAATGTTGATTTTTCCGGCTGTAATGACAACTGCTGCAAGCAAATGTACTCAACTGTAGTTAATTAATGCTACTTTTGGTGAGTTAGCAAAAGCAACAAATCTCAATTGTTGCCTCCTAAATTTATGCTCTGCACGCTGTTTGTACCTTTGGTGGTTTGTGGACGAAAAAGCATCACAATGTATAATTTTTGATGCCGTGTCTTGTTGTATAGGACTCAGAGTTCTTGTTATGCAGTTAGCTTCACAGCTGCTGAGTGTATATGAGCTGTTGGAATCCTCCAGTTAAACTTCAGCACATTATACATTACTATTTAAGCTTATCACCTAGAAAGCTAAATCTGGGCCGTCAAGGTTCGGAGCTGTGAAGCAGCAAACGTTTAAGCTTAAAGCAACTTCTTTTTTCAGTCTATCATGATGTCCATAGAGGCTACTAAGCCTCGTTATGTTGCCTGCTTGCCCAGTTCCAGTTCTGGCATAACTTGCCAACTAGGAAATGATCAATGAGTATAACACCAATTATAAATTGGCATGGTTGCCATGTAATATCTTTAATGTGAGCTAAACTGGTTATACAAGTTTGCCCAGAGGTTTCTTCATCTGACTACACGTATTTTATCTTATTCTGTAAATAACAGTTTGTGATAATGTGTTTGTGCAACCGTATCTTGCTTAATTTGTGTGTCACAAATACAGGCCTCTAATTTGAATCATAAAAAAGAATTTAGATTGCAATTGCAGTATCGGTCATAACATCTACCGTCAGATATTACCTTGAATTGTGTACCCATACTCGGTGGTGTACATTTAACAGACAGACACAAAGGAAGAACAAAATAAATTCATGTAATGAAACCAAGAAATGAGTATATTACACATGACATGAGGTAGAGGGGGCACGGTTCGTACAAACCAATTGCTCTACCCAGTTTAGATTTCAGATTGGAAAAGCCCCTGATGTAATAAAACTCAGGTATAGGTAGCTGCAGTTCCAGCCTCCCTAGAAAATGTGTCTTGATGTTACTCTTGAATGGAAAATATACAACCATTCTGCACACAGTCAAATGTTTTTTTTTTTTCCTGCACTTCCACTGATAGCAAGGTGGACAGAATGTAAAGCAGCCCTGATTATTGATGTGTGTTGTCAAGCACGTTCTCCGTCCAAAATGAGACGTCTGTCCCATTAATCATTAACAAAGCGGAAGATGTGGGATGCCTCTGATGGAATGAAATAGGTAGTCCATTTGCACATTTGTCAACACACAATACATGTTCCCATGATGTTGGTGATTTTTTTTTCTTCTATTTCCTATGTTTTTTATCTCTATTTTTTGATGAGGCCATTTTGCATGCAGACAAATGTTTTTCCTGCACTTCCACTGATAGCTAGATGCAGCCAGGAAGAGAATGTAAAACAGACCTTAGTATTAATGTGTTTTGTCAAGGAAGTTCTCCATCCAAAAGGTAATGTCTGTCCCATTAATCATCCCCAACAGGGAAGGTGTGGGCAGACTTGAATGAAATAAACCAGTCCATTTGCATTTTTCTCGACATAAATATGTCTACCATGATGCAGATGATTCTTTATGTTAACTGTGTTTGATCTTAGATGGTTTCTTACAGGCGTTTTACACCAGAGGGATGCATTTTATGCTTTATGTAGATGTGAAAATATGAGCCACAAAAGGAGATCAGAAGGCATGTTTACTGAAAGCCGACTACACATGGTTAACAAAACAGCTTACAGTGTGAAAGAATCCTCCAAGGATTGCAGAGGTTTGGCACACATCTTGGAAACGTTTCAAACAGAACTGTTTTCCAAGTGCAAGCTGTCCTAAACATCTGCATTGCACAAGGATGCTCGCTTTGTTTAATTTCTGATGATCTTTATTCAGATTTCTTGCAGGATATCAGATCTGTCAGTCTGGTTCATCTACAGGGTGTTTTTTTTCTCCTGCATTGGATGATTTCTCTATCAGTGTCAGACAGACCAACTGAGGAGTTCAGTCGGTCTCTGATCTTGTTCCAGATCCACTTTTGCATTTGGAAAAATATCCACTTCTGTCAAGAAGAACATGAAAAGCATGCTGTCCTCTCCAGAGATCAGCAGCATTGGTTGTTTGTTCAAACTTTAAAGAACCTATGTTTATGTTCAGTACCATGGCACAGCAGGAAGTGGTGTGATGTCTTATCGTGAAATGAAAATTAAATGTGTGGAAGTCTGAATGGTATATCTGGATGGTATAAAGTGTTTGACTTTGACACAGAAGATATGACTTGCATGTAAGATGCTTCACATCTTCTACCAACACTAATAGTTACGTTTAACCATGACCACGAAACTAACAGGGAGAGCAGATCAGAAAAAATGCCATGGATTGAATTTTGTTGTTCAGTTACTCCTTCAGGCACTTGTCTGAAAGCTGACTCGACTCTAACCTTCCACTGACAGTTACAGATTTAATCAGCAGTGACCATATTACATTACATCTGCAGGGAATTGATGGCATTGTTGGTCAATACCAATGACCAAATACCAAATATGTGTCTGAGTGCTGATATTTCTGGCTTTCTAGCTTGTGCTCTGCTATGGAACATACACGCTCTGCCCCCAATGATCCCAATCTTCTTTCCCAACCTATAAGAGGCTCCACAGTGGCGGACCACTACTGAATGGATTGTCTTTTGAAATTTGGGAGAGACATTCACGTCCACGTCGGCATGAACCACTCCCTTAACTTTACATCTTGTATATTATCATGTCAAAACTAGTAAATGTTAGCATGCTAACATACTAAAATGAGATAAAATAAGATAAAGACAGCTGCTACATCGCCATGTTCATTGAGAGCATGTTGACATGTTGATGACAGGATTTAACTTTTACGGTGAAACTCCACTGGATGTCTATGTCATGTCATGGCCATGATGCCGTTTTGGTCCGATCTTCACGTGACTTCAAACCCCACCAGGAGCGTTTCAGAAGTTGTGTGTTTTACCCGCCAAACTTTGTTTACTTGCTCAGATTTGATCATTTTTTTCTTGGTTTATGTGCTCCTAAATATGCTTTTAAATGTTTAAATATGCTATGTAGTAAAGTACGCAGTCTTTCCCTTTTGGCTGTTTTTACTATTGGAAGTTTGCACAGGGTGTTTATTTTGAAAATCATCATCATTGTCTATGCCGTTTCTGTCCAGTTGCCCCAGATTTAACCCTTCTTGAAGAAAGATGACCAGGATGACTGAGAATCTGCACAGACTTCTGTATTTACAGTATTGCTGAACCAACTGAGAATCAACACCACACTGTCTGGTTTGCTGGTACTTATGGACAAGTTTGAAAACTGTGTTATATTGTAGCACTACCAAATATGTCTGAATCGCTGTGTATATTGGCCATCAAGTAATAAGGCGGGTTCAAAAATCTTCATATTGTGTGTTAATCCTTATCAATGAATGTTTGACTGTAAACAAAAGCTGTCTACCACAAAATTTCTACTACAAAAGTTGGTACTAAACCAAAGCCTTGATGTGTTGATAAAATACAGGCCTGTACCATATAAAAGTTGGGGATTAAATCTACATATGCTTTTTAACACATGTACCTCAGTGTTTTATGAACTCTAACCAATTTAATTTTGCTCTGATGTATTATGTGGCTACAACACTTCATGCTGATGTTTCACAACAAAAGACTTCAAGGGAAGTGACAGTATTCTGCCAGCCGTTAATGTGAAACTGGCAACAGCAATTTGACATGGCAACTAGCTAATAATATCCTCTCACTAATTGATGCCCTATAGTAGTAGCTGTGTTTCAAGTGAAGGCCAGTTTCTCAGTTCAAGAATATATAGTTTTCAGTTTTGGTTGAAGGCACCAACACTCTTTGGTGGGCTTCACATGCAGTGAGCTGCTACTGACTTTGTGCCACTTATGTCTTTGTAGCAGTAGACATGCATCCCCAAGAACAAGCTCTCGAGCCAAAAATGAAAAATGCCAACACAGTCACAGAACTTTACATGCTGTTCACTAGAACTTTTTGGTCGGGTCTCTGCTGTTAACTAGCTTTCTCGTCTCTGTTGTGAAAATTATGTGTGCCAGTAACAGAGGAGGGAGGGATGGGGGAGACTTGTGTAGGAGGAGCTATTTTCTCTCAGTGTTGTTACAAATGGTACCGGTCCCCAAGAAACAAAAAACATACAATGATTAATGGACTTTAAATATGTGCTATATGTCTTGATAAATCACATTCAAATTATTGTTACTTCACTGTGACACTACAATCAGAAAAAAAACACATAAAGCTATTTAACATGCTCCTTCCATGCTGTCTTTTTGTACCCTTGTTCAAAATCAACTGCATCAAAGGACCGCAACAACTTTTATTTTAAAAAGTTTCTGAACTTTATACATTCAAGAAGCCTATGTGAAGGGAACAGATGGGCTTTTTTTGGCAGGCTTTTCAGTTACAGTGTGTGGGATTAAGACAGGCTGCATTAAATAACCTGAAGCTCCTCAGGAAGAACAGCCAGCTCTGCCCTGTCTAATCTATTGCCACAGTGTTATCGGACCACTGCAGGTTGTCAATAATGTAGTTGGGACTGGGCCGCCATGTGGACTGTTGGATGGACTCTGAGTCTTCTGGCTATGTCAGAAATCCTCCAACAGCCAGTTTGTTTCAGTCCCAGCGTGGTGGCAGTGACATCCAATATGACATTTTTATCGACCATTTCAAATCACAGCAGCATTATTACATCTTATCCCCACTCTATAGACCACTCCGAGTTGAGGCAGAAGTAAACAAGCTGCCATTGCTGCTGTGGCATCTCACTCTTACACCACTGTAATATATGTAAGTATGCAGTATGGGGCTAATTTTAACCACCCTATACACTGTTGGGTGGTTTAACATTATAACAATGTATCATGTTCCATTAACTGAAACTGGGCACTGTTTTGGTGGGGCAACAACAACTGGAGTCTTTGTTCTGACATATTGGTATTTTCTTTTCCTGTCTGTGTCCTGGAGAAGAGGTGCAAGGATCAAGGAGGTTCATTCACATGAGGCAGTGCGAAATGAGTTGTTGGTATTTTGTTGTTGGAAAAAATGTCTGTTTCTGCTCCATCGTCAGTCTGCTGCCAATCAAACGCTCTCCAGACAGCAGATGTGTTTAAATTCACAAGTCATTTTTAATGCGGTGAAAGCAGCCACCTCTGTAAATGAGTCTACGTTGATCTGTAAATGATTCTTACAATATCTGTTGTTCACAGCTGCTTTGTACAGAATGAAGAGCTTCATCTCTGCAGCGATCTGAAGGTAGCAGGACACGTTAATAAATCTACAGCCTCTGATTTGTGTTGCACCAGAGCGTAGCACCATTATGCACAGCCATCCACTGTGTTTAACTGGATTCAATAATGTGCAGATGATGTTACATGTACAACATGACATAACACACACCTCTTCACACATCAGACGGGTCCGTAATGACTCAGAGTTCTGCATGTTCATGCGGGAGACGTCAGATTAGCGGCACTCGTTAATCCTGTGCGTCACAGCCTCCATTCCAACAACAAAAAAAGAAATGAAATGCGTTATGGTACAAACGCTGCTGTGTCACATTTTAAGATATGATGCAATCATTTACAACATGAAGCACAGAGTAGAATCATGCACTGCGAGCTTGCAAAACAACCTATTCCACACGAAAAAGAGCAGAGCACACCATCTTGCCTCATCAAGAATGGCTAAATTACCCATCACATGAACACAATGAAAATGCGAGGGTCATGTATCAAACCGAATTGTCTTAACCTCTTCAATTAAAGTGAGTGAAGTTTAAGATATTGCGCCGCCATGCATCGGTGGTGATGCCAAGAACAGCATGCATGCTGTTAAAGCGAATAATTGATAGTATTTTTACTCATGATGATGAAGATACAGAAAAACAGAAATGCATACTGTCAATATTTTAGAGACCCTCGCACCAAAAAAATTCACAAATCATGTTTTCAGGGGAGCTCATGTCTTATTTAGGAAAGCCAAGCTCCACCCAGCCTCCTCTGTAGTTTGCACCCTTGAAATATGAAATCGCATCAGATTGATGAGATCATATAAACTGCTTCACCAAACATTTTTTTTTATGATTTGTTTCTATTTAATTGTTTAAAAAAAGACACACCATCTGCCTCTGCCTGCAGATTTGTGGTGCTGTGTGTGTTCACATTATGCTGCTCTGCACCATCCAGACAACAATATGATTTCCTGGAGAAGCTGTTCCTTTATTTGCCGAGCTGTTGTCGCCTTGCGTCGCCGTGATTGGCTCAGGTGTTTCACGTGTGACCGGCTGAGATTGTATTTATTAATCACCACACCCTCTGATTTATATTCCACTTCATTTAGCCCCTTTTTGCACTTTGCTCTACATGAACCAAAATAGCAGGTGTGCTCGGAGGCACCCACACACCACAACTTTGCAAGTTTGTTATCTTATAATTAGAAGATGGCAAGTAATTTCTGCTCGGTTTAACTCTACAGCACTTTCACACCCATACTGTTACTTCTTCCCCAAAAGCCTGTGTCATACCTAATTTCACACTACTGTTTTGAGCCTAACTGACTTCCACATTAATATATATGTTAAAGGTGGCAGCCCAAACATGTTTTCACTGACAGTAAAATGTTGTTGCAGTCATGGCGGCCACAAAGCGTATACAGGAATCAGCCGACGGAGTAGACAAGACAAATAACTGAAAACTGGCATTGATCAATAAACGTATTTTCTACTATGAAGAAGGCTAAGGAATAAACTGAACAATGAATGATGAGAAGGATTTACCAGTGATAACTCAGTAAGGCTAATATTATTCTCATACATACCACTGCGCAGGTACGTGCGAGATGTACTGGAATAACCTTGACTCATGCAAAATGCAAAATGTTTCTCCAACCTACACAAACTCACACCTCATCACTATAGCCTAAAACCATTTTGTGCTTACACATATGAAATTTATAAAGCCTCTCCAGGTAGTATTTACTCCAACTCAAACCACTGACACATCAAAAAATGGCCTCAAATGGACAGACTAAAGAGCGATTCTGCCAAGAGTATCCTGGCCTCACTGAAAATGCAAAAATACTTTTAGAACATTCATTTTCAGAGCAACACGTATTAAAACGTGTAATTAGTGCTGTATTCGTTATGCAGCTGTACAACGAAAAGGTTATGGTTGATAACAAGCATGATTACTGAAGGCTGTTATTTTCCATTTAGGGATATTTTAGGGTTTATTTTTAAAACATAGTTCACAGAAATACTAATTATATTCAATTCTTCTTCTAAATGAGACAAGGGTTCATATTTCTTGTTTGAGTATACATTCAGGGGTGGATGTATATCATCAACAATTGATTTTATCTTTACAATATTAGACAAGAAATAGTACAGTTCATATACATGTATCTGAAAAAATAAAGGAATGCAAGGCCATATGCTGCATCCACGGTGGGTTTGTATGTGTTTGGTACATGCTGAATCTGGGTTACAGAAGCATCCTTTGTCTACAAGCTTTTAATCTCAGATCACGGGGTATTTACCAAGACTAAAAATGTTCATCTGATTGGCATAAAGTGCTGCTAAATATGACCTGATGCCGGTCTCAGACAAGTGTTGCTCAATACTGGAAAGTAATGTCGTGCAAAAGAAACTGCTACTGAAATTGGGAGTATTGGTTGAAGACATGAATTGTTTACATTTCTTGTTGGAAAGTCACAGAACAGTTAAAAGACAAAAAAAAGAGATGTCTGAAATGACGACAGAGACACGCGAAACAACTACAAATAGATGCCAAACAACTAACTTTCACATCAGTGTTCACAATGCCGCTCTTTTTTCTATATTGCAAAAACTGTAATGCATATTTTTCATTTCCTTAATGTTATGTTCATTACTGCTGAAACATTCTCACAGTTTCTCCCTCTCTTTATGTATCTCTCTCACTCACTATTTCACAGTGGTGGAAGAGGTTACTTAAGTAAAGGTGAAAAACCATAGTCTAAAAATACTTCATTACAAGTACAATTGAAGTCTTGCATTGCAAATGTAAAAAAGTATCAGCAAAATGTACTTATAGTATCAAAAGTAAAAGTATTTGTTGTGCACAAAGGCTCCTTTCAAAGAAATATTCGATTATTCTGAATAAAAAGTATTTCCCTCTGAAATGTGGTGTAGTAGAAGTATAAAGTAGCACAAAATGGAGATACTCAAGTACAAGTATCCCAGAATTGTACTTAAGTACAGTACTTTAGCAAATGTACTCATTTTTTCCCCCCTCCATGTGTAGAGATTTTACACCTGCTTCTCTCAGTCATACCATTTCAGGTGCAGCTTCTGCTGCCACAGTGTTCAGCCTGTGGTGATACATAAGCTGCAGCAGCTATTTGGATACATTTCCAACACCACCTTTCATATTTTGTACCTCTAAACGAGAACGACTTAAAGTACACCTTCATGCTGCTCTTTTTTTCATTTCACTGGCGCAAAAACCTCTTCTTTAGTAAGCAAGGACAAATGCAGTTTGACTGTTTAGTGCCTTAAAAAGGGCAGCAAATCCTTCGTAATATATATGTACAGTATTGTGAAGCTGTGACATCAGCTGCCTGCAGCTTACAATGCAACTGTAACAGCACTATTGCAGTTATTTTCTCGTATATTTGAGGGAGAAGTCACTTGATCTCTATAAAGTGACTCTTTCCTCAAACATGTCCTCATTTATCAGGAGGCGAGTGGTGCCTCCACAGAGACAAATACAGAGAAATCCCACCCGACAGCAGACGTTAAAAAGCCATTCAACCATTTAATTACAAGTCCACTGGATTGTTTTAAACTGTGTTTGACATCTTACTACCTGGATGATTAATATGAATCTACACAGACCTTTCCTAAAGTCATCCTTGTTCTCATCAACGTTGGTTTTATCGGAGTGCCTTTAAGGTTGGACGACACCGAGCTAAAATCGGAGATAAGAAGACAAATGAGAGATAGCAGGACGGCGCCTTGAGGTAGCCCCTGGAACGGTACCAACCGTGGCCTGTGGGCAAGATAGCCTGTAATCCAGGACTCCGCGGGGGCATCCACCTGCACCGCCCACGGCTTATCCCGCTACATGGTAGCAATGTGCTGTTAAAGACACGGGGAGAGAAGAAATAGATCATTGCAGTGCTATCACAGTCATCTAAATGTGAGGAAGAACTGTGGAGGATCTGGGTGATGATGGCATTATCTGCCAGGGGATGAGCCTTGAAGGCAAACTGAAGGGGGGTCCAGGGAGAGTCTCAGGAGGGGTCTGGGATAGTCCAGGAGAAATGCACCACTGCGCTACAGTCACTGAGTGGATTTACACACACTCAAAGAATCGATGTTAACCTGATAAAGGGAGGACTGTGGCTGCAATATTATCATTTAGATTATTTTTATCTGAGTAGTTTAATTAGTGAAAGCATTCCAAAGAGTAAGCAGATACAGATGCTAAAAGAACGAAGAGAAACAGAACCAAAAGTTCTTTAAAAGTTTACATCAATTACACAAGTCCATTAGAAAGCCAAGTCATTGGATTAAAATGTACACTGATCACACTGATTCAATGCTGTAAATGTACTGAAGGACTCCATACAACTTGCTGGCTCACTGGGGATGTTCGCTATCTCTGTCTACATTGCATTATGTTCTTGTTCTAATACATTACAATGAGAATCCTTCAGATTTTGTTTGGTACAGCTCTGTAAATCAATCACAGCCCTTTTCCAATGCAGGAGCCTCTTTCACTGATTCTGAGTAGTTTCCGTTGTTGTTGACGCACTTTAAGGACGAGTTCCTGGAACTTACTCATGGCACTGCTCAGTAAATTCCAGGTATTTTTAACTGTTGTTTTAATTGCTGTCCATCATGACCAAGCAGCTGTGCTGTGACATTACAAGGACAGCAGAAGTGACAATACAACACTCAGCCGTGTACAGGGGAAAGACTAAAATGGGTGAAAATAGAAAGATAAAGCATCACAGTGTACAGAGAAGCAAATGGAAAAACTACTTCAAGGTTTTCTGTCCACATATGAGTTTCCATCTGTTTATGCAAGCGTAAAACAAAAAAATGGACAATGCATGTGTCATAGAAAAGCAGCTTCATATCACTACTAGAGGTCAAAAACTCTACAGGGTACCTTTAACCATTATGCTATGAGGTCACCCTACCCCATTTTGACTCATTGTTTTTATGTCATTGCAAATGTTGAAAGCTGAAGCTAAGGAGATTTGATAACAGATGCAAAAGAATTCAAAATTGTTGGGCATACGCAATACTTGATATTATACTTTGGGGCCCCAACCCTATAAGAGCCTCCATCGATAATGACAAAGATGTTTCACACTGACTCATTTTAATGAAAACATATCCTACATTCAAAGTTGTCAAATCTAAAGGGAGTGACATTTCCACACACATTCTGACGATGAAGACATCTTGACTACAGATAAAGAAACATCTGCAAAGAGATTTGCCAGCGAGCCACTTATACAATGATATCTCTGCCTCCTATTTTCACCCAACTTTTTCGAAACCCACACTGTGCTCAGAGAGAGAGAGAGAGAGAGAGAGAGAAAGTACTTTGCATAAATGTCAAACCAAAAAGTCAAAAATAATGTATTTCATTCCGTAGCACAAGAAAATGTGCAAACAGAACACTTTTTATGGCTGAGCTATGGGAGGTTACAGGATACATTTGATTTCTCCAGAGCTGTTTTTTTTTTTTTTTTTTTTTCTTTTGGCAGGCACATCTCTCATAGAATTGGGAATATGGACAGCGCTGACACCTAAAAGGCCAGACATCTAAATGTTGTATGTGTTAAAGAGCAGCGTGTGTGTCTTTTTTACACATTTCTGTCTTTCTCTTAAAAAGCAAATGTCCCATTACTTAGACTAACAAAATTATTCATGATGAACAGAGAGTATGTTCATGTTACTTGGCTTTGACTGACTTAATATTTAAATGTATCCTTTTTATGAATGCCCTGGATTCTCTGTTCTCGTCCTTTAAATTTTTCAAAGTGCTCAGTGTAAGTGGGACAGCCTCATGATGATGCGGTGTGCTTTCTACTCAAAGAAAATTCCCAAATTGTTTTATTACTCTGTCATTTACTGCATTGAAACGACTCTTCTAGCTGTCAGGCTGTTCTGCATTGTGTGCTGATTAAAGCCAACAATGCTGCTGTTAATAAATGTGAAATATAATGAATCGCATGAATATTCAAACTGTGTTAATAATAAACTGCATTGTTAGTAATAATAATGATGAGCAGACAATGTGAGTGGCTTTAAATGTCAATCAAAATTCACTAATCGATACCGCCTGTAAACAGTCACATTTCAAATCACTGCTGTCCAAACACGATAAACTAATGTAGAAGCCGACAAACAAGCAAATAAATCACCTGTGTCTATTATTTATCAGCAGTATTAACAAAAATACTGCAAGCACATCTGCAATTACTGCAAAATACTGCAATTTATCTGTCTTATCAAAGGATAATTAAGCACATTCACAGAGTATTTGCTCTGCTCTAATCCCTAAATGCACCACAATCTGCAGACATGTCCTCATCACACACCTTGGATCAGCTGTAATTTAGCTGTAGAAGCAGCAGCAGCAGCAGCAGCAGCGGCATAAAAATGGTCTGGTAGAATAGTTGTGATGGCAACAAAAGAAAAAGATACAATCTGAAGTTGAACACAAAAAGAAACATCTCTCACATTCATCATTAATAGCAACAACTGAACAACTGGACTCAGATTAACACAACAGAGCACAAGAATGTCTTAGAGAAAAATACGAGTGCCCCCCAACCAATCCCATTTTCTTTCTGTGTATCTAACGTGTTGCCCTCATGTACCCATCTACAGAGCACACAGCTGACTACACATGACAGCTTTATTACATTTTCCTTCAGCCCCAGAAATCAAACAATAGCCCTGAGAATACGACCTGGCCGCAGGTTTGCTGAGTGTCGGTTAGTTTGTTGTCTTTATTAACCACAAAGTCATGTAAGAAATACAAGTGAGATGGTTTTAAAAACTAGATTTGAATACGTTCTGAGGCCATTAGCAATATCGATTAATGAGTTCTTTTTTACATTAATGTATAACATCCAAAATCATGTTTTATAGACGTTTTACAGCTCCTAGTGGCTCTGTGTGGCTGTACTTTGGCACAACTTTGAGCTAAATGCTAATGTCAGTATGCTAACAAGCCCACAGTACTAAAATGCTCATGTTCATGATCTCAATTCAGTGTGTTAGCATGCTAAAATCGCCTAATTAGCAATAAACAAAAATCACAGCTGAGGCTGATGGGAATGCCGTTCAGTCTGATGGCATTTGGTCATAAACCAAAGTGTTGGACAGATGTTGACCATTCGATGGTGCTGCATGAAAAGTCAAGGGATAACCAACGTCATCCCATAGTTATGGACAAGACACTTCACACAATACCACAAATGTCAACCTGCTGGTGGCACTACTAGAGGAAAAGTCAGGGGGTCACCAAAGTCATTGGGCTTTATCCTCAACCTTTACAGTATGTTGAGATATTTCACTTGAAGAGTGAAAAAATTTTATCTCTTGGTAGCACTAGAGGAAAAGTCAGGGAATCATCCTCTTGAGACCATGAATACTTGGACCAAATGTCACTGAAATCCAGCTCATAGTTGTTGAAATATTTCAGTCTGGATCAAACCAAGTGGCCGACTGACATTGTCATCCAAAGCGCTACAGCTGCTAACACGGCTAAAAATACACATGTCAGCTCTCTCTGGAGAACAAACTATGACCCAGTGTCTAAATGTCTTCCATCATACAGTATTTGGGCATTTCTATACTGTTAGTTCCTGCTAGTTATCAGTTAACGCACACGTTAATATATTTGCAATAAGCTAATATCATTTGATGTACTGGCCTAGCCAGTTTTTAGACACTGACTTTATATTATGCAGACTGTTTAATTCTCAGCTTAAGATTTAGGTTTGGGGTACATTTACTTAGCATCCTGTCCTCTAGATAAATGTAGATCACAGGGTGGGTGGCTGTCTTTGTTTTGATTTCGATTCGTCACTGTGTGCTGTGCCTGCAGGGGGTGCTATTTAACATAAATCTTACATAATCTACCTTTGAGCTGAAAAGAGGAATTTCTGGGGATTTCTTTCAGCAACAAAACATCAACTCAGAGTGCAGGTCTTATCCTCTGGAGAAGACAGTTTTAATATTTAGCAGGAAATGTATTTTCACATTTTCTGTCAGCAATCTCTGTCTGGCATGCTGTACCTTCCTGGAGCTCGTATATCCTGAGTAAACGTATCCCTCAGTGTACTCTAAATAAGTAGGCTGCTTTTAGGGCGCTTCAAAGGTTTTTTTGGGGGGGGGGGGGTGTGAAGTTTCCAACCCTGTGAGGTTGCTTTCCAGTTTTTTGCAGAATAGTTTGCCTCTCTGCTTACCTTTCCACTCACATTAACTTTTAACACAGCTCCAAAAGGTGTCGGAAACACAGTTTAAATCTATATTCTACTGTTTGTTTGTACAGGGTTTTTAGTCCCAAGCAGCCCCAGCTTCACATGCCAATGTAAAGCGACCTCATATAAAAGATTGCCCCTCCTCTGTGTTTTAAACCCTTGTCAGATGTCCTGTCCTCATAAAATATTAAACAAGCTGATGTATGATCTGGTGTCATATTATGAATCAGCCTGAAAAGGTGAGAAACCAGATTCTGTAGATGAAACGTTTGAGTTTACAGCACATCCTTGTCACCAGTACACACGACTGCCAACACTTCACTGCAGCCAGGCACATCCCACAACACTGATCAGTAACTAGTCATGGGAAACAGGGAGCCTTTGATAGGCTTTGATAAGGGTACAATATTTCTGATCATGCCTCATTGGTGTGAAAACGCAGGATCAAAACAGCAGTGTGCCGCTAACGATTGCTTTGTTGCCGACGGTGACGGGAATATTTGAGCGACTCTGACAGATGTAAACACCGTTCATTAGTTATACAGTCTGTATTAATGAGAACATCTAGAAGCAATTCATTTTTTTGGTCATGTAAATTAATCAATTAGCATCAGCACGATTTTAGCTTTTCCACGTTGAGCTTTAAATCAAAGATGAAGAGGATGAATCTTGATTAACGTCTCTTGCTCTTGCCTCAACATCCGACCTCTCCATGTTGATTAGACTGATTACTGATCACTTGATGTGTATGTTTTTAATTGTGCTATTACAGCATCTAAAGCCTGGCAGACAGAGTTGGTATGATCTTAATCATGTCGCACTTTGGACAAGTTTCGTGAAATTTTTCATAAACTCACCAAAACCTATAAAAAGACAAAACAACAATGAATTGCGCGTGTATCTCAAACCTGATATATCTTATTCGTCTGTGCCCTAGAGCTCTGTGTCCAAAAAAACACATCTGTGAGCCACACTGTTGCACAGGGTGACATGTTCCTTCATTACCATGAACATGGGCACTGTAGTTTTTTTTAAATCAGCCCCACACATATATATAAATAGTATGTCTAGCTGTTTTAGGAAGTTAAGTTTGAACCCTTTCGAATTAAAAAAATGATGGACACCGAACATAAAAATGGTATTGCTGATTTTGTCCATCGACTGTTCGACAAAAGTGTTGTCAAGAAAGAGAAGCGCCTTGTTACTTTGAGCAATTCTACTTTATATGGAAAACAAAAAGAAGAAAAAAAGACGACGCCTGAAAGATGCCGGACAGATGAAGACAATATGTTCTGTTCTGTAGCGACGTTCTGGGTTATTTGTATCACAGCAGTCTCAGCCAAGACTACAGTCTGCCACAACATGTAAAATGTAAAATCAAATAACATTCAGACAAGCTCACTATAGTTTATATGACATATGGCCAGATGAAGTTAAGTATAAATTTCCTTTATGTACAACTAATTTGCACAAGCAAATATTCTATGCCACCTGGATTCATTAAATTAAACTAAATTTTAATTATATGGCGCCAAATCATAACAGAAGTTATCTCATGGCACTTTCCTTAGAGAGGACTAGACTGTACTCTTTATAATATTATTCACACAGATGCAACAATTCCTGATTCATTTTTTCAATTTTCAAAAATAATGAGGAAATGTATGTTGCATGGTGAATTCACCTTAAAAAATGTTTCATTTGGTTTCTGCCAAAATATCTGATCTTACCTCCACATTAAAACTTTGTTATTAATGTTTAGTCACTGCCAGCACTTAGGTAAGGTTAGGGAAAGATCATGGTCTGTTTCAGTACATTGCAGTAGCTCTTCATTCAACTGGGCAAACGTTGCCTTGAACATAATCATAACTGTCGTGCACCAAGGTGGCAGGTGCACAGCGTGCATAGACTCACAGGATACTGCAATCAAAACAAACACAGGCAATAAGAACAAGTAATACACCGGGCATGTTAAACAAAGCAGAACAGAAATTTAAACACAACCCTGCAGCTCCAAGACAGGACAGAAAAGCAAGTGCGGCACAGTCCGCTCGGTTTGTCTTAAAGAGGTTGCTTTATGTTTGTCATACTTAATGGAACTAAGTGAAAGACTTCATCTGTAACCAGTAACTTCAGTCCGCAGTCATCCGACAAATCAGGACATTCTGCCGACATCTTATGAAAAATTCTATATCTAATGTTGTGATATGATGGACAATAGAACAAAAAGTACATTTTATTTTCAACCTCTCCCAGATCACACACTTTCTATCCTCCTCTGGAGTCGAATGGAAGCATCCAGTTTCCACCGCCAGAGGCAAGATGCCACATTTCAACTGAGCACAAACATACCTCCGTACTCTGGATAGGTTAAAGGTGACATAGTGCTCTGGATGATAAATACCCTTAATTAGACTGTACATTTTTAATTTTAGTTCACATAAAACTTCTGCTGACACAACATAATTTCTTAGAGACTGGATGAATAATTTCCCAATGATGACCGTGTGATATGGTTACAAAAAATTCAATTCAAGGTCAAGAAAGAACCCTGACGCTCGTACTGTGTGTTGTTTTAGGGATGTTTTGATTGTAATCAGCAACTTAAGAGCCAATCACAGTAAAGCAGTTAATCAAATGTGAGGATTTTAAGATTTAAAGGAGGGGAAAGGTGCTGATTGATGAGCAGATGTATATTTATTTATTTATTTATTTATTTTAATCACTATGCTTCTCAGATTTACCCCACTGATACTGTGACAGAATTAATAAATGACTCTTTTATCATTCAGTCACCCCATACATCCTCTATATGTCGATACAGGACTGATCCAATCAATATCAATATATTCATTGCCACAGTTATTATTATACATCATGAAACAGAAACTCGCCCTCGGGTCATGTTAAATCTTTCATGAGGGAGGAGACTGCACAGTCAGGGAAAGCTAGACTAGCTGGTGATTTTCATTTTACTTACTTCCATCACATTCACTCTGGTGTATAACTACAAAATATTAAATCTCCACTTTTGATGCACTCGGGAGACAATGTGAGCAATAAAATAAGTTAATTCCAATTTGTAGAGAGCGGAGCGAAATCGTCAGGGTGGATACAGGAGATCACAAGCCACTGGAGATAAGGAAAAACTCAATAATGGTGGTATTATCCTTTAAGCTGATTACTAGTACCTATGAGATGTCTAGGTCTAATCTGACAAAGAGATTGTGTGTGTTTACTTGGATGATGAGAAAGTTATAGGTGTGATCCAACTGTGAAGAAACTTTCTTTTTCTTTTCCAAGGACTCGGGTCATTTGATTTAGTCGAGGTGAGGATTTGTCTGTTTCATTTCCATCGCTCCGTGTTCTTTTTTCCTTGGCTCGGCTTTGATAAGCAGCATCAGTGACACACACAAATTTAGCTGTTTGATCAATGAAAATGAAAGCTACACAGTTTGAAAGCCACACAGGCACTAGTTTGTGCTTCCATTTGTAAGAAATGAGATGGAGTCTGTCACACTGTGAAGCTCAGTGGGTGAGACCAGCAGCAGCAACAGTGAATCAAAGGGAGAGTAACACAGCTGCAAATTCAACTCTTCATCTTGACTATTTACTGTATATTTGCATGTAAATTTTAACATGTTCATGTTTTTTGAACTTTTAAGTTAAAATGATGAAAGTGCTTGATTGACAGTTTCTGCCACAGATACTGAGATCCAGTAGTACTTAATTAGTATCATTTTTTCTACTTTATAGAGAACAGACACAATTTTTACTGGTACCAGTGCAAATATGTAAATATACGAAACGAAGAAAGTCGTACCATTTGAGAAAAAAGTAATAATAAAAAACCTGGGCGGCACGGTGGTTAGCACTGTCGTCTCACAGCAGGAAGGTTCCTGATTCGAACCTCGGCTGGACCCTTTCTGTGTGGAGTTTGCATGTTCTCCCCGTGTGAGCTTCACAGTGTGACAGACTCCATCTCATCCTCACCTCTCCGGGTACTCTGGCTTCCTCCCACAGTTCAAAGACATGCACTTAACAGGTTATTTGGTGACCCTAAATTGGCCATCGGTGTGAATGTGAGTGTGAATGGTTGTGTGTCTCTATGTGCCCCGTGATGAACTGGCGACCTGTTCAGGTTGTACCCCGCCTCTCGCCCTAAGTCAGCTGGGATAGCCCCCCCCCCCCCGCGCGATTATACGATTATCCTGTGAGCCCCAGATTCACAGCATGTCAATATTTTTGGTGATTTCACTAATTGCAAACTTGTCAGAGAGTTTGCATCAATAAAGTCTAATGTAAGCAGAGTCCTGCATTATGACCCAGCGTGCTGGATGGTTTGCAATGAGGGATCCTGCATCAATATCGAATCAATTACAGTCTGCTTACAGGGTGCAAATTCCTAAACTAATACTACAGTACCTTGTAGTGATTTTATTAACAACGTAATTGTGTATTCATAGCATTTTGTAAAACAAAAAATAATACTGGACATGCAACCAGTGCAATGATGGAATAACTGAGTCCCCACAACATTTTTCTTACATTTACTGACAGGATTATAACATGTTATTACACAACTTCATTCAATACTAGATTCTGATTGGTCAATAACGACGTCCTACAGTCGGTAATTTCTGTATCGCAGGTCATTGCCATGGATGCAGTTCTGATCATAGATTCTGGAGGACCACGGCAAACACAATAAAATTATTTCTAAATCAATACTTTGTGTCAGATTATCGATTTCTCTGGTAAGTAGTGGAGTAATAAGCGGGGTAATCTACAAACAGCTGGTCATTGTTGCTAAAAAAAGTCCCACAGGGTGATGAAGGAGCCTGACAAGTCAGGGTTTATTTCTCAACAGTGACCGGCTCACTGTATATTATTCCTGACATAAAATATACTTATCTAATGTAAGCCTGTTTCAACTCTTTAAAATGAGGTAAAGTGAGGTAAATAAATGGCCGTATTTGAGAAATTATAGTCCTTCCAAATTATCTAACCAACACTACATTATTGTATACAATCAAGTTGGGTGTATACATATTTTAAAACATCTTTCAACACCATCTCTAGCCAAGTCTTCATGCTTTGTTCCCCAGTAACCTCATCCCAGTGCCCCAGTTCTAATAAATTCTGAATATAAATTGGCAGTATTTTTGAGCCATTTTTCCACAATGACTATATGATTGTACCACATAATGAAACAGTAGGTACCCGATAATGAGAAACATATTAACAGGTTTATCTTAATCTTCCAGGAAACCCATATCGAATATAATCTCTCTATCTGTCATCGTCTCTTCTTTCCTTTCACCTCCATTCGTTACTGATGTTTAATCATAAGATTTGGTCCTGAATACTTTAATTAAAACTATGGCTTCACACATATTCAATGTGTTATTATTTCAAAGGCTGAGATTAAAAGAGGGACATAAAAAGAACACGGCCTGAAACACAATAAAAACTGTAATCACAGACGGGAGGTAATACAGCAGCAGGATCTTGCCAAGATCAGGAGGTTCCTCTGAGATGAATGACTGTGCAGAAAGAAGCTCACCGGGGGGGAAGCAAAGAGGCCAGGAGCAATATTAGCGGTATGTACCGTGTGCTGGTGTCTTCCCGCTCCATGGATATAAGAGCTCATTTGCATGTTTGCAAGGTTTCTGGGCTGTGCGGTCAGGTGGCAAGACAGACACCACTTTCCCCTAAAAATAACATCCAGTTCATCTTAATTATGCACGAAGATGCACTCAGAACGATGTGAAAAGGCATCCTAGGGTTGAACGAAACTGAACTTTTTTTGGCCTTAATTCAGGAGACAATATTGTGATTTCTTTTTCTACGTGATTGTACTAGTACTAGTTCTTCTAATAAATTCAAGGACAACCTGTATTTGTAGTCTACATGGTGTTAAATAAGATACAGCAAGCCTGGCTCCATCCAGAGGTAACAAAATCCGCCTACCAGCACCTGTTTGTTCAGAAACTGAAGTGTAAAAAGGACATGGTAAGGTTTTATGGGATGTTATGTGTCAGACTGTTTCTTTTCCTTTCCAGACAACAGCCAAGAGATTCTTTTCTGTCGCTTTACCACCCCACATAATTACCATTAATTAACAATAGCTGAGTAGAGCTACAGGTGTCCCTTGTCACTATATATACAATCAACTGCTGTTTAAAAGTTTCATGTTGGTGAGAGACCCAAGTAAAAGTGCGATTTGAAAATTTGAAAACCGCTTTTTTTAACATCCAGATTTGGAAACAGCCCCAGGGCTTATTTTGTTCCATGAAGCTACTGTTGGTTTGACACCACATATTTTAAACACAATAAAAAAAAAAAAAGAATAAATGTTAAACAAGGACACACAATGTCACGAACACCAATCACTCTGCACAGTTCAGCAGCCTTGCAAAGAGGAGCTAAGTGAATGACCCTGGTTAGACATCTCAATGCCTCCTAATGACCCCGTAGGACACAGCGACGGAAAAGTGAATAAATGGTTGAGCAAACAAAAAAACGATTTCATGCAGAGCTACGGGCAGATATTCTAAAGAGAGCATGCATTGATTTAGGGGGTAAATAAACTCCAGTCACCACTAATCAATCAATAAAGGTAAATGACACTGGTATTCTTCAAGTGTGTTGGTGCTACATCATTCTACAAAGGTGGACAGGAGCTGTGTTAAGAACAGAGGAAGGGGAAGATAAATGGCTACAAATAACAAGATATTTTGGGGTGAAAATCTGCTGCCCTCTGGAACAAAAACACAGAGCGCCAGTCAAAGAAGAATTCCATCTTTCAACATGACAGAAAACCAAAGCGCGCAGAGCAGCCAACCACCAGCTGAGACAAAAGGAAGATCCCTATCCCGGACTTTTACATTAGTAGGCTACAAGCTCTGTGGATTGATCCATGAAGAAGTGTGCATGTCTGAGGAGAGGAATTGGGAAAGAAATCCTACATTCAGAGGGTAGAAACTCATCCAAAAGGGTCATGGTTGTTACCAAAGCAATAAGTGCAAGGTGTCCACTATTACATAACCAGGAGTTTTCGTTCTCCATTTTTAATACATTGACAGAAATTAGCTGCCTTTCATTTTTTCACCTTTTACTCGTTACTTCAGTAAATGAAAATGGAAAAAAAAAAAGTTTGATTTAATAGCTTTTCATTTTAGCCTTCAAGGCTTTAAAAACTAGAAAATTAGACAGAGCCTGTAGACTTCTGATATGGTATATCCACACAGAAGTCAGCCAGATGTACTTCCAACAATGATTACAGAATTACTGAAGACAGTAATTATTCATAACCATTACAGAAGCCAGCTAGCACGTGTGTGGTGCTCTGATGAAGACCTCCATCCATTCTGATGTGTTTCAAAGACTTCCTTTGGAAATTTAGGCAGAGTAACCGACTAGACTGTGCACAGAAGCATTGCTCAGTGACTTAAAACAGAAATTACAGTAATTTGACAGTTTTAAGCAGTTAATCCGATCTCGACGCAAACAACTACCTCAATGTGATGTCTATACGATATAGAGGTATAGGTTCAACATTTTGGTAGTGAAACAAGCAAATCAGTCTAATTTGTGTGTGTTAAAGCAGATATAATCAATTTACATGACTACATGTTTGTGAAACCTGTCACTGGTAGTTAAAAATAGGATTATAACTGCAGTTCCCCTCAGCACCATTGAGTGTTTTTGGATTTTTCAGCTAATTATTTTGGTTTTATCGCCCACAACTTTGGCTATTTTTGGGTTCACTCTCATCAGCACTGTTTTCAGCCCCAGCAGGTAGCTGTTTTCAGTAAAAAAAAAAAAAAAAAAAAAAAGCTCTAAAAATGGCCATGTGCTATCTGCCTAGCATCAAATGACAAACGTTAGCAAATAGCTGGTAACACAGTGGAGCATTCAGAGATAGATTTCTCTCAAGAGCTGGTTTAATCCAACAGAGAAATGTTCTTACAACTGCCACCAGAAAAATGACTCCAAATGAACGCTAATATTGCTCCATAGCTGATGTCTGCTAATATGTTCGCCATATCAACTTCATTATGTGATAACACACTCAATTTTGTGTTTACAGTATGTTTCCGCTGCCCCCAATCTCTTTGTCAATACAGATTTAAGAACGTGGTTAGCCTAGCTTAGCATTAAGACTGGAGAAAGGGTGAAACAGCTAGCTACTTTGTCTAGAGCTAAGAAAGCACACCTAGCAGCAAGCTATAAAAATGACAGTTTGTGAATTTGGGAGGAGTAATGTTTTAGAACAATTTCAACTGTATCTATCTGTGAAGTGTCTCCAGCTGTACATTTAGCATGTGCTGCTAGGTGCAATCAGTGTGCAAAGGTTTAGGATTTGGTCTTTGTACAGGCATGACGGTACCAAACCTGGCAACAACTAGGACAATAAAACTTTAGGAAGCTGCCCAACTTGAAATAGTTTCAGCATGTAACTCTGTCTAAAACCACAAGTTGTCACTGTTATATTTTGGTTACAAACACAGAAGATACAACGTGGCAGTTTCATAGTCAGTTTAAAGGTGCTGACATTTTTTCTACTTTGGACAGGCCCAGACTACGTGTTTCCTCCTGCTTCCAGTCTTCATGCTGAATTAAGTTAAGATAAATTTAAACATTCCCTAACTCCAGCTTTGTGCTCAACACTCAGACACGATTTATATCAATCTTCTCATCTCTCAAATAAGTAGTTCTGAAAATGTTATATTATTCTTTTGACTGGTAGCTAAGTGGATTTTTATGTCTAAGCTTCAACAAAACTACAGAAAAAATGCACAGCTGAAAGCTACATTGTTAATACCTCACTTGTAAAAAAAAAAAATACTTTCATTGAAGCATTAAAAACCACTTCCTTTTCACCTCTCTCTCTCTCTTTTTTTTTTTGCTCCACTCCTGCTTATCTCATTATGTTTCTAAATCTAAAATTTGGCTTGTCTCAGGTATTCTAAGTGTCCCGGCAGTTAAGCAAAGAGGAGTATTTACATTTCTCCCGCTCATTATTCCTGAAATGACCTCCAGAGCAAAATTAAGCTACACACTGTGGGTCCAGTCAAGGAGAAGTCCTTTTCACAGAACAGAGCTGCTGTTTCTCATAGTATGTTTAATTAATGAACTGTTATTAACGATGGTAGCAGTGAAGCATTAGTGGAAGTAATGATTCTACTGTCAGTAATTATAGCAGTGATAGGCCTGTTTATTATAATTAGTCTGTTATGAGGCAGTGAACTGCTATTTCTGTTATTCGCTTTTATATTGTCTATTAATCTATATTTCTTTAATTGTCATTTGCAACTTATTTATTGTTGCTGCTGCTGTATTCCTGGTTTAACATGAGCTGCACAGTATATATGGAATATGACTCATTTTCTGTTGAGTGCGTATGTATACTGTATATGTAGGTTGAAATCAGGCAACATACGCTGCCAGAGCTCTAGGCCTAAACACAACAGTTTCCAGGAAATATAAACTACAACAACAACAAATCACACAGATCCAGATCATCCTGTGCTCTGCTGTACCACGTTAACACATTCTGCCTAAGGCTGCTAACACAACACAGTTACAAAGCGGTTTTTAAGCATTTCTCTCTGCTTATACCCAACAAGGGATTGTACATTTTCAAATTCCCATTGTGATCAGAGAACAAAAGGAAGCCACATTTGGGAATTAGAGTGAACTTTTGATGCCGGAGCGCCAAGACAATACAGCCCTATTGACTTTGTGATGTGAAAAAACAAAAGGTCTTTTGTACTTCAGAGCACAGAGATGCAAGGCACATTTTATCGCTTTGTTTGTGTCACACGCAGGACACACCTGTCTAGTCTTTTGAAAGGACCAAACATTAAGATTCACATGGTTTTGGACAAGTTAGTCCAGATTTATGAGGGTCATGACTGATTTTTTTTTTTTTCTTTCTCCCACAGCCGAGGCACAACACAACTCTCGTTCATGTGCACGTAAAGGAATCTCATACTAATCAGGTTACTCTGTGAGAACCTGGTGTGAGTTTCCACTTCACTGTGAAAAGCAGCTGCACTATCTCCAGATTAAATCGCTGCCTTTTCTCCACAGTTTCCCGCTCAGTGTTATTACTGTGCTGACTTAATGTGGATTCTGTTTTTAGAGTGGAAATCTTTCGCTTGAATCGATTTTAACATTCATCCTTCTCCATGAATACCAAACTAAGCTCACATGATTGTCCAATCATCCTTGATTTACCTTGTATAGACAGGTGGTGAAACAAACACTAAAAGCCTTTTTTTTGGATACAAGCTTTGTTCATTTTCCTGGATTAACCTGTTTTTTGGGTTTTTTTTGCCACAAAACACAGGTAAACAAACATGCACGGTCTGTGTGCTGCCACATCACATCCCCTGTGGCATTAGAAATCTGAAACAAAGAGGTGTGATGTATGATGCCGCGTGTATCAAAAGAATCCACTAATTCTCTGAACCTTTTTTTTTAGGGTGCCAGCTTCAAAAGGCTTGTTTAGCTACGTAGCATGAAATAACCTTTTTACTGCCGTTATGCAGCTCCGCCATTTTAGCAAAGTTGGCAGGCACACTTCAGTGTCTTTTCTTCTCTTTTCCTAACACACCCCCACCAATCTTTTACTGCCTGTCTTCTTTTAAGAGGCCATACCCACGTAATGCCAAGGCCGACGGTTTTGCTGGGAGCACCTGGTGAGTTAAAGGCTAGGCCAGGTGGCGCACAGCTTTGACTGCCAATTAGAGCGGTGACCATGTGAGAGCTGCCCGAGATAACTTCTAATTAACAATGGACCTCCGAGGCATAACAATTAGCCCTTCCTTCAAATAAACCCACAGAAAGGATGCATGTCAAGCCCACTCACTAAAATCTCCTTTTCCCTTTTTGGTTGCCAAATAATACCCTACTGAGGACAAGCAAAGCAACTATAAAAGAAGTAACACTAATCCTGAGCAAAGCCTTGTAGAGTGAGAGCTTATAAGATTGCGTACACATTGTATAGGCGAGTCTCTGTTTGTGCAAAGAATGATGGTATTTCTCCTGACAAGGTCGGAGACGCTGCAGGCCTGTCAACACGACTATGAGATGAAGAGGTACCTATGAAAAGGTACAGAAAACGCTTTACATTGACGATGACACTTAAGAAAACCGCGCTGGATGGAGCGATGCACAAGCTCAGCTTTACAGATTGTACCAGAGAACGATCAGGACGGCGGGGGGACAATTTGTGCAGAAGCGGCTCAGTTTGACAACAAAGTGATGAAAGTCAAGGATGGTGCGCATGTCCATCAAAATGTGGAGAAAATTAAAAAAAATAGTAAAACTCTCTGTGATATGGAGATGTGTGGTTATGTGGTTGAGCTAGCCATCAGGAAGAAGACAACATCTGCTCCACAGTACAGTATGCTTTTACATAATGCACCAGCTGTGGATTCCCTTCGTCTGCCTCTCCAAAGGCACCTGCCAATAAGCATTATCAGACAAGCAGTCACAGATAAAAAGCCACACAGTAATTTGACAAGCCTAATTGCGGGAGTGATGTGTAGCCTCGACATCGCTGATTGCACCCGGGAAAGATTAAGACAGCAATCACAGGATGGCTTTCTTTGTCGTCGTGTTTAAATTGTCATTTCGCATTCATCCGCGATAACCCCGCAAGTGTAGGCAAGATGCAGCACGATGTCGTTCTGCAAATGCACACACTGAGTAAAAAGCTGTGTGTTCTCCACGTGTGTTCAGAGTAGAAGTGTGCTCATGCTTGGGGAAAAAAAAAAAAAAAAACAACAAATGGTGCTGAGGTGTTCCTTGGAAAATAGCCAGGACTGTTAAGTGGAAACAGAGGGCAAATCAGAAAGCCAGGAAGAAGTCCAAGGGGAATACTGTGAAGGAAAGAGACTGTCTGTGACTGAGCCGAGAGGCCTGAACAGAAGACACTTACTATTAGTGAAATATACTTGTACATGCTGCAGACACATGCAGACCACCACCTGAGGGACTGGAAACATTTTTGCTGTTGCCGCTGCAGTCTTGGTCCCAGACCTTGTTGGAAAGCCGCTTACTTAAAGGGTTTGATTGGGTCTGCGGTGAGCCACGGGGATTCCTCTGTCTGGAGCTGGGAGTCTGGATTCCAGCGCTGAATAACTGATTACAGTAAAAACCCCGACTTAACTTCAGCCTTCACGCCACGGCAGCTAAAGACTAGAGGATGTACCTTGCAGGAAAGATCTGAAAACCGGAGGTTGGATCATTAGAGAAACTTGCACGAACTTTGAGTGAGACATTAGGCACCCTCGTGGAAACGCTATACGTTTCTGTTCAGCGTGGCGCGCTTTGAAGTGGAAACAGCAGCACAACTGCGACTGCGGTTTCATCAGACTTTTTCCTTGCAGCATGTCTTCATCTGGCTGGCAGCTGGTGAGAGTTGCCATGATTCACAGTGACTCATTGCTTTCTTCCGTCCTCTATTGTTTAAAAATGAGCCCACAAAGGACTTCCTTTCAGAGGAATCACACAGATCTTTTAAATTACAATGTATATGCAGATGGGAGAGCCTGCACTGAAGACTGACTGAAGTGCATATTATCAGGATGGTACACATTTTTCCTCAAAATAGCTCCTCTGTCTTTTATAGTGTAACAAACGGCAATTGCTTATGGCAACTACAATTTCCTGATGTAATTGGGTTCTCTGATAATGGATGCCACCAAAGCACCCAATCTCCATCTCTGCCACCCTCCTCTCTAAATACTGCAGCGCGCGGTCCCCCCCAAGGTCACGCCATCCAATCTGATTGGAGACGTGATGAGGAAGCGGCTGAGCTAATGTATTCTTCTTGCTTATTATTTATAATGGCGAGGCGAGGTTTCAGTGGAAAATTAACCAGCCGCGCCGCAGACACCTTCATTAGCAAATGAGGTGACATCTCATACAAAATACACAACAGAGGGGATCATTTCAGAACTCATAACCCATAATACTGGAGTTTACACACACTGCGATGTTATATGCTGACTGTGATGAATGTTCACAACAAATTAAAAGGATTTCTGTAAGATGGAAATTGCTGTTTTTACTTAATGAAACTGCTTCCAGGACACCAGACAAGCACACCTACAGTAACGTGCACGGCACTGATATCTTCCACCCTTCTCTGCACATCTGCTGTATATTCAACAGTTGCTCGAGCCTGGTTCCACAGCACAGTGGATGGTATATAGTCTTTTTGAAGTGAGAAAGCCGAGCAGCACCCCCAACCACCGAATCTAAAGGCAGGAAATCAAAAACAGTCCTCACAGGGAAGAAGTTGCTTTTTCTCAAAGCATTATGAAAACATTAGAGAATGAAACCTGAAAAGCAGGGGTATTAATTATGATATTAAACACACGCACATCAAGAAATTCTTAGAAATCTGCAGATTTAAACATCAAAATATTTAACACAGACACGCTGCTGCTTTCTATGACACATCCAAGTATTAATATTTATGTTTTTGCAGAAGAAAGTTAAAGTGCAACACCTGGTCAGCAGCTCTTGGAATACTTTCAAGCCTTCATGCGCGCTGCTTCATCCAAGGCACCGAGATTTTAAAAGCTATAATTAGACACATAAGGTGACACTAGTGCGCTCTGTATAGGGTTAAAAGCATGCGTTGAGCACCGATACTCACTTAAAAGTCGGAGCCGGGCTGCGAGTGAAGTCCCGTTATTTCTGCGCGGTGTGGCAGCAGCAGCAGCAGCTTCACGGAGAAGGAAAAGCGAGCAAATCAGCCCCAGTCACAGCTTGCAGGGTCCAATTTAAGGGGAAAACAAGCTCCAAACTGGCAACCTCACACCGCTGGTACCCCCCCCTCCTCTCTCTCCCCTCTCTCCTTTTCTGTTTTTGATTGTGAAAACACCGGGAGGAGGTTTTACTCTCCTCCTGGAGCAGGCACATCCGTGCGTTTTTGCTTGGAGGAGGAGGAGGAGGGAGAGTTTCTCGTGTTCCCCGTTACTCGCTCTCCCAGGCAATGAGAGGCATGCATTTTAATTCCTGTGCGCTGCTGACCATGAGGGGCACAACACTGCTACGCCCCTCAGCATCCTCACACTCTCACATCAGTTTTTTTTTTTTTTTTTTTTTTTTTTTGGCATGCGTGGCCAGGTCCTGCTGTTTAGCCTCCAGCTTATTGCTGCAGGAATGAACAATCAGCTCCTATGGACTAATAAACAATTCATCTGCATTTATGGGTCAGCTTAATATCTTACATCCGCTTCTTTTACTGGAACTGCACTGGTCTTATATTATTGAACACACAAAATAAGCGACTATTAAGCTTTGATTGATACATCTAATATTCTACATGCCCCCTATAATATTCCTATGAGGGTAAAACATTGTAAGCTGATTCATAAAATATTTGTAGACTTCTACATTGTCTGCAGCTCGTTTGCATTCAGAATATTATATCAGAGGTGAACTGCAGTGAGTCCAAAGTTCACTCCATTACTGCCTGTTGGTCAGATTTATGCCCTCAGCTAAGTTGACTGTCTATATTTTGACCCCTGAGGGCTACTGAAAAGCATTTGTATAAAATATGGCAACATTTGTAATAAATCCCCAGCAAAAAGGAGATTTATTTAATATGTCTGTAACTTATTAATTCTGTCAGCAATCCAAAATGCTGTTTCAAGGCCTTTGGATACCTGTAAGAGTTTGAAACGTCTTTGTTGTCAACACATTGTGCGGGCGAGTGTAAAGACACGCATTATCCTCGTGTCCTTACAAAGCTGGGGATGTGATTGAAGTTGACTGGCCCTTTTTTTTTTTTTTTTTTTTAAAGAAAAGAAACGTGATTTACAGCTGCAGCTTCAAAAAAGCAAACCAACCTGCAGCTAAAGATTTTTGCACACAGGAACAAAGTAGATGTTAGTAATTTAAATAAGTTACCATAACAAGCATACTGTTGAGTAAGTTGAAAGAATGTGCATGGGTTGCTTAACCAAGGGACAGACTGTATCTTGCATCAGTGTTACTTTGCATTGCAGCCATGATGCGCACACACACACATGCACACACATTTTTGCAGCACGCCCTCAGGCCCCCCGCACCCCAAAGGCCCCTGAAAGCCACTGTTTGCATGCAGATACGTTCATCATTTGATAGAACATTTCCTCTCTAGTTGAGATTTGCATGCTGTCTTAGGTTCAACAGATGGGTGGGCACTTGGCTGGATGGGGACCTGACAGGCCAGCTGAACATACAGGGTGGAATGATGGCTGCTGGCAGTATGTGTGTGTGTGTTTGTGTGTGTGTGTGAGTGGCTGTTGGGAATAGAGTGTGCAGGGCGGTGCTGACAATATGGCTGAACTGGGAGTACAGCAATGGAAGTAGAGCTGGTTCAGAGCACTGTGAAATCTTGTGTTTTTTCTTGCTTTTGGCAGCATCTGCGGTGGTGATGGTGGTGGATATGATGACATTTGTTGCCATGGTGTTTTGCACCAAATGTAGCCATTGGCTCATGACATTTTGCTAACAATATCAAAGGCTCTTATTATGTTTTGTTTTTTTTATTGTACCTTCAATTTTTATGGCAAAAATAAAATAAAAAGTGGAAACAGGGCCTCGTACTATCGCAGAGATGATTTGGTTATGATTTAAATCACTATTGTGTAAAATCAGTTCTCAGATTAGTATTATTCTTTCTACAGCACCATGCACACTGCTTCAGCCTGTGATGAAGACCAAAGCTTCACAGCCCTGCCAAAGTCACAGTTGCTAAGCAAAGACTGGACAATTGCTGTCCAGGGGATGGGCTTAGCGAGCTGTCAGTGAAGACACAAAGTTGCTTTGAAGGTTACTTCTCCGCAAGTTTTTTTTTTAAAACTTAGATTAATTGGTTCATTCTTCGATTGACAGTCTCGGTTGATTTATTTTTCAGTGGCATGCCTTTGTCCCCAGGTCATGAAATTTTAATGTAGGGGGATAATGTCAGCCCGTAATTACAAAAAAGGGGGCAAGATTGGATTTGTGCTCCTTCTGCAGCGTTGCCAATGTTACTCCGGTACAGGCCAATCAATACTGTGAACATTAACAATTCTCTCCAAATGCTAGCCTGGAGATGTTCAATTAACAGTGAATGGAAGATAGATTTTGTGGTCTGAAACTTTGTCAGGATTTGTAACTTCAAATGAGTTTTATTTTTTATTACGTACATCAGTTTTGAATTAGGAAGCGTGTTTGCCAGAGAAACAGTACAGCTCGCAGTCAGCAGTTTTATCATTTTATTTTGCCATTAGACATCGTAGATTAGAAGCCAAGACAATATTTTTACTCTTGTCTCAAGTCACTAATGCAGACCAAAGTGGCCCACGGCCGAGGAATATATCAAATCTGGAATGTATTGGTATTGCAATGAGTTCAGTGTGGTGAAACCTTGTGTGACCAATCCTTAGGAAAGCTGGAAGTATATATTAAGAATACTTACAGAAGGGTTCAAGTTATTCAATTAATTTTATATTGCCGGCAGTTTTTTCCATGTTTGACGTTGGTAAAGTGACTGGCAGGTTAAATGGAGTAAGTTAATGAATTTCAATAACTGGGGCTGTGATTTTGGCTCATTTTGAACATCTTCAAAGCGGGAGAAAATCTGGTCTGTTTTCACTATGAGAGAATGATAACAGATGGAAAATGATGATTTCCACTGAAATAACATTAAATATAAAAAAGCATGTTCTGTACTGTATACAATGTGGAACACTAGAATAAAAGACTTTCACAAGAATGTGTTTTTTTTTTTGTTTTTTACACCGAGAGTGCGATGCATGCTGGGCTTCAGCTGCAGTGTCTGTGCGCCAAATAGCAATATCTCCCAGCATGAGGCGTACAGCCCTCTGGCAATATCCTTCTCACATAGAGCCAAGGTCACTTGGCTAACTACAGTATCTCATCTCACAATGCAAAAGGATTACCAGTTTGTTGGGCCACTCTCCGGTGGGGAAGCTTCTTCACGATCGCTCATCTTCAACAGACCCTCGATCATGAAGGGTTGGGCTGAGGTTGTGCGGCCTTTGTTATTCAGTGTGTAAAGTGTTGCTCTCAATCTCACTGTAATCTCGATGCACACCTAATTGCACCTGTGGAAAATTGCACCAGGATGCTTTTTTGGCTCTTATCCAAACATAGGTCTTTCACCTCCTCCCACTCATCCTTTTTCTCCTTCACTTCTCCATCAGTGAATATTCAGCTGTCGGGTATTAAATTCATACTTATTGCTTTCTTTTAGTATCTTACGCGCAAGTTTCTCTTCCAGTAGTCAAACAAAATGACCACAATTTGAGCTGAGTGGATAAAAATGGTCTCTAAGGAGTGAAATCCTTATGACAACCTTTACCACAGATTATTGTGAAGGCAAGTAAAGCTTTGTTGTCATGACAGTGCAACAGTACATCAGTGATCCGGAGAGAAAAACTCTCAGATTATCAAGCAAAACTTTTCAAGTCAGCCTCGCGGTGGCAAACTACTCAAGATTTGTGGATACTGTAGCAAATAAATCAAAGGTTGTGTCGTATAATTAATTGCGTTATTGGCATGTTGCTGTTTTGTGGCTCAGAGCCGCGGGCCATTAGGATTAGTCGGTGTGAGATATGGAGAATTGAGTGTTGCGGCCGTGAATGCTGCCTCTACCAATTCAGCAGCAGCTCCACATGAGAGTGAAGACCCCAGGAGTATTTTACAGAGCGGATTATCAATTCACCGCTGCCAGGAGAAAAACTATCTCTCCACTGGGAGATGCCGTTATTTCAAATCTTTGTCCAATTATATTATGCTTGCAGAGGCAGCGTGAGTGTGTATGTATGTGTGTGCATGCAAGACATACAGGTTGATTGGGCAGGCTCAAGAGGAGGACACTGAGTACTTTCGGAGGTAATCACAAGTAGTAAGCGTTCGCAGTCAGTAAAAACAGTAGGAGAGCAACGTGGCTTCTGAGGAGAGATGAGAAGCAGCTGAGGAGGGTGTCGGAATCTGTCTTGTTGATAGAACATCACAATCAAAAGCATTAAAGCATGTGGAGTGAAGACAAAAACTGCAGCCTGTAGAGTCAATCTAAAACAGTCTTTGTGTCATCTTGTGAAAATTGATTCAGCGGTGCCCTTGCTTTTGATCTCAGTGTAGTTTTTGTTCCTAAAGTCCACTGCTGTCGATTTATGAAAGTGCCTGAGCACTGGATCACAGTGTGGGCGTCAGATGGGTTATTGGCATGGTGTGACACTTGCCATGCCTTTGCCTCCCTCAGTCCAAATTGATCGTGCGCTGTTGTTTGTTATAGAGGAGAGCAAAGTTCAGGGAAACTTTGCAGAGGCTCGCTTGAAAGCAATTTTGAAACGAAGCAAGATTAAAAGTCTAAAAGCCCTGCTAACGGTCTGTAGAAGCTGCAACGCAAAAGATAGCATGAATGTGCTCAAGACTGACTTCATAAAATGGAAAGGGTTGACCCTGAGGCAGCATGTGATGTAAGAGATGAAGAAAAAACAATGAAATTCTGGCATCCTTGGTAGGCGACAGTGTGAACTGTGAATCACAGCAAGAACTCAATTTACAGTTCAACTTGCAATTAACAGCGGCAGAAAGTCTCACCACAAGGTTCATTAGTAACTGTTTCCACGGTAAGAATGAACTTTCAATCTCAACCTTGAAGAGGACATGGATGGTGTTTTGCTTTGTTGTTTAGTTGCTTGTGGTCGCATTTTTCTCACCAAATAATTTCTCCACTTTTCAAAAAATATACTTTACCTCCCTACCATTTTTATAACAATTTAAGACCTCCATAAATCTGTGTACCTGTGAAATTTTTGACCTGATGGAGGGAGACTAAATGTCACCCAAAACATTGTAATTCATTCTCTTGGTCCCATTAATATGGACAGCAGCATTCAGAACAATCTGACAAATATTTGTGCTCTCAAAAAAAGTCAAATGTTGACTTTAATTAAATTTGTCTTGTCAACAGGTTGCACGTAATTGTATCAGGTTATTTAAAATAAAACATGTTAAGCTCATCTAACTTAATTAACTTGTATTAGACTCAATGATTATGAATTGAGCCAACTAAAAAAATACTTCTGATCAACAAGCTGGCTCAAATCAAGTCTGTTATTCGTTATTGTTGTCAATGGGGACTTGCTAACAGTCTGAAGTGATGGAATTGACCTACAGATGGACTTTTGGTGTGACAGATTGACAACACCATGACCATCACCATCAGGCCCTGCTGCTAACACGGCAAAAATCACATCACAAGGAGCTGTTTTGTGCCTTTCTGTTGTGCTATGAAATAAAATACCTCATAAATGAAGTGTGCAATCCAGAGATACAGCCAACATGAGTAAGTTTGTAGAGCAAATGGCCTGGAACGTCCAAAGCAAACACTTACTAAATTTGCATTTGTGCATTATTAAACATTGCAAGGCTTAATGTCATATTGCTTGCCATTTGTGATCGCATTACATCACTGCAGCCTCCTGGAACTTTCCCTCGCTGTGAAAAGAGTAGCTCACAGTGATAGAACAAAACAAAGAATACACACACACACAAACACACTCCCTCCCCTCACATACCTGAGGATCAAACAACCAAAACAACTTTGTGGGGGTTCTGGGACCAGATGCCCCTATAACCCCTCATCCTCTTCACCCGAGTCTCCTCTTCCTCCTATTTCTTTTCTTGTGTTTTCCTTTTTTCCATCCTTTTTTTGCCTTTCAGTCTCTCAACTTCTTAGCCACAGTGCAGCGGTGTTGCCGAGGTACTAACAGGCTCCTTTTGCCAGATTGCTAAGAACTTCAAAGTGTGTTTGACATGTACACTTGGGAGGCCCGCACTGGGAGCGAGTGTATCTCACACTGAGACCTGAGGACGAGGCTTAAAAGCACCGTGTGTATCTACACTATTAACATTCAAAGGAGCTCGCACTATGCTGACTCTTACACAGCTCCTTTGAATTAAATATATGTCATCTCCATCACAGCAGTGCCAGTAATATACTGTAGCTCATACGGCAGTGTCTGACTGACGAGGACAAAAGGTGTATGGCCCACATATCAATTAAGGAACCATTTCTGGCATTTAATTTGGCGTTTGACACACTAGAGGCACCTTTTTGTCCTGGCTGCCATGTTTGTGTCTGCCTTTTTTTATTTGAAGTGATGCCTCTTCTTCTGGGAGAAGCATTAAGCAAGCTTTAATTTTTTCAGACAGCGACTGTTTTAAGGGGGAATGCCTTTTCAGTTTTTAATTTAGCACTTCTTCCTCAGAACATGACAAGTCTGCATAGAAAAAGCTTTCAGTCCTCTCAATACTCTTGAGATCTTTTCATTTCATCATGATACGCCAGGGTTTTTCTGGCTTGTCTTTTTATCTTTGCAGCCCCCACACTGACTAGTCACAACACTCAATTTATGACAATGCTCAAGAGGGCTTTAAAATATGAAGAGTGCAGAGAAATGGATTAAAAAATGAGAGAAAGCATGAATGAGTAATGAATTCACTAAACACATGGATATTACGTGAGTAAAAATGAATCAAGAAATTAGTCCTCTAATGTAAATTTTATTTCACACTGCATGTAAACCAAAGATTGGAGGTGAGGGGCTGGACGTTGAGAAATAGAAAAAGAGATTGACTATTTTGAATTTTTCATCTCATAACTGAGTCTGAAGATGAGTATGCATGTTGAGGGAGAAAGTGTGTATTTACTATTTAGACCACAAAACTGAAGCAGTAATGTTTGTGGTGAGATTGAGGATATGACAAATTGAACCAGTTAATTTTAATAGTCAAATAAATCAGTCCTGTCCTGATCAATGCAACTGAAATAAGAGTCCAATTAATCTTATCCTCCAGCACCTGGACTCCTCAGGAACCTCCCGTTTGTGGACTTTGCATTTCTCCTCTGCCCTTCTTCCTGTACATTAACAGCTGCACCTCTAGTCATCAGTCATTCAAACTCATGCAGTTTGCGGACGGCACCACCCTCATTGGACTCATCTTTGATGGGGATGGGTCTGCCTACAGGTGGGAGACTGACCGTTTGGTGACCTGGTGCAGTCAGAACAACTTGGAGCTCAACATTCTAAAGACAGTGGAGATGGTTGTGGACTTCAGAAAGATCACCTGCCCCCAATCGACACTGTGAAGTCTTTCCGCTTCCTGGGCACCATCATCTTCCAGGACCTCAAGTGGGAGCTGAAGAAAGCAAAACAGAGGATGTGCTTCTTGCTGAAGCTGAAGAAGTACAACCTGCCAAAGAAAAGGATGGTTCACTTCTACACCTCCATCATTGAGTCCATCCTCACCTCTTCCATCACCATCTGGTATGCTGCTGCCACTGTCAAGGACAAGGGCAGACTGCAGCGAATCATTTGCTCTACTGAGAAGGTGATTGGCTGCAATCTTCCATCTCTTCAGGACCTGTACACCTCCAGGACCCTGAGGTGAGCAGGAAAGATTGTGACTGGTCCCCCCCTACCCTGGACACAAACGTTTTGAGTCACTCCCCTCTGGCAAAAGGCTGCGGCCCATCAGAGCCAAAACCTCACGGCAGGGGAACTGTTTTTTTCCTGACTGCAGCTGGCTTCATCAAGATGGCCTGGGCTGACACCGACTTTTACCCCCACAGACCCTACATGTTACCTTAACGTATGTTTTGCTGACTTATGACTTACATTAACACACGTCTTCTTTTAATAAAATCGTTTTGTAGCTCTTGAAGACTTTCTCGCACGTTTAAATATTCTGCATATCGTGAACTTTTGCACACTACCTGCTCAATACTTTGCACATTCCTGCACAAAACTGCACAGCTGTTTTGATTTAAAAAACAAAATAAAATATATTGTACATATATCTATATCTATATCAGTTCAGTTTAAAGATTTGTAGTCAGTTGGTTCACTTTTTTCTAAGTTAAGCCATTATGTCGTTGCTCAGATGTGTTTTTCTATGTTTCTAACAGTAAGTGAAAACATCACTGTTCATGAGCTACCTGATGAGTCATATTTGACTCTCTTGAATCACTTTACTGTTAGCTGGTTACACTGAATGTTAATTTTCCATCAATCTCAGATGTTAAGTATTTCAAAAATGTTAGATGAAAATGTAGAAATGAAATAACCGAAGAGAAACATCTTTCAGCACATAATAAAACACAAGGCTGTTATGAATGTATTTTATGAGGCTGCTCATTGTAGCAGAATACTCTTATCTAAGCTATTTTCTGCCTTATCCACTAGTAATTATTTTTCATGTCGAACACCTGACTCTGGATGACAAACACTGCAGGAAAAATGGTCAGTAGACTACTCGGCTTGATCCCATTTTTATCCCCATGAACACAAACATAACAAAAAAGAAAAAGTCTTTGAGCAAAGAATTTAATAGTGGGATTACTGCAGGTATCAGCAGACAATGGCTGTCATTTTCCTTGGAAATAAAGCAAAGTAAAACATGATGGCGCTTTGCAGGGTTAAAATCCTTCAGTCAGTTGTGTGAAAACTGCTGAAATAATGTCGTTTTGGTATGTATTTTATTCATAGATTCATATGCTTGTTGCTGAAATTTGCTGTTGAAGCATTTAAAGATTCCTTTTGAGATCTACTGTATGTCTGCCATTTGAAAGAGTTTTTGGGAACTACACAGATTGAGCTGTCTTTGTCAAGTTAACGTCTTCAAATATAAAACAAGTGCAGTAGTCAGTGAGGAGGGCCAGCCTGGTCTCTGCTTACCTTCCTGCAGGATGAGATTTGCATAGAAGCTAATGATGTGTGCATCTTCCTTGGTGTCATGCAGTCCTAATAGCATTACAGAGGGGATGGGGCTACCTGATGGCTGCTGATCATAATGGGTTTGGACCAATGTGTCAACGTGACCACCTCCCACCTCCCACCTAACTAGATCTGAAAAACCAGCAGGGGAAGATGCATAGATTCCCCCTCACAATGTGAAGAGTTCACTCGCAACAATACTATAGAAACATTATCATTAAACAGTGTGGGGTGTGCAGCATAATTTAAAGGGATAAGACTGGTATTAAAAACACATAAATGAGCCACACTGATATGAAATCACTGACCCATTCATTTTCAAAGATGTTTTTAAAGATGGTTTTTAAAGATTTTGGTCTTTAGTAGAAAGGAGTGGCCTTAGGGCTGGTAGAGAAGTCGTAAAATATTGAGACACACACATTATGCCAGCCCTATCCTATAAAACATGAAATTTTGTTGCAAAGAAAGCAAATTGTTTACTTTGTTTATCATGAATGAGTCCTATTCAGCCGCTCCAAATCAATTTTTTTAGCCACGCTTGCAGGGTGGCTCAAGGGATGGCATTATTGGCGTGTCGGTTGATCCACCACTTTGATCCACTTGGAAATATCTCAACAACCAGTGGATGGTTTGCCATGATATTTTTTTCAGACATTCACAGTCCCCAAGGGATGAATCCTATGGCCTCTGGTCAAAACCTAATAAATGGATTGCCAGGCAGTTTGGTACCAATGTACGTACATGTCCTCCTCAGGATGAATTCTAATAACTGTGTTTAACTTTTAGCATCATGATCAGGCCATGAAGTTCAATATGGCAAAGTTAGCCATCAGCCATTAGCCTAAGATAAAATAAGATGTTAAACATTGTTCTCGGGTTGTCATTGTTATCATGTTAGCATGCTGATGTTAGCACCTCAAAGCACCACTGTAAGTGTACCCTCAGGCACGGCTGTAGAGTCGAGCTGTATTCCATAATATTTTTTCGATTCAACTTGAGCTACAGGAAAGCTTTTGTGAATGTTTCAATAAATAACATGATTATCATTTTAAGATGTCATGTCCCTGGACACGTTGTTTGAATGGCTCTCCTGGAAGTGCAGTGCAAAGAAGAGTCAACACAAAGATGCTGCTAAGGTACAGAGGACAAATAAAAACTATCCACTTCAGCACTTTAATTTCTCACCACTGTTGCTTAACTTAAGAGTTTCTTTCTTACTCCATAAAATATAGCACGCTTTACTTTGCAACTCACCTTGGAAGTGTGTGTGTTTTTTTGTTTTTTTTGTAAACACTGCTACGGCGCTACAGTAATTAGTGCAAGCTTTGAAAGGATTCAAGGCTCCTTCCACCACAGATTCCATCGTAGGCATGCCCATTAGTGGTAATTGGATTATTTCTACTCTGTTTATCTCTTAATTCCCCACATCTGTAGTTGGCGGGAAGCAGATTGGATGAAGCATGGGATCTCACCATGGGCTTATTGGAGTATTCTCTCAGCAGGATCTCATCCCTGACTGTCAGTCTCCAGGGATCCAGCACTGAACATGTGAAACTAGAAGAAGAAGAAGAGGAAAGACTACACAGCAAAGCAGAGACAATGCCATGCTTTAATGTGACTACTTGATCCCTTTGACATAACACAAATGCTACCAGACATCATTACCTTCTAACCAGAGATTCTAATTTTTGTATCTCAGACATGAGGCAGCGGATCAATAAAGTGTATACTGTGAGAGAACGCAAATTCCAAAGCCATTGATTTTTTTCTGTATTGCATTGATCTGCCAGGCTAAAAATAGTTTTAGCTTTAGCGTATCGTAGTCAAAATCAATTCATTTTTTCTTCCCTTCTGTTGATATTTACTTCAGTGCCATTCTTGATGGAATAAAGAATATGTTTTCTTCTTCTTCTTCTTCTTTTTCTTTACTGTGTGGTGGATTTTTGTATACCTGCATATTTCAGCTCCAGGTCCACGAGTGTGAAAAGCAATCCCCTCGAACCGTGTAATGCTGTCACGCTGCTTGACTTCCTTTTTTTACTGGAAGAAGACTATGAAGCAAGACCTTGGCTTGCAAATAAATCGTGGCTACCGAAGTCCCTGAAATATAAATTTACTCACTCTGCCGACATGACGTTCACCTTTATCCCTTTCACCTCCTTTTCAGTATTTGACTTCAAGTCTGTTTATACATTCTTTGTCTCTCATTAGTCGAAATTTCCTTCAGCGTTTCAATGCTGCTAATTAATTATGCATTTAGACACAACTGCAAAAGCAGCCTCTACATCACAATAATGAATTAATGATCTGCATTTGCAAGATTGTCATGTGCGACCTACATTTTTCCTGTGATTGTTTTTTTTCTGTCTGAAGCTTGCGAGAATAATTATGCTCTAAAGTCTGTTCTTACATTAAAATCGATCCTCGCTGTGATGTGCTGAGAGACTGCAGCAGCATCGCTAGGAGGGAAAACTCTGCTTCAGGGCGTGTTGCAAAATCCTTACACAACTTACACACAACAATCCTTTCTG
This sequence comes from Sciaenops ocellatus, assembly GCA_033000465.1. Lineage (NCBI taxonomy): Eukaryota > Metazoa > Chordata > Actinopteri > Sciaenidae > Sciaenops > Sciaenops ocellatus. The sequence continues at coordinate 15,187,273 of CP136873.1, forward strand.
CACAACCGTGACATAAACAGTATCTGTCTCTTCACCCCCGCCCTTACCCGGACCTCTGCCTCTTCTACCCATTTCATTACTTAGCCTGATGTAATTGTCACTTATAATAAAGATCCAGATCTGTGCACATTGCAGACTGCTCTGTTGACCTTTTCTCAAAGTGTGCAGTGTGTGACAAATTCAATGCTACATGATTTCTGCATGCAGCGCTGATCCACCCATTTGTATTACTGAAATTAAAAGAGATCGCAAGGTTATACATATTGTCAACAAAGAAGTGCGGGAGAGGTTTCTTACATTGGTTACATCTTTTGCTTTCAACCTTGGCAGACCTTGAAGTGCTATCGCTGCTTGACTGGCAGCAAGAAAATAGTCTTTGGTTTAGGATGACAGTCTGAAAGAGAAGTGAAAGTGGGTGGTATGTCTTCTCCTCCTTTTTTGCATTGCAAGGTAAAGCCTTGGGATTCACAATGGAAGGGCAGGACATGCATTCATTCAAGGGTAACCAGAACCCAGTTTTTATGCAGTTCCGTATTTACAAACATGCAAAGAAAGGTGAATCTTTAATAGTAAGAGACAGTGTAAACTCCAGCCCAGGGCCACTGATGTGCTGCACCTCAGTGAAAGCACGACTCGCAGAGAGAACTCAATCCAACACTGTAATGTCGTTCTCACTTATTATAAATAGCATCTTCATTGGTTCACCAGTCAAGTGATTGTATGAATTACATTCCCAGGAGTAGCAAAGTCATTTGCATCGTCCTGGTTTACACAGCAGCGAAGAGGGATGTCCGTTTTTTTCTCTCTCTCTCTCTGCGCTTCCCATCAGTCCCGGCTCCTTCCTCAGGCGCCACAGCTGTCCCCATCCTCACTTCCACTTCGTCAAAGCGCTAATTCAACACCCAGAGTTGACATTTGGCCACTGCGATCTGTCTCCTAACCCATCCCTCTCCCCACCCAACTCGATAAAATCTCATTAGCTATCAAAACACTCGATAAACAATGTGAAACTTAATCCTGTCCGATCCAATGTGTAGCTTTGGCTACGTTTTTCTTATTCGCTCCTGAAATGGGTTTCACAGATGGAAAGCGCCAAGATGCATCACCGACTGTTTTTGAGCTTTAACTCCGATGTGATTCTGTGCCAGTGCTGGAATAAATGTATGACTATAGAGGCACAGGTGAGCAAGACAACGAGAACTGTCAGCATTTCCAATTTGATGTGTAATGTTTGTCGGTGTGAATGAAATCTGTAGTTCACGGTACATATTAAGATGGGCAGCACTGGTTTTCTCTGTATGAGATTCACAATCTATTAATTTTCTCTCTATGTGTGGTATATTTATCTACATTGTAGAGCATAGATCTATAATTAGAAATCATGATGAAGAAAGTAAACTGTTTGTCAAAATCTCGCTCTGCTTCATGTTTATTAATTTTAGGCTATATATCCTCGAGCTGGGAGGGGGAAAAATACAATTTGCTGCACCACAGGACAAGAAATTCATCCTTGTGTGCTGTGGGTTGGGTCTTGTTTGTGGATTCAACGTGTGTCTTTCATTTTTACAGAGAGAAAACCGGGAGGGAGGAGGATCTGAGATTCAATTTACGGACAGGATGGAAAGCCAACACAGATGTCAGGAGTGAAAAATAGTTTCAATTGACAAGTGAAAGAAGTTTGCAGTGTTTGGGCTGTGATGGTTCTGGCAGATGGGTTTTTCTCCTTGCCACTGTGTTACAGCTGACATGCAAGGTCCCTGCCTGGTGAAATCCTGCATCTCAAGATTGTTTACTGTGGGATTTGCTCTTTTTTTTTGAGTGCTTGTAAATCCTACAGCACAACAGGTTGGGGGGGGACAAGAGGAATAATTGATGTGTAGCATGTGCATAATTTAGTTCCCAGCCATCATGATCAAAGCAGTCAATGCCATGTTGTTTTCCACTGCACTGTTCTACCTGTAACAGCAGACTGTGACTGACGTGGTAGCCGTAATCCATGTCTAGAATCACTGCCTGGAATTCACTGATATTTAAGGATATTGCATAATCAGCGCTTGTTCAGCAGGAAATGAATAGCGAGGCTTTTTCATTTCAGTGGAATCAAATAGGCCTTGAACGATTTCCATAAATGAAACAAACATTCTCACGTATTCAGTCCCCTACCTCTTAAATTTTATATTCTTCCCTGTCAGGGTTTGTTTATTTTTAATCTCCTTTTGTTAGCCATCATTTTTTTGCCCCCTCCTCTCCCTATCTGGGTTGAGGTGGGACATGTTTACCAGAGTTAGTAACTCATTCAGTCACCTGAGAATACAATGGAGTGGCGAGGAGCATCAGCCGGCAGCTGCAAGTAATACATAAAGATGAGTTAAGGACGCTGGCTTTTGAAGACAAAACCAATTACTTGAGCAATTTTCAGGTGAGACAATGGACACAGGTCATTTCATGTTATTTCATGCCGATTCTGGCGGAAATATACCTCATAATATAACATATAGCAACTTTGTGTAAAGACACTCGCCAAACAGCGGAAGGGCGAGAGGAGTGACAAAGACAGAGAGAGCAGAAAGCATGCACTAGCATAACATGAGCTTATTTTTAATGGATTCTCTCGAATCAATGAATGCAGAACATGGTGGCAGGACCCCTGTTCATGTTTTTTTTTTTGTTGTTGTTGTTGTCTGTGCTGGCTTCAGTTAAACATGTGTGCTTGGTACCCAGTACGCAACTGACAGCTCTTGTTGTTGTTCTGGTATTTAGTTGATACATTTGCATTGGTAGTTTTACACGTCTTTACTGTGGAAATGCTACTATAATTTCAGTGGCCCCAAGACTAAATGTAAAATTCATGATTAATCCGTTTTTAATCAGTAAGTTGGTTTTGTAAGACACGTCTGTCACAGTGGATCATTTCCGCTATTTTGAAACAGTTTTTAAGTGTAATTTAAAAAATCCAAACTGCAAACATCAACCGGAGACTAGAATCAGTTTAAATAATTTATTGAAACCACATGGGGACGTGTAACTCAGGGGCAGGGTGAGGTCTTGAAAGGAGGCGATCGGGAAGGCTGCAGGGCTCGGGGTGGCAGAATATTTGAGCAGCAGGTGCTATAGGATGAAACACAGCTGGACATTGCAGGGGAATGACAGAAAGGAGTTCCTGAAGCACATGGAAAACAGCGTTAAACAGGATTCACCGAAACTAATGTTTACAAGAGCTCGGGAAGGTTGAACCGGTCTTTTCTACAGCAGGGGTTGATTAGATGATAAACAGTAGGTGGTGACAATCAGGTGAGAGGAAGAACACGACAGACACATGCACACACTCTAGCTCGATGCCTTTTTGTTATGTGCCTTGTGCTATTATAAGTGTAAATCATGTTTCAGGTGACCTATTCAGTGTAAGTCCCATACTAATTTTTTTTTTTTTAGCTTTAGCCTTGTTTTGGTTTCTATCAACTCCTGAGAAAAAAAATCTAACTCTCCAGCTGCTAAATGCTCCAACATGTCTTCTGTTTGGTGCTGGACAGGTTAGAGTGAAATGGATTTATCAGAGCTGTTTCACAGCAAACAACTGCCTGCTGCTGAAAACAAGGTTGAGAGCAGTGATAGTGGACCAAAATAGTAAAGCTGCAGGGTGTAAAAACAAAACAACGAGCTGAAAGTCGCTAAAATGCAGAGTGTAGAGTTAAGGGGAACTGTAGGGTCAGGTGATTATTCTTTGTGAGTTAAATCACATCTTTCACTTTACATATATATTTATTTGATCTAATGTTAATATAAAAATATCTCAAACATGACTTTTGACATCACTTTGCACCCTGGACAAGTTCTCAGCTCATCACAAGGTATATATAGACAAACAATCATTCATACTCACAGTGCATGTCTATGCAGATGCAGATATAAACATATCTGAAAGTTCCTTTATGAATATGAGTACAACACTCCTTTTAGTTCTGTTTAGTCTTTAACAACTACTAGGAAATAAATCTAAATCTTTAACTGCCACATGTTCCAATTTCTTCATTAGCTAGTTGTTAATTTTGTCTTTTTCTGCTTGGTGCTGGGCAGGCAGCATACAGGGGGTTTATCAGAGCTTTTTGGTGAAAAATCTGTCTACTGCAGCATGGATGGAATTGACAACAGTTGAGGTTGTGGGCCAAAAAACCAAACAATGAGATAAAAAGCTGCATGGAGCTGAGAGGAACTGCAGTGATAGTTCTTTATTGATTTTTCACTACAAGCAACTTCTTTGAAGTTTCACATAGTCATATAATCCACTGTTAACATAAAAAATATTGGTTAGTGCAGCTTCAATGTCTCTTTACATTCATATCTGTTGCTGACTGTCCACAGCCGCTGATAGTATCTGACAATGGCAGGCAGATCCTCATGCACACACTCCTGGTGTGAATCCCATAGCATTGATACTATAAACTATGTTATTGGGCTTTGCCCTTCACTGTCTTAAGTGACTGAGTCACTGTGTACATGGCCCCATTCTGGCAGAGTAAGTCAGTGGATCATTAATCATCTATCAGAAGGGACTTGGCTGCTATACGGTTAGAAAAACCAAAGCCAAAGCCAATGTGGTCCTGAATGGTTAAAGGGTGAAACAAAGCATTTCATTTCATCAAAGCATACAAGAGTAGATGCTCTATGGGGCCAAGGGTAGTTTCGTTATCACGTGATAAGTATCCCGGAGCTGTTTCGATGACATGTTTGCAGCTGTTACATTTTTTCATAATTTCACATGAACGTGATAAATGCTCTCTTTGAAAAAAAGAAAAAAAGATTTGGTACTTACCTCTGGAGGAGCAAATGTTCAATTAAACACTTCACAGTCTGGGGGATTTCACAATTTACTGTTTGAGAAATTGCCATAGGGACTATAATTTGCAACAGAGATGACTGGATGTTTCCTTCAGCTATTATTGAGCTTTGGTGAAAAAAAAGAAGAAAAAAAAAAGAACATTTAAATTTAGAAGGACATTTATCAGATACGGACAACATACTCTGCTGTTTCCATGAGCCATCAGCTCATTTGACTGCTGCAGAATCAGTTACAATCAGTAACAAATAAGTTTGTGTCATTTCAGTGTGAACTCAAAAAAAAAAAAAAAAAGTAGACCCAGTCGTGGAAAGTTACCCAATCTGGTATATAATGTGGTTGATATGAGACTGTCAATACTAAGAGTACGGTTATAAATATGAGGTGACAGTAATGCAGGAGTGCTTTACGTGTCCCCTGAGTCTGGAATTAAACTTGCTCTCTTAATAACCTGATGAACACATTCATAAGGCCTGCCTGCAGGCTCCTCGCAGCTACACGGCACATTCATAAATACTGATTTATGACTCGTGCCAGCGTCATCACAAATGAAACGATCATTTGTGACGGACCATGGAACAATGTGTCAAAAGCGTTTGGCTAAATGAAAGAGTAAAGGTCCTTCCTGTCACTTAACATTTCCAGCAGAAAAAAAAATAAAACGGCTCGAATTTAAGTTTGTTTTTTTTCCCGATGAGTAATTCTCCCATTCTTCATCACCTGCTGCTCTTCTCTGCCCTCAGTTTGATCAAAGAGTTGCTTCATCTTTGCGACCAAGTGTGTGTGCATGCATGTGTGTTCTTCAGTTAAAAGAGAAACATTTACATTTCCCTCCGATCTCCCTTAATCTCTCCTGACAGTGAATTTAAGTAACACTGTGTTCAGTATTGTTCGGGAATGGTTTTCAATTTTTATTTGCCATTGAGTGTTGATTTGTCATTAAAGAGGGGGAAGGAAAACATTCTTGGGTGCTTTTAATTTAACTGGCAACCAGCCTGCAGGTAACAGTGAAAAGAAGTCCTTGCACGGCAAATGACACATATTCGATTTGTGTCAACTTGACCTCAGTCTGAATTGCGGAACCGGCCCGTCTAAACAGATAGAGTTAAAAGCAGCCCTTGACATCCTGAAATTCTGAATTAATTCCATTTCTATAAAGCCATTGATGTAACGGGCACAGCACTCCTAGCTCTGACCTTCCATCAAGTGTCTCCCTGCAAAGAAGTTGCCACCGCTGCTGCACTTCTATTAAATCTTGGCTCTCTTTTGCCGTTTCAGCCTCAATAACCTTCATACCGTATGAGCATTAATGTACAGATGATACAGTGTGTGGTAGGTTGACTCATTCTCATTTCCTGCAGGACCATGCTGAATTTAATGTCTTTGTTATTGTTCTTTTCCCACATGTGAGTTACTTCAGGAGCTGGCCCTGTTCACAGCTGGACATTTTAGTACTTTGTTTCCTGAAAACAACATTTCATCTGAACGTAATCCACATTACCTCAGAATGTAACTGGCAAAATGAAATACTATAGTATTTCTATGAAGGCCACATCTATAGTGCATTATGGGGTGTTCACAGTGAATTATAACACACTCATAATGCTTTCTGATGCAGTATATCAGCAGTCATTAAACATAGTGTGTGTGTATGTGTGACTGGAGGACGTAATGGGTGTAGCTGCATACATTTGTTGGTGGTTTGTTATAACTCATTGATTTCATCCCACACTGAAAATAAAGCTTAATAAAATGTATTTTTGCTTCTTGCTCGGTCACTTTCTCCTTTTCTTTTCATAGCTTCCTCCGTCAAAGTCACCTTCAGTCTTTCTGCCTCTGTCATTATGTCCGTAGAGGCTGCTGAGCCCCCCCCCCCCCGGCGCTCTGAGCTCACAGTACGGGCAACCCGAGCTGACATTAGCTAACAGCAGCTATAGTTTGCAGCAGTTTGCCTTACTATGAAACTCATTTTCTACATTAAATATGATCTAAAGGATTGAATTCACCAAAAAGTGAAATGGTGGTGTGTAACTTAGACCTATAAAGCCTTACATATTTCTCATGGGTGATCGTACCTGGTAATGGTGGGCGGATTGATCTAGTGATCAGTACTTGCGTGATGAGATCGGTATTTAAGTTTCAGTTTCTCTTCTCTAAATTCACAACTACACACATCACAGCATAGTGGTCGTGCATGTGGTAACACCGCTTCTCTCACTTCGCTCATGCTCTGCATGAACAGATGTACAGGGTGCAGAGTGGGAATGACACCATTCACACACTTCACCTGATAACAAGTCAGTGTAGCATCAACATGATTTTAAACCTGTTATTTAATGGTAGAAAAGTTACACAATGTTGCTTTAACACATACAATGATATCTAGTCTAGTTTAGCATGTTAACACTCGAACGTTTGCTTTAGTGCTAAAAAACTGAGGCAGATGGCAGTGTCATTAGTTTTGCAGGTATTTGTATACAAACCACAGTGCTGTGTTGAGATTTTAAACTTTTGTCCAAATGATGGCACCGAATAAAAAGAAAAATCCTGGATCCTGAAAAGTTTTTACAAGTGGTCCTGTGGGGAATATAAATGAATCATTCAATAGTTTCTGAGATGTTTAACTCACAACCACAGCTGTGAATCTCATGCTGGAGCTTCAGGAAGAGTCAGAGGATGACTAAAATCATTAGGATACATCGTCTGGGAATCAGAAATAAAAAGAAAAAAGATTCTGTGCCACTCCATTCAGTAGTTATTGAGATATTTCTGTCTGGACTGATTGCCCGCTAACTGCTCAACAATTCAATCCCTATAGGATAGCCATGAATGTGGCTAAAATATGCAGAAGCTCCCTGAAAACTCTTATCATTTCAGCTGATATCATGCCACATTTGCAATTAATCAAATTACCACATACTAATTGCCATACTGAACCTTGGGACTTTGGGGGCCCTGCGGATTTGGGATGCTTTGATAATCCAGACTTGTCAGCAATAAATAGCAGCAGGGAAAATATATATCCTTAGAAATAGCTGGACAGACCTCCCTGGATTTTTCTTGGCAAATTAATAACTGAGAAACGTTTGAAAATAAACTGACAAATACTGTATGTTTAGGCATGTTTTATACTGCCCAGTCAGTGACAGAAATCTTTTCAGCTGGTGCATATTGTTGGTTAGTTCATCACGAGTGAGCTGAGATTGTGGACACCACACAAAGCACCAGGTGCTAAATTGTGTGGATGTCCATCATAAATGTATTCTCATGTGGTGAGACAAAAAAAAAAACATCTCACTGTTTAATGAATATGATTAGCCTTACAAGCAACTCTCAGTCAAATGAGATTAAATTAGGCGAGTGTTCAATCAGAATTGCAAACACTCACTGCTGTGATGCCTGAATTAAATGGACACCTACATACGTCGCAAGTTCCCTTGATTGTTGGCTTGATTGTTTCTTGATAAAACAGGAAGGAGCAGCCTGTCTAATAATTTTCATGTCTTTTTTTTTCATGTTTCTGCTTGTCATCACCTTCACTACAAGAGAAAAAAAACTATTAAACATTAGTGTGATGAGTTCCTGACTGCTATTTAATTAAAAGGCAACCGCAGTTTATACGAAGACTTGCGTTTTAAATGGGAATAGTAAAAGTTCCTGTGCTTTGTAATTCTCAGACAACACTATCAGTGCTGCCTCACACCGCTTTAATTAGAAATTTAACTCCTTACATGCCACAGATAGGCCACCTGTTTATACAGACATCAGGCTTCCTGTGCAGTGAATCCTTGCTTAGGATAGATGACAACGAAGCAGCTGTAGACAATATTGTCACATTCATTAGTGAAGTTTATCATGCATTGTGACTATTGTGCATGTTGTGAACCCATTTAATGAGAGTGAGAGAGATGATGAGAGAAAGTCTGAACATCTGGATATATAATAAGTCTTTCCCCCATATCTATCCAAGTTAAGGTACTATAACCCTAATATATACAGCATTATTTTAATTACACAAATTAAAAAAAAAAAAATCCTTATCCTCTCTCCTCTGTTCATGTAACCACGTTGAGATCAAGTCAGAATGAGAAAAAAAAAATCAGCTTCGAATATCTCCTGAAGCCTCCACTGACGAATAATGTTCAAGCACATGGATCCGCTCCAGAGGGTAAACAGCACGATCGGTTGACATTAAGAATGTAAATACCACATAAAATGTCATAAATCTTACATGCATTCAAGCTCATCACTGAAAAGCCACAGGTTATTAAAGATGCTCGAATAAATTCACAAACAAGGAGAATGCCATCCTTGGAGAGATTTTGTAATGAATTGCCTTTTTAAACCCCTCCAGACGAGGGGTGAGAACAATTAGAGGTTCCAGTATAGTCATAAAACTCTAGGTGCTGGTTAAACTGCGCATATTTACAAGATAGAGCGATGCTGTGAGTGTGTAACAAAGCTTTAATGATGCGCGTTGGTGCGGGAGGCAGGCAGCTAATATTACTTACTGGTCCAATAGCAAGAAGCCCAGCTCACCATCCACTATCCATCCTTTGGCTTCTTGCTTGGTCTCTCTGTCCTTTTCTCTTCTTAACTTCCACCTTCAACATTCATCTCTGCCCTTAGCTCCATAGAGGCTGCTGATCCTGGTCACCCACTTGCCCAGCTCCTGTTCTGGCATGACATCGATTCTGCTCCATGTCATGTCAGGGAACAGGAGGTTTTCAGCCTCGGGCCTTACTGCAGTCCAAAATGCCTGTGGTACAAACACTAACACTTCCCTGGTGGTCTGAGCTCACAGTCTGGGTAGCAGTTCACTTTGTTGTCCATCAAGAAACTCTGTAAATTGTACCCAGAGCACAAAGTAACATAATGAAAGAACAGGCGTACAGGGCACACAGTGGGAATGACGGACAGCGTTCACCTGATTACTAGTAAATGTAGCATCAAAATGACTGACAGTCTGTTATTTTATGGAAGAAAAGTACACAATCTGGCGTTAATTAAAATGGCCCCTTGTTGTTGTGTGCACCAAGCACCACTAGGGTGCAGTGCAGGCATCAAAACACCATGTGTGTTATGGAGACCCCATATAACATGGGGAGATATTCATATTAGAAGTTAAACATGAAGAAATTACACTACACGTACTACAGCATACTTGTGGCAAAATACAACAGGATCTTCATGTACCACCATTACCACAGGGGACTAATTCATTTGCATCCAGGAGTTTATTAAATGAAATTACTGCCAGGATTCCAGTGAAGCTCCTATCAGACACACCTGAAATCTGAGAGTGAAGATTAGGTATTCATCTGAAGATGGGAAACCATTTAAAAACCTAAAAATCAGTCTGAGAGAGAGAGCACTGAAGCACTAACGCGTATAAGCAGGCCTTGCATCAATCATGAGACTGGAAAGGTCTTTTTTTCTGGTTATGACTATTTCTTCTCAGTATCAGAATGCCAATTTGAAATTGAGCTTTTATGGCCACATGAGAGAATTCTTTTTTTCACTTGACCTTTTCAGTCATCAATTTGCATATAAAACATTTATACTTTTATGTTTGTTTCTAAATGACAAAATTATAGTTTTAGCACTGCAGTTGTTGCCAAAAGAGAAAACAGTTTCATGTGCTCCTGTACTGCTGTTGTATCCAGGCTGGATGTTTCTACATGTTTAGAAGAGAAAGTCAGCCCTGTCTCCTTTAACCTTAACATGCTAACATGCTACAATGGCAATGCTAACACGCTGACGTTTCACAGGTATGTTCCCAATGTTCATTTTAGAGCTAATTAGCACTTAGCTGAATTAACACACAAGTAACATCTTATCCAGACACTGCAGAAGTACTGATTGGAAAATCTTCAAAGGTCATAGCCACTCGGATAACGGTCTTTTGTTGTTGCTACAACAGGAAGAAGGTTCTGGATACACCAGCTCTGAGACGTTCGGGGCTCAAGAACTTCTACCCATCAGGCCACTATGATCCTAAATGAGGATACATCCTCGGGATATTTATTCCTTATTGTACTGTTGTTGTTATCATTGATATTGTCGTGGCTATTATACTATTGTTATAACTTATTTAGTTCCATTAAGAATGTATAGTATGGAGCTTACAGAAATATATTTTACTATAATTATTATTTTATGATTATATGTGAAAAATAATAAACTGAAGCCAAAAAAGTACAGTTGAGGGTGACCAATAACACTAGTTTTATGGGTATTTGGTCATAAATATTAAAAACAACATTAAATACCACACCAGGAAGCAAACACAGACAACCAATATTCATTTTAGTGAACACTGACAGCCTGATCCATTAATTACACAGCTATCACAGCTATTTATGATATAACTCCTATCATAATCAATGCATGTTGGCATCGCTAGAGGAAGTAAAGGCACTTAGGGGACTACGGACATTTAAGGACAACGATGGTGAAAATTTACAGATTATTACACATACAGCATGTTTACCAGCGTTCTTGCGTTTATATTGTTTAGCAATGTGGTGGTATGGCATCAGATAACCGCGCCTCAGACACTTTGGTTCAAAGAATGTTAGCTATTGCCTAGAAACTCTTGCTACAATTTATCAGTTTATGACAGCAGACCAGCAGAACCTGAAGCCATCACTTTATCAGTTTATCTGAGCTAGAGGCACTGCTACATAGAATGATAAAGACTGACTCAGCAGGCAAACACACCACTCAGCATGATGGAGACTTAACTGTTTGGAGCCAAACTCTGAATAAGTATGCGTGTCCATATTAATTGTTCACACTTAATAGATCATCAGTTAAAGGACCAGTGTGTAGGACTTAGTTGTATTCTAGCTGTGCATTGGCTGATTGCACCCTAATCTCACACTCCGCTTTCAACAGAAGACAGAGGAAAGGCATCAGGACCAGACGCTGTATCACCCTCCTGCCTGAAAGTCTGTGCTGACCAGCTGGCCCCCATATTCACACAGATCTTCAACAGATCACTAGAGCTGTGCGAAGTTCCCTCATGCCTCAAATGCTCCACAGTCCCAGTCCTCAAAACAACCTCCATCATAGTATTAACTGACTACAGGCCCCCTGCAATGACATCTGTAGTCATGAAGTCCTTTGAAAGACCGGTCTTTGCCCACCACAGACCCCCTGCTGGACCCCCTGCAGTTTGCTTATCAAGTAAACAGGTGAGCGGATGATGCAGCTGCACTACATCTTGCAACACCTTGCAACAATCCTATTTGTGGATGTGCAGCACAGCATTCATTATCATCATCTTTCACACCAAAATTTACCAGGCTCACTATGCCAGCCCCCAACACTGCCTCAAATCACGATAAACAACAGCACTGTGTGGAAACATTCAGGTTTCTGGGATCCACAATCTCCCCTGACCTAAAGACAACACTCACCCGCTTCCTGCGCCAGCTCAGGAAGTTCAAACTACGCTGCCATTATTCGGTCTGTTCTCCACTCATCCTCCACTGCGTGGTTTGGATCTTCCACCAAACAGGAACGACAGGAACGTACTACAACAAACAGTCAGGACTGCAGCTGGCCCTCCATTCAAGTTTTGTACATGTCCTCACTGCAGATCCATCACACCCTGGACACAACCTGTTCCAACTTCTTCACCTCTGGGAGGCGCTACAGAGCACTGTACGCCACTAAACAGACACAGAAAAGTTTCTTCCCACAATCCATTAATCTGATGAAGAGACACAATGTGTCAGGAACAATCCCTGTGTAGTCAACCTGTGTCTCACACATCCACTGCACCTGTTAAACATTCATTCACACTATTATTTTTATGTGATGACACACTAAAGAAAACATAGTTATGCATATTATATTCCATTTCTACCTTATTCTTTAAATAAAGCCCCCTAGATTTTACACACTGCACCTTTAAAGAATGTTAATTCACAGTTACTTCATACATATGTAATCACATTAGCTGGATATCAGTGACATAAACTTTAACATTCATTTATGTAATTGTATGCATGCATTTATGTTTATTATGTAAATGCACCTGGCAAGTTTGATTAAAAAAAGTAGCTACAGGTACTGTCCTGCTTTTGGAGATGCTGAAAGAATACATGAGTCTGAAATAAAGTTTTATGACTTGATCATTTGTTAATGGTGAGCAAAAGGAATTCATGATACACCCTGAATTAATTAATGCATTAAATCAAGATGAGTCGTGCTTTAGTTCAGCATTACTTAGGTATGTGATTTGTAACCTCATAAAATGTTACCCAGAAAAACTGCAGCAGTGCTGTACAACACACTGAGGAATTTAGATCGAAACTGTGAGCAGCTTTGTGAAATTAGAGGGTACAAAGGCAATCAAGGGGCAATTATTGCCACAAATGGACTTCACTGGGATTTGAGAGTAATTAGCAAGAACTTCCTTTAACCAGACCCGTGCTGTCTAATTCCTTCATCCACAGAGAGCAAAACTGGTGAAGCAGCCTAATTTTAAAAGCAATCTCCCGATCCCATCATAAGCCTGGGATTTTCATTAGCATCTTGTTACTGTTCAACAGCACTGCCATTACCTCCTAATTGGGGCTCATTTTGCACTTATTTATGAGATAATAATCAAAACTGCATCCTCGTGAGTATAGAATTTGGTTTAAATGTGTACATATCTGAATCCTAAGAGCTGAAAGGGCTTGAAAGAGAAACATTTGCCAGGTTTAACATTATGACTTTTGAACAAATAACACTTACATTTAAAGTAAACAATACCTTGAAAAAAAGAGTCTACTGCTGTGCTAAATCAGCAATAGCACGGTACCATGCTCACAATGACTATGCTACCATGCCGTCGTAGCAGGGGAAGTGCCAAAGTTATTACAATAAATCCTATGCGGGGACCTGTGCCAAATTCTTTGCCAATCCATCATGGTAGATGCCAAAATATTTCACCTGATAACAAAACATTGACAGTTGGTTGGCGCTAGATGAAGGCAGAAGGTCACCAAAGTCAGTCAGCTTCATCCACCATGAATGTCTTCACACAATTTCCTGACAATCCAAGTAGTAGCTGTTTAGATACCAAGTCCAAGACCAACCAAGACGGACATTGCCCTCCTCAGTCGGTCCCTAAGTCATGCTGCTAGTCTAGCTAAAATCACTTTAAGTATATTTAAAGAACAGCATCTATTGTGCATCACTGTATACTAAAGTGCCTATGCACAAGCTCAAATAGTTCTGTCGTTCTGATGTACTCACCTCTGCTGCCCTGAGCCCTTAGCCATAACTATAAAAATAATAAGGCAGTCACAGTGATGCACTTGGCAAGGCACAAAAAAATGACTGGGCCTTCGCTGGGCTCTGTTCTAATTGCATCCCATAGATCAGGTAGACAGAGCTAGAGCCAGAACTAATTGAGCACGGCTGGTTCTCCTGCTGGACTTGGGCGATTCTCCCTCCATGACTGATGGATGTGTCTCAGAGGAAGAGCCTGGCCCTTTTGCTACTATCACACTGATGACTAACATCTGTTGGGTCACACTCTAAACTTGATGAAAAATACGAACACACACACACATATATAAATATATATGCCGTGGGGCAAAGCACACAGTAATCTGCTCATCTAATCATTTCACTAACAAAATGTTGAAATCTTTTCCTTGAGTGCCTCGTATGAATGTTTACCTGCTGAGACAGCAGTCAGGCCTTGCTAGCAAAAAATATGACAGCTCTGCAGGTTCATCCACTGACTGAGTATTAATGAACTCAGTTACAATCACCAATAATTGCTGATGAGAGCTTGCTACTTGCCTATTGCCTCCCAGAAGACAGACAGAGTTGACGACTAGTTGATGAACACAGTGGGGCATTTAGTGGCTGAGCTGAAAGGAGAATGGATATTGGATTTATATGTTCGCGAGGTGGCCAGAAACTTGACTCTACTTGAATGCTAATGTTGCTCCGTGTCTGCTGGATGTATGATTAGGGAACATATTCAACATAACTCTATCAGTGCTGTGTTTAGCGGCCAAAAATGAAAAATCAATTAATGCAGCTTTAAAGACTTTAAATAAGAAAGGAGCCCATGCATTACGTTGTCAATAAGTCGGGTAGCTGTAATAGGCTGATTTCAATTTAATAGTAGCCCCTTTTTGACCGCTGCCTGTGTTCTTGACCACAAATTCAACCCTATGGCATAATCCTGAATTACCATAACTACAGAAAAGAAAGAGAAGATGGAAGTGTGAATGTTTACAGAGATGGAGCGATTGCTTGGCCTCCAGTATTGCTGCTTGCAGCTTTCTCGAGAATCACTCATCCAAACAACTTCACACTTGACAATACACTTCCTTGGGTCCTGAGCAATACATCTGCCATGACATAATTGCATCTCCTAGCAATGCCAGAGTATACGTATCACTTGCATGGAAAACATTTTATGGCCTCAAAGTACAGGCCCCATTCAATATCTATGGATAAGGCCCAGATTTGACAAATTTTACATGTGTGACTCTAGGTGATCTTGTTTCTCGGAGCAAGTAGGCACACTGCATCTGGAGAACGTGTATCACCAAGATGAGAGATCTCTAAATGCAACAGAAGGTGAAGCTTAGGACACAATTATGGAAGCACTGTTTAATTTAATATCTAATTGATTGGCTGCTGTCATTTCTAACTGCTTGCAATTTGGGCCCGGGGTATTGGCAAGCTGTACCCATCATGTTCAACGGCGTAACCGTTTATAGGAGTGTAAGCACCATTCAATTTGCCTAGGAAAACTGATGATTTCATGGCTCAGACACAATTTTAAATCTCGTCTTTATCATAAATGATTCCAAAGTTATTTAATGTTTTGTAGAATTTGTCTGAGCATCAAAGCAATGCTCAGTTTTTAGCTGATGCCTTATGAGGTGTGACTAGTGGCATTGAGAGAAATAATTACCCTAACCCTCTCTCTTAAACTCGCCCATGCTTACTGTAGGTTTCTCTGGTTCAGGTCTTTAGGGTGATGGTTCTCAACTTTCTCCAGAGCCATTCATCCAAACTACTTGAAACTCAACTCCCTTAGGTCCCTAGCAATACATCCGCCAAGTGTTAAGTCCATTGGATGACAGGTTCTTGAGATATAAAGACATACATATAGAGATTCCTTGCTTTCTAGTTTGATTGATTCAACACTTCATTATACACCAGTTTGATTAAAATGTCTGGAATTCTTTTTAATATCTCTGAGAGCAGTAAGTGTTGGAGATGTAAGGGACCACAGAGGTACTCATGACCATGGAAATGTTGTGTGATTAAACCACTATGGTAAAAGGTAGGCTACCAAGATGATGTATGAAAGTTTTATTGGTACCAACCTACGTATAGAAACTGATACCGTGTTTGTGATTAATTAAGATGAGTTTTTTTTAAAAACTTTTATTGTGTACCAGTGCATCAAAAAAGCAGTTCATCATCTAGTGAGTGGGGATTCTCATGCAAAAGCTAGTAAACTTCTCAAGGCTAGTTAAGTGTTTTGCTCAAAGTGATGCCACATGGACACAAAACACTATTATACCTGATCTAGCTAAATGCTACAAGGACAACATTTGACTTCTGTACATTTTTGAAAGCAAGCCTGAATGCAACAGTTTGATACTCATTCTGGAGAGTGTGTTTGGGCTTTAAGAGTGTATCTGAGTACAAAGAAACTGGCAGCTGCAAATGCAAATATTGGGCTTCATGATCCGCAACCAGTGGAATCCACATTCAAGATCAGGTCAAATAAAATACACATATGCACAATAAATATTATACAAATCCTCTTTTTGACAGTGTTTCCTTGCTCAGTTGTGGTGAATGGATACATCGTGGTGGTCGACTATAGGTTTGTTGTTCAGACAAAATATCATCAGTAAACCTAAAGGTGACTGTATGAATGAGGATGAAGATACTTGTCTAGTTCGTCAGTATTAAAAGGGTTTCTGCCTCTCAAACCAAGTATTATTTGTGTGCATGTGTACAAGGCAGTTGTAAGCAAAACCTTTAAAGAAGACAACAATAGCTGATTAATTAATTATTCCTGGGTTTTCTTGGAAACACTGGGTGATGTGTCTCTTTCTCTCTCTTTTTCTCTGGGTGTGCTGGTGACACGGTGGCAGTGTTTGCCAGAGTTTGTCATAATTCTGACTTTTCAAACTTTTGGTCATGTTAGAAACTCAGGCGTTGAGCAGCCAGACTGGAGCAAGTTTCTCTCACAAGATTTCTTCCTTTCAAGGTTTGCTGGGTGTCGGCCTTCAGCATGTTTGGAGCAGCTCAGGGATTCAGCTGATTTCCAGGGAGCAGCACCAGAATGAGTTCTGAAGTGGAGGGGGGGGCCTCCAGCTTTGGATGATTTAATAGACTAGTCAGGTTTTTCACATCAACTTGCTTTTAATTTCAGCCTAGCCTACCATTTTCATTCAACTAAAATGTGGGAAGAAATGTTTTTCCCAGTTTTTTTTATTTATTTATCTATTTTTTTATTTGGCTAAACTATGGTGGTGTTAATTCATTCAGTTGTGGGGCTCAAGTCAATGTCAGAATTTCAATGTGAAGGCATGCACAATAGAATATCACCTGCTCACAAATAATCAGCAAAATTACATCGAGGGCAATAGACATGCAGAGTTTCTATGACTGCTACATACTCTTCGAGAAAGTAATATCTGGCTTATACATTACCACATTTTTTCCATAATGCCTGAAAGTAGGGAGACCAAAAATTCAAGAGAGGAGCCGACTGAGGACAGCAGAGATTTTTGTGCTGTCTTGATTTGTAGTCTTCTATTAAAAGGGCGACAGTGTCTGCCCTTTTCTTTGTTCCAATATCTTTTCTAAAGAAATTAACTTTGCCACATGTCTAATGCTTATATGTTTGCTCCGCCTCTTCAGGTGCTGAAAAATACCAAATCGTTTATGATTAAACAAAAATCATCCACTGATTAATACATTAGTAATATAGACTGTTAGCCCAGGTTTAAATGTCATGAATGGCAGTCATGTACATGCTCTAATCCATATGTATGTATGTATGTACGTATATATGTATATATATACTGTATGTCACCATGTGTGTGTGCAGCAGGCAGAGTTGGCATTTCAACCTACAGTTTCTATTATTACAAGATATGATTAATGTTAATTAACATTTTTCTCATTATCGACTTAAAGACACTCCAACTTTATGTTTTATGGATTAACAGATGTGCACGCTGCTCCTGTTAGTTCAGGGTTTATTAACTCAAAACTTCACTTATTCTTTATATGGTTAATGACACATAACATATGAATTAATGTACATTTTCTGCATTGAAAAGTCAGGCAGCTTGTTCTTTGTCTCCTGAGTTTACAATGATATGTGCTGTGAACATCCAGGCCACATCCTGGGTGTGGGAGTACTAGGTCTGTATGTCATTTGCCCACTTCTGACCTAACTTTCCATTAGTGCTATCCTTATTTTATGACCCCAAGACTAAAAATGAGCAATAAGATCAGAAACGTTTCAGAGGAAATCATCCACCTGCTTAGGCCCCGATGTGTTTGCACATATAAAGTGAAAATCTCACCACACCTGGCTCCAACTCTGAGTGATTCTGTACCCACACCTCCCTACTTAAATATTAGCCATTGCTTCACAAAGAGCCATAATTAAAATTTTGGCTTTCATTCTCCTCATGTCCATCATCGTTATTATCTGCTCATAGATTCATTGGCTTCCACTGGACATCAGTAAACACGGATTTCAGTGTTTAGTCCTGGATGACAGCATGGATGAAATCTGATATTCTTCACATTTAAAAATAATGTAAGAGCCAAACAAACAACAAAAACTTGGATTTAAGCAGTACATTAAGCACTTAGGCTTGCAGGATAAACGTAAGAAAGCTCACAAAAGTGTGACTAGATTGGTTGGAAAACGTGTGTTTGTCAAAAACCTCTACTTAAACGTATCTGACCAGCATGTGGAGCCCATGCCTCCCTGCAGGGAATCTCAGATAAAACACTGTGGAAAGCTTGTTTATCACCTAATAAAAAGTTGTCACTGTATGTCTGTGAAGAATGGGCTCTGCTACGGAGGGTTGACAGATGACTGTGCTTACTAAACCACGCTGACAACTCCATCAGTCGTTGCGATTGCATCACCATCCATCAGTAGCGAACAATTACATTATCATTCATCTCACTAAGGGAATTACATTACCACTTATTCGTGGAGAAGCTTAGTTTGTCATCCATGACCAGAACCTTTGCTCATTTAGTGTAGCCGTGACATGAGAGCAGATTTCATGCAAAATGTTTTGCTCTGTAAACATCCGAAGGAAAGTCGGCTATTAAATGAAACAAATGGTAGATGGATGAAAGGTAGGGAATTTGGATAAACTTGTATTAACCTTGTACAGTTTCTCAACACCCAATTAATTTTTTTCACTGCATAGTTGACAGCATGAAATTGAACAGAAGAGACTGGCCAGTGGACTAGAGATTGAAAATCTTGTTGTCTCAAAGTATCTTTGAAAGCTGCCATCTACATTATATTTATTTGAATATAGGTAAGGATGGACGTGACCAGATAGATGAGAACCACTTCAGTGTTATCATTTCATGATTATGGACAAATGACCTGTTTTCTCAAATGTCATTTGCTTCGGTCTGCCCAATTTTCAGGGGGAAAAAAGGGATGATATCACCTAGATAAAGAAATAAACAGAGAGCTTCACATTTGTAATTTGCTTGTTTGCTGCTGGCCCTCTTTGTGCCACATTAGGCCATAGTTAGCTTCTTACCCCGCATCCAGACTATGAAGTTAGCTATAGATACAATTCAACTTTATATCAACGTTGCTTTAAACAAATGTCTTAAAGGGCTAATAAGTATGATTCAGTGGCATCTAGTGGTGTAGTTGCTAATTGCAGCTGCTTCACCTTCCCTTCTTCTTCCTAGCGTCTTCCTAGCATAAAAACCTCCTGAAGACGCAGCTATTTAGAGAGTCCCTCCTCTCCTAGCACTACCAACAACAGGACATGCTGAATATATCCCTTCTAGAACTGTCACAGTACTTTGTGCTGCACTAACATGTCCTAGTCACACTGTACCTTGATTGTTTCCTTTTTTTGTGAATGGTTTTGGATAAAAGCGTCAGCTAAATGACTAAATGTAAATGTAAAGGAAATATAATGGGACTGTATAGAGGAGCAGGTGTGATGGTGTGAGGGTGCTTTGCTGGTGACAATGTTGGTGGTTTATACAAAATTCAAAGCTCAACCAGTGTAGCTACCATAGCAGTCTGCAGCGACATGCCATCTGAAGGCCAGTGACCCAAAAGGATCCATCAGGTTATGCAGAACCTACTTGACCGAGAAGGAGTGCTGCATAAGATGAACTGGCCTCCACAATCACATGACCTATACCCTATAAAATATATACAGACCCTGAAAAGCAGCCAGAACAGGCTTCTTATGATCCTAAGAACAAAGGAGGGGTTCGGTTGGAGAGTAGGACCACAAAGCAGTGGGGTGAACCGAGGGGGCACAAAGCTCAATCGCTCAGCTGAGGTCAGCACAAGCAGCAGAACTGTCTTGAATGGCACCTTCAGAGAGAAGCACTTCTCATGGGGACTCTTCATCAAAGATTTGCGCACCAGCAACAGTAGAGCTGAGCCCATCACTGAACCCCTGCAAGAAATGTTTCACAGGGGGGTGGACAAAGACAAATCACAGTGGCTCAGGAAGCAGAGATCCAGAATGGGTGTGAGACCTCTTCTTGAGGACCAGGAACAGGAAACACACAGAGTAAAACCCCTTTTTTTCTGACATGAGTGGAAACGACAGACACTGCCTGTTTCTGTAACAAGTCCTGGATCTCTGTGGAAAGAAAATCTATCTAATTGCCATGGGGACCTCATCTTCCATGGGGAAGTCGGTGTTGAACTCCAGGTTGCTCTCAGTGCTCGGCAATCCGCACAGGGCAGGTTGTTCTACACCACTCTCAGCGTGGTTCTGACACTTATAGTGCCACAGCCACACGAATGCCAATGCCCTTGCAGCTGAAGTGTAGTTGATCCTGTGCACCACATGTAGAACAGCAAAAACTCTCAACAGTGTGACTCATAAAAGTTGAAGTTATTTTTTGAAAGGTGATGATCGGAGACCTGAAATGGTTTGAAGTGTCAGTTGAAGTGTGTCCATAAAAAGGAGTTGAGATGTCAGAGGTGTAATCACAGAAAGCAGATAAACTCCCAGTTAAATTATTAGAAATAAAAACACTGAAACTGTCGCAGTTATTGTGTTATTAGACAGTGTTGTTGACTTATATTAAGATGATAATTATTATATTAGAAACATTACTATAGTGGTGTTTGATTTCAAGCTTTCCCAAACCAATCATCAAGTTCCTGGTGGCATTTTAGTGTCTGATCAGATGTTTGGAATTCTTTTGATGATTTTATTTGTGATAAGTTTTACATAACTGCTTCACTTCACATTGGAGAAGTTTGTATTTATTTGGTTCAATTTAAAAATGTTTTTTATAGAAAAATATTTGATAATCATCCTCAAAAGTGTCATTTTGGTTGCAGTACTCTTGTGTTTCAAACAGAACTCATCTCTGAGGTGTGCCTTTCAGAGCTTTGCTCATTGTCGAGTAAATAAATATGAACATAGAATATATGACATAGAGATTGCATCATTTTGTTTAGCTCTCATCACCAGAAGTCATTGAACTTGTTTATGATAATTCTTCCCTACAGTATGAATCAGTACCTAAGTTTGGGCGTAGTCGCTCCTGACGCAGTCAGCACTAGGGCGTAGCCAAGGGTGTGCCACCTAATACAAATAGTTGTGTTCAGATGGTTAAATAGCTTTGTTGATTATGCGTAATGTGGATAGGTTACGCGCATGAGTACGCGCATGAGTGTGGTTATATTTCACTATGTTCATCTCATTGGGCACGCAATGTCTGTGTGTGTGTTATGTTTTTGCGGTGTTTTTTTGAGAACACAAAGTGTGCTTTTTGTATTACTTTGTTATTGATTTATTTGAGAGCACGTCACATGTGTGAATGTTTAGACCTGCTGTGAAGTACTGTTGACTATTACTGATGAGAACGCACACAACGTGTGGATATGTTTTGTGTTAATAATGTTGTATTCGAGAGATACATTCTTTTGAATGTTTGTAGAGGTGTAACACTGTTGAAAATAAATTTGGCACACCCAATATTTACTGGTGCACACCCAATGTCTTTTTTTCTGGCAACGCCAGCAGCCCTGCAGCGATGCGGACTGACAGACGGGTGACGACTGTTTTATCAGGATCTTGATCCGGCGAACAGATTAAGTTTAATTCACTAATGGAGTGTATTTGTATAGCACACCTGGTGGAGTTATTAAAAGATGCTTCTCACGTCCTACTGATTTTTACATACTTTCATGTGTTTTTTTGTGCAATTTCTTAAAAATAAAAGATCCAAATAAAGACGAGAATATGACATTTTATTTGTCATTTACGCATAAAAGCATTATGGCATGCTGTTCGGCAAAGATCTAAACAGCCACGTAGAAAACTTATTTTGTAAACTTGTTTGGCTGTTGAAGATATTTTACAGCTTTTAAAACCGTCTTCCGTTTAATGTGGACATATATTATTAATATAATGGCAGAAGAAGGTTAAAATATTATATTATGTTATTATTTTAGTATTATATATATATTTTTATGGATCTTGGACACCTTTGCATAAACCACACCCCTCCACACCTTTACCACTATATGTGCCACCGTACTCTCTGAAGACTTATATACTAGCTGTTCACCTTGACTCTTCAGACCTGGAGATTTATTCTTTGATCAGGTAAGACAAAAATTATACATAATGTGAAATAATGATGTTTTAGATTTTTTTAATTAAGTTTAGTGATTAAAGCTTTTTTATAGATTTTAGGTATATTTTGGCTCCTAAATTAATAGAAATGTAATGGCAGGAATCAAATGAAAATAATATTTAAAAGATGATTGATTCTCCTTTTACTACTACTACTGTTACTACTACTACTACTACTACTACTACTACTACTACTAATAATAATAATAATAATAATAAAAAAATTATAATAATGATAATAATAAAAATAATGCTTTTGCATTTACCTCAATCTTCAACCAGGCCTCATGAAAAAATACTATCCAACCCTGTAATTTATAAACCATTAATTATGTAGCAATGTGATGAAATTGCGAGGAATAAGTTAAAGTAAAATAAATAAAGTAAAGTAAAATCAGTAAAATCAATATCAAGTTGTAGTAGTAGACATATTTGGGAGTTACTGTAAAGTATTGCATGATTACAGCATAAAATAAAAAGAGAAGTTTGGTCTGTAAGTGAAAGTGGTACAGCCCACAGGGTAAGACAGGTGGGTTGTTTCTGTATAGACTACCATAGAGACAAACATAATACCTTGGTAGCCTCTTTTGGCATATTATTTAGTGTTAAACTTATGATTACGTTTTACTTTCTGTCAAGTGTAGTGTGCGATGTGTGTATTTTCAAAAACAAACACAAACAAGTGGATGGGATGTACGTATGAATGTGTAAAGTTAGTTGTTGCTGTATGGAACAAAAGTCACCAAGCAAAAATGTGTAAGGCGAGGAGGTCCACCCAGGACTAGCTGCTGCTTTTTATGCATGAAGACAGCACGCAAAGTAACAGCAGAGTGAACCAAGAGCCTGACTTCACGTCAGTTCTCACAGTCATATCCCAACTCCTTCTGTTGTCATGTTGTCATATCACCGTCAAATAACTTGAATGAATCTCTGGATTTCATTTGTCAGTTTATTGTTGTATGCTGAAGACATAGTGTATGTCCAGTGTGGGTGTGTATCAACAAAAATGTAAATGTAACACAGCTGTTTTTAAAGAAGTTGTAAGTGTTGTAGTTGATCATCACCCTACAACATCCCATCATCTCCTACTCTACGTTCTGCTAAATCATCCTGTTTGGTACTGAAATTAAAAAGAGCAAGTGAAAATGTTTATACTCTCACGTTTCAAATGAATAAATACATCTTATTTCCATTCTGATAAGTGACACTGAGAGACACTTTTGTGTTTTAATCTTTTCTTTTTCTTACTTTTCAAAACATCTAAAACATGATTGAGATTTTCCTTCATGTCAGCCTTGTTTTGGGGTATTTCTTCAATATCAGCATGTTTAACACATATTTGACCAGTCAAGATTATTTCACTGTTTAGCCCTTAGAAACTTCCCGAATTGCTTTGGCTATACAGTAATATTGTGGACATCCTCAAACACTACATACTGCAGCACATTCAACAACTTGAACAACCTTCTGGTACGTGCAGACCTGAAATGTTCAAAAAATTCAAATCTATTCAAATATGTAAAATGGAATCTGACAAAACAGGTCTCCAATATCTTTCTGTCTATCTTGTGGTTTCATGTAAAGTTTAACGTAGACTGATGACGTACAGTCTGATTCATCCAGAACACAGGGCTGTCTATGTGGTATATTGCCTCTGGCTATGGAAATAATAATTCCAGAGAGGATAGAAAGTGTCACCTGTGTGATCTGATCTGATCTGTATGATTTGTTTATTTACATTTGCAAGGAACAGTCTGTGCCTCAGTTGGAAATTATGTCTGATTGTTGTAATGTCTAAGTAGCAGGATTGTGTTTATATTTTTGACACATTATTTTTTTGCTATCTATATGTTTTTTGCTCTTATTATTGTATGTTTGTGCTTATGTTTGGGGTGTCTTGTGACCTTAACATTAGCTATACCACACTTGAAACCAAGATTTACACTCTGCAATGCAGACAAACATTCATCCTGTCCACCTACCTCTACCTGAAATTGATATCTTTGGTATTATTTTTTTAAGGACAGACCATTTAATTTCTTCTAAATCAGACTTTAAATCAGGTTTTGTGCACAGACAGTAACATTTATTGTTTACAGTGTCATTACATACCACAGAAGTCAAGACTTTAAATATAAATAAATAAAAAACAAACAAACAAACAAACAAAAAACTGCAGAATTGTCAGCTATGAAGTAGGGTTGGGCATCGTTTGGATTTTAACGATTCCGATTCCGATTCTCAATATCGATTCCTGTTCTAAACGATTCTCGATTCCGATTCTTTGAGGTGCAGGAGAGAAAAAAAAAAAAAACAAGAGAATTTTTTCATTTGAAAAAGCCTTTACACAGGCCATTTTTATTTATTCACATAAAGTGAAGTGGAGGAAGCGACGGGAGCAGGAGAGTGACGCAACACGTCAAACAAAGTACACTCGTTAATTTTTATACCATGCAGCAGGCGAAGGTGTTTTGTCATGTTTGTTGTGCATCCTCCTTTGGCAGTAATAAGTTTATCACAGGTGTTGCACTGTGCGAATCTGTCCTTTTTTAAAATAAAATGAAGCCAGACTTTCGAGCGGCGTTTGCGGTCCATGTTCAGACAAGTGATGTTTAGCGGGCGGAGTAATACAAACCCCGAAAACAAAGCAGTGTGGGCATTTAGGAACCGAAAAAAAGAATCGAAATTCAAACATCTTCTTAACAGTTCCCGGAACCGGGCGTTAGGAACCGGTTCCAAATAGGAACTGGTTGCTGCATATTAGTTTGGGCAACAACAATGTTGACATGTTTGCGGTTAAAATATGAGCCTGTTAATAACCCGTCTTTGCAATGCAATGAGGTACACAAATGTTTAACACTCATTATGTTCGCCTTTGTGGTAGCCTCCCAACCCACCTGTCTTACCCTGTATGTGGGCTGTATCACTTACTGTAAGAATTCATTCCCATACAACTACAGACCAAACCTTTCTTATGTTATTTCTTCAAGTTGCTATGGAATAAATAGCCTGTACATTGCATAAAGCCTGGCAGCCGTATCACCTATAAAGATGGGTTTATGTGGTGCATTTGATCATTATAGCTTTAAAGAAACAATATGACCATTTTCCCCTCATTTATGAAAGTAAACTCACTTGTTTATTTCACCACACTCTTCACAGATTGGAACTGTTTCCCAGTCACAATCATCACACAGCCGAGATGAATGTTAAAGTGAAGGTGCTCATTTCCCTGCTTTTTGTCACTTTGTCACTTTATGTGCTTTTCGGGGTGTCATGGAGGTTTTCAATATACACAAACCCCTGTGCTTGTGAGAAATGTTTATCAGAAGATGATCCGTGGTTTATGGAGCTTTTCAACAAATCTGTTGAACCATTTTTGCCATCAAAAGACACTCTTTCAGAGGATGCTTTTAACTGGTGGAAGGTAAGCTGGCGCCTTGCAAGAAAACAGTTTTT
The DNA here is from genome assembly GCA_033000465.1 of Sciaenops ocellatus. NCBI lineage: Eukaryota > Metazoa > Chordata > Actinopteri > Sciaenidae > Sciaenops > Sciaenops ocellatus. Next base: position 15,213,466 of record CP136873.1, read on the forward strand.
CAAACTGTTATAATTACATTAAGCTGTCATCTTTACTGTCAAACTTTTTGTGTTTGACAATTTGATTTCACGATATAACTCATAACTGGTATGTGTGTCAGCACTTACAGGGTGAACAGCGTAACTTCAGTATCTACCATAAAACAGTGGACAACCTGTTTCAAATGTTTCCACCCAGTCCAGATCTTACAGAACCCTGCCCTGACCGCTGCAGGACTTGTGCCGTGGTGGGAAATTCTGGCAATTTGAAGCGATCATATTATGGACCTCTCATAGATTTGCATGATGTCATCATAAGGTAAATACAACAGCTATAAAAAGTCCAAATTCAAGTAGTCTTCACATGTATTTCTGTTGAGGACAGTGACATATCCCTCTGTATTCCATAGAATTAATTTTGGCGATACCAACGGCTATGAAAGAGATGTTGGGACCAGAACAACTCATCGTGTCATGTATCCAGAAAGTGCTGTGGACTTAGACAACACCACTCATCTTGTGCTGGTTCCATTCAAGATACAAGATCTTGAGTGGCTGATGAAGGCCATCACCACAGGATTTTTTGGAAAGTGAGTCATACCTGTAGACTATGAACATTTGTCCCTAGTATGAAGAACTGAAGAGTTCAATATCAAAGTTACTACAAGGAGCTTTTAACTGGTCATGAAACTGTGAATTACACCAACACCTCAAAACTCAACCAAACACATCAGCTCCTATACATAGATTGTGCTTCCATCTCAGTGATACGTCTATAGCTTTATCAGACAAACTGGTGAGGAGTAACACAAGGAGGTTAATAATACAGGACGTGGTATTTTACTCTGTTCTGTGATTTCTTTACACACTTCAGTCTGCCATTCAGAAGTTTGTGTACGTGACATTGAAGGTTTTTATGTCAATACGGTCTGTATACCACAGAGTAATTTAATAGGCTCCTTTTGTTTGCTTCGGATTAGGAATTATTTCACGCATCATGCACCTTTGAATACCTTGGATACTATTAAACAAATGAAACCTAGCCCCACTACAACGCCTGGTCTTAGAACTGTTTTTTCTTCTTCTAATTTTGTTGTTAAGTTCATAGGTTGCTAAGCAAGACTTTGCATATACATAATTACCTCTGCAAAAACAAGCAAAGGTAATACATGCAAGTCCCAGTTTGTTCACTGCTGACTGTGATCCAAGGCTATTTGAGTTACAGTCTATAGCTATAGCTGGATTTGGATTACCTTTCTAAAGGAGGTCATCTCCGAACATGAAAGCTATCACTTCTTCTGCCACAATAAGCACAGCATTAGTGTATTTTCCTTGCTCTCCTAGGGTAACTGGGGGCCCATGACTTTTTGTGAAACTGGACCTAACTGTTCAAACTGAATTTCCACAAAACAAAATTGTTGTGTCAGAATGTGGGGAAGCCAGGTTGAAGGACTCAGCATATAACCAGTCTTACGATGTAAAACAGCCATTCTACTTATGCAACCCTCTTGTCACAAATGACTGCCAATCACAACTTAGTCAATAAGCAGAGTACAGCACAGATTCCTAATGCAAACCTTCAGCGCAAATGCAATATGTAGTGCACCCTTTCATGTATGACAAAAATGAATGAGACTCGAGTTCATGTCCTGTCTCACAGAAATGTTGTTGGCTTTGTTAAACCATGACAATAGAAGAGAGGGAATACATCCTAGCACTATTATGCTGCAACATACCACGTAAGCTGTTGTCTAAATGCACTGTTCATCTCTACGTATAAGGCTTCAGTGCAGAGACAGCGATATAAGAAACAGCTTCATGATGCTTCTAATACTCTTCAATCTAAGGTGTGTTGAGGGATAGACTTGCCATGCCAGTTTGAGCCAATAGGGAACTCCATATATGAGGGCTCGTTAGAGCAGAGGTGCAGGTGTCTGCAATTTGTTGGTAACGAGAACAAATGAGGCTCATCCACAAGCTTGATAGCAATTTCATTGGGTGAATGCCTTTAAAAAGTCTAACTCTAACTCATCTTGGATTAGGCTTTCATATTAATCATATCCATCTCTGCTTTAGTTTCTTTTGAAATGCCTATTATATCATTTTTACTGACAAAAAAAGTTTAATTCTTGAGTTTGACATTTCATTGGATTTTCAACAGGTCATATGCGCCAGTAAAATCACACATCAAAGCTAACAAGGATTTGGTGAGTATTGTTTTGGATGCATTCAACAAATTTTATTGATTGCAAAAGAAAAATCAGTTTAAAGGCTTTTTCTGATTCATAACAGGTGATGGTGATCAATCCAGCTTTCATGAAGTATGTTCATGACATCTGGCTACAAAATAAAGGCAGGTATCCATCCACAGGCTTCATGGCTTTGATACTTGCCCTGCATATTTGTGATGAGGTAAGTTTACTTTGTGAATGTCACCAGGGCTACTGTAACACACAAATAATTGATGACTAATGGGGAAAGCAAGTAATCATTTCTAAGCTGTTTTTTTTTACAATGTTTTGGGTTTCTAAAAGAAGTGCTCCAATGTGTCCATATTTGGCAGGACATCATGGTTTGCTGCCTTACAAAACTCACGTGACCTAAAATGATTTAGGAAACTACTTGGATAAAGGATAGGTTTGGATTGCTTTAAGTCTATTTATACTTTGAAAAAGCCCTTTTGACAGCGAAAGGTAAACCACTTTATGCACTTTCTGTTGTTATCCTGGTGAGAGCAGCCTTCACTGAATGAATCTTCTTCACTCCTTTTAGACGTGAAACCAATACGTTAACTTGCCTTGTGTAGTTTGATTGTAATGGCAATCTGTCATACATAATGTAATTCAGTTAGTTATTATATGGTTATTCTTGTTTTCCCAGGTCTATGTGTTCGGTTACGGAGCGGACAAAGATGGAAACTGGAATCATTATTGGGAAAACCTAAAAGACAAAAATCTAAAAACTGGACCACATCCTGGGACTCATGAGTATGACACTATTAAGAAGCTAGCTGAGAAACAAAAATTGAAGTTTTATACAGGGTGGTGATCTCACTCAGTATTTGAGGTATTCAAGCTTTGATAGCAGATTAATTGCAAAGCAAAACAAGCTTAAAAAACCAAGGCGTTACAACTCAAGAGACAACTCTGCTCTGACTGACTCAGTGCTCTGTCTACTGTTTCAAAATATTCCAATTAAGCTTCTATTGTCATTCTTTAAAACACTTGATTCAGTAATAATGTAATTTGTTTGGGGGTACAAAACCCACCATATCCCCAAGACTCACTTTCAAAAAAGTCTACGAAACTATTGGTTTGTATAGCCTTGTATAGACTAAGAAACAAAAATGTATGCATGTCTAATATTTTATGTAGTTGATTATTACATAACACCTGGTTGTAAATTCCCTTGCAAAATGTAAAATATTTTAACATTAGACAGGAATGCTGTCTATCGAAACCACTGAGGCTATTCTCTGCAGGCCGCCCACCATCTACGATCTGCCCAAATCCATGTCAATGCAGCATTACCCATTGCATCTAGTAGAAGATAGTTTTGTCCTGCAAAACTCAGTCAAAACAAAACAGTTTCTTTATATTCACCTATTTGTTTCAATCATAATTTAATTCCATGTCTGTCTGTCAAGCCTTTCCTTACTGTAAGGATACAATTTCTGACAACTCTCACAGACTTGTACATAAATAATCGTTCTGCATCTTTTATGAAGCCGATTTTGTTTGTTATTTGTGGTCAGACAAGTTGGTGAGTTTGAAAATCCACCCATGAAACACTCTTTTTATGCTTTAATAAACAATCTTGATTCTAATTATCTTGTATCAAAGTAAATATGAGTGTGCCTGCCTGTGTCTTGGTGTGGAATTGACTGTGGAGGTGTGAAGAGGAGGAGAAGGGGATATATGCCATCCAAATGACAGGTTGTAGTTCAGAGTCACATATAGATTACATTATTCTCAAGAAAAGATTAAGAAAATGTTTCTTAATGTATCTGATATTTGTGGTAGATATGACTCCTCAAATTTACTCTAGGTCATACTTTTCTGGTTTTTGGCAGGGTATCTTTATTTGATATTATGTATGAATGACAGATTGAAACTCACGCACCCATGTTTGCTATGTTACTAGCAAAGAGGGTGATTTTCAATGAGTGGAAAGCTCCCAGCACTCCTTGTTTCTCCAGCTGGTTTAGGGATTCATCTTGAGGGGCTTTGAAGCAACACACGGTTTTCATGAAATATTTAAGAGTATCTGGTGCCACATACACACCTTAACTTTACAGACAGCTGTTTGCTGTGTGATATCCAATTTCACTGTTCTTTGGCATTATGCTTTATATTTATTGATAGGTTGATAAAGTCTAGCTTGACTTTTTACGTTTGTTTTTATTTTTTGTCTGTAGGTCTATTTATTTATTTTGTGTTTGTGTTATAAAAATTAAATATATATAGAAAAAGAGTTGCTAGTGCAGCTGTTGCTGAGAAAAACAAATGTCCACTACTTCAGAAGCTATGTAAAGTAGCATAGACCTGTATGACCTGTCATAGACCTGTTTTGAGTTACAGTTTAACGACAACATGAGTTATCACCTGGGGTTATTAAAATCACCTGGGGTTGGAAAGCAGGAAGATGCCACCTTTAAAAGACACTACCTGGTAGGCATATTATGAAACTGGTGCTTGTAATAAGCATGATTTAATATGTAATAAGCACCCGATAAGCTGTCGAGTCGGCTCAGTCAATCAGGATTTCCATGCAATGTTAACCAATGACCATATAATTGTTCTTTAACTACTGATCTTAAATATATTTCCCTTCATAACTTTTAGAATGAATCATGGGTGTACCAAAAATGATGCTGGGACCAAAACATCAAACCAAGTTATGTAACCAGACAGAGCTATTAAGACATCTAATGCTGTTTCTGACAAGATAAATTATTTACTGCGACTCCACAATTCTTTTAATCCAGTGTAGGTGTGTTGATTTAAAAAAGCAACATCTGTATTCATAAATAGGAAATTAAATAAAAAAAAACCTGGGGAGGCAAAAATAATTACATTATTTCCATTTTGATGACTAAGTAACATCTATAAGGAGGCTTTGTAGTTGAGTGTAGTTTAGGGTGGTCATTACAGTAACAGTGGGTTTCTTCTTAAAGAAATCAAATCAAGTGATCGAATGAAGCTTTTATTGGACTCCAGCCCAGCTGTTAAACATTCTCAGACTGGGCTGAATCCAAAACAGCCAAGAAGGAGAAGGGGGAAAGCATGTGGGAGATCCAGAGATTTTCTGGCTTTCTAGCATTTGTAGTTTGGTAAATTTGTGTTCATGTATAATGAATCTGTGAACAGAACATTGACACATGACCATCTTATAAAGTTGATATGGCAAACATCTAGCAGAGAAAGAGCAACAGCAATAATTTGGATCACTTTTCATCAGTTTGCTTTCTACTAAATTTAACAACAGCTTTCATGAAATATGTTGAAATGAAATGTGGCTGGGAAAGAAAGGCAAGTATCCATCCAGTGGCTTTCTGACTCCGACTCTCAGCATGCATGTGTGTGATGAAGTGGGGTCACATTATACATTCTGCCAACAATTTCATGCTATTCCACTGACAGCTGGTGGCAGTAGGCCTAATGCACCAAGAAATGTTGATGCACCAGCAAAAGGCAAGGAAGAAGAAGACTGAAAGGTGGTGGTGTGGGTCTGGATCAGTCAGAGATGGAAACTGGAACTTTGAAATACTGAAAAAAACAAAAAACAAAACACTGAGAGCTGAACCTCATGCTGGAACGCATGAATACAAAGTTATTCAACAGCTACAAGAGAAGCAGAAAATTGTTTATTATAAAATATGTTAATGTATGTTTCTCTTTTTCTGTTTGTGACTCTTTGATTTGGCATTTTATTGGTCATTTGTATCGTTATTTATTACACAATTAACAGTAATTTGACTTGACTTGTTGAATTCACATTTTCTATAATCATGCATAACACAAATAAACTACAAACAAACAAAAGACTTGTTATACACAGGCGTATCTCAAAATAATGTTAATGGCTAAGTTCGATTTGGGTATATCAATGTGATGACCTGTGCTTATGGGTATACTGGCAAACTGACAGGAAATGCTACAGTGTGTTTTTGTGCGGTAACAAGTATGCAGTGAGAATAATTTGTATTAAATATAAAGGTCACTTGACATTGATGTGAACATGCCCTGACTGAAAATTATGCCTTTGGCTGCCAGATCCCAGAACTGAGACTGTTTTTTTCACTGTAGCGAGGCATGCACAAGGCTTCCTGATAGGCAGTATGGTGTACTGGCCAATGGGCATACTGGGATAAATCCTGATAGGCTGCTGCATTGGTGGGGTGGTGGAACTTTTATTACCTGCCGTCCAGCCCTGGTTGTCTCATGCCTGATTTGTCACTGTCACTGTTGGAACATGCTTTGGGGCTCTGCTGTATAACCTATCCCCATTCAAATTCAAATTGGCGCTGGGCTAAACTGGAAGTTTGCCATCTTCGTCGCTGTTAGTCTCTGGATGCAAATGTATCATTTGTTTACTGTAAGTGAGAATTCGTAATAAGGATTTCTGCTGTTTCTGTTTTTGTACAGTTGCAAAATACATATGTACTGATAACTCGAAAAGTCGCCCTTTGGTTTAGCTTTTAATGAAAATATTAGGGCAGAAAAGCACTAGCAGAGTCAGCAGGAAGAGCATTATCGTCTGTGATGAAACAAATTACTTTGTCCTGACCTTGGTTGTCCAACCATTCCAAACTTAATGATTCAATGGTCGGCTCAGTTATATTTTACGCTGCAGGAGTGTGGGGTTTTAAGGAAGCCCCTCAGTCATAACCATCCAGAGCTGGCTGTTGAGTTGGCTCTTTAAGGTGCAATGTGTAAGAATTGGGACTCTCCACCTGTCGAATTCCCATTCCTGCTGCTAAGTGTTAGCTAATTAGTTAACATACATAAACATATATGACAGTAAGACTAACAATTATTGCTACTTAAAATAGTAAAATAGTAATTTCTTCTTTAATTAAATTTAATTAATTCAGCTATTTTAATTTTGATTGATTGCATTAATTACATTGTTTCAACAAAATTTTATGGAAGTGGGAAGAGGTGAGTAGATTGGTGACGCAGGCAAGTAATGGGGAGTGGAGGGAAACCAACGGTTTAGGGTATAGAAACACAAAACTGTGGCGCTGATGTTAGCTTTTCACAGTCTGGACTAGCTCTGCTTTGAAGCGTAGGCTAAAAGAAGACGCTGTATATACGTTACATAAACAACGGCAAATAGGCGTACTATTGAAAACTTGACTATGATCATATGGCCATCTACTACAAGACACATTAATTGATATTTGAATATATTGACAGTATTTTTGTTTGTTATTTTTAACTTCAGCTACTCTCAATATCTGATTAACATAATGACAATATATATATATATATATATATATATATATATATATATATATATATATATATATATATATATATATATATAGAGAGAGAGAGAGAGAGAGAGAGAGAGAGAGAGAGAGAGAGAGAGCCCTTGTTGAGAGATCTTGTGACTTTAGAAAGTCAAGGTATTTTTATTGCACAGCTTGGACATTTTGTAAAAGGCACTGTACAGTATGTTTGCACATGACTTATTTGAAGGCCTAGTACCAGTTGAGTTGGCACATTGTCAGAATCATTTAATGTCCAAAAAATATTTCACATGGGATAGTCTCAATGAGTCCACCTTTCTTGTTTGCTCCAGGCCAATATTCACTTGAATTAATCTTCTTACACTCAACAAAGCCACTTGTTTTATTGTGTTCTTCAATGAACCTTTGAAGTTTCCATAATGTTGTGATTTCAGAGTCAGGCAACCTGTGTTTGTTTCCCAGATGTGAGCCACTCTGGTATGGTTTGGGTTTGAATGTTGCTGAAACTATATATATAAATTAAATTATATATATAAACTATATATATAAACATTAACAAATTAACAGAAATGTGTGTATTTCATTATTTAAGCGCATTAGAAAAAGACTTCAAGTAGAAAGCAAAGCAGCCCAAAAAATTGTTTCATTTCACTGAACTGAATTAAATGTCACTCTGTAACAACAAATACAAACTGTGTGATTATGTTCTCTCATTTTGGTTTGCAATCTTCTGAGTATGACTGGAATTTTCAGTGCTTCAGTATATAAACAAACACACTCTGGCTGATAACTAAAAAACAATGGTATTAGTCTCAAAGTATAATTTTCAAAATGCTTGTATTAATTTGTTATCTATGTATCTACGATACCTATATATTTATTTTGTGTCATCTCCAGTTTTATCCACTTTGTAATCTGGTTAATGAATTTGTTTAGAAGAATAGTTCCCAAACTGATTTGGGAAAAGGGGCAAAAAGTGATGTGACATGATGTGAAGTGATGTCATGTCATGTCGAGTTATGTCTTTCTTCTTGGAACACTCAAAATTATTAAATAATCCCAAAATCCCAAAGTTTTTGTAATTTCCAGCTCTATATTCTTAGTCTGTCCATCCACTAGTTGATTGTGGGGGTTAACGGGAGAGATATGTTGAAACATTTAAGATTATGATTCAAAAAGCAAGTAAATTTCTGACCGCATACAGTAATAACTAATATTTAGAATGTTGTTTTCTGTATGTTGTTTTTTCTTTAAGGAAGATATTTAGTGTGAATTGATGATTTTAATCACCAAAACTTAAAAATTAAACCAATCTAAAACCTTAATTAATCATTAAGTTATTAGTGATTTAGCACATTTTTCCCACTAGTATTTACCTCAACAAATACTGCAGGTAAATCATTGGTTATGCAATACAAGGTCACAATATCAATGCAAAACTTTCATGTCATAGAATTTGTATAACGGTGAATAATAAAAGAAATACTTTTATCTATCTTATTCTACTTAATGTAGCTACATAGTTAATAAGCTGTAAAACTAAATGAGATATACAATATACACCCAGAATTCTCCTCTTACCTCTGATGTAATAAATACTACATCAAGGTGAGTTAACCTGATTTGACCCTATATGCATCAGACGTGGTTGTGTTTCCAGTTGCCAGAGAACACTGTTGACAATAGTTTAAAGTAAATGGACTCGTACTCAGGTAAGGACAGAGGAGGACAAGCCTTGGCTAGAAAGAGAAAAACAAACCAATGGGGAGAGAAACCCAGCAAAGTAAATAAATGAATAAAAAACTTTCTCCCCAGAATAGCAATTGTGCAAATGGATGGTTTACAGGTTATATGAAGCCTGCCTTATACCAGCAGTTTGGAGGTTCCCTCTTTCTTTGAACCCAGTTTTCTTGGTTCCCAATTGACCTGGCAGTCTGAACTGTTGGATTTGGCATATATGCTTGGTTCTGTAAGAAGGTGGGTTTACTTTATTTAGACTCAACATGACGACCTTGGGCTTGAAAACTGCTACTAACACTTAAAAGAAAGCCAAGCATTCATGCCAATCCATCTGATACTGTAGCTGTTGAGATATTTTAGTCTGGACCAAAGTTGTGGAACAACCAACAGACGGACAAAATGCACGGTACCCACATATGAAGGAACAAACATGCATTTAACAAACTTATGTCAGGTAATGAAGCTGTATATATAACTCCTACCTATTAAATTGGATGAATTTCCAGAAACTGGATTTAAATCCTTAAAATGGTTTCCATTTTTTTTTTTAAATTATTCAGCATTAGCTGACAACTGTCACCGACAACAATGGACAAGAATAACAAGGTGGACAGATGCATCAAAAAGCAGGTACAGCCCTTTAAGAATGAAGTGTCTGCATTGTCACCAGTGTCTGCATTACCGTGCAGCAAGACAAAACGTGACCCGGCCTTGTTTAGACAAACAACCAGGGTGGTGTGCCAGCAAAGAATACAGTCATTGAGTTGTCTCAACTCAGACCTTTACTGTGAAACCAAACTGAACGCCGGTGTTTGTTAAGACACGAGCCTGCTGCTATGGGCCACTTTGTCTGAATCTGTTTTGACTGTCAAAGCAACTGCATCCCTCCTGTATACTTCTGTTTTTCTTTCATCTCACACATGCTCATGTTCACACCGCCCAGAAATGATCTTTGAGTTGGTAGTTACATAACTTCTCCAATCAGTAACTCACCAATGACACGACTACTGATCAAATAGAGGCACAAGTCTGACATCTAGTGGTCAACGTGTAGTATGTGCAGCAGTCAGACGTTAAAAGTCAAATCTCCAGTTTGTTGCACGCATCTTACTTGGCCACTGATAATATTATGATGCAAAAAGTGAATAAATTAAATATATTGATAAGTAAAGATACATTGATTTGTTTTAGTCCTGCAAGCTTTTCACAAATTTTTGGTTTGTGTTCAATCTCAAAAATGGTAATATTCCCACCCCAAAAATTGTATAAGAATGTGTCTGTTTCATCAAATCTGTGTTAAACACAGTATTTTGTGGAAAAAACATTTTATGACTTCACTTACAAGTCTTCAAAAGTCTGAAAGATGTTATCAAAAACAGAATATATTATGATTTTCCATGTCTGTTTTATTCATTTTAACATTTCAACACTTATTACATTTTATAGATTACATTAATCAAACATTAAACTGTACACAGCTCAAGAACAAGAAATCAAACATCTGCCCATCAATCAACGCCCTATTAATAAAGAAGATATTAAAGTTCACAAGGCTTTACTTTGCTGCAGTGATGATCTGTCAACAATTAAGTGGTGCATTGGAGTACCACACACAAATTAAGGTAAAAATAAACTCCTCTTTTATTCACTAACCTACCTACTCTTGCTGATTAATGGATGTATCCAGAAATGAGACTGCTCTGTTAGGCTCTAGCAGAGTTTCTATTTATAGAACTCCATTTAAGAGGTCAACACGAAAGCAGGAACAGGAAATCTGTTGGAGCTGAACTGCAGCTCATCTACTGACACAAACCTGGCATGATCTTTTTTTTTATTATACACTGCTGGCCTTTAATGTTTAATACAATTTGAATTGTATTTATCTTAATCTTATTTTAAGTTACTTTTATTACATTGACAGGACTGAAAACTATAACATTATAACACACGGCCACCAAGGAAACAAAGTAATCAGCACAGCCCTTATATGTCACATTTACATTCATGTTTACATTTTCATTAACGTATTCATGAGGACTGCATTATTAATTACATTAATAAAATCAATGCATCGTTTAGCATATGAAATGGTCAACAGGACTTGTCTGTGACAAGTTCTAAAAGCTCAAGACAATGTTTTGCCCAAAAAATCCAAAAGGTTTCAGTTTACAGCGGTGTGAAGTGAAGAAAGGTACACAAACACAAGAATGAGAGATTGTGGCTATCAGAAGTTTGACATTTTTTATTTAATCGTCTCTTTAAAATGGACTAATTGACTTGATAAACCTGAAGGATGACCTTTGCTCAGCTCGTTTCATGTCACTTCCAGCCAGTTCAAGTAAACAACCTTCTCTCAGCCTCTGCTGCAACTGATTACAGCTGAGTGTAGGATGTTTACATGAACTGAGTCTGAACAACTTATATAGAGGATATAGGACACAAAGTTACAGTGCAAACATGACCTACAGGGCCTAATTAGTAAGTATTAATACAAGCTTCTCAGACAATTTGGATTTTAAAGAAAACAGGTCAGATAAATGGACCCGGCTCTTTCATTTCTGTGGAGCTGGAGGCAGTCGGCAGCAGTAAACATCAGACTGAAAGCTCTTAGGATAGACAGCTTCCAGTCGGGGATGTTTACAGCCTCAGACTGCCTTGTGTATTTGTAGCCCCAGTCGCAGGCGATAATGTCACAATGTTGAGAGGTGACGGAAAAACTGCACAGCAGAAACGGGGCTCGAAAGTTGAGGACCTTACCTCGTCTTCTCTAAGTCATGATATTTCTATCGAGCGTGCTAAAAACTGCGTGGGCTCCTTCCTGCAGGTGTAACTCGGTAAGGACAGGAAACTGTGGAAAATGGCCATCTGGCCAGTATAACAGGCTGACTGCCACTGTAGATGATGTCTGTAGTGAATCCAAATCCCAGTGTCATTACAGACGTCTGTAGTCTTGTATTTTCCTAAAAAAAAAAAAAAAAACTGCAGAAGAAGAGAAGTTAGCCTGACCTCATTTCATTACACTGCACAAGTCTTAACTGGATGATAATCACACTGATGCTGAGGACGACTTTCAATGACAACGCACAAAGATATCCAACAGCAAGCAGCTAACAGCCAAGCATCTATCAGGACTTCTGATTTAATAGCAGCTGCTGTCTCTGTTAATTCAATTTAAAAATAAAAAAGAAACTTTTGTGTATTTGGACTCATTGCACTGCTCTGCAAAGATTAACACGCTAGCTCGGTTTGTCATATCAACTTGCAGCAATGACATTAGCTTAAAAACAGCACGGTTAGCTGCATGTTTATCGGACAGTGTTTGCAGTATAACGGTGCTATAATGTCAGTGAAGTTAACGATACACACACAGCTGGGGAACATTCACTGTTGCAAGGCCAGCTACTGTGTCCTATCCTGCAACACTGGAAAAAGCTAACTTAAATAGCGAGATAGCCTTTAGGAACAAGCGTCAGTAGCCGTGAGTACACTGGTATCGCAAGCGAACCGCTTAAAGTAACTTTGTCTTGTCCAAACAGCCTGCCCAAAGCAAACAATGTAATGTGGTAACTGTTAGCACTAGCTCCTGCTAGCCAACGACCTAGGCTGGCTAGGCTAGCTCGCTGACATAGCTAGCTTCTGTTAGCTCGTCTGTGACCCTAACCTTCTGCCGTCTGACGTTTACTCACCGGCGGATAAAACGGATGATTCCCCACGGCAACATCACGTCGACACCCGCTGCATGTGTGTGTGTGTGTGTGTGTGTGTGTGTTAAGTCTGAAGTTTTCGAGTCGATTGTGGTCATGTTCCGTCTTATTCTAGGCAGCCTGTTAAGTTTCCTTCCGTTTTCATTCACTTGTCTTTATTTTGACCTTTGGTTACTCGACACCAACATTGACGTCATTGTCATGGCAACGGAGTCCCGCCCACCGTGAGCCAGCCGGGACAGACGGGATAATTGCATTTACATTTTACACTTGACATTTAGCCATTAACTCTCATGAGCAGCGTCTTACACTGAATGTAGTAGTGTTTTATATATATATATATATATATATGAAGTTAAAGGCTTTAACACAGGCAGGAAATATAAAAATTATGGCAGCTTCCTGCATCTACCAAACAGACCTAATGAAAAAATTAAAACAATTAATCACGCTTCTTGACGCAAAGTGGAGCAACCAGCTAATTACAGTGGTGGAAGAAGTATTGAGAGCTTTTGCATTTCAAAGATATAGTAGAAATACAACTATTAGTACAAGTCTGATTTAAGTAAAAGGAGAAAGTATGATCAAAAAGTACTCATATATTATAATAGCATGTAATCAGCATGCTTAGATAGATAGAAAGATAGATAGATAGATAGATAGATAGATAGATATATTTTTTATATATATATATTTATTTTTTTAAATATATTTTTTAATTTATTTATTTGTATTTTTTAATTTATTTTATATTTATGTTTTTATTTTTTATATTTATTTTTTTTAATTAAAAAAATATAATATATAATATTTTGGAGGCTTTTACATGTTTGAAATAAAATTCTCAATCAATCGATAGATAGATAGATAGATAGATAGATAGATAGATAGATAGATAGATAGATAGATAGATCATATATTTTATGAGATCTTAATCTGCAACATAACCCGTAATACTGCTCTCAGATAAATGTAGTGGAGTAAAAATGTACAAAATAAATTTTAAGTAAAAGATAAGTAAAGTACTAATATCAAAATTGTATTTAAGTAGAGGATTGGAGTAACTCCACTGCCCTTGAATATTTGACTTTACAAAAATATCATTCAAGTGTTTAAAGAACTGGTGAAAATGTATCTGTTTAAAATAAATATTGGTCTCTACAAATTCTGATTCATAAAATTATATTTACTCTTTAGCTTTTGCCATTTCAAATGACAAAAAGATCTGTTGAATAGACCTTTTTCACAGTAGCCATTTTGACATGAAACAGTCAGGTCAACACAAGTGTAACCAATAGAATGGAAACTAAATTAGTATCATTGCTAACACCTGTGTTTATCTATTTCATGGTAATGGCTACTGTCAAACTGTGCTACTGTGAAAAAGGTCTATTGTCATCAATGACTGTTCTTTCTTTTCAGTGTCTCATAGTCAGTTACTGCACAAATGTACCTAAATGTGTAATAAAGTAAGGCATTGTTTCAGTGGATCTGTTATGTCATATGATGTCGGGTACTTTTATTGATATTCCCTAGTCATGTGGAATGCATTTATAATCTATAGTTGGGCTATTAATTATATTACATTATAGGATTTATTTCACTTTTAGCTTGTTGTTTTCTTTTTAATTATTTATACAATATTTGCTTATATTAATATGTTTACATTATTCAACACTTGAATGAGCCTTTGGGACTTTTAGGTTTATTTTGTTTTTTACTTATTCTCAGCATTTAATGCATTTTTTGTAATTTTATTATTGCTTTTATTTGACGAAGCACTGTGAGTTTATCCGGTTCAAAGTTCAAATTAATTCAGAGTTGTATAGCTACACTATTTTTTTATTAATCAATGATCAAAAGGGAAATTAATACATGTAACTACATGAATTATACATATATTATTAATTATATTATATTTAAATGAATATTTGAAGTTAATTATTTATTAAAATATCAAAAATATCAGACAGGACAGTGATTTAATGACCAGCAGATTCAAACACAAGGGAAGACAGGGACATTACAAGGACTTAACTGATGAAGGAGCTGGGCTGGTATATGTAGTGAGTGGCTGATTGGGGAATGCAGGTGAGGAGGTGGACGGGGAATAGCAGGTAATTGGGCCGTCAGGTGATTGGGAAAGGAGGAAAAGTCCGGGGAAAGTCACCGGGAGGATGGAAAGAAAAAGGCAATGAAGAGGCCTGGGGAAACTGAAATGTTCCCAGAGAGGAGGGACAGGAAGACAGACTGTGACAGCTTCAACAGCTCCTGAAGGTAAAATATTTACTAACTGACACACTAAGGTAGCAATTTTGTCTTGACATTTTATTGGCCAACAATTAAACAATTATTGAATTATAAAAAAAACTTATGCCCTAATTCAAATCTTATCATTATGTGAGACATGAAACAACTCACGTATATTCACAGTTAGTTTGAACGTACACAGTGATATATATTCATATGATATATGACATATATTTGTCTGGACTGCTGGCCTCTGCTCTGCTGCAGTGGACTGACCACTCCACTGATCAGTGCTTGAGGGAGATGCTCAGTCCGGAACAGTTATCTGGTCTGTCGCTGACCAGCTGTCAATCACTAAAAATGAACATCGCTCTGACATGTCACCTGGGTAAAATTTGGCAAATACCTTGTAGCTTTCGAGCAGCTGATGTCCCTCTGCTTACGGCTGTCTCCTTCATGATTTATGGTATGGATTTTTATTCCACCCTGTGTTAGATGATGTGGAATGTTGGCATGTTTTGATAAGCAGTGCATTCATTTGCCTAATTAATAACTTCCACTACTCAGAGTGATCAGTTTGGATATTTCTGTACCTTTGCATGAACACCTACTGTCCTGCACAATGATTCACAATAGAGGGCAATATTCTGAGCTTTTCTGTCCATGAAACATGTTGCACAAGGGCATATTGACAAAGAGTAGAGACTGAAGGCTAATCATCTGACATAACAAGAGAAATAAGCAAACCGTCAGTTTTTATATGGACTATGTTGTAGATTTTGCAAACTGCTTTGTACAGTATTGTCCACATGAGGTCAGGCTAGATCCATCTACTCTCCTCATTATTAAATGGAACCAAGTTAACAGTGAGCTCTTGTGTATGGACCACAGGCCATTTATTCACTATTTAATATTCAGTTCACATGAATGTGTTGCTAGATTACTTTAAGTACCCAATTTTTGGTCTGAAATGTAAAGTGAGATGAGCAAATGCAAATTTCTAAAATTCTATCTGAATGTATAATAATAACAATATTCATTAAATTTCAGGAAAGTGGTGTAGCCCACAGTATGTAACACTGCTGAAGATTTCTTAATAATTTATATAACATATCTCAGCTATTTCTTATGAAAAGACCGGGCGCAGAAAATCCATCTATAACCTAACCAGGAAAATTGATTCCCTTGTCATTCTGTGTGGTCTGAAATTGCCCAGAGCTATTATGAGAGAGACTGATTTTCTCTGTGCAGTGGAGTGGAACATTTTCTCCTTGTAGAGCTTTTTGTGAGATGTGAACAGATTCATAAGCAACAGCACTGCTAAAGAGGTATGTTGTCATGCGCTTTCAGCCGGATATCCTTAACATGTTAAACTCTACGTATAGTACAACTGCAGATATAGATCAATAGGATTCAATAAAATAAAATGTTTTATAGATTATTCATTTCCTTGCAAAGTGCAGCACAAAAAAGGAGAACAATACTCTGGAAATAAATTAATAATTAATATGTAGTACCAAATTAAAACATTTGTTGTCTACTGCATGTTGTTACAGTGTTATAATTACCGTGAGAAATCATGTTGCTAACCCAGATATTATACTCAGGGCCTTGATATTAGCACAACATATATGATTTACTAACCAAACAAAGTATGTAGGGTGATTTCAGCAAGAAATGTCCCTTTATGGTTTTAAAAGTGATATATAGAGCCTACAACAATCAATATAGGCTCAGTAATTTCAAAGTTTTCATGAAATGTGTGTCCAGATGGTTTTACTGCAGAGGCTGGAAATTACTGAAGCTATCAGGGCTTAAAAAATGTAGGTAAAATGTAGGTCTCTCAAGCTTTAATAGCAAGTGTTGGTTGCAACTCGCTCACTTTTCCACCAGTTCACTGCTCCACCTAATTCAGAAATATAGATTCTTTTTAAGCTTAATTGTTACAATCCATATACTAAAAAATGAAAAATGAAAGGGGTCATTTAAGGGTTACAAACGTTGGTTCTAGAAAAAGAGTTGAGAGAAAAAGGGTGTATCCATTTTCTTTTTTCTTGGCACAGTCAGAAATATTGTGATGAGTGGGACTTGCAAATAATTCAGTGGCACAAAGATAAGCACAAGTTAAATGTAGTTAAATCAGGTTTGAAAGGAGCCTGGAAAAGCCCTAATTTCTGTGCTATTTAATAATATAAAAAAAAAATTCAATATAAGATATTCATTACATACAAATGCTTTACACCAGTTATGCTGAGCCTGCTTTAAGGTGGCGAACATATACAGCTGAGAAATTTCCTATTGTAACAAGCCAGAAAATAGACTTATGCATAATACAACACGTTATAGAGGCGATATTAGTTCTAAACAAAGTGCACAATGAACAGAAACACCAGGGCTTGATCACACCAGCACTGTACACATTTTGAACAGCATTTAAAATGTTTCAGTTTCAGTTCATTCCATTTGAAAGAAGTGAAATCCCTTTAAAGGGAAGAGAGTCCAAAATACAGGAAGCTATCATAGCTTATTAGTTACCTTTATATTCCCTCCTCTGTCAGAGTAAAAAGAACAGTTCTACAGAACAGCAGAAAGAAAAACAAAGAGAATATACAGGAGCTATTGTGACTTAGCTAGCCCGGCAAACTAGCAAGTTAGCCTTTAGCTTGTCATCTACAGCAGTTCACTTTCTAGCCCTGCAAGTGTAGTCACTGTATCGCCAACCTACTAGAACCAAATGCTTCACAAAGCATGCACGGATTAATTTCACTGTACTACTTTTTCTGGTGTTACCAGGCCTTTAGAGAAACTCCAGCAACACTTACAGAACAACTTTATTGTCAATCATGTTTCAGCTTGTGGCCTTTATCAGGGACATCCCCGATGTTTTGACCTCTTCAGATATTTTCCTGTCTCCATGCACCTTAAAAATAGGTGAAGTTGTGCCAGAAGTCCCTACTCTGCTTCTAAGTGACCAGGCCTTCAGGCACTTAACTCATGTACAGTTGCTCATTAGAGGCATCTTCCGCTGTGAAGCCTGGCTCTTCAGTTTAGAGATCGGGGGCACCTCTGAGACTTGACCGGCTTTGAGAATGCTCCTCATTTTCTTTGTGGTGCGGTCTCTTCAGCAAATTCAAACTAAGAGCTCTGTTGTGACATGCATACGTGCAGAGTTTGTGGCCTGTTTTGCCTTCACACAGGTTAGGTAGTGGAATCATTTTGGAGCTATTTTTGGATCCCCTGGTTCCAGAAAGTAAAAGTCCCATTCATTTCTCCCATGTGACTAACAGGTGGAGCACTTCTACAGCTTGGGCAGACATGAAACTCTCCTGCATAAATGACTAAATTGAAGTGACACAGGTCCCCCTGGACCCACCTGTCCCAATGTGTATGGTCTGATATATCTTCATTTTGTACTTTTTTTGGCACTTGTTGGTGGTTGATTCAGCTTCAAAGGCAGTAAAGATACGCAGAACATTTTCTGGAATAGTGTTAATCAGAATTCACAGACCGTGGTTTTGCAGCCATATTATGACATTGCCAGAGACAGTTGACAGGTTTTTGGGGGGATTTGTTGTAATAATACACAAGTCTTAAGAATTATTATGAATCTCAAACTTCCTGGCTGACAGTTCCAGACTGTAAAGTTTGTGTCCTCTGTCAGATGACATATTTGCTCTTCTTGACTTTAAGTGGATGTCCAATCCAAAACACCTGTTGGTTTGGTATTCTAATACACTATGAATACATTGTGCTTCTTTTGTGTTCTCTTTATTTGTCCTCTAAAAAAAGACAGTAAAACAATAATTACTAACTCAACCCAAATGGAGGACCCTGGGCTCGCTCCGTTAAAAAAAAAAAGAGCATGAAACATTGTACTAATCATGTAACAATACAGTCATACTGCATGTTAAATTAAACAGGAGAAACTGTACAAGCAGTCATATTTACACACACCAAACACAACTCCGACACCAAGCAAATGAATTATCAAATATCAAAATCTGTATAGTGTCGTAAAGTCAACCGACTCACCACATTTCCATTGACAAATAATGTGTCACATGAAAGCTGAGACTGGCTCAACAGTTACCATCAGTGTCGCTCTATTATGAAAACTCAATAAAGCAGCAGCCAAAGAATATTTATTTATTTATTATGACACCAGAATTATTCAAATAGACCTTGTAGTTGCAGAGATATACTCTATTCATTTTGGGTATGTCCTTTTCAAGCAGAGGCCTCAAAAAGAGGCTGGGGCTTAAGAGGTTGAGAGTTTCTTTCTTGTTAGCTACTAATTACACCAGTGTTTTCCACATTTTTAAAGTTAAACCATTTAATCATCCTCTCTGTCTTATTCACTGTGTCAGGAGCAGGAGCCTGTTCCAGCATGCACTGGGCAGAAGGTAAGGACATGGACAAACCACCAGTCAATCACACATTGGACACACACAAATATAGCACATTCATCCATTCATTCACTCCTGTGAACAGTTGTATGTCCAATTTACCTGACCTGCATGTCTTTGGACTTTCAGAAGAAACTGGAGCACCCACGCAGACATGTAGAGAGCCAGAACTTTCTTGCTGTGAGGGGACAATGCTGACCATCGAGGTGCTCAACAGTAACACAATGGTATTCAACTGTGAAAGCATACTGTACATATCATAGACACATCTGTATGTTCATCATTAAGTCAAAGTTACCTTGGCAACAACATTGACGTCTCCTTTTTGTAGTATACCAAACTGGTCGATTGCCATCCAGCAGTACTGACCGTTATGGAATTTTTTAGGCCACGGTGTGAACAAGACATGATCGCAATGTTTTTAGACACTCTATGGAGTTCTACAATCACACCCAAAGGACTATGGGAGCTTTTTATACAATGGGTAGTTCCAGCCATTAAATTTGATTGGCTAACATACATACCAGCCGTGATGTTCATTCCCTTAGCTTCGAGTCCCCTTCAGTCTCCTTCAAAGAAAGTGGGTTACTTGGGGGCTGGGTGGGAAGTGGGATGGGGTAGGCGATATTCAGGGAACAGGCATCTACAGAATATATTCACTCTCAAATATTACTAGAGAAAATCGCTTACAGACCTTGTGACCCAGCAGAGGTAATAGTGCACAGAGGCCTCATGTAGAGTAGGTGTTCAGTGAAGCGCAGTGGGTTGCTGGTAGTGCTGGCAAAAAAAAAAAAAAAAAAAGGATCTCTCTGTGCATACAGCTTCCAGCCTTGCACTCCGAACTTTCACCTTCTCATGCCTACTCAAGTTTTGTACCATGCTAAAAGCCAGCGATTGAACCTTTAACATTTCTTCACCAACTCCTAAGGTTGCTAAATGTTCCCCTATCTTCACAAGCTAGTTGTTAGTTTTGTCTGTCTGCTGTTTGGTAATGGGTGGGTAGTATACAGTGGGTGTATAAAAGCTTTTTCACTAAAAACAACTGCCATGTCCTGAAACAAGACAAGCTGACAGTGGTAAGAGAGTGAACCAAAAAGGATTTGAGGGCCAAAACATAAAAAGAAAGTTGAAAAAACCCAAAACAAACAGCGAGGGTCCTTCTGTATTACAGCAAGCCCATATGTTAGACTTGATGCTGATGATAGCAGCTCTACAAACTTGCTGCCATCGACACTTCCTGCACATACCCAACTGATACCTACATGCTGGAGTAGCCAAGAGACTGCTTGTGGTTTTCCTGTTGTTTGATGCATAGTGTCAGATAGTAGACTAATGTCTTCTCAAAATTCACTGCTTCAGTTCGGTTGATAGTTAAACTCTGTTGATGTGTCGAGCATATGAGCACTAATAATTGTTTTGCATATTAATTTAAATACTTAAATAGGCAGATATAATAATATTTAACAATAACAACATGCACACGTTTTGTTAGTTTTTTTTTTTGTTTGTTTGTTTATTTATAAGAAAAATAAAAGTAAAGGAATTGTCATATTTAGTAAAACCTCCACTAAATGTAGCATAAAATAAATACTTTGCTGACAACATGATAGTGTGTCCTGCCATCTGGTGGCCTAAAAGCACCTAAAAAACACCTAATACTGGAAAACTCCCAAAACACAAAAGTTTCTGAATTCATCTCAATGTGTACCAAAGTAACATAAGGACAAAACTTCCCAGCATTAAATTTACTGTAGGTGTAGACCATAGATGATGTATAAATCATGGACACAGTAGTGGGTAGCCATAGGTTTTTGAAGAGCTGTTCAGAGTGCAGTGCCTCTGGCAAAGATGTGAAGCTGAGGTGCGCTGATTGAAGCCTGGGTAGCTTAAAGTGTTGATAAAATTTGAATGGATGAGCTACATAAAAAAACACCCTCAATTCAGTTGTCATGAACAGGGAAATAAGCTATAGAGAGGCTGTATTCACATTTATTTCTGCTGTGAAGTTGGACATTTTAATATGGGGGCTTATGGAGACCGATTTGTTCTGTAGCCAGCCTCAAGTGTCCATCTGAGGTACTGCAGTTTTTGGATTAACTTCACAACCATGAAGGCTGCCGCTTAGTGAAGACATCCTTAATGAAAATTCTTGTTGTAAAATGGTATCATGTATGGCATTCTGGCTGAAAATGCCTCAAGTCATGTCATGTCAAGTACTAGGTCCCACAGGTATATGTGTATGCTTCATCAGGGCATGCATCCAGCTGTGAAGCAAAACTGGTAAGTCATGGGCCTACCAGGAGGTCTCTTTTTCTTTCATCTGAAATGGCAAGTTTAAAATAGATCAGTCTTATAAGTCATGTTACAGCACACCAAAGCCTGTCAAATTCAAAAGTTCAAAGTGGGCTTAGACACTGTATATGTAGCTCTGTGACAGCTCTTACGCAGGATCAAGTGGATTATGCCAAACGTTTCAGGTAAAGTGCAGCTTTCATGAACTGAATGACTAGGTGATATTTTTACGAGCAATAGGAAAATGTATGTGATCGCTGTAAGGTGGTTACCTTTCCTAAGCACCATATGGACAATAAATAAAGTCATACAATGAAGGTTCCCTCTTCAACAAATACTATCCAATTAGTAAAACAGAAGATTTTCATGATTTTGAGTAGAAGATCACAAGGTCTAGTGGGTTATTTTCTCTGCTCTCTGCACTTCTTGCCCTTTACCATCCACACTCCTCTTCACGAAATGTGTTTTCCACTTTACTGTTCAATTGTCAAGAGAGCGAATGACATCTTGTCCTCTTAAATATTAAAATACTGTATTTATTCAACACTTGACTTTGGTTTTATGGTGGAATTCATCAGAGGTTAAACTTGTTCTGGCGCTGCTTGTGGTATTATTCACAAAAAATAAATTAATGCATTGTTGCTGTACTTTGCTAAAAGCTTGAAATAACTCACTGCCCATACTGCTCCTCCTCAATGGCCTTGGAGGATTTATGTTTTGTGTTAAGTAAGGCTGAAGCTACTCATGTTATCTCACTCCATCAATAGCAAATACATTAACAATATCTAGTCGCTGCAAGCACACTATTAATTTACCACGACCTGTCCCTACAGGGGCAGAATGATTGTTGGAGGCAACGAGGTGTATCTGCTTACCCTTCCCTGGGACATGGTGTCGCTGCTGGGGGATCAATGTCCGTTGAGCCTGGAGGCAGAGGGGCAGGCAGGCAGCCAAGCAGCCGGCTGGAGGAAGCCCTCAACCTCAGCTCGAGTGACGCTGTCACCTAAGAGGTCCCAGCAGGCCCCACAGAGACAGAGAGGGATGTGCCGCCTGATGCTGGAGCCATGTCCTTTCACACAGAAACATGGGCCATTGTTCCTCAAAGGTTGAAGAGGACGGAGGTAATAGATATTGCGACCTCTGGTTCATGACAGGAAAAACCTAGACTGCCACTGACAGTTTATTGTCATTCAGACATAATGACATTTATCACTTGAAGAAGTGCTGTAGCTCTCAATAAAAGCAAGGCAATGTAACATTTGAAAGAGGAAATAACTCATTAACTGACGTTATTACATGTATTATTTCATTAGCAACTGGTGTAAGGGATTACAAGTTGAAATTTAGTAATTACATTACAGTTATTAAACTTATGTTCGGATACTTTGACTCTTCTTACCAGAATTTTGGTGAAGGCTTGATATTCGTTTGGTCTCAGCATTCATTCTGGTCTGGACGTGTTAGCTTGGTGCAGTGGGTGAGAAATGCAACTTTCAGTAACCCCAAAGTAGTTGTATTAACATAATGTGTGTTTTTAGCTGACATGCTAACATTAGCTGCTGTTAATCCCACATTGAGGAATCACCAGGGTTGTTTAGAGTTGAAGAGGGAGTGAACCCCACAGCTTTACTCTGAGGATTGGACTTGAGTGCTTGAGTAAGCTAGCTGTTGATGGCCAGTAAATACCTCCAAAACATTGGCTGGCTGCTAGTTGACCTCCAATGTTCTGCTTATTATTTCTACACGGGTTCAGCCTATGTGATGTTTGGGTGTGGAGGATTTGGAGTTGTTGGAAGATACCTTTGACAGAGTTTATTTCTTTTTCAGCAATATGTACATTTTTTATGTAGCTTGTCCAACACTATTTATTGCTTCTCTACTTGTGCTACTGTTATGCTACATTTTAGTATTTATTATTATCCTGTAATTACTGTGTGCCCTCAAGCTGGCAAGCTAAATCTGACTCATATTTCAATATATTACAGGAAAAACAATCTTCTACAGACAAAGTAACATGTTGAATAAAATCTAGCCAAACAACTCTTAATAAGTTTTGTTCAAATATATATGCTCTTTATACACACAGTACACTGTGCATTAACGTCCTGGCTCCTCTACACATAAACCTCTCCTTTGACCTCTCCAAATCAGAAAAGACCAGAGCAAGTTTTTCCACCCTGCTGCTGTATAAATAAGAGTATATGTTGGAGCTGGGAGCCCCTGGAGAAAAGCTACTACATCAGCGAGTTCCTCAACATCAGGACTGTTGCTCTCAGTGGGGGTTAAAGGTCAATAATAGAGCAATCGCAAGCAGAACATGTAACACAAGGGTTTGTGGTAGTGCCTGGGTTGGAGTTCACTTTGTGGATGTGTGTAAATACAGGATGGAGAACGATAGAAATTCAAGAAAGAAGATACAAGGTTTTATAGAAACTGCTCCACTGCAGCAAACTGTAGTTATTCCAGTGGGTGGTCAGCCTGCAAGAACATTGAAACAAACCTTCGCAGCAAATAGTTTTGACATTGAAATATCAGACAAGCAGAAAATTGAGTCTTTGATCTGATCCATCATGAGGGATCACTTGGTCATATCAAAATCATGGCTCAAAGGATGTGCTACAGATGCAAGAGTACATCATGAATCAAAGGAGGGATACTTGGGCTGCACTGATAGGAGCAGTCAAATTGAATGTGATTTTACGGTAATAAATTCTGATTCTTTCATCTTTTCCCATTTAGCCATTTCACACCAAAACAGTCTCTCTCAAAAGTCACAATTCCTTGCGTGAGACGTCCCCAGCTGCCAGCCTGCAAGTGCTCGTGCAAGGCTTCACTCGATGTGCCTTTGTCTTCTCTGTTGCTCTGGAGGGGATTGAAATTCGTTGTGTGAAATGATATTTGAAGTGATTAAAGAGAGTCATTCAGTGAAGCTGACAGTTCTAATGGAGAGCAGAAACCGCTCGTCCAGCCCTAATAGCCAGACGGGCCTCCTGACAGCCGCTGGAGAAGCTCAGAAACACTCAAAGTGCCAAGAGGGATGTGTTCTCTGATTTAATTTACAAAGACGTTGTTTGTTAAGTTGTTTATGCTGTATGAGAGACAGAAAAATAGAGACAGAATGGTGGAAACAGAGTAAATACAGAGCTTTTAAGTCTTATTTGGCACAGCAAGCTTTAGAAATCTTGGTGGTTTACCAACACACAGCTGATGGTCACACACAGTTTTAAAAAAAATGTTAGTTTTTAACCGCTTGCTTTTATTTCATTTATTATATCAGCTGCTGCTTCACTGCAGTCACAGTACGAACAGCATGTTTTAACAGACCAAGCGAAGAGGTGACAATCAGTATCTCCTGAGTACAAATTAGCACTTCCCAAACGGTGATTCATGTTGTTTGGCACTTTGAAGGGGATCGTGAGAAGCGTAATGACTAAAGGCACAGCTGAAATCCATGTAAAAATGCGGACTTTTATTAAGAAAACAGACCATGAGAACCATTTTGAGAAATTGGTATATATTAGCCTTTGGCTGCCAACAGTGACAACCATTTTTTAAATTGCATTGTTGCATTAGTGATATTTTAATATTTCTATTAGTGCGTTTCTTTATTTATGTTCAATTATTTTTTATTTGATCTGTGAACATGTTACACTACTGGTATTTTGTTCACCAGAAATGAGAGTGTGGAACTTAATCACTGAGGTCTGAAATAAAGACTTAGAAGCAAATTGTCTTTCCAGTAGTTTTATTCTTTGCAAAGAAGGTCAGGCAGTCATACAGCGTGCACGCAGTCTGCAAGAGTGTGACCACACTCAAGACAAAGTGAGCCTTTTTTATAGTTGTACAGAGACAGACTCATAATTCACACTTCCTGTGTGATAAAGGAACATGGCTGAGTTGATCTGGATGAAACCAGTCCTGCAGTCTGACATAACAACGCATGAATCCAGACAGTACAAAAGTTCATAAGGTGACACATAGGTCAGAATAACAAGCTGTACTAAAATAGCTGCACTAAAATTTTCCATTACAGACACGTTAAACTACAAAGATCCCCACCTGACAGAAATATCAGCACTTGTCAGGTTAATAGCACAATTGTTACTGCATATTAACAGTTTTAATGCATAAAATCTACGACTTAACACATGAGGATATGCGTTAATAGTAAACCACTTTCCCAGTGTCATGAGATCAGATTGTCTTCAATGTGTAAAAGGAATTCTTCGATGTGTTCATCCACTGATAGAACGCTGAATCCAAACTGTCAAGCAACCTGCCATTACACCGGGGCTCTGCCGCTTGTTCCAAGCATTCCCACTTTAAAGGATAATTATCATTCCTCACATCTCCACCTTTGTAGCTGCCACTCAGTGCTGCTCCCTCTGTAATAAGCTGCTCTCATCCCTGTGCTGACAAGGGTGTTTCCTGGTACCAGCAGACCGCTGCACCATCGCACGCTGGCTTCTTGCTGGTTGGGGGAGAGTCGAAGCCAATTATCCATTTTTCCCCCAGCACTTCCATCTTTTTCCTCCCCTCTGTCGTTAACAACTGCTAATAGAGGTTTGCTGTGGCATAGACAGCACAATGTTACTGTGCTGTCCATGTTACTGTATGGATGTTTTCTCTAATTCTTCAACTAGGTTGGGTAAATTAATTTAATTCCTTTATGGATATATTAGCAATGTGAAAATATCAGCCTCAGCCAGGAATCTGTGCATGCTACATTCTTCTATTGTATTTGATATTTTGCAAATTCATTTCCCATAAAAAATTGCACCTTGTACTATATATCAAATGTGCCCTTTACTTCCTGTAGTGTCTCCTTACTTTGGGCAGGTTTTCCAGATGAAAGCCCTTCTTTGCCATCTGTGATTGCCTCTGGACATGAAACGTATTCATTCCTGGAGAAAAGACATGGACCGATGAAAAAGAGAAGCCTTCTGTGCACTGCCACTGTGTGATATTTCTTCTTATTAACAGCGCTTGGGGGTATTTCATTTTCAATGGTTATTCTATAAATTGTTCTCCTTTCTTTTTCACTGTCTAAGACTGCAAAACTGTTTGATCTCATGTTCAGAACCCCTCCTTGTGTCTGACATTATAATCCCCGAGGCCAGATGGATGAAACTGCATCGGCTCATTATAAGCCGCATACACGTACAGAAAAGCCCCTGCATTCCTTTCTACATGTAAAAATGTGTGATTACACCAAATAAATAACATTTGAGAATTCATTCATTCACAAAGAAAACCTTTTGCAGCATTGCTCCTTGCTCGCCTCACATTCACTTTCTCATTTAACTCATTCATGATCAAGATGTGGAGACAGTGAAGACAGTCTTACTGCACTTGGTAAGTCGATAATTACATTGTCGCTGAGAATAACTCCTGGAGACACGAGTGTTTGCTATGCAAATAAACGACAACATCACAAATTACAAGTTGAAGCTTTAAAGAGTGCATTTGAAAGAATTAAAATGGCATGACTTCTAACTACAGCTGATGTCTCAGTGGATTATTCTCCTCAAACAATGCCAAAAAAATACATGTGCAAGGAGCTTAAGTGAGAATAAAATCAATATTGAATGTCTAAGCTTTCAATCATTATGTTTTTTTAAGAATGCAGCACTCCTTTGGGATGCTTGTATTTGATCACAAACAAAAGAGATGGTCCTGAATGGATGCAATTATTAATAAACCTATAAACATACAATAGTTATTTTAGTTATAGTTATGTTAACCTTTTGTTACCATCATCTCCCTTATTCAAACATCTGTTAATACCATGTATACCTGGAGAACGAAATAAAAACAGTCCTGATGTATGTACGTATGTAGTAAGGTATGTAAGGTATAGTAATGTAATACTGAAGAGCCTAACATTTTCATAGATCTGTTCAAATATGTATAAAATAATGCATGACAGGCATGCAAAATGTAATTTGATATGATAAAAGCCATAAAAGCTTTTGAATGTCATACATATACATATACATTATACTGAATGTGATTGTGTATATAACACATACTCTGTAGGATATATATAACTTAATGCTCACTAATCAATATTCTGATGTGGATCAAATTTTACGAAAGGAAGTTGCTCATAGTGACGAACTTTCTCCTCAGTTGTACGGATCAATTTTAGTGTCTTTCAGCACATTGTTTTGGTTTCACATCCCTCAGTTTTTGGTTTAGCCTTATCACTCCCGTCAACATTTGCAGCAGCAGGCAGCTGTATCCAGCAAAAATGATAAAACTACCTTATGCTATAACAACCATAAACCAAATAAAAACTCCACATAACAAACAAAAAGTTAGCAACTAGCTAAAAAAATATATAGTGCAGCATTTATCAGCTAAAGAACCAGATATTTTTCTTTGGAGTTTGTGGAGACTTTTGGACTTGAAGTCATGAATGCAAATTTCAAATGAATAATAATATTGCTCTGTATCTGCCAGATGTGTAAACAAACTGTTAGCGAAGTTTGCAAACAATCTTTATATTTACAATGGATCCAGGGAAGGACTTCACCATGAGGCAAGGTAGGCAACTACCCGGGGCTAAAAGTTAAATATTTACAGAGTTTATAATGTTTGTTTATTATGATGATGTAGATATTAAATACATACATTTATATTACTATTCACATTAACCCACTAACTTACAAAATTCCCTTAAAGTGCTCTTTTTAACATTTTTAATGTGTCACCTCCACACTCACAACAGATTATTAGACTATTCCATCACTAGAGAGCCGCTACAACTTGCTGCTAAGGATGCTGAAACTCTGGTGTTTAATCCTTTAGGTGAGTGCTCATCTACACAGCAGCAGTAAAAACTAAAACCGTGTTGTAACAGTGGGTGTTCCAAAAGCAAAAAAAAAAAAAAAAAAAAAAAAAAAAAGAGCTGAGGAGAGGAGGAAAAATAAAACCTGTGTTGCTAAACCTCCTTTTCTGTTGCTCCCCCTGAAACCACGAGCAAGGCCAGAGTTACTAACATTTCCCTGCTGCATCGACTCACTTGTTAGATGACTGCAGCACTGACCCCCTTTTCCCCTAACGCTCATGAAAACAGATACCCATGATTATATTTTTTTTTAAAAAAGAAACTCCGTTCAAGGAAAAGGAAGCTGCAGCGAGTAGCCTCTATATGAGAAAGTAACTGCTTGGAGGTGGCCAGCGGTGGAAAGTAACCAAGTGCATTTACTCATATATGATGCTTCATTAGGTGGTGCTGTCTATTCCACTTTTACTAGGAGGGAAACATTTTATTTGTTATTCTTTATCTAACAGCTTTACTGCTTACTTTCAGATTTTAGATACACAAATAAATGATCCATTATTACAAATGAAACTGTCCTGCACTATATAAAGCCGTTAAAATGAACACTCTTTGTAAATGTAAATACATTTTACTGTGTAAAGAGTATGTTCCCCGTTGTGCTATTAATAGTTTTATTCAATTAAAATATTTCTATACTTCTTCTACAACTGCCAATGACGACATTCTTAATTAAAGGGTGAAAATAAGTCCTGACGAAGGCTCCATGTCTGAGTTTGCCTCGGGCAAATCACTGAATCCACCCCTGAATGGATCAAACGACTACCTGTAATGTGAAAAGTCTTGTAGTGATGAACAATAGAGAAATAACCCTAACCCTAATATCGGCGTTGTGTTTTTCTTTATTTTTTGGACGTTTTTCTTACTTTAATCAACTATTCCTCCTTTATAGTTTGCACCAGCCTCTTCTACTATGTTTAATTTCTTGCCGAGGCATCTCGGTTATATATTTTACAAGTAAACATGAGAAATGACTGCTCAGAGGTGCCACATACACGCATGGCATTGGGAAAGATGAAACCCAGTGGTAGAAATGTTTGAAAGCATAACATTGAAACAATTTTCAGTGGATGCTCTGTAACCGGAGACACATAAACATATGAATTCCTCTTACTTTAGTGCTGCTGAATAATGAATTATGGGTAATGATTTTCCTTCCCCTGAAATGAATATATAGCATTACACATAAAGCTCTTCATGTGTTATCATTTTAACCTTTACAGGACGTTTTACAGTAACTGACTCTTTTGTCCAGACATGCTCACAGTGACTGAACAGCTTAGCGTTTGATGGATATTGACAAGCACGGAGATCGAACCAGTGACCTTCCTGTCACCTCTCCGTTACAGGATGAACTGTTGAACCACTATGCTGCCCTTACCACTTAAGGAAACCTTAGTGGTGAATATTGCAATCCATATGGCCCCTAGTGAGGTTTGTTTCTGTCTTTTACAATTTGTTTTTTCCATATATCTGCACATTTTCTGGGAGATTTACCTTGGAGGTTAGGTGGTGTGGTAAATACTCTGGTAAACAGTATGTTTTTCAATTTTCTCATCAGAATTCAAACTTTGCACACAGAGAAACGGGCGAAAGCTTGTGTTGTTTGTACATCTCGTCCCCAGAATAAAAAGTATGCCCTTTTGTTGCTTTTCCAAGGTTGATGAGGCAGCGCAGGTATGAAGGGGGATGGAGGATTTGGCTAACAGCAGTCTTTTTCATCCCCACAGATCAGTTGTCTAGACTGGGTAGGTAAATCTTTCCAGTGCCTTCCTCTCTCTGCTTTTAGCACCATCTTTTATCCACTGTCACGGCACCTAATGGCTCATACAATAGGAAGATAACTAGTTCAGCTTCCTCTTTTCCCATCTTCCTTCCCTATATATTCATTTGGGCATCATTTTCTTCCATTACAAACACACAAATGAAATGAAATGCATACTGGAGATACTTTTCAGACAATGTTGGTTTCATTCTGCACACTCTCGCTCACTTGCCATTATATGTTATTATGTTTGTTCAACAGAGAAAAATGTGTTTCACATGTGATCATACTGTCCTATGACCCAACGTGTGCTTTTTCTTTCAATTTTCTCCGTAAAAGTGGAGTTTAGTATTTAAATGTACCCCTCAGACACTCTTGTCAGTTCATCCCTTACCGTCACAGGCCTGTAATGCCCCATTAACAGCCGACACGATCATTTTGAAAGAGACGATTGTTGGAGCACACATGTTGGATTTGGGTGCCGCTCTGTTAAATAAATCTCAATTAAAGTCAATGTGCGAGATCCTCTTTCTTTATTTTAGTGCTCTCACGACCCAGAGACCATCTGCCAATCTACGTATTATTGGGATGTCTATTTTTTTCTATCTGCTGATTTTTTTCTCTTCTCCTTCTGCTCATGTGTAAAGTTCAGTAATCAGTGTGTTGGAATTAACAATAAAGAAAAAAAAAAAAGGCACACAGAGAATCGTCGCCCAGCTCCGCAGAACTCCTCTGCTTTATGGATTGTTTTAGCGTCTTTCGGCAAATGTTTTGGTTTGAATGGCCCTACAGCTTTAACGTTCAGTCTGACCACTTTCATCACACTTGTTTCTAGCATCAGCAGGAAGCTGTTTTCAACTACAAAGCTCTGATAAACCTCACTGTACACTGCCTGCTCAGCACCAGACGGATATTTCCCTCTGGACCAAAACAGAGCTAAAAGAAAAGTGAATACTTTCATTCATCACATGACTAGAAATAAGACTTTTGCACATTTTAGCCATATCAATTTTTAAAGGTAATCATAAGTCATTATTGTATTTATAGCGTTTTTCCTGCAAGTGATCCAAGTGGTCATGAGAAATGATATTGTTTATGGGGAAATCATCTCTTTTACAGTCCAGTGGCAAAACAGCTATGGTCCTAATGTTTCAACATGGTGCTCATTCTCACAGCTGCATGAAAACACTAACATCATCTCTTATATTAAAAAAAAAAGCATGTGGGAGATGGTGGAGGGGGTTCATGATGAGATTTTATCTAACCGTTATGATCATATGCTAATTAAGGCAACCGCTTAAAGAATCAGGCTACCTGAACAAAACAGGAAGGTTAACCCATGCGCAGCAGCATTTAGAGAATATTGGAGAATATTGAGAAGAGCCTGAGGCCGTATGGCAGTCGCTGATGCTATCATAGTATCATTGTTCTTGTGCTTAATCGCTGTGGCTAATGACAGGAAATGAAATCACCCGCTGAAGCCCAACACGCTTCCCGCAGCATAATTACTGCTGTTGACCTTATGCCTCCCTCTCTCTGGTATGTAAGTGCACTATATGATAACTCTCACCGCACACTCAGTCACTACATATCATGGGCTACTTCAGCCGTCTCGATTAAGCTCTTACTTGATACCGACAAAGAGAAATATACAAACTGAGTCGCCGACTTCAGGTTGTATTTGTAGCCACAGTTAGAAATGAAAAGATCTCTCCGGTGACATCAGGCACTGTTTGTAACGTTGACTGATGACGTGATCTGTTCTGTCATGTTCACATAGTGTAGGAGAGTAAAAACACAACATTTGTGCGGGCTGAGCATTAGCCCGCCACAGCACAAAGCCTAATGGAACATGTCAGTGTATTCATATTTCTAAATTCCCCTGCATTTGCTCAGATATCAATTGCGCTTTTATATTACATTTCATCATTTTCATTGTTACAAAACCAGAGTGTAGACTAGTTTTTAACTGCTATTTCTCTTTCCTTGTGTCTTTTTTCACTGTAATTGCCTCTTTTTCGAACTCTATTTGACTGCTGAGCACATGGTCGAGACACATTCACATCCAAGAATACTCTATAGCCTATACACCAACATGTACATACACACACTTTATATTGTAAAGGAAAAACGTTTCGCTCAAGGTCAACTTAGTAGCTTTTCTAGAGTTTTAAAGCACACATGAATACAAGAAATACCCATACAGACAGTGCTTTTTAAAGATTTACAACTAAAATATGCTAGCTGCCTTTAGAAAATCAACCCTGAACTCCCATACAGATGCATATTGTACCTATTGTGACATTTCAAGGAACAGTTTGACATTCTGGGGAAATGTTGCAACAAACTTTCTTAACAAGAGTTAGATGAGAAGCTTCCTACCACTCTTATTTCTCCACGCAGCAGCTGGTTAGCTTAGCTTAACACCAAGACTGAAACAGCTTGCCTGGCTCTGTCCAGTGGTAACAATATCCCTCTACAAGCTCCTCTAAAGCTCACTAATGAACATGACATATCTAATTTATTTCCACAGAAATAACAAATTGTAATAGAATGTCACTGTAACTGGGAAGAAAAAAAATATTTCGGCACAAGACCATGTTAATTAGTGAGCTGGTGTTACCTGTGGACCCTGTTTCAGTTATTATGTCAAGCTAAGCTAGTAGCTATAGCTTCAAGTATACATACAACTACTATACAGACATACAACTGCACAATCTTTACATCTCACTCCTGGCAAGGAAGCAAATAAGCATCATTCCCACAAATATTAAACTATTTATTGACAGGTGTTATGAATTATCTCACGATGCTAACAAAAGTGAAAAATCATTTGCGCATTCACCCTGTAATGCCATCCTTTCTGGCCCATGCTCCACCTGTTTTCCGTAATCCTGCTGACAAACAAACAAACAAACAAACAAACAAACAAATGGCACTGAAATCATAACCTCCTTAGCGGAGGCAACAATAGTGCAAACCAACGTAAAGTAATCCCATTTGAACCCTGTTTATCTGATAAAAATCAAATCTTGACAGCACCATTTACACCGTAGCTGAAGGTTTGGCTGCGGCTCCAACCCCAGGTTTGTTTGGGGGGGGTTGATGCTTTTTGTGTGTGTGTGCTTTTGTGTGTATTGCTCGACCTTGGGAGCACTGCTGGGTGCCATTGATTTGTTTACCTGTGCGCTGCTGACAGTTTCTCATTAGGTTTCTTTTGCACAACACTTCCAGGAGAGGAGACCAGAGTCTGCACTTCACAGCCGACGATGCGTGATCAATGTACCTGATAGATTGGCGCTGGCAATATAATTCTGTTGAATGGCTGTTTAATGGATGTGAGCGCTCCATTTAGTAGCCACAATAAGGTGCCTTTTGTGACTGAGGCAGCATTGTGGAGCCGCATGAGGAGGAAAACAATATCTTGAAAGGAGGGCTTTGTTAAGATTACTTTGGAAGACAAGAGAGATGGGAGACATTGTGTTATATTCCGCTGCTACTTCAGAGTATTAGAAGTATTTGCAAAGTATATGTAGCTTAGCATCATCACAGCTTTTCAGCATTATTCTTTCAGATAGCGTGCATGCAGTTTGTAGAATCTTTTAAACACAAGCAAACGGAGGATAAATAAAGAAAAAAAGAGTAATGTAATGACATAAAAACAATTTCCTCTGTATTTGTGGACCCATTAAAACTATTTTCTCCAAATGTAATTTTGGATTTAGACAGAGGATCTTTGTAATGACGCTTTTAACAACAGGGCAGAGCATACATTAGGGCTGCTGATAAATAAAACAAACTACATTTACAGCAAAGCTTCATAATTAGATAGTGTATAACTTTTTAACCCCAACAGTACTTTTTTTTATTAAACACAACTCTTTCCTAGTAGGATTCCACTACAAAAAAGTCTTATTTTCTCATCTGAACTCCACGTGTTCTTTAATAATTTGACATGGTCACAAGGAGGCAGTGTTGCCACTCTCCTAACAATCCTTCCGCCGCCGCTGAAATGTGGTAATGGAAGGAATCCACTTATTCAAGGTGTTAAAAGTGCTCCTGATATGCCACTGTAATCCTGTCCATTTCACGGCGGGGGACCAAAACAAAGTGGAAATGCCGTGAAGGCTCCTGGCTCTGGAATCCCAGTTCACGGTCTCTCTGTGACACAAAGTGACACAGCAATTGGCTCGAGGACACATCAAGGTCTAATTACTCCTCAGGTGACAAGACCCCGAAGACATCCTCTCTCTGAAATGGGATTTTATGGAGATTGAAAGCTGACAAGACAAGTGTTTCCATTTAAATCAGTAGGGATTTACATCAAGTCACTGGAAAGAGGAGCACGGCGGTGATTAGATCCACGCCTCTTGTTATGAGAGGGAGAAATATTGAATGCAGATGTGTGCAGACATACTAGTATGGGTGAATATACCATATATGACACCCTGGGGTGCTGCACAGGCTGTCTAGTTCTAGGTGTAGTCAACATCATATTTAGTGGGCTGGGGCAGGCTGAGGGGCGAGAAAGGGGGCAGCC
Source organism: Sciaenops ocellatus (assembly GCA_033000465.1). Lineage (NCBI taxonomy): Eukaryota > Metazoa > Chordata > Actinopteri > Sciaenidae > Sciaenops > Sciaenops ocellatus. The sequence continues at coordinate 15,248,466 of CP136873.1, forward strand.
ATTCTCTAATGATCAAAATAACACTTTGTCAATGTAATAGCCCACTGTTCTTCATTCTTTACACCCACCTGACAGAACATTTCTCATAGCTTTGTTTACACCAATGCTGCTGCCCTTGTGGTCTGCTGTGACATAAATAAAAATTTTGCCACATAAAACATGATTATTTTCATTGCAATTGATGTATTGCAACCACTTAGCGAATTCCCTCAGAACACAAGCGTCTTGAAGAAGACGTATAGGGCTGCGATTTTTGATTCAAACATCAGTGACAATGGTGAGTTTATGAAGACGCGGAGCAACAGATGGCAAGCATATCTATAAATAAGTCGCTCTTCTGAATAGGAGATTAGTGCATTTGAGCCGGTTTTTAATGGTCTCTGGGAGAGATTAAAAAGTAAGCTGATTCATAATGCATTCCTCTTTGCGGTGAATCACTCATAAACAAGAGTCTGGAAAGGATCTATGGGAAAAAAAACATGCTTAAGACGTTAAGTTATATGAATAAGTCAAACATGACACATTTCTTCTACATGGCTCCAACTTCATGATTCTTACAATGTTGCCAGGTACATCGCTTGAAGTAATTAATGAAAGCATTTTCTAGCTTTACAAATAACACACTTTCCCCATTGAATCCAGATCGCTGTGGACCTTTAAACCCTGCAGACATTATGTGCATATTTCCACTCGTTTATTTTCCAAGAACACTATTCATATATATATATATATATAAAAAACTCATCATTAATGCCTGCGGCAGTTATTCCAGAGCACAAATCAAGCCAGAAAAAAAAAGAGCAAAATAACCAATAGCATCTTCTAAAGTTCATGGAGGATATAACGTTGATAAATATACATAAACCCATCTTGGTTTTAGCCTCTAGGTCACATTTTCTCCAAGTTATTGAAATAGAATGGAGAAGAAAAAAAAATCTCAATTATGTAACCAGTGCTGATCAGCCTACAGATAGCCGCCCACCTGAGGCTACCTCAGCATCCTCCACAAATATTGACAGAATTCTTATCTTTTTTCCACATTTTCTAACAAATATGAAGCTTGTATACAAATCCCGATTTTTTTCCACTCACAAAGGCCCTTTGCATTCATTGAATGTTTCCGGGAAGTGTCAGACGCAGGATGTCGGATAAAGTGTATTTATGGTTGTATCTTTAGATATCTGCTGTCTGGATAAACTCTACATCGGTCTTTTAATGACACTGGAGTCACTGTCTGTTCTCTGTTATAAAACTGGAGACTCCTCATGTTTGACTTTAATGATGATCGGCAGCTTTATTTGCCTGCGTTTTCTAAACAACAGGCTTTTCTTATTTAATGAATTCATAAACACGCCCGGGAGAAAAGCATGTTTGACCTATGAGAAGGTGATTGGATTTCCTGAGAACTATTGACAGGTTGTCCTAACAAGTAAAAGCAACCTAAGGAGTCATGCAGTCCTAATCAATTGCTTAAATGAGTAAAGAGGACAATTAAGTAGCCTCTTGAGATGCTCCTGTAACTGTACTGACTGATTTTAAATACGCCATTATTTCTATTTATATTAGCACCCATCAAGTGAACATATAAACCCTTTAAATAGCACATATACTGAAATAATTTGTATGCTGAAGGCTAGTCAACCCTCACTAGAATCGGCCTTAATGCATACTGCATGCCTCAGTCATGTGCATCAAGACAAGGAATGATATTTTCACATCCACTGGGCAGACACGTTTGCAATTCTCTGAGGTCATATGTGTGCCTTCACTTTGTATGTGTATATCTAATGCAATTACATGTGAGAAACCCCTTAAAACAAGCTAGAGCAAGCGACTAATCAAGGCATTTATAGATATCAAAGTTAATGGTCTTTCTAATCCCCCGTGGTAGTACACATATGGTATTCCCACCATCTGCACCATATATTCAAAAAATAAAAAACGTAATGATGAGACACACTGAGAGAGAGAGATCTGATTTTTTTAATTGGTCATTAGGATCAATCAAATAACAGCAAACTTTTCAAAGGTATATGCGTTGACATTTTGATATGAGCATGTCAGTACGTTTAATAATGTATTTTAATTATCTTGATTTTATATGTTTTGCTTCAGAGAACAAGAAGAAGTGCCTTTATTTAGGAAATATGGAAGCACATGTCACATCAGCGGGGAGATTCAAAATGAATGCTGCCTTTAAACAGTCATGGGTGGTCAAACGTGGCTGGCTGGCTATGTATTTATTATTTTCTTTCACACTGTGCAAAATACTGAATAGTACCTGACGTAAAATATCACATAGAAGCATATTATGCTACAGTACTCATTACTCAGAAGTATGTTATTTTTGTATTGGCCCCCGGACATCCAGGGGTCTCAAAAGCCCAAGGTCCACTGTGTGTCAGTTACAATTTGTTTGGCAATTTGCAGCACTTAAGTACCAAATGGACTGTGTATTATTACCCAATCTTGTTGCTCTGTCTCTTAGAGCCCCCGTGTCAAAATGTAGCTCAAACAACTTTAATTGTTTAGTTTTTATTGTTGTGTTTCATCAGGTAGTATGCCAGTACACCACAGGAGTGTTTGATCTTGGTGAAAATATAATGAAGCTACCATACTGTACATTTTTCTTTGTAATCTAGCTCACTATGTTGAATCAGTGGCCTCAGATCTATTCTTAGGAGCAGTTGTGTGAGGTTTTGATGAACCCCTGCACATAGCTCCAAGCTTTTTCATCCAAAGCAAAGTCTTATTGTAGTGTGCGACTTCAAAAAGACGAGCTGCTGTATATAGAGAGAGATACTGTATGTATTATTAATATCACACACATGCAAGCAATGGTGGCTGATGTGTTGCTGAGACGCCGCCTCTGCTCATGGTAACTTTATGATAATGATATGATATTAGGCGGGACTCAGCACCGCGGACAGCTCCGGCGCGTCGCTCCGCCCCCCACCTCCTTCCCCACCGGCTGCGTGTCGTCGCGCGGCGACCAATAGGTGCCGCCGCCTCAGTTGAGCACTGGATACAACAGTGTGAGCTTCAAAGGAGCCTGTCCACCCAGAGAGAGGAGAGAGAGGGAACCTTCACTCCGGCTGTGATGCGTAGCGGGGCTTTTGCTGGCTGAACGACACTTCGATGGGATAAAACCTCCCGGTCATATTTAACCGCTTATCGTGCGTGTATATGTGTGTGTGTGTGTGCACATGTGTGTGTGTGTGAGAGAGAGGAAGAAGAGAGTACCGGCCGCGAGGACTCAAGTCCAGGAAGACTGAAATGCTCTTGTAGCGCGAGCGCGACTCACATCAACGCCTGCGTTTTTTTTTCTTGTCCACCAATAAAACATTAAAAAATATATATATTTGGAGCTAACTTGGAGACGTTTGGACGTTGAACAAGTTTTTTTTTTTATTTACTTGAATTATATTTGAGTCGTTTACCTGGAGCTCCAAAGCTCAGGACGGAGGATGGAGACCGAAAAGTACTTACCGGAGCTTATGGCAGAGAAGGACACGCTGGATCCGTCCTTTCAGCACTCCCTGCGGCTACTGGATCAAGGTAAACGTCCGTGGTTAAAGTAAACAGTTTAGCTGTGTGGAAACACTTTGTACCACGGTGTTCAGGCTCGTTGTTGAGCTGCAGGCTACATGACTCCAACAGCACGCCTACTTCAAGTTATAAATAAGAAGGGTTTGCGGGTTTTACTTACACACATTTCCTGTTTGGTCACACAAAAAAAGCGAGTATAGTCGTTCTAGCATCGTGCCAAGCAAAGGTAGGCAGCCTCCTTTAGTGTAGAAACACTGAACACTGCACCTGCTTCATCACTCAGCCCAAAAGGTTAACAAACTTTTCATTTGAATTGGACAAGCATTGCTACACATGATGTAATTCTTACCTTTGTTGCCTCTAAATGAGGGTTTGTTATGCTGGTTTTGATTTGACACAAAGCTGTAAAAACGTTTTTTGAAGGTGTCAAAGTGGATATGTGTTCAGAAAAAAACAAACAAAAAAAAACACCTATTTTAGTTGGCAAAACATAAAATGACAGCTTGTGGATGGAAGCAGCAGTGAAACACTAAAACCTCTTGACATCCCACTCTGCAGGCTGCAGTCATCTCCATCCCAAGCAGACATGTGTAAGCTGTGGTGCAAGTAGTGGAATAATCAAACTCTTATTCAAATGTACATGTGTTTCCTTCCTTTGAAGAAGTGGACGTGACTGAAATGGATTTATAAGCGAATGGAGCGACGGCAGACGCTTTAATTAATCCGTTGCACAGCCTCCTGCTTTGAAGCTGGAGGAATGTTGCAAACACTTGTTCAGACGCAGCCCCATGGAGCTCCTCGTGTGGGAAGTGCACCGTTATAGTATCCAAGTGCGTCCTTCAAGTACCACTCATAGTCTTTGTCTGGAGTCTGGCAGAGTGTTGTTGGCTTTAAAGGTAACAGACAGGGAGCACTGGTCTGTAAACAGTCCTGCTGCACTGTAACTAATTCTATTGAACCCCCCACCAGATGCAGCTCCTGCACCAAGCTGTTTTTATTCAGACAGCCATTTCTATTCCAGTTCCTGCCTCCTAAACTTAGGACCTTAAGGGGTCCTTAAAAGGGTTCCAAATGGGGCTCTGGCAAAGTGAGGCACGGTTTAATTTGAATGTTGTTCACGTGCTGGAGTTTACCAAAGTGACAACAGAATGACTTTTCTGGATGTACTGTCCCATTCTATACCTACAGTATGAGTATACAGTTACTTTAAGATTGCAAGACTGTCCCTTGCAACTTCCTTGAGCCCAGTGTGATGTCTTCAAATTGTTTGTTTTGTCTGACCAACAGGTCCAAAGCCCAAAAAGATTCAGTTAACAATAAAAAAAAAAAAACTGCTTGCACCAGGACATACATATCTTAAAGTTGAATCAGTTATGAAAATAGTTGCTGATTAAGTTTCTGTTGATTGACTCATCAAGTAAATGACTAAATCAAGGTCTCAAAAAATCACAAATCACATTAAAATACTGATATAATCAGGCTTATTCATATTAAATCAGGTTTTGTGGTGAAATGATTTACATTTTTTAATTACTGGGAGTCTCTGACATGAAGAAGTTCGGTGCTCCTGCTCTGCCCCCAGATAGCCCGCTCATGAATGAATCGTAATGTGCTGGTTTAAGACAATGTGACACATTTTCCACTAGAAGTATGGAGACCGGAATATGTAACCGTGATTCCAATTTTAGCCTCCGCGCAGTTTATTATCGTCCTTTTATATGGCAATGTGTAAAACGAAATACCCCTCCAGAATCACTGTCCTCTATTCATTGTATGTCGAGGTAATGGATGTAATGGCTCGGCAATATCGATGCAGATTTGAGTCAGACCTGGGTTAATGCATCTTTCAGGAAGCTGATTCATGTACAGTAAGGTGAATTCATTCCAGCCCATGAGCATGAGGAAAGATAAGGCTGTGTTTTACTCAGCACTTTTTCTTATCGGCTGCTTTCGTTACTCAAATCTGGGTTAGTCTTTTATTTTTTTTCCTTTTCGAAGACACATATCCGCCTCACCAAGACCGGAGCGCTGAATACTAAATGGCAGTTGAAAGACACTTAACCAACCACTTCCTTGAGAGTCTCTTAAAGTCCTCTATCCACACTGTAGGTCTTCTGTAGACTTAGAGCAAATATTGGCCGTTTCCCAAAAAAAAAAAAAAAAAAATGATGGAATACTTCATGCAAGACGAGCCAGAAAAGAATTACAGAGTAAATGTTCCCCCCCTGTGTTTTTCTCAAAGATTCAAATAGCTTCACCTAACACAAGTTCTTGGTGAAACAGTTCCAATAAAGTTAGTTTGTGATATTTCTGGTGGGGGCAAAGATTGCAGTTGGACACCGTCGCAAGAGGCAGAATTAATCCATGACATTTTATGAAGTAAGCAGAACTCTGCGGTGCACAAAATTTTGGCCGAAACAGTCTGCCACAACTCCAAAACTGTAAATACTGTTATCTCTCTCTTACACAACAGATGGAACACGATGCAGCTTAATAGAGCACTTCTTCTGCCATCTTGCTGATGAGTTCTGGACTTGATTATGCAATTGGCAGGGGAAGCAGGGAACAGAGCTAGAGTAACTAGAGTTACTGCATGCAAGTGGCGAATATGAGATTATTCAAGGTCTGGAGAGACTTCCATTCAGGAGAAATTAGGGGAGCATTGTGTTGGAAGCTTGGGGACAGGGCGGGCATGCTTTGATAAGTTTAGGCCATTCGCAGAGCTCTTCTCCCAAAAGGACCATATCTCTGCCCTGTGACAAGCCTCATACAGTCAGCAGCAGACACTTGGAGCGGGAGAAATATCTTAAGCCAAAATAAGAGACAAGCAGGACCAGCAGCCTACATGGAATGAAAATTCCTCAGCAGCATACTAATGACAGGCTTCTAGGTACGGAAACACCTCGGGTGGCATGAAGTACATCTGGCATTTGCATTAAATCACTGCTACCCTACAGCACATGGAGGCACTAGGGCTGCAAGCAACACTTATTTCCAATATTTGTCAGTCTGTCTTTGAGTGTGAAAGTTCATCCTTGACCTTGGAAACAGTAGTTTGACAGAAAGGGCTTCCACGTTATTATTTGAACTTCTACGTACCATTGTAACATGGGAAACAAATACATATTCAATTTGACCCCTTACGCGCACTGCTGACCTCAGTAAAGTAGGCTATTGTTGCGCACACGAAATGGAGAAAAATGGCGAGCTTGGAAGCCATTTCGCCAAAGTGTCCGAGACGTGATGCGTGGAAAAATAGACCTTTTTCACAGCAGCCATTTTGACCTGAAATAGCAGGTAAACACAGGTGCTACCAATGATACTAATTAAGATTCAGGTCAAACAGAGTCAGGATGCCGCTGAGGTGCATGTTGGCTCACTGGAAAGGCTCTGCAGCACTAAATAAAACAGAACCTTAATTGGTATCATTGGTTACACCTGCCTTGACCCTACTATATCATGTCAAAATGACTGCTGTGAAAAGATTCTATTGTAATTCAAAGTGAGGCTGTTTGCTGACTTTGTAAAATGCAGCTGCCTTGCTGAATGACAGTAATTTTATGTTTCAAAATTAGGTTATATGGGATGTGTTCCAATTAATTCGGAAGTTTTGTGTTCGTTTGAATTCATTCAAACTTTTTTTTTATATAAAAAAGTGTAGCCTAGTCTACTTCGCTTGTTGTGGTCGTAGTTAATGAACCAAAAAACCTCATGCTCCAAGTACTCAGTAGAAATACTATTTCTTTTTTTTTTTTTTTTTTTTTTAAAGTAAACAGTTTTTTTGGTAAAACACCAAAAAAAAAAGACCCGTCCCAATTTCCCACAGCCCACGGCGACATCTTGATATAGCTGGTTTTATCTGGCAAACAAACCAAAGTGTAAAAAAATATTCCATATACTGTACATAACTAATTTTTATTGAAGAGTACATTGCACACTGACTTCAAGCAACACATTTATTTAAATAAGTCAAACCTTTAAACATGATCATGGTCTGATGGGCACAAAGAGCTTCAGAGACAATAAACATCAAATATATAAAGTTTATGAAAAAAATCCAACATATTCATCCATTCATGAACATTCAAAAGCTGTAAATGACATAAAAAAACATTATTATTATTATTATCCTCATTGCTGTGAAGGCTTGTATCATTAAAATAGAATTCACATCGCTCGGCAGTATATCTTCTTTGTGTGGATTTCCTTGTGTAAACAATAACACGTTTAAAATGTAAAGTCACTCCCCGCAGCAGATGTATTCTGTTTGTTCAGTGTGTGGATGCGGAGCAGCGTGCAGCCCACTCTGAATGTTTCAGGACCTCTGGCCCAGTTTGGACGTCCTAACCTCAGTGCTGCATATAAGCCTCCATATCTAGTGCTTTTTTAATTGGATATTCCACAGCAGGAGCCCAGCACAATGTTTGCATTATATTAACAGCCTCAGAGAGGAGCTTACCCACAAAGAAAAACAATAACAAAAACCAAGACATAAAACTTATATTATCTGCACGGGCTGTGCAGGTGTGGGAAAATAACCTTATCCTATATGCCCCATCGTTAATTCATACATTTCCATCTCATCAACAGAACAGAAGGGGTATTTTTAGCCGCACTTGAGTTTTGCCCCGAGTGAGAGCAGTTCCTGGGTTAGAATGCCCAGAAGTGAACAAAAATAAGCTTTGGCATAGGATCAAAGGCAGAGATATCGTTTTGTTGGGGAAACAGTGCTTGATAGCGATAATGATCTGTGGATCTGCGGCCGGGCCGACACGCTGAGCCACACAATGAGGTGGAGCTTCAGCCGCAGCCCTGAACCTTTTCTGAGAGCCGAGAGCCGACTGGCGATTTGACCCGCTGATGAAGTGAACTCGCGAGTGAACTGTACGAGGGTAGACTGGGGGGTTGGTGGCGGGAGGGCGAGCTCCAGCGACCAGCTTTGCATTCAGACAAGCAGTGGAAGGCTGCTGAGCGGTGCTGTGGCTAAGAGGTGTTTGTAGAGTTCTCTCTCTGCTTTGCTTCAGCTCCCACTGGAATCAATGTAGGCCAGGACTAACACAGGCAGATCCCAGCTATAAACCCTAACAGCGCCTCGTATGCAAGACGCGGCGAGACGAGTCACGTGGTTGCATTGATTTCACTGCTGGTGTGGGATGCAGTTTCCCACTCGTTATGGCAACTATAATGAGCCGATAATGCTGTAATTTTCTGTCAGATACAGATACAGCGCTTGATAGGCTTTAATACACGTAAAATGTCAAACCTGGGATATTAACACGAGTTATGCTCTGCATGGAAACAAACAGACACGATAGTTCTCAGTGAGAAGTAATCAGATATATCGCAGCGCTGCTGGATGAAAGCCATGTGCAGTCATTTCTAGCTTCACCTGGATGAGCATAATTGACTCAGTCTAACAGCTGGAAAGTAGCCAGAAAGAAAACAAGCCACCGTTGAATCCTACACACACAAATCATACAAGACTGGCATGTACTGTATATACTTCAAACTGCACAAATCAATAATTTTTCATGAACTATGGCTGAAATAGGTATGTGTAATGTGAAACAACCCAGAGAGAGTTATCGCCCAACTTTACAGTTCCCCTTAGCTCTACAGAGAGTTTTAGCGTCTTTTAGCTCTTTTTTTTTTTTTTTTTGGTTAACCATTTCGGTCTCACCGCTCCCATGATACCTTTTTGTTTTCAGCTAAAAAAGCTGTGATTAGAAAAAGTTACCAAACCGAGTAAAGTAACTAGCAAAGTAAAGAGCCAGATATCTCTTAGAAGATAGAGGAGAACACAGCAGAACTAGAGGGAGAGTGATTGGGCCTCGATGACTCCACGTGAATGCAGCTTCACAGAGCCATGATATGTCAAATGAGCATGATTTCTAGCTAGCTATCAAGCTCTGCTAACAAAAAAAGGTTTAGCTTTCCATTATAATACACAATTTATATTATGCTTCATGAGGCAAAACCTGAGTACCTTTTGCGTACTGTCAAAAATGTGTAACACTATAGCATTAAGTATTGAAATAGGACAAATAAAGCTGGTACTGAATGTTTGGTCAGAGTCTCCTTCAGTTTATTTCCTGACCTAATCAGAAAATCAGAGAGCTATTTTACATATTTTATCTGGGTATGTTACTGTTACTGAAAACAAGAAAAGAAGACCACATTAAATGCTGATACACGATGAAGTTTAGTATATTTAAAAAAAAAAAAAAGAGGGAGTGTAAAAAAGAAGATCCATACATATTTTTCAAATTATGGTATTTCAGAATTGGTGCCATAATTCAGATCTCATCTTAGCCCCTGCTTTGCAGTGAATATCTGAGTACTTTAGTAGTGCTAGTATTCACTAACATGTCACTGCACTGTCCCTTTCTGACTCTTTCTGGACCTGTTTTCAGCTGAAACCCCTGTTAAAAATCATGCCACAAAACTTACTTTTTCACATTCACTCCTCTCCAGTGGTCTTTCCTTCCATCTCCACAGTGATTCCATCATCATGCATGCAATCCCATCACCGCATTGCACGAGATACAATCTCCACCTGGCGCAAAACTCGCCTTGGGCTCAGCTTGTTGATTTAATGTAGAGACTGTCAAATTTCCATGCTGAACACGCTGTTCTGGTATAAATGCTGCATTTATATTTTAAATGCCACAAAGCTGCTGCATTTTCCTACTTACCTGCATGCATACATTGCTGAGGGCCTGCCTTGAGCTGTCTGCTAGGACAGCTATCCAAGCAGAGACCCTCAATTAAAGCGCCCAGCCAAGGCAGCTTAAATAATGCAAACTGCACTTGTTTAGGCAGGAGTACTGTATACTGAAAGCTGATATTCCACATCTCATTTAGAAGTGTGTTTTGCTTGGTCTGGGGTATTGCTGGGTAAAGTTTTAAATGTTTTGATAATGTTGTCTATGCGACAAAACAGTCTTTACCCTTGAGTCTTTCTACAAACCTGTTTCTTTTTTATTAAACAAAACAAGTTCTCATAAAATACACGTTGTACATATAAATGACACTAAAGTTGGCAGCCATGATGATAAATGCATCCTAGTCTGCCTAAAAGAATAGAAAGTAACTTCAGGTCAATTTTAGAACACATGCACAATGTTCAGTGTGACAATAAAACAGATCCTTCACTGGATAACGTCAGGCTTTCAAAATAAAAGGGAAATGTCCCACACTTCAACCCACACAGCAGTGATGTGGTAGTTTCTCTGGCAACAAATATGACAAAACGTCAGCTAAGTGGAAAAAAAACGCCACAACCAGCTGGAGACGTTTATGTGTATGTGATGTGATTTAGACAAAAACACTTTGTTTTTGTCACGATACACTGTAGGGTCAGGATCTCTCTCACAGAAGAATCTCAAGACATCCACAAGATCATAAAGACAGGGACGCTTATAGTAGAGGTATTTTTTCATTTGCAACACGGGGAACCGGACAGAAGATCTCACAGATCTCAGCGTTATGATGTATATTTCGAGTTCTGTTTGTTGATGTCAACTTGAAGCAGTTTCAGTTTCAGTACATAGCATAGTACATAGTAAATGAATGATTTTATAATGGCTGGCACTCCCAGATGCTAAAGTGAAATATAGGATTGGCGCTCTGGGCTCCTACAGGGTCTAGAGGGTTCTGAATTGGCATTGCTGACATGTTGTCTTGACCTTTTTTTGATACTTGATTTAATTCAGCACAAACCCTTGGTGTTTAACTAAACCAGGTAGTTTAGATCTAAAGCCCTTGTCATCTCCTCTGCATCACTTATAGATCCATTAATAATCATTTTATTGGACGATAATGCGCTCCGCAGTGCTGCCCAAGACAGGACGCAGACAGACCAGGATTACACAGGATTAGTTTGAAAAGCAGAAGAAGCCCTCAGACTGTATCAATCTGTTTACTGTGCCTGAGGCTGAGAGACAAAGGGAGATGGGGATGGAAAAGAAAGAGAGGCCTGAGGTTGGCAGGGCTGTAGAGAAAGTAAGAGTCTCTTTCCCCAGGGAAAGGTTATTTGTAAGGGGATTGTACCAAAGTCAGTTACAAAAGGGAAAATGCAATCTGAGGGAGGTGGGAAGGAGGGGGGGGGGGGCAAAAAATGGAGGAGCGAAATGGAATGGGAGTTGAAATCGAAGGGGGAAAAAAAATGGGAGTGCTGTCGTAGATGTGTTAGTGATAAATAAAAAAAGTTCAGTCTTTAAAGAAAATAAAGAAACTTGCAGGCTACCGTCGATTTCCAGCTTTCATCTCCTCTTCTATAAGTCAAACACATCTTTGGTGAGCGTATGTCATACGTACAGGTGAAAAAGTGCCACATCTCATCCAAGACTAAAACACCGTCTGCTGCTGTGATGAAAGACAAGTGCGATTTCCCACTTCTTCAAATTATAAGAGTGGTGTAATTTCTTATTTATTTTTTTAACACTGTGGAAGCTTCACGAAACACATTCAGCGCCCCGGCACATGTACAGGAACACCCTTTTGTGATGAAAGTATTTTCATTTTATTTCAGATTCAGTAGAGAGTGAGAAGTATTTCCAGCCTGGCTCCTTTTAATCTGCACTAAACTGCACTATTGGAGTTAATATTTGACTTTGGGGCTTGTTTTTTTCCTTGAAGGGGTCCTTTCTGTGCTCCTGCTTTGAGCTCCCCGCGCACAGCCACCGCTTTCTTTCCCTCTTCTTTATTTATGTCGTTTTGTGTGGTTGGCACCTCAATAGAGTGGATTGTGCTGGATTAGCTTCTCCGCCTTCCCAACTGATCTGATCCATTTTGTGTAATCCAACTCAATTTAATTATGTTTATCGTTCCACCTCGCTGGTGCAGAGGAGCAGCAGCACACCTCTACCAAGATAAGCCCAGGGACCTTGTGCCTTTTTGCTGGCAGAGTGTCTGGCTGAGCCTGTTGCTTTATAAACAGATGGTGTAAGTCACCTACACTCTCGGTAAATACTGTGTTAGGTACAATATTATGATTCAGAGCTCCTCTCAAACATCGCAGTGACTTGGAAAAAATAGCCAAGGTTGAAGATCATAACCTCAATTTTTGTCGTTGTTGATGTTGTTATGGGAATTTGTACAGTTTAGTGGGCTCTCCATCCCTCGCCCCCTCTGCTGTTTGGAGAATTAATGCGCCAACTATGTATAGTCTTCTTTATTACTTCTCTGAGTCTAAACCTTAGCGTTAGATATCAAAAGCTCACAATAAAAGCCTGAAAAATGTTTTTTTTCCCCAGCACTCTCTAGTCAGTGGGCACAGTTCCAGGGCTGACCATGTAGAAAATCTGGCCATTTTCTTTCCATCTGAATGTAGCAACGGCGCAGCAAATGGCGTTAAATATTGTTGCAGGTTAAACGTATACATGCCCTTTGGCTACCGATGTCAAAATTTATATATGGCCGTGTCTCAGATACTTGCAGATTCAGTGTAGTCGACTGCACTGAGCAGCAGATGTTACAACCCAACAAGTAGTGAGGATAAAAGGAAAGAAGAAACCCTGTTCTGTTTTCTGTCCTGAATGCTCCTTCGTCATCTGCACCGCCTCCGTAAAAACTCTGCTTTATAACCCTGGGACTAATCTGTTATTTTAGACTTGTTCTACTGTCACGAAAAGTCTGTTTTGCATTATTTTTTATTTTTAATTGGGGAGTTGTGCTGAGATATACAGTGCTCTTTTCCAAAGGAGACAGCACAGCTTACAAAAAAACTAAGAGAGTGGAGCATTCACATATTGCATGTCATGTAGAACATGTGTATTGCAAATCCCATTAGCAAAAAAATGCAAATAAAACAGGACCGGATCACATTCTTCTGTCACCATGAATAAACGATAAATGTCATTTGAAAGCGATGCATAGAAATGTATCAAAATATCGTAGCTGAACATTGACAGCTGTAATCTTTGATGCATTTAGTCCAACTGAATTCACATTTAGTCATCCCCTTCCTGCAGTCAGTGTGTTTTTTTTATCATTAAAAAGAAGATAAATAGACCTCTTTAGAGAAATATGAAGCTGGCTCTCAGCTGGCTGGAGGGGCGTGTCCCTGTCTGTGTTTGATTGACAGCAGCTGGCGGGCTGAGAACGAGAGACAAAGTGTCCCACGCGTCACGGGCGAACAGCATGGTGAAGAGTTAAGACCACAGCGCGACCAGCGGAGGCGCAGGACAAGACGTGCGTTCATGTTCGTGAGATAAGAAGGAGGAACGCTGATGTGGTTCGGAGACTGTGGCGCTTGTGTCGTGTAGCAGGCTGCTGATTGGCTGTTAGTCATTGTGACTGTCTGCCTACGGCAGAACACTGGCATTACTGCTTTATGCAATATTTGACTGGATGGATAACGTCATAAAAATTCCAAACTAGGGAGCGGCATCATGAAACTGACACATATAAAACATAAATTTCTCATATTTTCTGATCTACACAGCAGAGATGTACATTGTAGCTGACAAAAATCATTTCAGTTGGACTATTAAATGTTCTGCTCGCCTTTTGAAAAGAGAGAAAGAGGTAAAGGTGTTGGTGGTGGTGGTGGTAGTGGTGGGCATGAATCTTTAATGGTCGAGGGCGGCGGGATATCAGTAAATGAAAGCAAAGTGCGCTTTCTGGGTTTTTGGAGCAGGAAAAGTTATCTTGTAATGTTCTGAGAGAGGAGGAGAGATGGATGCTCATTTACCACCAGTGCCAAGAGACCTTTCCTCGTGTCCTGCTGGGCTGCTTGCTTCTCTGTGTCCCCCGTCTCTATTTTAAGAGCCTGATATTAAAGCCTAATTGTGTTCAGAGTTTTTTTCGAGACATCTCCCTCTGTTTCTCATGCCCCTCCCCCCCCCCACTCCAGCATATGGCATGCTGACATTAAAAACAGAATGCAAAGCACAATATGTAATATTTGTATATTTCAGAGCTATTGAATGATCTCATTTCCATTAATACAGCTCAGCGACCAGATGCAGCATGTATATTGTTTTTTTTTTTGTCAGCCTGTTAACATGTCACTGCTGTTGCAATTGGCTGTAAAACACTCATTAAGTCTTATAGGCAAACCATAAACAAGGGGTCAAATCAGGATATACGACCCTCATAACAAGCACGGTTATCCACTCTCTCCTCTGTAATAAAATCACACTGTTGCTGCCGTCTGTTTGACACTCCAAATGATGGCTCATACGGGCTCTTCCGCGGTGCCATTTGGCAGCACTTCTTGTTAAAGTCTGACCTAGGATTTGCCCAATAAGAGGCTTGTTAAAGCTTGACCTGGAAGTGGATCTCTGGCTATCTGCTTGTTAAATCTCAGTCTCTGCCATCATTAGTCTGCCGAAAATGTTTTGCTTCTATAGTTTTTTCTATGTCCTCGACAAAACAAAAGCCTCATAGCGTACTGTGAGGTCTCACAAAAGCAACAGATTGGAGTTTTAATTATACAAACCTTTCTTTAAAAGGGACAGATGTTCTGCAAGCAGAAATTATCTGGGCAGAGGCGTAGAGCTTTGGTTTCTTGTCATTTAGTTTCTTTGCTATTTATTGTCTAATACTGGGGGAAAACATTAATATCACAATTAACAATACTTGAGGAAATATAATTATTCCAAAATAATTATGCTTGTTCCCAATGCAGTTTTCCTCGTTAAAGGTCCTTCCTAGAAATAATGTCAGTATTCAGCAAGACAGAATGAGGCAGTCGCTTCTTTTGAATCCATTAAATGACACTTAATTCTAGACATTATTTTTTAAACGCTCACGTTGTTTTGGTCACATTTGACCGATTTAAAATGACACAGCTCATGTTTACGAATGGGAATCAACTCTGTGAAAGGGCGCTGAACAATATTTGGCATAATTTCAACTTCATTTTAGAGTAAACCATCTATTTTTTTGACAAGAGCAAGTGATGGAGCAATTAAACAACTACAACAGAAGGGTTGGATGATAAAGTTGCCAATAAGTCGCAGTTAAAAAATAATTTTGTCTGTCTCGTAGTCATTTTTTACTTCCTTACCTTGTGCATGGCGCACTGTTTACCACTAAATTAATGTGTAAAAATAAGTAAAAAAAATATAGTTTCACATTAAATAAGGGTCAGTAATTCCTAAGTTTTTAGAAAAAATATGAGAACATAAATAAATATGATTTTAAAACAGGACAGAACAGTTGTTTTTCTGCACAGCAGCTCTGTCACAAAAATATCTATAACCAAAACGCCACAGCTGCAGCTCTTTATTAGGCAGATCATTCATTAGTGACGGGATCACAAGTCTCACCGCTCAGTTTTTCTCTGTCATATGTAATGCATCTCTAGCAAAGATGATTGTAATTACAGCAAGCATGCAGTCCACACAGTCGACGCCTCCCGAGCTGGCGTGTCGATGGGAGGCTGCATGAGGTGAACGGATAAAAATCAAGTTTATAGATCTGTGGTCCGCACGCGCCCACCCCTCCACCGGAGGGCTTTGGGTTTTAATTGCTGTCTGACCAGGGTTGGTTCTGTGTGAAGATGGGCCGCGCTGATACGAGAAGTAGGGGGAAGGAATGGTTTTCTTTCTCTGTGGTTGTTGTATTGACAGCCTCTCATCCTGGAGGAGCCGATAAGAACACAGGATCCAGGGAGGCACCCAGAGGAGTGGATTGTGTTACATTTCGGGTCTAGTGAGCCACGGAGGTCCTGCGTCTCCAAATCCGATGTCTAAGGGTACAGAGGCAGGTTGAAATCCACAGCTGATGGAGGAAACGCTAAAGCAGGTGGCACGTATGAGCAAAAAGCCTGTAACCTTGTAACATAAATGAAAGAGCGGCATGAACGAGGAGCATCGTATTCAAAATCAATGAGGGAAAGTGCATTGATTTACAAAACGGAACACAAACACAGGGGACCTGGCTGCAAGCTTTGTGTTAGGTCACTGTTTCAGCGCTGCTTTATTTACTGGAGCGTCTGCTCAGACACATTAAGACAGAAACAAAGGAGTATTAATGTCGACTCCCTGCTTTTTGTGTTCATTTGTATGTTGCCGTTATAAATGATTGCACTTAATGAAGTGTTTGTTAATTTAACAACTTTAACAGTGGAAGGATGTAAGCACTGCAAGAGATAATACAATCATTTGTGACTGCAGTAATATAGACTGTATAGTAATTTTGTAATCATGTAAGAGTTTAACTCATAATTATTCATGAACTATAACTCTTCAACCAAGAGTGTCGGAGACTGATCTGAGTAATTTTGCACTGTTGCTGCTGACAATAACGTTTTTTCATTGTTAAACGTTTCTCTGCATAACTTTACTTTTTTGAATTTGACTATTTATGCCAAAAAATGACACATATTCAGTGTTCAATTTTATTCTTTTGTGGAAAAGAACATCGCGAGACACAGATTGCGATTTTGATTAAAAGTATGTATAACGTGAAGAGAAATTTAATGTAACCGTAGACTTGAGCCGTTTGAGCCGTGCTCTAGTCGGGGAGGAACCTCCATGTATCAGAGCAGGATAGCATCACTGATCAATACGTGATGTGTAACAAAAGCCAAATATCAGGGTACACCGATACACGTATCTAACCCTTGTGTAAAGTGACATCACTGCAAACACTTGAGTTATTGCTCCCTTTACTCTCCTAAACAATACCTTTGAGGTTGGAGAATCTACAGTGCTGTAGGACAAATTGCACTATATGTGTCATAGATCTCACTGTCAGAAGTACATTACCCCCACTGAGCTCCTCAGCTCGCCCAGTGCGAGATAATTGTGACCCCTGCTGAGAGGGAAGCGCCCAACTTACAGGATCCACCTTCTGTTCATCACAAGGCACTCGTTTAAAAGCCTCTTCCTCCAGAGTTAGAGTGGTAATCCAGGGCTCATTTCCTATGATGTTTTTCTTATATCCTCTCCATTTTTAGAGGTAGTTACAGCGAGCAGTCAGGGCCCTCTGCAGTTTTCCCAAGGGTGTTTTTTTTTTCTTTTTCAATTCACACTATGCAGAAATGAACAAAAGAATCTTTCACATCTACTTTTAGTCATATTACCCTCGATTATATCTCGACTGTCAACTGTGTTAGCTTTCTATTTATAGTACATTTAAATGTGTCCATATCAGAAGACTTTGTGTGCAACAAAACACATCTGTCTAAGACACATCCCTAGCTGTTTTGTGTGTTTACATGAACAACAGTAGTATGACAGGTGTGCTGATGGATTTGGATTCATATTTAGAATATAGTAGACCCATATTTGATAAAACCTTTTGATTCTCTATTTTTATGCAGAATTGGATTTCTTTTAGACCTAAACCCCCATCCATGGATGTAGGCATATAATCTCCTCTTTAAAGATAGATCATTTAACTTTTAAATCATAAAAGTCTTCAAGTAACATATAAAAGTTGAATTCATAAGCAGTTAAATGCACCCTGACTCTATTGAATACGCATGAAGGACTCTGCTAATATAACTACTTGATCTCGTATGGCCAGATGCTTATGGTGACTAATGTTTGCAAACAAAAACAGACATCACCGAGTCAATGTCGCTGACTTATGACTCATCTTATTTCATGCTACTGTTCATCCTTTAGCATTATCCTCATCATATTCTAAAGGCTGCATAAACGAAACATTACATAAGATGTCCTTAATTATTTGTCATTATTAAATGTAAGGAAAACCAGAAGCTGACATTTTACCACTTCTTTCTGTAGATCATAACTATTGTGGGCAATCAGTCATTAAAAATTGCTAATTATTACTACATGTTACTTGATATTTGACATTCGATATTCGCATCATGTGAACATTGGAGCGTTCGGTTGCTAACACAAGAAGCTCATTCACACACACAGCAAAGCACATCCCGGCCCTCTATTCCCATGTGCTGCTGTAGACCACTTTCCACTGTAGCTGTATTATTCAGTTCCAGTCTACCTACTGTTCTCTCCACATAACACAAATAACCCCCCAGGCAATCGGTAGTGTCTGCCTCATTATCATATTTATTTAAAGTATCGTATGACCCATTTCATTCTAACATGGGTTCCTCTCGTCATGATTGAGTAGTCCCATATTTAAGGGTAGTCTCCAGAGATGCTGCTGTGCATAATGGGAACATTACTATTAAGCATAGTCACAGGCCTGTCCTTGTCATTAAAATAAAAAGAGAAACACTTCTTCTGTTCCTAACTAAGCATTGTTTTAGGTTACAATCACTGCAGTATTACAGATCCATTGAAAAGCTGCAGGCTCCATCCTTCCATGGAGGCAACGTTGGAAATCCAACTCACGCGATCAATGATCTGTCATGTAAGCAATACAGGATGAAATACTGAATATGTTTGCCCGATGGCTAGTGATATAGTATATAGAGTCATGTTGGTGAAAGGAAAGGGCTGCGGTGCCGCCCTTTGTAACGTGACCACTCTAATGGACCACATCTGATGAATGGTCATGATTGCACCAATAACACAAGGAGAAATCTGTCCAATTGGCGGGTATACACATCAGTGCGAGCTTTAATGGCCGAATCTGTCACTAAACGTCTCAAGCTCGTTTTCAATGTCCACTGTCCTGTGGCTGGTAATGGAAGATTAATAGCAGGCTACCGGTCCATCTCTGATCGGAGTTATCGAATGGTTTCCCTTGGATATGTTTCTCAGGACTTGGCCACGTCTGGGCTGTATTGATCCGCCGCTTGCAAATTTATGGTTATGTTTCTTCAATTTGCACAAAGGCAAAAACATTGTTGTCTCTGCTGGCATCAGTCATTGACTTCCTGCAGCTGTGGCTGCGGCAGTATAGGCCTCGGCTCTATCTGGCCCCCCGGTCCCAGAGGGTCGAACCCTCTCCTTTTGTGACAACGTGAATGTCATCGCTGTTATTTTATCCATCTAATTGACTGTGACCTTCTCAGTGCTTTACATTTAGGAAGTTTTATTGATAAAGGTTGCTCTCTGGTGCTTTAAATACTGCACATGCTGATATGATATGGTCGCCTGCATGGGAGGGGGGCAGATCACTGGCTTGCTTCTTATTCAACTGATTTCAAGCACATAATGTCCAGACTGCCATGCTATACTTGAGTTGGGGTGATGACTTTTTATAGTAGCTTCTTATAGGATTTTGGATACCAAAGCCATGGTGTTTTCCTTTGAAAACCCAGCCTAACCCACTCGGCCCTTTACTTTGGCCTCAAATTGATTTAACCTCAGCTCCGGCTTTAGCTTCAGATTTAGCTCCCTCCCAAACTGGCAACCATCACCCCGCCCTCCGTCCCCACGCTGTCTCGTTTAGCTTCAATGCACGGGGTTTCATTACCTCTGCCTTAGTCAAATGGCTGGGAGCTCTGGACTGATATTTCAACTGAGACATAATTAATGAGATGTGCATGTCTGCTTCTCTCTCCTCTGAGCAAAGCACTGTAAGACGTCTGCTGGGACTAAGTATAGGAGCTAAGAGCAGCAGGAAGAGGAGACTTACTGCAGCTACAGAGGTGCAGTAACGTTGGACCGTGACAGCAAGCAATTGCATTTTTGTTCTACATGGTTCTCTATGATATGAAATCATAGAGAACATACAGTGCTTTATGGATTTACAAGCATAATCTACAAAGTATGTAGTGCTAACTTTATAAAAGCAGAATTCAAAGAAAATATTAAAAAAAATAATCTGCAAGGCACCCTTCGGCAGAATAGGAAAAAAATGTATATTAAAAAACCTTTATTTACTTTATTTATTGAGGCGTAATGCTTCAAAACAGCAGCCTGTGTCGACCTGACAGGTTTTCATTAGGGTGGAACTAATACAAACACCTTGTGTATTATACAGACAATACACTGGAAGTAAATATAACATCACAATAATGAAATGACAAACAAATTCAAAGAAAAACAATCACAGTGTTATTGAAATATTAGCATCATAAAAATACAATAAAATGATACAAATCATATCATGGGGTATGATGCATTCTCATCATGCAAGAAAAAACTAATTTATTAAGTAAATCACCGACTCCGGCTTCTGAAATGTGAATATTTATTATGAAAATAAATTGAATAACTTCTTTTGAAAATGGTGATGGACGTTTTTGATATTTCCTGACATTTTATAGACCAAATGATTAATCAATAATGAAAATAATCTGAGTTGCAGCCTGAATCATTTAGGCTGTGATATATTAAGGCATCAAATTTCAGTGCCTCAACACGTTCTATTCCTTGCTCCCTCAAAAAGAGTTTGATTGCACGTAAGAAGTGTCATATCCGAGGATAATCTAGATGTGAGCTTCTGATGTTGTGTTTACTCACAGTGTATTGTCTATAAAGTACAGATTTTAATCAGTCTGTTTTTATTATTTCTGCCCCGGTGAAGACGGAGATATGAAGTGGTTGGCGGTTGAAATGATTATGCCAGATTTAATTAAGGCTTTTCGTAGACTATTTCTCCTTTCACAGAGAAGTGCCCAAAGAACATTTTCTTGTCTCTTGTTCCATCTTTGAGTTCGCTGTATATATATAGCCCGTTCAGCACTTGGCTTCTGCATCTTTTTTAGCAAAAGGCATAACTTTCCCCATCACATGTTAAATGTTTTACAGCCACAGGTCTGAATGTGTAAAAGCTGAATTTTGTCCAAATTGCTCTCAGATATTCAGAGCCAGAAATGGAAGTGGCGAGACTTGGCATTGTATTTCCTGAATTCAAACCAGTTGCAGTGCTAAAAGGTGGAGTGAGGGAGCACCAACACTCAAATACATAGTTTGAAAATGATTTTTCTTTTATAAAGTACAGGCTGTCTAACGCTGCAGCACAATGTTGTGGTTTATTCAGTGAAAACTCTGGAAGGAAGGGTGGAAAACATGACAATTACAACAAAGCTTCCTTAGAACAATGAATAAAGCCCTGTGGCAATGGTAAAATCATCATAAACAGTATATGCTATGTTTTTGCATAACAATATGTAATGACAGCTTTGGCAGTGCCTAACAACACAGTTGCATTTAGAAGCATTTTCTCTGCCATTTATCAGTCTGTTTTCACTTTTACCGCTTGACAAACTCAATTGTAACTTCTTTGTCTGCTCAGAGGTAACCTTAAACTCGCTTTCATGCTTGTTTAGTCTTGCTGCTGTTCATGTGAGTTGTTAATTTTTGATGAGCTAGACGACTTAAATGTTAGGTAAGGAATTAATCTCAAGACTGCTTTAGAAAATGTCTTAATGATTGACTTGTGTGATGTTTTTTTTTGTTGTTTTTTTTTTCAAGATGTTATTGCTACATTTTTCTTTTTCACACTATAAAATGAACCATGGAGGCTGGAAGGTATTCTCTACCTGCAGCACAGTTAGCAACACATAGCCTAACGCGTGCATGACCTTTTCAGATTCCATCCCATTATCACCTGCCCACAATTGGCATGCATGTGCTTCAGAGGTGTGTTTTGCACCACGGCTTTCACAGCGATCATTTAGAGAGTTTTCACTGCCAAGTCTCATGCAAACACACTTTCTATTATCAGCAATTGTCACAGCATAACAACAGTTCAGAGTCCAAATGCTTTTTGTGCAACCCATTAAACCAGCAAGGTGCAATTCTAATACTGACCGGCTCTAAGCAACAACTCAGACCCTAACTTGGGTGAACTTGACGACAGCAAGTGGTCAGCTGCCTCCTATATATTCCAACTGCCATGCTAATGATGTGCAGTGGGTGGTGATACACTGAGGCATTACACATGCCTCTGCCAAGGTGTGAGAACGGATTCTGTCTTTCACATGGCATAAAGACACGTCTCGAATGTGTTACACTGTGAACTGTCATCCTGAGGAGTATGCATACCCTTCACGGCCTCGTCTTTTTTTTTCTAATTTTCACAGCCTTATTTGCTCATACATCTCAGGTCACGGGTCTGACATTGACAACGCTGTCAAAGATTACTGTCATACAATATAACCCAGACAGCTAGCTAGAGTGCTGGCCTTAAAGAGTGTGTCTTACCTTGCAGTTAAGATGCTCGGTAATTGGGGAAACAATCCCTCTTATTTCAGCTTTTTCTTCCCTTGAATTCTTCCTCCTGTTGTTGTTTTTTTCCTGTTCTGGTTGCTTGAGTGAAGCGACGTGCCAGTGGGTGACAACACGCAGCAGAAATATGGTTAACATGTTTCATGTGACACTTCAATTTCCTCTCTGTCAATCAGTGCAGCTGCTGTATCTTTCTTATTGCTCTGCTAGACTGACAGCTCATGATAGATCCAGTTCTCGGTTAGCGGCAGAAATATGTGATTACACAAGACGAGCATGCAAATACATGCATATATGCAAGTGAGACCTACATACGCCAGCTCGTGCCGCGCGCGAGCACACCTGCGCTGCAAAAATTCTATCACAACGAGTAATTTCAGTTTTAAAATAAGCAGGAAACACTCACCTTTTTTCACAAAAAAAAAAAAAAAAGAGGCTCCTCTTGTGACTCAGCCAGGCACACTAATCGGACGACGATTAGTGTGCCTCAGTCGTCCACTAATCACAGGTCAAAGTGTCCTTGGGCAAGACACTGAACCCTAAATTCGCACCTGATGTTCAAGGCCAGCACCTTTTGCACGGTAGCTTGGTGCCGTCAGTGTGTGTGTTTGTGTGAATGAGAAGCAAAATTGTAAATTGCACTAAATTAATGCTTCCATTTATAAAACAAACTGCTACACTTGAATGAGAAAACCCTTGAAACTGGCTGTGAGTGCATTTAAAACCTGCACTACCTTACCTTATTTTTTTCAGTGTACATAAGAGCGGCCCTCGTGATTTATGTCAACGCGGCTGGTTCTAAAATAATCTGAAATTCCCTGAAAATAGATTTTGTTTACAGTAAATCCTGTACAATCTGGGCACAGAGGTGATGGCTCCTGGGCCCTCCTGTATGCCCGCTGTGGCCGCAGAGAGATTGTCATAAAAATGGCGCGTCCTGAAGAGACAGCCGGCGGCGTTGCTGAGTCGACAGCCCCACTGTGTCCGAGAGTAGTCCATTAGCTCTACCTGCCCCTTTTCTCCACAGGATCCCTGCAGCACTAAATGAAGCCAGGCATATTTTCATCTTCCTGACAGCCCGGCTACGGCTGCAACCATGGGAGATGGAGGTCTGTGTCAGCCTGCACATTCTGCTGCATTTCTGTTGGCAGGATTGGCCCAGATGCCGATGCACAGACCACTATATCATTCATACTTGACTCACCTTTTTTTTTTTTTAGGACAACATATTTCATTTCATCGAGGAAGGGAGGATCTCTGGTCACCATATATACAGAATATCATCTGAATGTACTGAGTTGTCCAAGTTAGCCCGTTACCTTCCAAGTTCAAATAAGCCATACCAGCCTGCAGCTCCAGTATCTAGGCAACATCAGAAATACAGTGGTGTAATTGTAGCTAAGGAAGTTGCTACACAAATCTACACTCGCACACACGTTCCCAAACCACCTACAGTGTTTCTATTGAAGCGCTCTGCTGCAGAAGCTGTGAGTCTTAGGAATCACAGAACTCCTTTGTTCCTAAGCTGCTTTTTTGAAACTCTTGATGTGTGACTCACTTTTTGGTTGACTAATCATCATTAATTACTAATGAATTATGAGCCGAATTACTTATTGAATCGGGGTTTTGATTGTGCTGTTTTGATTGACAAAACAATAGTAACCAATAGGTCGATTTACTAAACTTTCTTCTGAATCACTTGGTTTTTCATCACAGGATAGTTTTCTCAGTTTCAGTCTGTTTGAGAAAACTCTATCCACTAATGAAGACTGTGGATAGTGGATATATGCAGAAGAGGTATGTCATGGGCTTTGTGGGGCCCTGCATGGCTAACAAACTGATTTGACTTCCTGTTTAGAGGAAAATTCGAAGCAAATGCATTAAACATTAATTAATACATTTTTTGGCCACTTGAGGGCAGCAGTGAAATTGCTACGGCAAACATGTTAGCAAATAGCTGCTTATTAACACTTATTAACACTTCCATAACACAGTAGTTGTATTTCTGGTTACATGGTGAGTATAAATCTAGTATTAACTCTCATTTTAGCTCCATTTTGAAAATATATTGCTACTAAATGTTCCACCATGTTTACCAGTACTTCAGACAAACCAAAACAATGAGCTCAAAGCAGCTAAAACGTTCCATCTAGAAGGGCACTGCAGAGTTGGAGATAATTCTCCATGGGTTAGTCGGTTCGAGCAACCATTTTTACTTTTACGTGTAAGCTTTAGCCTCGGTTTCTTGTTTGGTTTCTTTAAATGTATAAAAAAATTCCACACTGTTTGACAAATTCACCAATATATTTTGTTTTGAACACATGATTCATGATACATTATTTGTATCTATTGTTAATATGAAAATATTGATTAGTGTAGATTTGACATTACACCCCAAATCCACAAGTGTTAAAGAAAACAGCCAAGCAAAGCGCTCTGAATGACACCTTTGCAAGTTCGCTTCTCTGAGCCAAGAAGGATGTTCCAGTCTTTATGCATCAGGAGACATAGGTTGTAAAAACCTATTTCTGAGTGACAGGGTGTTGTAGCAGGTAAACACATGAGTTGCATTTGAGGAGAAGTAAATATACTTACTGTGTGCTGCAAAGAAAGTTAGTACACTTCATATACTTGCAAAATTGCATAAATTTCATGTATAAAGCAAAAAACAAGTCATTATATTTTTATTTGTATTCCCATTGCAATTTAAGTTTGCTCCTCATATAACTCCCAAAAAGCACTGTTTTTTCTTAGCTCTGCACATTCAGAGTTAACGGGAACCATCTGCCGGCAGAGTAATTCTACCTCTGAAAAATGTTTGTAGAACAAAAACTCCAATCTGCAGAGTGAACGCTACCCCATAACACCAGCTATACCTGGAGTATTTATGTGCATTTTGCTGCAGATGCTAAGGGAGAAGGCTTTCAGAGAGTGTGGAGGAGTCGGTGCAGCAGCTCAATCTTAAACCATGGTGGCCTATACAAGCTAGCCACCCACTCAAGTTAGAGATGCATTGAAATGTGTCTGTTTGCCAAAATGACTAAGTGAGACGTTGAAGAGAGAAGAATGTGCACACTCCAGAGCCATACATTCACTCCTTTGTGCAGTGTCTACACCAACAGAGGCAGTACACACCAGTGTCTTGGCTTATAATTTACTGTTTATTCTCTCATGAAAAGGTGTTAATTATTTTCCCCATAATGCATCTCTGGCTGCAGTTATTACTTGCCTGGTGCTGTGCAGTTGAGCACAATCAGAAAAGCAACTATGAGAGGTACACAGCCTATATGCACCCAACATCCACAGTCAGTAGAGTTCACCGCCGTTCTAGCTGCCACTGCTGCCTCGCTTCGTTCAGTTACAGCTTTAATTTCCTCCATCGTGATATTGTTCGGAGTCACGGCTAAGTTAGTGCGGCTGTGAGGACGCAGGTGCTGAGAGCCCAAGTGTCATCCCCTCTGGTGTGTGGTCGATAATGAGACTGGGAGAGCGGTATGAATACTTCCATGAACTCTTTTTCATTTCCTTAATCTCTGCCCACAGGCCAGTCCGGTAACACTGAGTCATTATTTTCCATCAGTGCGCCTGCTACTTGATCACATATATCGCCTCCTATGGGGTGGGATAAAGAAGGGAAAGAAAAATCCACCACACAAATGAAAAACGCTCAGTAATTCAATATCTTCAATAAAGATGCTGAACAAATCTCCTTGTTAAGCTCCATGTAGGATGATTAATTGCAGACTTCCTTGCAACTTTGAGCCTACAAGCAACTTGTGACCTCAAGCTACCAGACCATGGTATAGGTGGCGTCAGGACAAGCACTCCTTCCGCTTTGGGCTTTAAGCACAATGAGCTTCACAAAGGCATGCATTCTTTCTTTTTTTTTTTTTCTTTCATCGCCTTAATCTTGTCACCAAGCTGGCTCCCCATCGCGATTCTCTACGGTATCCTCTTTCATAAAAATCCCAGGTTTGATGTGCTTCCCGGGGATCTGGTAAGTGCTTGGCAGTGCACCCCAGGTGACTCAGCGAACACGGATGCAGCAGGCCGATACTATCGCTCCCACAGCAAGGGCCTGAAGCTGAGGCTAAGCACTCACAATTGATTTAATCACTTAGAATAGGAGCAGAATATAGGGAGGCTCTGTTCATGTCTCCCCCTGCTTTTAAAAGCTTGGCCACGTACAAAAGGTTAATCAGATATGGTGACCTGCTGGAGACTGTGCTATCAAAGAAGCAAGGGTTATTTTCAAAAAGGACTGCAGATTAATCAATCAATAATGTCATCCACTGGGTCACTCCAACACAGTAACATTACTGTGATATTCATGTCACAATGTGGCGAAAAATATAGAGAAGGCAAGTAATGCAAGTGAAAATGGAGGTAATGGGGAAGAAAACATAACACAAAGCAAGTCATCTTTATTATTTTCTATACTGGGAAATGAAACTAGTATATTTAATATATATTTAATGTATGAGCTGACTGACAGACAATCAAGAACTTGACCTTGATGAATTGCTAAAGCAGCTATAACTGATATTTCTATAATAATGTATCTGAACATGGAGTTTTTTAGCTCATTTTTTTAGCTGCCCGGCTACAACTGTTTTGGTTGACCCTCACTGCTCTCATAGCGTTGATTTCGGGCCGCAGCAGGCAGCTGTTTTTATATAGCGTACTGTTGTTCGGACGAAACAAACTCCATGTTCCTGAAACTTTTCTTACGTTTTACGGGAGACGGTTCTCCCAAGAAAAGTGAATAAATAAATTAGTAAAAATGCCCCAAAACGAGCACTGTTCATGTTTTTTTCCCAAGAACCCGTGTGAGTTATAACTCGTATGTCTGAAGCAAGGGAGGATGTAGCTTGCCGTTCTTTTAGAACCCGCGCATAGGGAGGAGGAGGCCGGGGTAGATGGATGGATCAGAAAAACGACAGACTTCGACACAGGGGACCATTGTTCATTTCCTTTTCCCTGCCAACAGTCAATGTTCTAATCAATCTTTTTTTAGTTTTACCATGTTGATGAAGGTTACCTAACCGTTACCAAGTTGTATTTTTGCCCAAACCTAACCAAACTTTTATTGTATAATGTTTTAAATTCAATTCTAATTGTTTTCACGGCAACCTGCTGTCGCGTCTGAGAAATTATTTACATTTAGCAAAGATGATTTAAATGTTGACTGTTGTTGAGATGTCCCAGTACACAGTGTTAATGGACACTTGCCAGTATTTTTCATGAAAATGGTCTATTACAATTACCCAGCCATTATGCGAATGATTTTACAATTTACAGCTGTAATTGTTTCATCTATAATTTTACAGCTCTTTTGCCTCAAGACACGCTTTTAGAAAATATAAGAAATTAACAATTAGAGACTTTGTTTCAACTTTATTTTAGATTTTAATATCTGCTTTCAGTTATGTCCTAAACAAATCTTGCGATGATGTGAGTGTTTGAAAGGATCGCAGTCGCTGTGATTGAATTACTGTCACTGTAATTTGTTAAAGTACAGCACAGGAAAGCATTTAGACAGAGGCCACGGCTGTGGGATTTCCTTACTTCAAAGCTTGATGAAGTAGTTCAGAAAATGTCAAAGGCTTTACAGAGGACTCAGTTTGTGGCTGCGAAACATGAGGACAGCCCCACGACATAGACACTACGAGACAAATGTGAAAGTGCGTGTGTGTTTCGGAGGAGGGGGTGAGGTCTGGGAGGGTCATTTGCACTGCTTTGCTCTTGCACATTCCCATTTCTCATTATTTATTTAGTCAGAGTACGCTCTTAAGAAGTGTGACCTTTTAGCACAGACCTGATTGAAGTGGCTTGTGTAGCTATCAGCAGGCCTTAAAAAAATGCTTATGAAAAATGATGATCCTTGGTGTCATAACCTGTAAAACCACATGCCACGCCATGGCCCGTGGAGTCATTGCACTCATAGCTGCACTGCAAATGACAATGAGATAGGATATATGTATGAAAACAATATGGCCTTCTTTCCCGGCAATTAGTCTTGACTGAATCGATGAGCGGCTGGATTGTCTTGTTTTTCAGCATTGCTCTTGCCTCGCAGATAATATTGGTATTGGTAGACAAGTCATTTCTGCGAAAATGATATCAGATTTGTTTAGAAAAGATCTTTTGCAGGGGTCTCTCAAATCCACTGCTTGTGGTAGAAATGTAGCCTCTCAGATTAAGTGGCTCAGCTGCATGTTCACCTCCATCTTTGGAGACATTTCAATGACGATACAGGCTGAGACATTGTTAAAAGGGGAGGGGTGGCGGTGTCCGTTTACCCAGGAGAGAGCTGGTGTAATCCATCAGCCTGGCTGCTGCCCGTTCAGCACAGCCGGCCCCAGCTGCCTACCGCTAACCACCCCTCCACCTCTCGCTCTGACTTCCCTCCTTCCCCCTCTCTATCAACATCTCTCTTTCTGACATTCTCTACCTTTCTATACTTGCTGTGGAGCAATACTGTACACTAAAAGCTTTCCTGGATTTTATAATTTATCATACCTGATCACTGGCAGCTGTCCTGACCACTAACAACAGCAAAAAGAAAAAAAAAAACATACAAATATTTAATGTTAAGTGATGCATTATATACCGCACACTTGCATTGAGTCAATGCAATATCTAGGTGGTTTGTGAGGAGCAAGGGAAATCTTTAAGAAGAACATTTTTGACTGTCAACCACAGATTCGCATTATTCATTCAGTGTATTGACTACTAGCATTTATCTATATGGCAAAAATTATAAATCTACACAGCCATAACGTTTTCAACCACACATCACTCTTTATGCACTCAAATTGCGCTTTTTTGCTGTTGTTGACCAATTTACATAAATGTGAAAGCATTAGATAGTGATAGATATTCCTACAGAAACAATATTTCATTGTTTTTTTATTATTTATATTTCATTGTTTAATTCTTTATGTTGGCTAATCTCTACAGTCTGTGCAGCACAGAACGGTAGGCTAACCCTTACCCTTCCTGCACTTGGCTGTTTATTTCTAACCCAATTCTTAAATTATGTTTTTCTGTTGGCAAAAACTCGAGTACTCGGTAATAATTACTTGCACTAAGTACAATATTGTATTAAAAGTATAATAAGCAATACTTAAATTACCTGCCCATGCCTATTTTTACTAAATATCATATGAAGACCAACAAAGCATTAGTCTGTCTCCTAGTGCTTGGCCTTCCTACCCAGGATGTGGCACTTAGCCCTATGCCCATTAGTTTCTACTAAAGATGTCTTTTTTTGCTCACAGATGGTTCACAAATATGGAGTTGCACTTTAAGAAAAGACTAAGTAAGTTCCCAAAACTGTACTCTTTTAGAAAACATTAAAAACTACTAAAAGTTAGTGTATGTGTTAGGGACTATTTTCAGTTGTGGATTATTAACATTTTAATTGACCAGGAATGTTTGTGGGATTGACTCTAAATGAAGAACCTTTAAACAAGTTTGACTTTTTACTCTGAAAATACTGTGATTTGGTTATTTGCTGAGAGGGTTAGATATGATCAGTACCACTGTCACGTCTGTTTGCTGAGGCCAGCTGAATAGAAATCGGGGGGAACTTCCTCCATTTCGTCCTACCACCTTGTTTGTTAAATATATACGAAAACACATTTTTTTAACTTTATTTAAATTAGTTTCTTTTACTGTTGGACATAGCCAGACTAACTAGCTCTAGATGAAAAGGGACTAAGCATATTTCCCTTTTAAAAAAAAGCAGGAAGTGCTGACTTCATTCTTCCCATAGCACACATAAAATATGTGAGCTCATTATGTCGTGAAGGCAGGTCATAAAGATCTAAACTGGACTGGACTATGTTCTACATCGGCCATGTTACATTGGTGTTTTGCCATAAGCTATAAAAGCTAGTTAGCTGCACAACAACCAGGCTAACATACGTAAAACTTATAATGCTGTAGTCATATCATAACACATGAAGTCTCTCTGGCTTTTGATGAAAAGCCTAAGGAGAACCTGAAGTTAGTACTCTATATTTGCAAGTAAAACAAGTTAAAGTAAAATAAATTAAGCGACTGAACTACAGTAATTAGCGTGAATGTAATTCCACTCTGGAATTAATGATTCATGGGTGAATGTTTAGCATCCTAATTTGCTACTGCAGATTAAAGCCGTGTTCTCCAACCTTGGGTGTTATCTCTTTTTTCGTTTCCTGTACCGACGATAGCCTACCACCCCGGCTCTTTCTGCTAGATTTAGCACCTGTTTGCCATTCCAAGTAGCCGTGGTTTCAAAGTGAAAGGTGCACAGAAAAGTAAGAGTGAACAATGCTTTCAGTGTGCGTGCTTGGAAATAAGAGAGCAGCGTGTATCAGTTTCTTTGTCCATTGAAGGAGATCAATTACTGTAACTCTATATGTCGTCATGGGACACTGAGTAGGCGCTGAAGTACTTTTCACTGCTGTCCAAACTGTGTCCAAAGCTGTGAGGAGTACATACAAGGAATAGTGTTGTTCATGAAATATCTCAGTTGTCTCTGTGAAATCCTATAAAGAGAAAAATCAGATGGCTACCAGCTGAGAATTGATAACGCACAGACTTACTTAGACGATACCAAACTTCAGACAAAACCTTCATCTTGACTAATTCATGGCTTTTTCTTTGAGGTCAGATGTCCCACAGACAAATGATATGGCAAGAAAAAATATCCCCACAGAAGTCAAGTTATTATTAAGAAATATGAGGGCCAAGAGAAATGATCACACTAGCTGTATTAATATTTGATCATTGTGAAATCATTTTAATCTCCTTTTGTAATTAAACTCTTGACAGTCATGTAATGGAGGTTCGGCAAAAGAAATGTGGAAAATATCACATAACTATTTAATTAGTTCCTGAACTCATTAGAGAATTTTTGCATACACATTGCCTATAAATCTGATATATGAGAATGACATGGTGGGTCATTTGGAACAGGAAAAAAAAGAAAAACACTCAGTTTTGCTGTCCTTTATGTGTCATACTTGAATATGCTTGTATTGTTATGCTAAGTACATATAAATAGTTAGTCATCTATCAGTTTCTGGCAAAAAAAAGGGGACAGATTTATGTGCAATAACCAGCTTAATGATCTCTTTTTTTCCTCCTCCTGTGCTCAGAGTCTTGTTGCAGACTCAGTAGGGACAACCTGTCACAGGGTAACAGAAAAAGAAATGGAGTGTATTCAACAAACACAAAATAGAGCTGCTGGTTTTTCCTTCCCTGCAGAGATGAGTTCACGGTCAAAACATTTTCTTTCAGTAAGCATCTATAAACCGTAGGCCTGAGATTTGTCCCGCTGTGTGTCCGGGAGCTCAGATCATGACATCTGCCACATAACAGTTATGACATTTTAGCCAATGAGTGATTTAACTTTGAGTGCAACAGTAAACATGCAACCAAAAATAAGGAGCGCACAGGGTTTGGAACCTTAGTGGCTTTGAAATATTCATGCGACTGTAGAGGTATCATGTAAGTAAAAAGTAGAGGAAGGAAAGTAAATAAAGGAAGAGATAAGGAGGGAAAGAAGGGATTTTTCCCCTCATAGGAGGCATATCATCCGTGTAGCTGGTCTAAGCAACTCTGTAAAGGAAGTATAGAGTCGCTCTTCCCTCTTCAGACCCTTCTGAGACTCATTAGGACCTCCCTCATAACTGTAAAACCCGTCACGGTTCGCTCCCTGACCAGTAAGTCTGGAATCTTTTTTGGCATCTGGTTATGCTTCAGAATGTCTGACCCTTACTTAATAAAGACATTTTCTTTTAGATCTTATGTCTTGTTTTACTTTTCTTAACTCCCCGGCAGCTATTCTCTACACTTGAACGGGTCAAAGTCAGATAAAAGAAAAAAAAAAAAAAAAAAAGCAAGGCTAAGTAGTATTTTATTTGGAGCAATTATAATTTCTTTACAACTCATTATGTAGAATGTGCTCTTATCTATAATGGGACTCTTGTTTTAATGTTGCAAGGTGTATTGAGAATGTGAGCAGGCGAATTCAAATTAACCACGATGGTCATGGCTAGTGTCACTGGGATTAAGTGGCCATTATTTTAGTTAGTTTGTCAGCAATTTCTGACTAATAAAGTCATCTGCATCTATTTGCATCGCAATAAGCATCCTGCGTGACATTGGATGTTCTCTTTTTTGGCAATCTTTAATAGGAAGTTAAGAAATTAGACGAGTCAAGTCAGTTAAGATTCCTTGACAAATATATTTAAAAGAAGATTTGTTGCCTCAGACAGACTTTAAAATGCAAAGGTTTTCCTATCTAGGACTCCAACAAGATATATTATCTGACCTTGCTTTTTACAAGTGTATTTGTTCTCGGTTTTACAGAGGAAATTATGTTACGTGAATTTAGTCTCCCCCTTAATTTCAAGGAGATGTTGGATAATTGCCACTCATATAATTCTAATCACTTTTATTAGCTTCAGGGATGGATATATCTGTTGGTTCGTCTAGACTGAAATATCTGAACTCTTGGATTGAATTTTGAACAGACGTGTGTTCTTCAGAGGACTAATACCAACAACATTGGTTATCTGATGACTTTTCATCAAGCGCCAGCATCAGGTCAAATTTTTACTTCCCCGAAACTTCGATTTATGACCAAAACAGATGACTTTCCCATTATCCTCAGCTGTACATGTTTAGTGATATATAAGCATGCTGGCATTGGCATTATATTGGCTAAATATCAGCATGTCAGTAATGTCTCCATTTTATCATATTGCCTGTAACACTTTGCTTAAAACAACGCTGTGTATTTTCAGCCTCACGGAGCCTTACAGGGGTGATTTTC
Source organism: Sciaenops ocellatus (assembly GCA_033000465.1). Lineage (NCBI taxonomy): Eukaryota > Metazoa > Chordata > Actinopteri > Sciaenidae > Sciaenops > Sciaenops ocellatus. The sequence goes on from CP136873.1 coordinate 15,281,865, forward strand.
ATAATAGTAACGCACAGTCAAAGAAAGGTTGAAATATACAATAACAGAACGTTATACTACACTTATCTCCATAAGTGAGTGTAACCACTTGTCTGTAAGCATAACTCTGCCCTATTGAACTTTTTATAGCAACTCATTACTGCCCGCTAGCTAAAGGCTACGTGGAATACCAGTCACAATAGGTTTTCTACTAAGAAATGAATTTACACAACTTTGTTGAATCTGTTAGCTTTCACTTTCTGAATGAGCCTACGATCAGCTGTAGACGCTGTTGATTTGGGAAACAAGCGAGTTTACATTTTTGGCATAATGCCATGCCAGTTGAAGTCAACATGTTGCTCTGCATATGTGAAGAATCCTGCACATCATACAGTATGCGCACACGCAAACTAAAGCTTACAGACAGCTGCTATTTATGCTGTTGCAGTGGAGGCTGAGAGATCATGATCAACACCTTAAGAACAGTGAATATTTTTTCATTCACCTTATAGAATTTACATTTTTTCACGGAGTAATGTTTGTTTGTGGAATCTTAATGATTTTTCTCACTAACCCATTTAGTAATAAACTAATAATACACTGAAGCTGATACAGACACACTGTAAAGTGTGAACCTGTGTGTATACATCCTATAAAATATATTAAAATACTAACTTGCATTTGGTAGTTGTAATTGAAGGTTAGTGTAATTGTACATAGGGTTTGGTTGCACTTAAAGGACCACGGTGTATAATTTAGTGGCACTTCATCACGGAGTTGCGGATAGCAACCCTATTGCCACACCCACTCCTCTGCAGCGTGAAAGGAGAAGCTACGTTGGCTGTAAAACATATGATCAACGTGAAGGGCTCTGTCTAGAGCCAGTGTTTAGTTTGTCTATTCTGGGCTACTGTAGAAGCATGGCAGTTAAACATGGCGGACGCTGTGGACATGTAGATATGAAAGACTCATTCTAAGTTAACAAAAACATACCAATTCTTATTTTTAGGCGATTATACACTGATGAGCTCCCTCAGTCAGAAACACTGCACCTTTTGATGGCCACTCCACCTCTTTAGTACTGCAGGTTTTACAGAAAAGGATGTTAAATGGAAATATCCTGATTATATATCCATATTAATGAATTATATCTGCAGTATGAGTCAAATTTTAAAAGTTCTTGATCCTACAATTCCCCTAATGCAACTCTAATTGGACCATCTTCACCTGGTAAATGCCCATGTTGCTCAGTCCCAGTACTCTCAACTTGCTAAACAGAGTTTCTGTAAAAAAAACTTCCAGACCCATTCTCAGTTAACCCTGATTAGATTAAGTGGTCCTCCTCGGGACGTATAAACTGAAATTCATGTATTAAATGTATGGAGTGCCCCTTTATGTTACAATTCAGTTAAGTTTATCTGCCTGAAAAGTCTTCCCACTGAGACTGAGCTGAAATGTTGCTTCCCTTTTTTTCAGAGAAACAGTGAAAAACGCTGCAAGCTCATTAATAATATGTGCCTCTTTGAGCAGTTAACGTAGATCCACGTTCATGTTTTGTAAGAAAATACAATGAACAACTTGCAATAGATGGACAGATTCCGATATGTGTGATCATGTACTCAGCTGCTGTGCCTATTAATCCCAACTACAAAACTGTCAGATAATCTGTGGTAATAAAACAACAGAGGATGTATTTGTAGAGCTGATCTAGAGTGTTTGCCAGCCGCTCGCGGCTGATGCCAAACACTGTCTCCGTCTCTGTGTAGAAATGAGTGTACCTCCGCTGGAGAACATCAAGTGCCTTATTTCATTTGCAATATTGATCTTTCTTTCCTTCTTCAACTGTCTGATGCTCACCACCATGAAAAGATGACAAACTGCAATCTAATTGATTCGGCTCAGTTAGGAACAGAGGTTGACTGAGCTTGTTGCGATCAGAGGACAAGCGATGCCGAGAGGCGGCATATTTGCTCAACACCATGTTGGAAAATGTTCGAAAATAATATGCGTGTGATAATATCATAACGACTCGTGCACCCTTTAATGCTTCCCTAATGCTCGCTGACTTAGTGTGGAAATGAATTTCTCTATTTGCCAGAATCCGAGACGCAGCGCGTGGATCCAAACCAAGCGCCGAATGCTTTTAAGAGGCACTTACGCGCTTTCAAGCATTTGTCTGCAGTTTTAATTGACACGAGATGAGTAATTTCATGAAAAATGAAGGTGGTCTGGTCATTATCAGTTATGATGATTCAGTGTATTTTGATAATGCAGCCTGAGACGAGTCTCAGATAATGATGTACATTAAGCTGCACAGTTTTCATTTTCATCCTCAAATACCCCCGTCCTTCTTGGCCCCCCATCCTTTTCACGGCCTAATGACAGTTTTATGGGAAACTTCATTAGGCAAAGGGTTGTCAGAACCGATAAACATCAGCTTGTGTTAATTGTGGGATAAAGGGGCCTTGCTGTGGTCCTTTCATGTTGAGGCTTGGGTGTGACCGGATAGATGATTTATTGTTAATTAATACATGATTTATCTTTGCGGCTCCATCCTTTTCTTTCCTCCCTATTCATTCGGACATACATCCGCAGGGGCTTGGTGTTTTGTTGTACACGGTGGCCTGCAGATAACTTAATGAAGAGAAAGCACTGTGGGCTGCGTTGGTAACTGCGAATTGCTAAACAAAGACGGTGATTCATCTAAAGTGTAATCTGAGCACGGAACAGTTAATGGGTGTCTTCTAGTGTTAAACTGATATATCAGGATCATACAGGCTTTTTATTAAGTATCAGATCTCAGGCAGTCATGCAGTCCACCTCGACTATAATGGAGGCTCTTCCCTGACCACAGATACATAAAAAGAGCCTGCAATAACTTAATATTCTCATTACATGTGTTATTTATTCACTTATGCTAATTACTTTTTTTTATAAGTGCGTTCCTCCTTTGTCAGCTTTATTTATCCCAGATTTTCACAGTGGGCCACCTTACATTAGGCTTGCGATTACTGGTGAATCTTGGAGCATTATAAAAAATATACCTAATGGGCGGCAGATCAGTGTTGAATGCTCCCTGGTCAACGGAACCAGAATATATGTTTAATTTGAACTATTTCCTGGTGAAACACAACAGTACTAATCATGATGGGTAGTGTTAAGGAAGCATATTGTAGATAATTTTGTTATACTGTCATACTGGAGTTGAGTGAGGTGGTGTCGAGAAGAATCAGCTCTGGATGAACTGCAGGAAAAGAGACCAGGATCAGATTATCCTTTAGGGTTGGTGTCAGCTTTTCTTGGTCCACGTGGTCCATTGCCAGATCAAGCTGATGGTTTACTCATAATTTTCAGTTCGGTAATTTGATTTTCATGGCTAGAGTTTAAGATGAAAGTTTGGATTAGTTTAGACTGATTGATTGGATTGTTAGTGAGGAGAGATCCCCTGAAATAAAGATGGAGGGATGCTGAGCTTGAGGATCTCGTACAAGGTGGTGTATCGATAAAAACAAAACACAGCAAAGCGAAGTTGAAACTGTTTGAGCTTTGACTGGAGCTCTTGTATTGACGTCATTTCATTGCAATAGATTAATGACACCAGAAATAGCACCACTAGCTGTTTATGACGATGATTAGTTCACCAGTAGTGGATGGAAACATTAAGTCACATCTTCTTCTGCCTGTTTCCTGGAAATATATAAGTTTAAGTTTAAACTAGTGACAACTTAATCTATTATGTGAACCAATGGGCTATTAGTTTTACCAATGTAGATGCACTATTGTTGGACGACGTTCGTGCCATTTTAATTTAATCTTGAATGTCAGAAAAAGTAGCACCAAACTTTATCAGTTTCTCTTTGGGACTTTTCACCATTGTTGTTATCGTTTAGTTAGATTTTACATTTGACCTTACTTTACATCCTGATGTACTGTCCCCACTCTGGCGGACTTGTTGGTTTCTCATGACAAGTATACACTTCAGAGAAATTCAGGATTTGCATGGTAGCCACGATGTCCCCAGAAAATGTTTAAGTTGAAGAAATTTTATTAAGTGCTATAAAATGCTGATAGGAAACTGTTATTAAAGGTGTCCCGTGGCGTTTTCTTGAACACTTTACATTTGAAATTACTTCCTAAAACACATTGTGTGTGCATGTGTGTCCTTGTACCCACTCCATAGTAATACAACTCCACGGGGAACCTTTAATCTGTGCATAAATGTAAAGGTTCTCTGCTATCCACTCATAGCTGTGGAACAAATTACAGTTTTTAGCCAAAGCTGACATTAAAGACTAGCAGGCGTAGATTGCAGCTAATGTGCTCAGTTCCTTTTAGGAATCTTCAGAGCAGTTTGATGTTTTCCAATGCATTGTGTGAAAAACTGCATATTTTATGGTGAGAAATATTTTGAATTATGGATGGGAGAATATTATTAACCTATATAGGATGTTTGAGGATCAGACTCATTTCACGTTCAGCATTTTTTAGGCTATAGTTTGTAATGTTCCATAGATTTGCTTTGCATAGTCAGCAAGTCATACAATGTGTCTTATTATAATATTCATTTAGCATTTCTGTAATGAGTTGATGTCAATGCAAGGTCACGGAGACAGCTCAGATACAAGCTCAACATTGTTTTTTATGATCAGCGTTTTTTGTTTTCTCTGGACATGAACATTAATGCACATTTTGTTGTTTCTTAACAGCTCAGTAAAAGCATCCACATCAGCCAAAAAGTCGACTTTATCGAAGATGAAATAAGGTTCTATTCATGATATGGTAACTTGACTGAATCATCGAGTTTGTGTCCAGTATTTACAGAGCACCGCTGACATCTTTATCATCTGAGGAGCAGGAGGTGGGTCTTCAGTTCAGATGGGTTACGGTTAAAAAAGGGATGCCCACACAAATGCTCGCACATCCTTTTTATGTCTCTTGGATTCTTCTGAACCTCGCTGCATCTGCCTCCATGGACTGCTCACTTTCTTTTATGTTGCAGACAGGGGAATCCTGGAAACTTATTAAGAGGGAACCTTTCAAAGACAACAAATAATTTTCTGTGAATTTAATGTGCCGCTGGCTCCCTGATTTTCACTTCACTTTTCTTTTAATGCAACGCTAATTAATTGCTAATTCAATTTTATTTGAAAACCACGTGACCTCAAGTAATGCCACAAACAACAAGTACAACCCTGGAAGCTTGCAAGACACTTACGTCGATGTCTTATCCTATAAACCCTCAATCTATTACACTTTTCCGTTTAATGCAGCTGCTCATGATTTCACGGATGAGGGCAAATTTGTAAAGCAAAATCCTCTGGCAGGTTGAGAACATCTCCTTGTGCACAAGTCTTAAAATAAACAGGTGCCAGGATGAATGCACCCTGCAACTATCTTAATGATAAGCAAACAAAACAGGTCTAAAGTATATGGAATGCTGTCACACGAGGAAAAAGCCTGCAGCAATTCTGGCATCTTTGATGAGAGTTGAACCCTTAAATGCCTTTAAAAAAAACAAAAAAACAAGCTTGTGCACATGGAACATCCATGCCACCCAAGGGGTTTGTTAGGGAACTTTAATGTCCTTACAAAAGCACTTTAAATTTGTGACTCACCCCACAGTTGACGTGGGCATTCCTAAAGTTCCCATGATTTTTGTATTCTTTTGTGTTTGTCTAATGCTCTAGCTATTACCACTGAGTTTGGCAGATTAAAATCGTATGAGTTTGACTTCCACGGCGATCCACAGAATGGAGTCCCTCACTGGCTGGATATATTTATGATGCTTTACAGGCCGGATGCTGAAATGAAAGAGGCACTACTCGAGGGGCTCTCTGTCTTAATCCGTGGACATTATCTCTACACTGTAAGCAGGTCTTGGCTCGTTACCTCGCAGTAGAGAGCCAGGCTGGCAGGGTTGCAGGGAGAGAGGCAGAAAAGGAAGGGGAAGGAGGGAGGGCCTTGCCCGGCCGCCGAGAATGTAATCTCCAGATTAGGGGGCGAGACGAATTCCTGCTGCCAGGCTGACCTTGTCAAGGCAATGGAGGAGCCAGAGTGAAATTGAGATTTCAGGACAAGAGCTAGTCGAGGCTTTTTTTTTTTTTTTGGAGCGTTAGCGTTTCTCTTTCAAGGGTCACAGCCTTGACACCATGATTCACGCTAAATGTGTGTGGTCACACTGGTAGCACACATGAAATGTGTGTGGTGCAAACTGTTTCTGGCAGTGACCATACTGCCTGTAACCCTCGGCAGTCAGTCAGTCCACTGCAGTCTTTATGGGATGAAGCAACAATAAAACATGTCCAAAGCAGTGTAGTTTGTCCTAATTTATTGAGACTGGGAAGTGGTTTCAATTTTATACGTCAAGACAGTGTAGATTTTAGTATTTAGACATGGATGAAGACTTTTGCCATGTGTTATACCTAGAGCTACCTAAAGCCCCTCAAAACTTGGTTTTTATGTGACTTTAGTAACATTTTATTTAATAGCGCTTTTATAGAAACTCAAAGACGCTTTTCATGGGGAAAACATGAAAACATAGAACATCCAAAATAATGAAATATTCAAACAAACATTAAAAGCTTTGGGGAGAGAGTTCCAAGGGAGGGGGCAGCTATGGAGAAGGCTCTGTCACCCCAGGTTCAGTGCTTGGTCCTAGGTGTTGGAGTCAGGAGGTTCCCATCAATGGTTGTGGGACCGGGAGCCATTGAATTTTCTGGAGGATGGGAGTAATGTGGTCATGAGTGCGGGTGTGGGTGAGCAGCAGTTTTGGATGTATTGGAGTTTAAGTTTTCAGTGGTGTGCTGTAGAGGATGCTCTTGCAGTAGTCAATTCTGGAGGTGATAAAGGCGTGGATGAGGGTTTCTGCAGCCGAGAAGGAGAGTGGTGGGTGGTGTCAGGCTATGTTTTTAAGGTAAAAAAAGGCAGTTCAGGTGTTTTGATTTATGTGTTGTTCTAAGGAGAGGTTGTTGTCAAAGATGACTCCAAGGTTGTGACTGTGAAGGGGATGGCAGGGTGGCAGAAACTGAGTGGTTCTGGTGAGGGATTTGGGGCCGATGATAATCATATCTGATTTGTCACAGTTCTAGTTTGAGGAAGTTGGTGTGCATCCAGGATTTGATATCAGTGAGTGGCAGAGGTGATGGATTTGGTGGAGATGTAGAGCTGGACATCGTCGGTGTAACAGTGGAAATGGAGACCATAGCGGCGAATGATGTTGCCGAGAGGAAGCATGCAGAGGTTGAAGAGGAGAGGACCAAGCATCGAACCCTGGGGGATGCCTTGGGACAGAGGAGTGGTGGAGGAGGTGCAGTTGTTGATATTTAAATATTTATGACTAAATCAGCAACAACCAACAGTAATGTTAAAGAAAAATTAAAATGCCTTGAATGTTGCTAAACTACCTTCAGAAAACTGGTGGATGGAAATGCATAACATTGCCTGAGCCCTGCCCATTTCAAATCAGTGAGCCCTTGAACGTATACAGGAAGTTTTATTTTGTTTACAAGCTCCAATCTTGAATTTGCTTACATATTAGTTTGAATATTCTAACTTTCCGAGTGACCTCAGTGTCCTTTGATTGGGTTTATATAAGCATGTTCTGGTGGATAGGAACTGGAGAAATGAGAATAATGATGTGACATTCCTGTTTGAGCATTTTATTCATTTGACCCGTAATTGCAAAACAACAAAATAATGAGTCTGTCGGCCACAGACAGTAGCATACAGCATCAGCTGCACGAAAGAAGTGGTGGAAAGCTGCCGATAAACTACCATTGTGCTATTTAGACAAGATTTATTTTTATTGCCTCAGACGCTTGTTGGAGCAGAGGGAAAAACTCACTGTCTTCCAATTTTCAATTCAATTATTTACGCAAGAAAACACACTGAGAGCTTAGCTTTTCAATGCAGGTGCATCCTGTCTGTGCTGTGGTGAAATGAAGAGTGGTGCAAACACTAATAACATTCATAAAATACAAATGAATACAGAAAAATTGTCAGTTTTGCTGGTATTTCATGATTAGGAATGCGGGCAGCATTGCCTGGAGATAACAAATTTACACAATAAAAGATACCATACCATGTTGCTTAATTGAAATGTCAAATATTTCTCCTATTATTTTAGACCAAAGGAATGTCTATGAAGAGTGCATAAAGGCGGGTGTAACTCCTGACAGCATGTATTTCTAGCAGCTTCTGCAAGAAGCACACACTGCTCAGGAGCAGTATAGTTAGATAAATACCACAGTTAGATAAATACGTGTAGGTTGAGCCACTAACATAAAAAGTTGTGACATGAAACGCTTTTTATGTACAATTAATTCCAGAGCACCAGTCAGTTCCACTAAATTGAACCAAGATATGAGGAGGTTATATGGCTCCACTCGCTCTGTGAAAGAAAACCCTGTCTGGCTTTGCGTTTATTTCCATGCTACCTCAGTCTCAACCACAGCTTTCACTCACAGCATAAAAAAAAGCTGTCATAAGATATATATTTCAAAGTCTGTGTTGAGTTAATTCAAAGTTTGGGACACAAAGTGTTGTCAGAATGCCCTTGAACATCCAAAGCCACCATGAGGTCTTGGATAATTAGTGTTTGAATCATTGCATACACCAGGGAGAATGTACTTCTCATTATATTTGTTAGCTGTGAACTTTTGCTTCACACATATTGTTTACCAAAGTGGCACCACTAAGGGCACACAGACTGCCTTATTAGAGAACTGCTGACCCAATGCTATTTTTCCTCATTTAAATTAAAGCAACACCATCTCCCACCACTTTGATATTATTGGTAATCAGTTATGGGAAATGAAACTGGATAAGACAAAGTAAACATTCCCTTATATTGCAATGTAAAGCAATTCCCAATGGTGTTTGTGTTCTCTGCCTTCCACTTGATGCATTTGGATTATCCTCCAGCATGCATTGGGTGAACAAATGAACATAAGCATGAGCTCTTGTGTCTGTGCAATACCTATAGAGCTAGATCTAGCATGGCTGGGATTAGCTTAGTTTATCTTAGTTTAGTGTAAGGACTGGAAGCAAGGTGAAACAGCTAACAGCTAGCTGAAAGACAAGTTACAGTGTCCCGTAAAATCATCATCGTCACTTTTATGTTTTAGCTTTTGCACAAATGAATAGAACGTGATACAACATGGTAAATAGTAAGCGTTCTATCTATCTATTTGTTTCCCTCTATGTCCAGTCCTAATGCTAAGATAGGTTAACTGACACTTGCACAGAAGGACAGAAATTAGCTGTGATTTAATGATTGTAATTTAGAGTCTAATGAGTTTCTACGGTTAGCATCCTTTGTCTATACAACTCTTGCTTACTGTAGCATCAGCAATACTAATGACCATTATTAAATGTAATACAATTAGTACAAAGCATAGCATAAATGCTTTACATGGTTGGGTTTTTGAGTTTAAATTTTGGGTGTTCTTTTGTAGACTCAATTTCTGGTTTAGGAAGATGAAACATTTTATATAAAAAACAAACACACAAAATCAGTTTTATTTATTACTGTTTATTTGCATTGCAGATCAGAACAAGGCACAATACATTCACTACATGTATATCAAAGTGACACACGAGTCCATTACTGTAGTTGTGAAATTCCCTTCTGTCGTGTCCGGTAACAAGGGATGCACCCGGTGTGCAGATACTGTATTTATGATGTATCTCACCCCCAACCAACATGAAACTGGTGGACTTAATGACCCAATTGCCTCCGTTAGCAACTCAACTCTCCAGCACGCAGCTGAAGTCATGCATAATCCCACAAAATCTACCCAGCTTATGAATTTTAAATAGGGAGGCCTAAATCACAGAGCTGCTTTTAAGTGAATCCATTTCTAATAGGAAAGCAGACAGCTGGAATGATGTCCCGTTGTCGGGTGTCGTCACCCAGGCGGATGCATTTTATAGACTGTAAATATATTTTTAATGTGAGCAAAGGTTGTAAAGTTGACATATTCGATGCAGGAGAAACCCTGAAAAAAAGAAAAACTCAACCAAAAAGACTGGCTATTTTGGTAAATCTGTACTCACTTTTAATTCCTCTGATCTGGGACTGCCATGCAGACACAGTGTTGACTTGTGAAGCTATGCACAAAATGAAAAGAATTCAGCCTTTTAAGCCAACATGTCTCAGCTGCTCAGAGACTCAAATGGAATGAATGAATGAAACATTGAATCTTGAAGGTTTTCTTGAGCTCTCTGGTTCATGAGCTCTGAAGGAGCCACCTGCCATATATACCACTTGTCATTCATTTTCCCTGATGCAACATGAAACATGTTGGTTATTCTCATTGCTTAAGAGCAGCTCAGTCATTTTCATTCCTGCAGTGTGATTTGAATCATTAGAGCAGCTGGAATAGTATAGCATTTTATCCTTTTGATTTTCTGGGGCTGAAAAATGTGGTTTGATATAACAAAGAGCAAAGGATAATTACAATGCAACAAAGGCTCTTAAAGGTTGGTGTATGCTTAAATCAAAGTCCGTAAGTGTGGCCTGACCATGTCAGAGTGCAAAAGTGCTGTTACGAATGGCCACTCTTCAAGGCCAGATAAAAAACCTGCTGTTATAGAAAGGGGTGAGTGAAATTGGGGATTACAGCACAAGGCAGTCATGCTGTTGCACTTGGTTGTACACATGAAAAGTAAAAGTGCGACTTTAGAGAGAAGCTCGGAAAAAGTGTACTTTCTCACGTGGCCAATCATGGCGTAAAGTGGGCAAAATTGTTGGACTGTCTGTTTTGAAAAGCTTGAAAAAAGAATAAAAATACTTCATTTGAAGCGTACTGACCCCTTTTTCCTTTTATTAAGAATAACACTGATTCTGTCCAAGTCAGTTGTAGTGAAAACTTTGTTGTACAATTTATTATCCAAACTGTCTGTTGACCTTGTTTACTTACCATTGTTGTTTGGGCCATGTGTGATGTATTAAGAGAGTCGGATATGTTGAAGAAACACTAATGTGCGTGTGCAGCGGACCACACAATGCAGAAGTAAACCCAGAAGCAAGGAACATTTTTTGACTTATGTGTTCAGCGAGCAATTTTCATTCAAGTGACTGGACGCCATCTTTCGAGTCTGGTATCGAGCTTTTATAACACAGCCATGCTTTGTGCACACAGCTTTCCTGTGCAGTGAGGGATTGTTACCGACATTTCAGGTGTGCTGCCTTTGCAAAATAAAGCGGTTTAGCTGAACTTTTGACATGTTTATGGCCTGTCAGACTTTGTCATAGCGGTCACAATATTCCCAAATAACAGCCAGAATAAGTGAAATAAAAAGCTCGTTGGATATTTTGTAGGATATGTGGAAGTTTAAAACATCTCCAAGCAAAATAATGAAGAGAATTGAGCTGCTCTTGAGCAAAAAGAAACATGTTTCAGCAGCATCAGGATGTACACTCATGTACAACAATAAAGGCTCCTCCAGAGCCCATAAGGTATCATCCAAACTGAATATCGCATTCATTCATTCCATTTGGATCTCTGAGCACATTGGCTTTAAAAGCTCTAACCATTACATTTCTTTCAGTCTACACATAGCACATGTCCACACTGTAGCAGAATAGAAGAAGCGTATTCACATAAAAGACAGCAGCCATAACAATCAAGAAAGAGACTTCCAGTGATATTTTTTCAAAGGGTTTCAGGATTCTAAGGCTCTGATTCACTGAAGGTTTGTGTTGTGCCGCTCAAACGGCCAAATTAGAATATCATGCTATTCACCATCCATTTGTGGCCAGGAGAGAGGGGGGTCACATAGAAGAGTGAAGAAGGGGGACAAAAAAAAAAAAGGAAACAACTTGCATTGTGCTTGTGTCAGTGGTGCATGTTTAAATCTCTTTCTTTTGAACACTTGGTAATGACTCGGAGGTGGAGGTGGCTCTCAGCTCACGCCGCTATACCCCCCCCCCCCCGTAAACTGCGGCACAAACAAGATCTTTTGAAAGAACTGTGGTTAGTTAATTCACACTAGCTGACTCTGTGTTCAGAGGGTGAGCTCATTTGAAGCTGCAGTTTGGCTGCTTATTACACCTTCTGATTGATTGCCGTGCTGTGTTGGAGTTCATTTGGACTTGAAATTCAAGATTTTCTTTGTGGGCAAAGAAAAATCGTGCTGTAAGCTTGCAGAAAAAAAAAAAGAAATTAGACGACGTGCAGTTGCAGCAATCTCAGTCACAAACTCCCAACACATCACAGCCTGATTGTTTTGAGGACAACGCCTGGCTGTATCTGTCTTGGCATGTTGCTAGGCGATACATTAATATTAATGTTGTCTTTTACAGAACGTGTGCACTCTCTGCCCCCCTTGGGATAAACTGAAGCTCAAAGATAGAAGAATATCTCTGTATCACTGATACTTCTTTTATCCTAGTTAAAACTCATATCAAGGGTTTTAATTACATTCGGCAAATGTAATGCTGCAGAGCTTTGTTGAGAAGTAACAATTGGCTTTTTTGGTTTCTCCTTTGCGGCGCTGATGTGCTCGGCTAATTTCTGACCTGGTCTAATTGAAAAATGATATGTGCTGTGTTTGAACATGTGAACATGTCTGAGTTTATCATGTTTTCTGAGCGTATTTTGCCGGGATCTAATCGCAGTCGCATCTGATTCTGAACCAAACTTCAAAAATCTCAAATGGAAACTGTAAAGCCAAAGCATCCTGACTGCTCCATTTTAATCTTATTTTATTTCCTTTGAAAAATCATTTTGAACACGAGAAATAAATCTGTGATGGAGTTCATCCTCTTCTTTACCCTTTCCCCTGCCAGGCTTTTAGCCCGGAGTCTTTGTCGTAGATCCCCACACCTCTCAGCTGCCCTCTCCGCCAAACCATTTTCTTGGCACTGAAACACAGATGTTATCCATCTGATTAAACGTTCAAGGTTACATCTCCAAATACATCAAAGTCTACCTCTCCCATAAGAGGAAGCGTGACAGTCAGTATTTTTGGTTGCCTGGAGGTGCAAGCTCCAGTGTCCTCCCCATCATATTTTTTTTTCTTTTTCTGTACAAGTAATTGGGTATCTCTGCTCCTATGACAAAGTGTTATGATGATCGAGACTCAGCCAGTAGGTGAGATGAATGATGCTGAAGGGATCTAGCATTCTTTGTCATTTAAAATTGGATGTTTACACGGCATGAAAGGGTTGAGCAAATCTGCAGACTACTGCCCGGGAAGCGAAATCAACTGAGAGCTGATTTTTCTTCTCAGCTTATCGATTACCTGTTCAATTTTGATTTCCATTCATGACCTCAGTTAAGCCCAAGGTGATGCCTTGAATACCCTTGTGTTGTCCAACTAACAGTCCAAAACCTAAACCTAAAGATATTCAGTTTACAATGACAGAAAAGAGAGCGAAGTGGAAAATTCTCATGTTTGAGAAGTTGAAACTAAAACTGTTTTTGCTTGAAAAAATGTCTGAAACAAAGCATTGATTATCAATTTAATAAATCAATCATCCAATCGACTAAGTGTAGGTAAGTCCTGTGCTTGAGATGGCACATGGCCAGCCTAGCTCAGCATAAAGATTGGAAGCAAGGAGAGACTGCCAGCTCTGTCCAGCATTGAAAATATTAACACCTCACAGCTCACTCATTAACATCATATATATGGTTTAACTTGTAAAAAGACAGTTTGTTGAATAAGTTGGAGTGACAGAGTTAACAAAAGCTAGGTGCAATGAATTGACATTGCCATGTCATGTATGTGTATATCTTGCAACTAGCACTGTAGTCGAACGCACTGCAAGAAAGCTGAGTGGACTGTTGTTTGTCCTGAAACGCTTGAAGCACATAACTCATAAACCCTAACCCATATATACCCATATTTCTGAACTCTTTAACCCATGTTAACTACTTCAAGTCTTCTGCTAAGCTAAGCTAACCTGACTCCAGCCCATACATAATCACATACACAAGAGTATTGTTGATCTTTTTGTTCCTGTTCCTTGAAAACAAAGTGGTTATATAGATTTCCTGAAATGTTTACCATTCCTTTAATTGATAATGACAATGAAGATATTAACTTAGTTGCAGTCTGACTTAACAGCCGTGTATTTGCAGCTTGTCAACACTGACTGATTGCTTTCCTTCTTTCGCCCTTTCCAGAGATCGAAAAGATTCAGAAAGATGAGGGGAAGGAAGAGGAGAAGTTCATCGACGTCGTCATCAACAAGAACATGAAACTGGGCCAGAAAGTTTTAATACCAGTCAAGCAGTTTCCTAAAGTAAGTGCTATAGTACCACCACCAAGAGACTTCTCGAAGAATGTGATGTGCAAAGATAGAGAATTTTAGATTGTGTTATTTATAGATAATGAAGCCAACTACAGTAGCTCCAGTTTTGATTTAAATTCCTTACAACAGCCACTTGACACTTTTTGTTGATGCTTTATGTTATTAGATGTAGCATATCTGGAAGACGGCATGCAGGCAGAGTATCGGCTGACAGAACTGGGGTAGAACTATATTAGGGATGTTACCTTCTGTCTGAAGAATTGTTTAAGCTTCTGAAATGTTACCACCATAATTCTCACACACACACACACACACACACCTCTCCATTACACTGACCTTGGTCAATGACGCTTTGATGTCTCGGTATATTAATTTGTCAATGAATATTTATGAATATATGATTCAAAGGAATTATCTCACAGTGTATTTCATTTTCTTGAGTGTGCAGTGGATTTTCTTATGATACATGCACTTCTACAGTAGGTCTTTTTCAACTTCTGTCCTTTTTTTTATTATTGTTTTGAAAAATAATACCCTGGGAGGGTGAGAGTACGACTGCAAAGCAAGCACATATAGTAAGTCACATAGAGTCCTAGACAGTCAGCTTGGCGATGACCTCCACACAAAGCCGTTTTGAGCGATAACACTGCTGCCGCCACTGAAAGCACTTCAGCCTCCCCTGCCAAGAGGAGCCTTCAACGGCAACGGCATTTATCGGAGCCACGCTCTCAACACATGACAGGGATATCCCACTGGGAGCACGATGGGGAGGCTGGTGTAAAAGTGAGAGGAGTGCTCTTAGATGGGGACATCACTCAAGTTTTCACCTTAGCCCTCAAGGGGGAAGGACGGCCGTAAGCCGCAGTATGTGGACGGAGAGGACAACAGCAGGGACGGAAAACACAGCACAGGAATCAAACACTGAACCAACAAAGCTTTAGAGGTGGCATTTAGTCTCAGCAAAAAGTGCTTTTCTGCTCAATATCTCTATTTTAATGACATGTGTAGTAATAATAATGCCACTAAAGGTTTATAATGCAGGGTGTAAAATTCAGCTATATACCAGGTTTTAAATTAGTCCACACCCACTTAACACGTAATGGTAGGTTTAAGGACTCACCACAGAGCCGTTGTTAGCTCTGTGACAAACACATCCTTAGTCAACACTCTTTAATTTAAAATAATTGTCACTGAAAGATCAAAACTTGTGAGCACTGGGAATTTGTCTGAGCGAGAAAGAAAGAAACAATCAGAAGAAAAACAATCACAATGCAAATGCATTTTCAAGCTTTTGAGATCATATCACACGACTTAGATCAGTTACTGATGTATTTAGCATCACATCACCTTCTCTACATCCCTGATTATGCCTAGTATGGATTGATTTGATGATTGTCAGTCCAAATGAGATGAAAAGAGTCAACAGCCATGAGGCTCTGTGAGGCTGCACTTAGTCTAGTGATGCCAGAGTGACGAAATGTTTCCACCTGTTAATAAACTTGTGACAACACCAGACGTTTTACAAGAAAAGATGTTCATTTGTGATGTTCTTTTCTTCTTCATTTGTGGAGCGCTCACTTCAAGTAGCCTCAATCTCCTAGGCTTGAGAGTGTAGATTAGAGGCGTTGGCTTCAGATACTGCCACCGTCATCACACAAACTTTACCTAGCCTCATTAACATTATTAGCACTGGGTTTAAATCTGAAATATTCTTTTGCGTTTTGCTTTGACACCCAATCCTCCATTATCCCCATGTCAGTCGACTCTCCTTACAATTGTCATGTGACGAATGACATCTGACATCCTGTTGCAGTTTGTGGCGACTCTGCTGCTATACAGTACACTTTCAGTTTAAAATTGTAGCATCCATCGTCCAACTAACTATTAATAACAAGCTTAGCATTTTACGAATTTGGGAGCTGATGATTGAAAATGAACTGAATTGGTTTTACTTTTATTAAAAAAAAATAGAAGGGAACAACATTGTAATCGGTGTATGCCCGAACAACCATACAGCTTTGAATGAATGTCTGAAAAGTTATGGCAATCCAAACATTTCAGTCTGCATCCATATGTTGTGTCTAACATCCTGCTAGTATGAAAAAATAACATCCCATCTGTGTATTTCCCAAGAAAATGATGACATATTGACTATATTTGATTGTTTGACGCTGGCAATTAATTTTGTTTAAGGATTAAATATATTTTTAGTCTGCTGAGAACAGAGGCCGACACCATATTTTTAAGATTTTAGTTGTGCTCTATCATTAACAGTAACCACAGTGACCACCAAAGACTAATATATATATATTACAGTACATGCTTGCATGTATTTGTTGTGTTCATATGAATTTCCATTGTACTAGCAGCCTGTGACAGTCATACTGCATATAGTCTACCTAGCATCTTGCTGGCTAAAGTTTTGTCTATTTCAAAGTGTAGTTAGGACCTTCTTCAAAACTAAACTATAACCTTTGAAAACTTGTTGAAACAACCGTTATATGAACCTCAAACCTTTACAAGGCCTAGTTTCTCCATATCTATCTAACTGTCTTTGTACCTGCTAATGACCAAATCAAAGATTACTGGGTGGTTTGCGCTTTAACTCTGAGAAAGTGAGTCATTATTTTCAGCCGGTACTGACGTGCGCTCTGATGAAGAGATGAAATACATTTTCAGTGAGCACAGAGGGCTGTGTACGTATGTATGCAGTGTCATCTGGAGGCTGGTCTGAGTCTCCTAGGTTCACAGCTAAACAGATTTGCTTTGACAGCTTTGATAAGTAGAGCCACTAATACGCTGTTTAGAGCTCCAACAAGCCACCGAAGGAAGACAAATTCAATTTGTTCCGTCTGACAGGTAGCAATGGCAAGAGTGATCGGTCTGACTTGAATGGTTTTTCTCCTGAGCTGCGAGCATCACCTTTTGGCTTCTGGCATTGAAGTGGCACAGACATTTTCCAAATAGCCATTTAGGAGCACGTGGAGAGAGGTTATATCCATCCTCCTCAAACATAGCTTTTTATCAAAATGAAGCGGGCAAGGACACCACGCGGCAAGTTCCAGGCTGCTGATTCTCCGTGATAAAACGGAGCTGTTCCTCGGCGATGATTTTCAATACCCAATACTGATGAATTTTTAGACTTTCTAAGATATTGGCAAGAGTGATGATACTATGATGTCGAGTGTGGACACTCCCAATATTGTAGAGAACGCTCAGCAGCAAACGGATGCCCACCTAGTAGTTTTTTTAGAGATTTAATTGAAACCTTTCTACAGAAATAAAAAAAAGAATGAAAGATTTTAGATCATGATTTAAGCAGCATGACACATAATGTCACTCCTACTCAGGAACTAAAAATAGCCCACCTTTTGAACAGGGATACACTATCAGCGCTCATCTGTACATTTGCCGGATCTGTGGGCCCTCTCTCAGAAAGCATCTTTTGGCAGAAAGCACCGCAGGCCATTAGCGAGGCGTAAGGAGTCCCACTGGTTTATTTCCAGTTCAGACTGTGGCTTTTCTCTGCGCTGGGAGCAGTGATTTATCCTTCTGCTGTCGTTCCTGTCCTGCTGTCCTCAGCACAATCGCTGCGCGCTGGCTCTCTGTAAGCACACCTTTCGCCAGGCTCGCAGTATTACATTCAGCAAATGATGAAAAGATCTCAGATGCGCCTCCCTCTGCCACCCTGCACCCCCTTCAAGTTAAGTGAGATTAATCATACATCCTTTCTCCACTTGTGTCCGCTGTCTTTCTAATCATCCGCATGACACTTGTTCTTTTTTTTTTTTTGTTCTAGCTGCGACAATTCATGTTCTGTTTGTGTGTATTTTCAGTCAATGCTTCTTCTCCTTTGTGTTTTATTTGTTTTTTTTCCATGCAACCAACACCACAACAAAGCAGCAGGCAGCAACCTGTGATTAAACACATCAGCTTTTCTTCTGGTGATTACAGACAGCAGCAGCACAATCCTCTCACACAGTCTAATGACATGAAGCGGTACAGGAGACCAGGCAGGTTTTTGTAAATCACATAATCCCTCGTGATAACTAAAGCATTAGCAAAACCCCAAAGCATCAATCACAGTACGAGTCAGACGGATTTTTGATTTGTGATAAACAGCGGGGATTACAGTTTTGTGTTGGGTTAGACTCATATAGTTGGAGGATTTTCCATATGAGGAGACGTGCGTGTGTGTGTGTGACAGGGTGGTGATGTTTTAAATGTCCAGATTAAGGCTCTCTGACATTTCCTGGCTTTAGTCCAACAAATATGAAGCAAATCTGTATGATCTCTTTTTAAATAGTCAGGAACTCAAAATAGAGCCAAACAAATCGCATTACATCATGCCAACAAATGATCTATAATTCTTTCTGAAGTGGCTGAAGACAGTGTGTGTCTAGAACAAGTTAAACCCACGGCTGGTTTAACCTGCTGCAGACCCCGAGCTAAAAAAAGAGGCTGATTAACCCCCCGTTTCTCCATTCTTTGTCTATTATGTACAGCATCCATGTGCTAAAATGTTACATGGCCCCAGGTTTACTGTGTGGTAATTCGATTCAATTAACTGATTTATGAACACACACAATTAAGCACAGCCAGCTGTAATAATGAAGGTCCAAACTAGATTAAGAACTAGACAGCGCTTCAATATACAACCCTGGCTCCTAGAAATGATGTTTGTATAGGAACAGCAAATTCATTTTGAGAGAAGCATAAAGCCATCTGACATATAGTTGACATATAGTCTTAACATTTGGAAAACAATATCTGCTAGTTAGCCAATGGAGCATTCTTAAACTTTTTTCACAGTTTTATTTAGACACTCACAGCACTTGTTTAAGAGAGAAATTGTGGTCTCGGTTGGCTACTGACACTGACCAACCTGGATCCATCCATCCATTTCCTATAACCACGTATCCTTATCAGGGTCGTGGTGGGCTGGAGCCAATCCCAGCTGACACTGGGCGATAGGTGGGGTACACTCTGGACAGGTTGCCAGGGCTCGCTAGGGCTGACATAGAGATAAACAACCATTCACACTCGCATTCACACCTTAGAGACACGGGGAGAACACGCAAACTCGAAACAGAAAGGGCGATTTAAACCAGGGACCTTCTTGCTGTGGGGCTAAACATTGCTGCACTGTGCCACCTCTAGTTTGGGTGTTTTTACTTTATTATAATTTGACCAAAGCCACAAACTTACCTAACTAACTAAACTAAAATTGGGAGCTACTCCCGCTCTACCCACTATCCACCCGAACCACCTCCTCACAACTTGCATACAGAAACATATCACTTATCTTGACTGGAAAAGACAAGAGCAATGTTTCCCATCAAAACCAAATATGAATTGTAAAATCAGGTAATACAGTAGTACCCAGATTAAGGGCCTTATCATTTTATGGTGTGCTTAACCACACTCTCAAACAACATCACAATAAATCAATAAATTGTCATAAACCAAATAGTGCCATTGGGGATCTGTTGGCCTGGGTTTCCTGCTTTGCTCAGTTGTCATGTTGTTTGGGGAATTTTAAGCCATTAATACAGACAGAGAGAAAGAAAACAGATAGAGGACATACTCATACACTAAGGACGAGGGTCTAAACCCTTAACCTCTTTTTATTATTCTTCACTTGTACACGTATATATATATATATATATATATATATATATATATATATATACACTCGCTGCCATAGTACAGTTACGTACACTGATAATTAGCTAAATCTAAGAAAACAAAACATTTCTACTAGCTCTAATTTCTATTGTAATTTTTTTAAAATGTAGATTTGTGTCTTTTTTTTTTCTCGTTTTTATTACGACTGATTTTTGTCATAGGATTTGTTGGGTATTTCTGTATGTATGTTCCTATATATATATATATTTTTACAACTTATATAGTGGACCTCTCTCAAAATAGACACTTTAAAAATATGAATGAATAGAAAAGAACTACTCTTTGCTAATGAACATTAGATCTCTTAAAGTTTCATGGGCCTTGAATTCATTTTTGTTTAGATGACAAAACGATTTAATTAGAAACTTGCCCACGGGACATTAATTGGATTTTTTGTTTGGTTAGCACAGAGGAACTGGATTTAAATTCATACCAAGAACATTGTCACCGTTTTCTCACTCATCCAATTCTCTGGGTCTCTTTTATTATAAACTGCCCACTACAGACAACATCTTCTAAATGAAACAGGGCATTTGTTTTCCCCTCAGCTCACCAACAAACTAGCGTCTAGTTGTGTCCCTGGTTTCACAGAAACACAAACAAGCTGCAGAGCCAATTCGTGTTTGCATCAATTTCTGTTTCACAGTCTGTGTACATTTTTCCATTCCTGTAAATTTGCTCCTTTAAGCTCTCAGCCTGATGCCCATGTATGCACAGCTGATATAGCTCCCACACTGTCATATTGAAAGCAACACAATAGCAGCTTTCAAGCGATTTCCATCCATTGGCGTGTAGAACACCGTTGGTAGAACGAGGACTGATACATCCATACAAACATTCCGGACACCGTGTCAGATACACAACCTGTCAGAGAGGTGGAATGGGTGCACAAAAGCTGTAACAACACAGAGAGAAGTGGGCTGTGTGATGTGGCTCTGCAAATCATTGTTCAAGAGACGGCACAGCTCAGTGATCAAGGCTCTATCCAGGTGGAAATGATGGATGCCCAGGACATCGGTTAAACTCAGCACATTTAAAACATTTCCTGACACCCTCTGTTCGCCCCGGTAGCGCTGTCTCCTTTGATGATCCTTTTGTAAACTTGAATACATTAGAGGCAGGAGCTTTCTTGTTTCCTTAGATAACTTTTAAATCTAATTTTCCTGACCCAACAATTCATGTCCTACTCAACATATCTGGAGTTAATTACTGTGCAATTTTCAGTAGAGGTATTGAAACGTTTTAGGTGATTGCCTGAACAGTACAAATGGACCAGAGTTAGCATCAAAGTGCACACACACTCTAATGCAAAGGTGGACATGTCTTACATATTCATTAATCCAAGGTCATAATTCTGCAGGAGGCCACTTACTCCCATTTGCGAGTGCAAGGTTGGAATTAGCACAGTGGGGCATGGTATTTAAAGTTAAAGGCAGGAGCTGAATGGGGTTCTGTATGATCACATCCAGTCGCAGGACTTTGGGGTAATTATAAAAGTTGAAGGAACATACAGTAGCTGAGAAATGTTGGAGTTCAGCCCAGCCAGGATGAAAACCCAGCCGTCAGTTACTGCATTAGAGCGAATCACTAAAGCTTGCCTCTCAAATCCCTCACCCAGGAATTGGCAGGGGCCTCCTAATAAGCACTCACTTTCTGAACAAAAGGCAGCAGAGATACAGGTGAGGTGTGGAACCAAATGGGTTGTTTTGTTTTTTTTTTTACCTCCTGCTAGCTAATTGATGACCTAGATAGTTGAGGGAGGCAGCTGTATAACTCACTGTTAAAGGAAAACATGGAGAGGGGGAGAAAAGCATCGCTCTCCCTTTGTCTCCCTGACCATCTCCAGCTGCTGTTGGAATTGTGTTGAGCCTGTGTAAAGGTTGCATGACTTAGATGGGTGTCTGCATGCGGCGTGCCTCATAGTAATGCATAAAATTTTTTTTTATTGTTTTCATGGCTAAAAAGCGGTGACCTTGTGAAGTAATCTAAGCCAGGAAGCCTTTGATAGATGGCGATATGCCAGAGGTGGTCAAGTTCAATGTTAGCTCAAACCAGCACATTATGATAATGTTGCACATTGAAAATTTATGTTGAAACATTCAGGAACACGCAGTTCAACAGGATTGAGGACATGAATCAGTAAAGTTGTGATGTTTCAATGAATTGAATATTTCATGATAAATTGTCATATTTACCAACATAGTGTTGATTTTATTATTATTATTATATTTCCTTCCTCATGTTAAATAAGTTCTTTGTTTGTATTAATTAACAGTCTGACAGTTGAAGAGTCAGAGCCTCTGGACTGCCCTTTGAAGCTAATTAGTTGGTTGAACTATAGCGGTTAGATGTTATTGATTGTTGTAATTATTCTCAGTTTAACAAATCATTCTGATTTTACATTTTAAATATGATTCATGTCATCATGGAGAATTCTACACTGCGTGCCAAAAACAGCTGTGTATCGTCTTCTATTGCTTCATCAAGTCTGAGAAAGTTACTCGTGGCATCGCCTATAGCCGTTGTGGGATATGTATGGGAGTTTCACGTAGGAACTAAATCTCTGTTTTGACTTTTGCTGCATTGAGTTTGTCTTGTGACAAATTATGAAATTGTGATGTGAATGAATTAAAGTCAGTTGGGGCACCTTGAAGTGCAGTCCATGAACTGTAACTTCTCTGGTTCCGACCTGGCGTGGCACTTTTGTTGCATGTTGCTCATTTTTCTCTCCTTGTTTCCTCTTTTCTGCTGTCATCTATCTAACAAAGGCTTCCAATGGCCAAAATTGAGTGTATGCTTAAATTAGTTCTGTCATGTTTAATGTATGTTTTTAAGTTTATATTCTTTGAAAAAGACACTAGAATACAGTGAAGATGTGTCTTTATTTTATTTTAATTTAGCATATTTTATTCTAATCGTTATTGTCAGTTTATTTTGTTACAAGTCGATGCCTCACAGTCTGCTCTACACTGGAACCTAAATGACACTACCCTTTGGTAAAAAGACGAAAAACAGCATTATTAATCATATAAAATGATAAAATAATACTGGTGTGTAAATGCCACATCTCTCCTGGAGCACTAAACGTGATAATAAATCACAAAAAAATTAAATGTAGCAATAGCACTATCATTATGGAAAACAATTATAACAATGAATATAATTTCAGGAAATTAAATTAACTTTCATTGTGTCCATTTCCCTATTTCTGAATTCAGTTGCACGTCATCTTCATTCATCATAAAACCATAACCCACGAGAAGGTGACACAGTGAACCTGGGCCAGACATTTCAGAAATGCTCCCATACTGATCCTATGAAGACACGGGCGGGGGAAAAAACTGCTGATAAGTGTCATTATAGTGTCAGCTTCTGTTTGAGCCACGTGTGATTGACACAAGAAATGTCTTTACCCTTTATCTCAAACGCACAGATACTGATTGATCGACGCTCTCGCTCTCTGTTGCAGTTTAACTTTGTCGGCAAACTCCTCGGGCCACGCGGGAACTCGTTAAAGAGGCTACAGGAGGACACTCTCACAAAGATGTCAATTCTCGGAAAAGGATCCATGAGAGACAAAGAAAAGGTAACACGCTGCTCTGTTATTTCATTTTTCTCTCTGCTCTCTGTGCTCCTTTCACTCTTTTTTTTCCCCCTTCCACATCATCTGATGTCGGTCTGCTGCAGAAAGTAAAAGGTGAGATGGACGTACGTTTAAAGTTATGAAGGAGACATTTTAACATAGGCGGTCCAGTGAAAATACAACTCAAATCCAACTAGTGTGTCAGAAAATCCATCCTGTCAGTCAAGTTTTCCTTTTTTGTAAGTCTGTAAACTTTCCAGATTGTTATTATTTCAACTTTATTTGCGGTAGCAACTTGATTTTCTTAAAAAAAAACTGTTAATTGTTTGGTTGACATCTTCAAATGTGTTGTATAAATAAGGTATATATATATATTTATATGAGTGAATTTTGACTATTTTTCTTAATATTCATAAAAAATGAATTATCAGCTAATCAACTAATTACTTCATATGATATTTTTTTCAGCTGCTGGACCTTGTTTTCAACATGATAAAACAAATTATCTAATTTGATTGTTAACTTTAGTTTTCCAGTCTAATTGTTGAAATATGTGCTAAGCTGCAACAGCTTTGTAATGTAGTTCATATGTTCAAGATGATTAGAAATCAAACTGTTTGATATGGTCACATGGATCATTTTATTCATTCGGATGTGAGCAGATCACCCCGGTAACTCAGACTAGATTTGATTGACAGCTCACATGGACCGCATAAAGTTTTGAAAAACAGCTTCATCTCGAAAAAACAAATTTCAAAAGTTTATGGAAATGTGAATGATCTTGGGGATCACCAAACACGCCTGACATCTTTCAGAGACGGCTCTCTCATAAACAAAACTCAACCCACAGTCAAATCAAGGTCAGACCGAACACAAGACAACACTATCTAGATGTATGATTTTGTTTTTATAGAATTTCTGTCACAGGACAAGAGTAATGCTCACGATAATGATTTGAAATGGATACTTTGTGGTAAAAAAAAAATATATAAATAAGGATGGATCTTATGAAAAGGCTCAAACTTAAAATTTCAAACACAATCCTGTTTAACAACATCCATGATCCATGATCATGTGGGTACATAAAGAGAGGATATAAATGGCTCTAACAGCGGCTCTTTAGCAGCACAATTGATTGCAGACTGGACTGGTTAACAGAGAATAAATCGACTTCACTTGGCTCGTCTGCGTCTCTCCCCTCCCTCTGTTTGTCAGGGGTGATTTGTTGGCGGCGATGATCCTCGCTATCATACTGCACATTCTTTTTGATTACTGTGATCAATAGTCTTTGATGGTCGACTCCTCTCGAGTACCTGGAGAAAAGATCTGTCATGGAGATGTGCTGACCTCGGCAGCCCTTACCTGTCTGCACAAACCCACCGCGGGATTTATGACTGACAGATTTCTGTCGGGGACACGCCGTGCGGCGCTGCTTCCTCTTTTTTAAGAGAAGAGGGATACACCCTCGCCACAAAGCTGCTACTTTATCTTCAGCTGGTTGCTGACTGTCTGCTTTCAGCTGCATAGCTTGTGTCATCATAGCTTTCAGCACTTGAAATTCCCCGTGTAGGTCAGGGAGCTGCACCACTGCGGAGCAAAAAGAGGGGTCTACGTTCAAGTCAAGCAAAATCAAAGCTGTCATGCTATTTCAGAACCACCAAGCACCTATATATATATTAGAATATTTACATGAACCACACACTGGACTGTGCGTCTGGGTTTTTACTTGACTGATAGGAAGATAATATGCATGTTTCACCCTGTGGAAGACAGTAGATAAAAATGCAATTGTAGTACTACTCAGGAAATACAGCATAATAGATTTGTTGGAGGATGAAACTGCACAATGTTCAGTGGATTCCCTTTCATGCTCTTACATATGGCATATGGAGACACTGCGAAGAGCTGTGATAATTGCTCGGATATTTGCCGCTGCGGAACCTTGATCTTTGTGTTGACAAGAGCGCAACTGCAGAGAGGTTGAAAGGCACCGAACTGCCGTAGTCTCCCCGCCTGGATATGGCTCCGCGGTTGTCCTGCCGCTGTCAGAGCAGGATGATGTAAAGGCATCCGTGTACCGCGCCCCCTTCTCGTTAGCGCTGTGATTAACTCATCCATTTTCCTCCCTGGGACTTGTACTCCCTCTTTAATTTCTCTGATAGACAAAACAATCACATTGTCTTTGTTTCACTTTTGGTAAGTTCTGCTTCGGGTGTAATTGCGAGATACTGCGGCGAAATACCGTCATTGTCTGCGAGGACTGGTCTGTACGTGAAAGTACTGTCCTAGACCAAAAACTTAAACTTAAATTGCATGTCCATTATCATTTAAAGATCCAAGGATGATGTTTAAATCACATGAACAAGCATACATATTATGTGACATAAAGCTGAGGATGAGTGTTTTAAACCATTGCATTGCTCTGTTCCTTCACCTTTTGCAAACTCAACCATTCCAGTGTGGGATCCATCTTTTTGTTTTCTTTTGTGTTCTGTGTTGGGGAATCTACATGGGATTTTATGATTCCCTGTGTGCTATCTTGTGACGCACAGGAAGTGATGCATGAAATAAATGGAATATCTGTGTTGAGTAGTGTCACAGTGACGGAGCCAACGTTTATGAACATACAAAGAAAAAAGAAAAAAAAAAAGACATCCACCACAGGGTGCAAAATTAACTCCACTCAATAGATAACTGTTGTTGTTTTTTGGCTGCATGGTGACTACCAACCACTTACCAGCGTTTGGCCGGTGGCTGGTGACTGGTGCTAATTTTGCACCCTGCACGAGACTGAACAGATAATTCTGCAATCTGGCAACACGTCAGTATACAAACCTCCCTGTACTGTGTCTTGGAAGTTATTAGACTCATCTCTAAAACAGGTCTTTAAAAATATTGTTGTATGGAAAAGATGTAATCATGATCAAGGTAGGTATCAATGGCTCACTCGTCTTTGGTATTCAACTTGCCGTGTTTGGCCGGTAGATCTGACAGTCTAGAGGTGGAATAGTCCACACAGTGCTTTAAAAACGAATGAAAGAGCCTTTTAATCAGTTCTGTATATTACCAGTAACCAGTGAATGGAGGCCAGTAAAGGGCAGACACAGTATGGCCTGTCTTACTTCTGGTAAGGACTCCTCTGTCAGCCTGCCGCCAGCTGGTAGATTCATTTCCTCAGAATATATAAAAGTATATGTTTGCCTTGACTTATTAAAGAAGACGTGTGGTCTTTATGAATGTCAGAAGTGTAGATAAACAAGGCTGACAGCGCTATGCAGTTCATCACCACAGTAGATGGCTGTGTTGCATACAGTATGATGTGTTACTTGTCTTTCAGACAGAATAATAGAATTTGCCTCCATATTCCAGTATCTGTCCTTAATTTCATTTGAATGCGGATGCTCGGAGCTTGACATTATTTTATATTTATATATATTTTTTTTTACCTCTAAGCTCCATCTGCAGGAGCCCCTGCGTTCAGAGTGCGGTGGCCTTCTGTTTCCAGGACGAACGGCTTTTCATAAGCAGATTTACGGAGGAAAAAAAAATGTAAACAGGAGGAAGATGCTGCCAATAGATATGAGAAACAGACAGCTGTAATCTCCCACCGTGGGCTGCTTAGCTGCTATAGGACTCCGCTGGATCATGGATGCTTCTTATCAGTGCCGGGAGAGGGGCCTCCATGTATGAAAGCTGCTATTATATCTACAATATCATATGCAAATGATGTGGTCACACAAACGGATTCATACCAAATGAGATCTCCGCTAGGTCTAACACTTAAATAGACCATATAGATGGGTATAGATGGAGTAAGAGAACAGATACTTTTCAAAGAAAAGGAAGTCCTTAGGTGACATGTGCTAACATTAAACTGGATCGTCTGTTTTTCTTGGCTGATGACAGTTAAAGCACAAAAAAATAATTGTTTTTTTTTTTCATTTTTCTTTAATGCAAATATACCAAGGAACACATGAAAGAGGAAAGAAGAGACAGACTGGAAGCAGGCGTCTCTTCCTAACACCCTGCTTACACTCCCTGCTCGACACAGGCAGCTCCGTCAGCGGTGGTGCTATGCGCAAAGGAGCCCTCTGCTCGTAAAGCTCAGATTTATGGGGGAAATTAACATATCATTAACATACCACAGGCACTCTTAAAAGAAGGTTATTTATAATTAGGTGACATCAGAGACACTGGCTTGCATGGTGCAAGGGGAAGAGGAAGTTGCCGCCATTGGAAAGGCCCTGGAGAAGACTTTTTTTTTTTCTTTTTTGTTGAAAGGGAGAAACTGGGACGCCAAAACCTGTTGTTTCCTTTGTGTAATGTGGTGGGAGACATTTGGGGTTTTTTCTGTCCTATTTCCCGGCATCAATAACATTAAAGTGGCCTGCTTCTGTCGAGCCTGAATGTCCTGTGCAGCCCCTCACTGTTTACATGGTATATATTTCTGTCGCAGTCTAAATGAACTGAGCTTCTGTAGGCAGAGGTGGAGAGGAGTGACTTACATCTGCTCTCCTATCTGGGGATTCGGTATGCAATAACTAAACAACACATATGTCTACACCTGGTTCAAGCTGAAATCTGTGACTTTCTGACACCCTCGATATTGCAGCTCCAGCAAAGATGGCAGAGTTGTTCTGGAAGTCTGCTCTTTGTTTGAATGGGAAACTAATACCACTGAGTTTATGTAGTTGAGTTTAATTCAGGAAAATATGGGCGTCACGTCTTGTTAAACTCCATACTGATTGGGGAACCAATTTATCAAAGACAGTATTTGAAAATATAGACATCATTGATCAATAACTGCATTCATACAACTAATTTGGGACAAAAGAATAAAGTAATGTCACACTTCCTGGATTGAAACAAGACCAAAAGTTTACAGCCACACTTGTGGCTCTGTGAGGCTCTAATGTTCCTTAATTTGTGATATGGTTGAATGTATTGGACAGATTATACCTAGTGAGGGAACTGGATAAAAAGTCATGGGGTCACTGATGTAAATATCTACACTAAATTTCATTGTAATCCATCCAACAGTGTCAACAGTTCATAAACAGGAATCAGTGCAGGACGGGGGATCAGAAAAATCAGAGGGATTAATCCTCTGGGCACCGTGGATATTTGTACCAAAGTCTGCAGTAATCCATCTGATAGTTGTTGAGGTATTTTAGACTGATCAACCAATCAACATATATAAATAGATAAATAGCTAAAAAAAAGTTACCTAAGCGCTAATTAATCCTTATTTTTAATTTACCATCTTAAACTATCGGCTCTTTATAAGGTAATAATTCCTCAGGTCCCACCTTACTTTTAATTTGTCTCTCTGGTGCAGTGCGTTCATCCCTGTGGTTTTGCGGCACTTCAAAATCAAGTACATCTTTGATGTCTTTTCCTTGAGACTTTCTGTTATTGGAGATGACTCACGGTTATTTTAAAATCTTCTTCTCTTGTAGACGAATTACGATTTGTCTGGAAATGTTGCATAACTGGTGTGATTTGCTGACGTGGTTAAAGATACATTATCACATTTCACCAAACCTGAGCAACAGATAGTGGACCACCACCATTTCTTGACAACATCTTAATCCATATTGAGTAAAATATAAATACAAACATTTGATTCAAATTATTACTATTTTTTTTTTTTTTAGACATAAGGCACTAAGTTGTTTTAAAATAAATCCCTATAAGCCTTCCTTCTTGCTGATTTTATTTGAATAAAGCTACAGTGATCACGTAGATGAGATAAATAGCAACAAGAAGAGCAGATATTATGATGAAGTGTGTGAGGGCGCATACTTTATCTGTACATTTGTTATGAGGACAGGCAGCTGTGTGAGGACAGGAGCAATCAGTTAAATGTGACAGGCACAGTTGAAAGGATTGTAAGGATTGCCTGTTTGCAGACGTATAAGTCTACAAGAACCCACATAAATATTTTCTGTCTGTCTTTTTTGTATCTCTGCAGCACCAAAGCATCAAACCTCATTATGTAACAGTTATGGAAAAACTGCAGTAAATCCTTGCCAAAATACAAAAAAAAAATAAGATAAATGTTCCTGACTGAAAGAGCTAACCCGCGCTCATTCCCAAGACTGCGGATATATGATATCAAATTGTTCTTTGTTTTTTTTTTCTTGTACCATCAGGAAGAAGAGCTACGGCAGAGCGGCGAGGCCAAATATCACCACCTGAACGAAGACCTGCACGTCCTCATCGAGGTGTTCGCCCCACCGGCTGAGGCCTATGCCAGGATGGGTCACGCTCTGGAGGAGATCAAGAAGTTTCTCATACCAGTATGTTCCCTTCTTTACACACACACACACACACACACACACACACACACACACACACACACACACACACACACACTCTCTCTCTCTCTCTCTCTCTCCCTCTCTGGCTTTCCCTTTTCTCCTCCTGAATCTCTTCTCAGCTGCTCTTTGGCCCCGGCCAACTCATTTTCAGCCTGTCCACGCTGAAGCGAGTGAGTAACAGCAGAGACAACCCGCTCTTTCACTCACACTCTTTGTCTGTTCTTTGCACTGTAATTCTGTCAGGGCCGCTAGAGTGTGTGTGTGTGTGTGTGCAAAGCTTCTGATTCAGTGTGTGTGTGTGTGTTTGTGTGTGATCCTGGGTGGGAAGTCGTGGGTAAAATAGGAATAAAAGAACGCAGGAGGGAATCTCTGCATGGGCCAAACCCTCCTTGGCAGCAGCATGCAGCACGGAGCTTATTTACTCTTCCCCCATTCATTATGGATGATCTCTCCGATGCTTAGAGCTATGATGATTTACATCTTGCCATTAATTATCAGCAGACCCCTCCCCCACCCATATCCCTGTTACCTCTTCCTACTGTTGCCATAAAACATATTTATTGATAGAGGAGACACATGACAATCAGATCAGTCATTTTATGATTAAAGACCTATTTCCATGTTAATCATGTGTTTTAATTTAGTGGCAAAAATAACAACTGTGTGAGAAGATAAAGGCAAACGGGGTCCTGAGGACTTATCAGCAGGAGATCTGAAATGTTTTGCTGCCTCAGGAACAGCGGTCACGGCAGTACTGTAAAGTACATTAATTAGATATTCCCGGGGCTGTAGCCCTGGAGATAAAGGACGAAATTTAATACAGTGTAATTGAAAGCGAGTATATTGCTGTCTCGGAGTGTGTGTGTGTGCGTGCGTGTGTGAACACGCTGCCTCTCTCTGTGCAGGATTACAATGATGAGATCAGACAGGCCCAGCTGCAGGAGCTCACATACCTGAACGGCGGCTCGGAGGATGCCAAGGTGCCATCGGTGAGGGGCAAGTCAGCCGTCCGTGGAAGGGGGACACCTGTTCCAGGTCCTCCCAGGTAACCTGCTTCCAAGCATGTGTGTGTGTGTGTGTGTGTGTGTGTGTGTGTGTGTTTGTGTTTGTGTGTGTGTGTACAAGTTGTACGTGCACTTTAGTTCAGCTGGGGAATGGGTATTATTTACAGTTAAGGAGGTACTGGGAAGGCATTTTTTTTGGTAAATGCATGTGTACAGTATCCTGTTGCATTTTCAGACTTAATGGTGTCATTTAGAGTTACAGCACATCCTCTGTCTGGCACAACGACACCAGAAACACTCAGCCACCACTCAGCCTTTTTGTGTGGTTTATCAAATTTAAGACGTGAATGTCACATTCAAGTTTTATTTCTTAATTGAGACAATTCTTTTCTCTGTATGTTCCAGCGAGACTTGTTCAAATATGTTCAATTGACTAAACATTCTGGACCAGATTCAGTAGATCTACTAAATGTGTCAAATGTTGGCTGCAGTTTGCTTTTGCGACGCGCATGTATTAGCTCTTGATTTACTAAGGCAGCTGCTCGTTTCACAGTTAGCTTCTGGACTGATTCTGGGGCGGCCCTTAATGAGCTCATATGCTCATTCACTGGTGGGATGTCTACAGTGATCTCGACTCTACCAATATTTACTTTGACGGTAGTTAAAACTCTAGAGAGAAAAAATGGGTATTACTCATAAAATGATAATATGACATACTTTATGACTACTTATACTATTAATGCCACAGGAGACAAACTAACTTCAAGGGGAATGAAATGGAGATTAATTAATAATACGGAAAAAATATCTATAAGCCACCATCAGTGAGCTGGTCGAGCAACACGTGGAGGGAGAGTACTGAAGTAAAAAGCAGTCAAATACATAAAAAAATATATATCTTATCTAAACAGTGCAGCTGCTTCCTGTAGTGTCTTTATTATTTTGACATTTATTGTTCAGATGGAACTCCCCACTCTTCCTGCTTTAACACAAAATCATTACTGTACATTTACTGTTTAATAATTATTTGCTCTATTTAGACCAACAGTGCAGTTCTTCGGATATTTTTGTTTATCTCGCGTCTTTGTGTTGACTAAAGGCTAGAGTCTTTTAGCATCAAACCTTCTTCCTGGCTCCTCAAAATGTTATCTCTACTATTTATTTCACCTGGTTTGATGACAACGGCTCCAACCTGGTGCACCTGTTTGATAAGTGACCCTGCCCTCCCAATGTTTCTGGGGGCATAATGTGTCAAATCTGCGACAGAAAAATAGGTTTTAAAACCGCCATAAATCAGGCACTTAATGTTCACATTTTCCAATGTCTGTCTTTCCTCAGAAATCAAAATAAAAGTAGTGTGACACCACAGCACAGTAAAACCTCTCAGAGGTTGTCGGACTGCTGTTTGCGTCTTGTCATCTGCTTGTTTCTTTTATATGTTCATAATCTTATTCTAACCTAAACCTAACCAACTATTCTCTTTTTGTTTAAGCTTGCCTGAACTATTCAAAACCCCAACAATAGAGGTGGATGATCAGAAAACGCTGGGTCATTTTGAAAGGCACTGACAAACACAGCCTACTTTGTCATGTAAGACTTACTGGTGTTAGCTGACTGGCAGGAAACACAGTATATCATAATGTACAAGTACAGACTGATATGAAATTATTCCAGTAGGACATACTGGGGGGAAAAAAACTTATACTAAGCCAAACAAAGGCTTCTTGTTTAAAGTGATGGGTTATCTGCCTCTGTGGAAGTTATTTCTCATATTCTGTATGAATGAATGACAGCAAAAAGCTTCTTCTGAAGGCAGAAAAATGAGCCCTGATATTTCTAACTATGCTGACTGTGTGCAGACCTCAGCAGGAACTACAAAGAAGAGACAGAAACCATATGATTTGCATAAAACTACAAACCAAAGCACTGCTGTTATCGTTTAAAGTTGCTCTGTGCAACTTTGCAAATGGCTGGTTATTTACTGAACTTTCCAGGCTGGTTGCTGTGTACCGACGTAAACCAGCTGGTCAAGAGAGCGTCATGCTGGTGAGTCCGGCTCTCTCTGGACAGATTTGTCAATAAAGCTTAGAGGAAGTTCAATCAAAAAGACTATTTCACTCTTTCTCCCCATTATTCCATTGATCACTGCTTCCCAGCCACACCTCTTGGCTTCTATCCATTCATATATTTTACTCCTTCCCTATTATCCTATACCTATATACACATGGGAGCTATTCACTATATACGCATTATGCAGCAGTCTGTGGCTTTATGGTCTTATGTCTAAATAAAACCACATATAAACAAGCAGTGTTGACCAGGGGGCTCAGATTCAAACTACCTGGGAGCCACCAGCCAGGTTCTTCACTCTTAGAGAAGCTGCTCGAAGAAAATTGAGCCATATTGACTCTGATGAGCAACTCATCTTTCCCTCCTCTCTAGCAGATAGTCACACTGCCCCGCATGTTTAGTAATGTTCCTGAAAAATGGTAGCTTTCCTTGTAGATGAGACCGGCAGCATTCACTTTAAACTCAAATGAATTGAAAATGAATCGACTGTTCACCTTTCTTGAAACTGTCTGTCCTCTTCAGAAATAGACAATCTGGTGTCATGTGAGCCACAGCAGACCTGCTGTTAGTCATGGCTTTATGTCTGACAACTTGTGCAGCTAAAAAAGTGAAATAAAGAGCCAATTACACCAAATACACATACACCAATTTCAGCCTTCAGCTTTTGTAAGAAAATAAAAAGCACAGAATCAAAATGAGACTCACAGGCCATTTGTTTGAGATCCCTGATGTTGACAATGTATCTCCTCTTTTTAGTTATATTCCTTAAGCTTTCCGTCCTGTTTGAAATGGTAGTAACAGCAAATGTGGTTTTATTCAACAAGTCCCAGCAATCTGTGTGCCGCAAACACTCCTCCAGCAGCTACTTTACCACGAATACAACAGAAGAGCAACTGGTGTATCTGTTTACAGTGCAACCAAACAAACATTGTGGATGTCTGTCAATAATCGATCGTTTTCCTCTTGCCTTGAACAACCACAGTCTATCAAAAACAGGGTTTTATTTCATGAATAATGATCATCGTCAGTGTTGGATTTCATTGACATTTAACACTAAACTGGTGGTTTGCAGCCATTTTGCCATCAGCTAGTGAACATTTTTCAGGAGTTTCCCCAATGTTTCCACCAAGCGGCAACCTCTGTGGCTGGAATATGAAGCCAATGTGGAAGTGCTCAAAACCACTTGAGACAGA
Organism: Sciaenops ocellatus; assembly: GCA_033000465.1. NCBI lineage: Eukaryota > Metazoa > Chordata > Actinopteri > Sciaenidae > Sciaenops > Sciaenops ocellatus. The sequence goes on from CP136873.1 coordinate 15,315,965, forward strand.
CTCCAGAAGTGAGTCAATCTCCATAAGCCCAAAATGTTCACAGCAGAAATAAACACGTTCAGGTGTTTAGATTAGCCTGGAGGCCAAAGAAGCAGTACAGCCAACGTGGCGGCGGCCAGCGCTGCATATTTTCATCTTCAAAAGAGCGCTTGGGAAGCCTACAGGTGTCGTCACTCATGCTCTGTCCATTCTTTATACTATCATTGGCTTCCACTCATAATCACAACCAGGAGGATTAAGGAATGACAGCATCTCCCCCTCCATCAGTGGCATCAAAACTCAGTCTGGGATCCGAGTTCAACAGTTACCCTGTTGACAAACTGTGGCAATCTATAAAACTGTTCACTGAAGCTTGGGACAAAATAATTCTAATCTACATTTTATCATCAGCACTTGCCGTCGTTAAACTAGTGCCTCCTGATTAAATTGCTTTTAGGAGACATAATTTAATTTGGGCAAATATGGAGCATCTGTGCCAAGGGGAGTTTCTCCTCTGTTCTTCTCAGCCACGCTCTGTAATTTGGGCTGATGCTGTGTACGTTTGGCGAATCTAAGTGTTTGTTTCATGCTATGCTGCCATAATTTACCTGACACCAGTGCTCATGTGTTGCTAAAATAGGTCAGACTGGCCATTACGTGAGGAAGTGCCTTTAATAGAAAAACAGTAAATACTGGCTAGTGGTACACAGTGATGCAATGTCTGGTGTCCATAAAGATTAGCAAAGCAAAGCCAAATTTGCATAAAAGCCTTTATATGCAAATGATCTCCAGTAGATGCTTTCCTCTCTACTATCTCTGTGAACCCACGCTAATTCCAGCTCCTCTGAGACCTCACAAGACTACAAATACAAATATTCATGGCCATCAGAAGACTTTAACATTCTCTGTGTCAGTGCTGTGGTTTGAAAGAGAAGACAAAAAAAAAATGAAAAGTGTCGTGTTGCTTGTTCTTTGTGTTTATAAAAGAAAACGCACTTCTTTCATCAGATTGTAAGATAAACAAGGTCACCAAGATGAGGCATTTGGATCGCTCTGAGTCAGAATATAATTGGCTGTGTTTTAAATTACACTCTAATTAGAATTTACCATGCCTAATTTAGGTGTGATAACAGAAGTCCCACAGGCTCCTGAACAGGAAGTCGTATGCAGTTTCCTACATATTCGCACTCGCATGTTACTTTTGATCGATACCAACGCTCTGGATGCCGACGTAGCCGTTAAATGTTCCTCTGTGCTTTGACTTTGACTGTTGGAAGAGAAGTTCTGCTTGTGAATCAACTCTCAACTTTTTTTTTTTTTTTTTTTTTGCTGCGCTCGAGGGCGGTCTAATTTCTATCAAGTAAACATCCTCTGCTGTCCCCGTTAGTCATCAATTTAGAGAGATTTTTTCTTCTTCTTCTTCCTTCTGCCCCAGATCTGAGATGTTTCACCAATATGCTGCGCAGCTGAAATGGAATGCATTGGAAAAAAAAAAATAAATAAATAAAATGACCCGGAGAGCAACCTTGGTGGTTTTTCTGCTGCTGCTTCAGATCAGTAAACTGCTTTTAAAAGAAAGCTTAGTCGGTGTAAAGAGCTCAAACAACATGTTTCCAAACCACAAGGTCAGACCGCCTTTGATTTCCAACAGAGCAGCTTGACTTTTCTTCCATCTTGATTACAGTGCAAGTTAGACTCTTGGCTCGGTGCTAATTCATCTAGATGACTGCACAGATTTCAAAATAGCAGAGCTATATTTGCGGCAGAGCTTAGTGACAGCCATGATTGTTTAGCTCAGTATTGAAGGTAAAAACAAACCTCAAGACTCACACCACGGTATCTGAATCATTACTGGTGAAGAAATGTTTTTATTCTACCACTTCTTCAGCTCAAATGCAAGACTTTATTTCAAGACGGAACATTTAAAAATCGACAAATGCACAGGGAAACATCCATCACAGAACCGGCAGAAATATCAGAGTTTTTTTTTTTTTTTGGTGTTTTTTTTTTTTTTTTTTCATCTGCATTCTACTTAATAGACAGGAAAGCAATTCAGCCACAAGACATGCTGTGTTTTGAGTAATGGACGTGACTCACTTTTTCTCGACTGGAGGAACTTGCCCTCCACCCTCGCTGTTCCTCTGTCTCCACCTACACATATAACCTGCCGCTGAATGTATCAAATTCATCGCTACGGTTGTACCGAGTCATTCCAGCCGATGTAGGAAATCATTAACTGGAGTGGAAGTAGACGAGGCAGCTTGACTCCAAACATAATAAATTACAGCACCTCATCATAAAGATCGGGAATGCAGTGGACATCTCATATTGATGATATATTATACTATCCTTGTAATAATATATTTTAATGCTTTAAGATGATCTGAACATGTTGTGTAGAAAGAGGATATGTTGCATGTCACCTGATCCATCCCAACTATGCACACATATCTGTTTGTCCTGCTAACAATTCACAGATTTTTATCACATTTGCCTCAAAAAAAAAAAAGAAAAGAAAAAGCTAATAAGATATTTCGGTTTCTGCTCTTTCATTTGAACCTGGCCGTCTGTGTTTTGTGCCAGGAGTCGAGGAGGAGTTCCCCCCCTGCATGCAGCGGTGCCCCGAGGAGCAGCACCCAGAGGAGCCCCACCCAGCCGGGCTCCATCTTCCAGAGGGCGGGGGGTTCAGAGAGCCAGAGGTGCGCCTCCAACTGCAGGATACCGGCCGGCTCCTCCCATAGTTCAGGACACGTACGGCGAATATGTGAGTATATTAAAACTCTGTAGACCAAGTGAGCACTGAGGCTATACGTACAAATATACTTGTCATTGTGAAACCCCTGGCCATTTAGTCGATCAAAAGAAAATTGATTTCATTTGTCAAGCTAAAACGCCAAACATTTGCTCATTTCTAGCGATGCATGATATAGATTATTTTAATGCGATAACCGATAATTACCCGCTTCTCATGACAGACAACGTGGCTGATGATAACTTCTTATTTTCTGTTTTAAAAACAGGTTCATAACCTGTAGTTTATATACACCCGAGGGCAAGAAAGGCTAAGATGTAGTGAGCAAAAATGGATGATCTAATATTGCATAGCTCTGGATAAGCAAAATCCAACACATCAGCAGTTCTTACTCTTCAAATGTTCATTTATTTTTAGTACTTTAAAAAAACAAACTTGATAAACATAGTTAAAACATCAACTTTTTGGCTTTGGGAACATGTGCAAGGCATTTTTCCCTTTTTTTTTTGGCTTTCTTAACAACTAAGTGATCTACAGATGATTTAAAAAAATATATAATAATAATAAAAATAGCTCTTAGTTGCAGTTGTACTTCATTTGAACATAATTGTTTAGGAGTTTCCCAAATGTCACCAGTGATTGAATATTGCACTTCCGTAAAGTAGCAGTAGAAACTGATTTAAAAGAAAATCCACGCTGCATAAGCTGACAGATCCTTACTTGTAGCCCCTAATACGGATCAAGCTCCCAAAATCCTGAAATTTACATGTCACATAATGCAACTCAATAGTGTCTGTCATTAGACTTTGCCTGCCTGGTCAGTCACCACTTTGCAGGGTTATTTTCTTAGACTTCCTAAAGCTCCTCCAGAGCCACGGAAGACATTATACATTTGTTTGAGTCATACTCCTTGTGATGAGAAAGATGCATGTAGGTTTGAGGATGAGTGCATCCGATGAAAAAGAGGAAAGGGACAGGTGCATTCTGGTATTCTACAAATACAAAAAGTTAGTTATTGTAGTTTGGCCTGCTCACTGTGACACAGAGCTCATGGAGGCAAATAAGATACTTGTCAAACATGATTCTCCTCCTATTTTTTGATGAAGATCATTGTTACCTGGTTGTCTATCATGATTAAAACTCCATCAATCCGCTTAGAAATCATAGAAACTCTAGAACTTGCCAGAGAATCATCATGATTTTAAGTTTTCCCCAGTATCAAAGTAATGCAATAAGAGTTGTCTGTGCATGGGTACAATTAGATAATTCTGCATACTTTTAATGGTGCCAAATTGACAAAATGTGAACAAATATTGGCAAACAAACTTTCTATCCTACTGTTAACTCTGTGACAACATTATACTACCTGTTTACAACCCCCAAAACATTATGGGAACGGTTGTTTCAAAAGGTTGAGCATGATTATCCCCCAAATAGAAGTAAGATCAGTTATAGACGATGTCTCACCGTGCCAGACTTAGTCTTCACGACAACGTGCCATTGTGTGTAAGAAAACTCAAACAAGTATGGCGCTCTAAACAGTCCACCGTATTTAGTTTTTTGTCTCGCTACATGAGGTGTCAGCATAAAGAGTGACTTTGTTATTGTAGTGATTATTGTGATGTAGCTTACCTGCACAGTCTTTTGGGAACCTGGCTGCAATATCAACAGCTACCAGAGATGAATATATTAGGCTTAGAGTCAGAGCCTTTGTGTGTTTGCCAAGAGAGTCTCCTGCCGCACTGTCAAGGCAAGTTCCCCAAGGACTCCAGCATCAACATTGCATATTTAGCAGATAGAAGGAAAGAGGAGGTGGTCCGTGTTGGAAAATTGCCCCCAGCAGCCCATACCTAACCACATCTGACAGGTTTATTCAGAGGTTGCAATTCAAATTGGTGGAGGTCATAGAGAATGACTCTTGGACCAGCTGTTTCCCATCATTGTCATAGCTGTAAGCTGCATCCCCCAACACCTGCACCGGTGTATCTGGGTGGAGAAAAAAAGACCCCCAACATCTGCCAGATGATAAATCTAACCACATCGCTGCAAATTAGAGATTGAATGAGTGTGACACTGTATTATCTGAATACATCACCGTCGCAGGACAAGTGTTCTCCATCGGGGGCTGATGAATAGGCCCTTGCATTCATCAATGAAATGACAAAGAGATGTTTCTTGTTCACATTTGTTGCCTTCATTTATCACTGTTTAAAATTTACTCATACACATGTTCCCATCGTTCTCTTTTGCAGCGCGTCATCGCCGCGGGCAAAAACATTTGTTAAGCTGGAGGCGTTTTCTTCTTCTCTCTTGTTCAGACAAACAGCACCAGACCCCGGTTAACTTGTGGTGATTTTGTCATGATGACACGTGGGTGTACAGTATCTTTGTCTGGAGGGTTTTGGTTTACGTAATCCGTCCCTGTTTAAGCTTCTATTTGTATTGGTATTAAATTACACTGAATCCAATTGTTACCAAACAAAATCACAGAAATGTTATTATCCCGTGATCCAGTCTTGGCAGTCCCATCGGTCTTCAACGGGCACTATGACTGCTTCCAAATGTCATTTCATGTAATTCATTAGGTGCTTTGAGATCTCTGTCTCACCTGCTGCTAATCCCATTGGGGAAGATTTAAACATGATGTAATTCTCGTTTCAGAAATGAGGCTACATGTGATCCTCTTTGTTTCAACACTGCCAGTATAAAATCCCAGGAGGCTAATAAAAGTGGCAGAACTTCCTTTTTCATGCTAAATCTAGAGCTATGTACATGTAACTGTTTGTTTCTGTTCACACAGAAGCTTAATTCCTCTGGGTGAGAAGAACAAGAAATGTGCAATGCACGTGGGTTGGTATTGTTTATGTTAAATCCTCCAGACACAGTAATCCATTCTGAGCATTGTGAGTTCTTGTTGGTTGTTGTGGCATTAAAAAAAAAAAAAAAAAAAAAAAAAATCATCCCCCTCAGGCTCTTCTCTGCATGTCCAGTCCTGTTGAGAGCCAAGCATTGTTAATTGAATCATGTTCTCAATGGCACAGTCCTTGTACCTGTTTTAATATAAATTAGGTGTAATGGTTAGGAAAATATTTCAGATGCAGTAATAAAGAAGCCACATGGTGTGACAGGCGAGACCAGTCATGAAGACAGGATTGAAACCCGCTCACATTGAACAAAACCTGTGATTTGTAATAATTGCAGAGAAAATTAATTCATTTTTATCTCTTGGAAATGTGAATCTGTATTGCCACTACAAGTTAGACATTTTAGTAATTAGCTATTGATATATATAAATAGAGGTGTAATTTGTTTTTGTAGCACAATTGATTTTTCTTCTCGTATTTTTATTAGCCATCCTAGCGGTGCAGATTTAGAGATGGCTTTGTTGTTTGGTGGGTCAGTCCACTGCTTTGGTCTGGACTGAAATATCTCAACAATTTACTGAATGGATTGCTATGAAATTTGGTACAGACATTAACGATAGAAAGACAATGATTCCTAATGACTTTGGTGAGTTTTTACGTAGCTCCACCAACAGGTCAAGTATGTAACTTATCCAGTGAAGTATTTTGACATCATCAAAATGGATTGCCATGGGATTTGTTGCGATATTCATGGTGCGCAGAGGATGAATCCTGTTGACTTTGGTGATCTGGTACTCTGGCTCATGAGCAAATAACTGTAGAACTAACATAACTAACATTCCCATGAACCTCAGCTGCAAGTTCACACATATTTAGTAAACGTTACCTTACTAACTAAGATGTTATTCTTGGTCATTGAATTTCAGAATTTCACTACACGATTATCGTGTCTCCTTTTTGGTAAATACATTTACACTCAAAATATGGCTATAGGCAGGTGGAGAGAGTGTATGTCACCATAAATTTATAAGAGCATAAAAATTTTTTTATTTTTATTATCATATGTATCATTAACATTATATTAATATTTTATTGTTTAAATATCACAATTATCATCACGACACCCCTAATGCTGATGTTAGCATTTTGCTCACAGAGCTACTGGGTTTTTTAATTTAAATAACGGACGTCAGTGAAAACCATGTCAATCAATATATAATTAATTCCTGAATACCTTCATATGACTGCATCGCAAAAAATAAGTGTTCATCTTGAACCTGCTGGTCATCCATGAGTTTGCATTTTCTCACAGTGTCTGTGTGGATTCCTTTTGGTGGTCCGGTTTCTTTCCATAGCTCAAAGACATACAGGTTGGGCATACTGATACTGAAGCTAGATTGCCTGCAGGTGTGATTGTGGGTGTGAATGGTTGTCGATGTGTTAGGTGTGATACACTAACGACCGGTCCAGGGTGTACCCCGCCTCTTGCCCAAGGAGAGCTTGGATAGATTCCAGCTCCCCCCCCACCCCCACCCCCTCTTCATGACTGCACAGGATAAGCAAGTCCAGGCGAGTACAGCTCAATGCAGGTAGTGATATTAAGTTTCATTTGTTCAGTGCAGATGTGTTTCTGCAGGGCTAATTCATTAATGACATGAATTCCCCTGATAAAACTTGACAGATGTGAATAAGCTTTATTTCAAACTTGGATCAAAACCAAAAGGTGGTAAAGTAACAGTATGGAGGGCTAAGACATTTGTCAAGCGTAACACAGGGAAATGATATTTCAACTTGATACATGGGCCAGCTTTTTGACAACCTCAATCTGATAGCTTGAGTAGTATTTCTACCCCTGCAGCGGAAAAGTTTCAGCGAATTCCAGCCTCTTCAGCTTTCTGAAATATGCTGGCAGGAAGAGCTAAATAAATGGCATGTAGCTTTGACAAATTCTGAGATCAAGACAGATGACTGAGGGTTACAAATTCTGGATTATTTGTTTTCTTTGAGCAATATCACGCGGTATTATTTTCCTTTTATTGTTAAGAAGTTAAGAGCGAAAGTATGTGGCACAGCTGTGCGGAGGCGCGACATTTCTCTTTGAACAGATGGTGTCGTGCTAAAGTCGTCTGAGAAGAACAAGGCTCATATTCTCCTTTTGATTCGCTTAATTTTCTCACTTTTGTTGTTTGCATCTGTGACACCTTTTGGGTTTCAGCATTCTCAACAGAATTCATAATGTTAGGGCAGTGTGTTGTTGAACACATTTGGATTTAGTACAGTGTGCGGGGGACAAATTCAGCGCCTGAAAAGCCTGCTCTGGGTGTCAGTGGCATCCTATCTGTTACAGTGGTATTGTAGAGCACAGTGGAGCGGCTGTGATACTGCTGTTGTAACATGCAGTGCCAGGCCCTCTGTTAGTCTTCAGTGGCCTCAGAGGCCAGTCCTTATCTTTTAACAACACGCCTCTCAGCCATCCACTGGCATACAAATGAAAGACTCACTTAGGGGCTGCTCTCTTTCTCCCCTGTCTGTCTCTACTCCCCCCCTCCAACCTCTCACTGTCACACTAATCCTATTTAGTGATGGAAACACAGCGCTGTTGCAGTGTTGTCGCGTTATTGTCCTCTCCAAGATATTTTGGGTAAATGGTATATCAATACAAACACATCCGATACTGTATTATAATAGCTTCAATCACACTATCATCACAGTCTGCTTTCAATTTCAAAGTTGTTTTTCCATGTGTCAGACGTCAAAGAAAAGAATCATTTTAAATGTGCTAATGTGATTTATAAACCAAGCATGTTTCTCCTCTCAGATTTCTTGTAACTCAATTATAGAGAAGCTGCTCTAATAAATGGCAATAACATGCCATTGTTAAAGTTTAATGTGGTCCTTAATGCCAGGCAATGTTGTCCGATGTGAGTGGACACCTAGATAGAGTCGCCATCGAGAAGAGTGGAGTTAACGATAACGGCATGTGGCTTGTGCTGAAAACTAATCAGGGTATGTAGTACCTGCTCAGCTAACACTGTGTATGGTCTGCAGAAAGCACTGTTGACAAGCAAATGTAGGTTGAATTTGTGGCGTAGTGAAGACGAACGATGGTTTGGTTCACAAATGGCTTCCAATATGTATAACAGATATTAGTTAAGTCTTGGATGATATATGCATGTTCTATTTTTGCCTAAACTAATGGTGATACCCAACCGACATCAGCTGCTACCTGGAAATCTAAAGGAAGGATTTATCTGAAACTAGTCATGGATCTTCATGGGCCCTAGAGGATACATCTTTCATTGAGTCACCCTAAACTTTTGACCATGAAAATACTGAGCTCATTTTTTTTGCATTTTGCTCTCTCCGTGATCTTTCTTGTAGCGCCTCACACAGGCCAAACATTTACATCATTACTTTTGACCCCATGGTGTGTTCCTTCTGGCAACACCATCATATTGTTGGTTGTTTCATCCAACACTTTACCGCTGTGACATATAATGAGGCATAATTGTTGCCTCTAGGGTTCGCTAGCAGGCTGGAAGCTGAATATGACAGTTGTAAAACAGCCAAATAGTTTCATGTTTTATGCTCTTTGGATAAAAGCCATATTCTGTGTCCATTTACCAAATCAAACACTCTCGCTTAAATATTACACAAATTCCACAGAGAAAAACAGTATCATTTCACTGCTGAGTAGGAGATAATAAACAAAAGAATAAAAAAACAACAACAAGTTGGTATAAAATCTAAGTTTTAATATTATGTTGACAATGTCAGTCACATTAAAGAATTAAATACATGCCACGGTAGAATCACTAAACTCAAGAAACACCAGACTCTACAGGAATATTGTCGAAATATATAATAGAGTTTGACATGATAAGCTAAACTAACATAGTAATATGTAATTGCTTTATAACATTAATAACATTAATCACATTTCCACCCAGCATGATACTTGAAACTGAACAAATAACTTTTCTTTACATCACTCAATGGATAATGAACCTTGAATAATATACATAAGAGGAAACTACATCTTAAATTCAGACTTATTGTATTACAGAACACAAGTGAGCATTTCAAAGGTGCAGAGAGACATTTCCTTGTCTTTAAGGTCTCTGCTGGGTCACAGTGCTGAACTGAAACTTGTAACACTGACCTGAAATAACTTTCTATTAAACCGTGATAAATGTTCAGTCGCTAATATGACTGGTACAGCCCACGCAGCTCATTATTTTTAATTAGTCCCACCTTTTCAGTATGTTACTGGCAGCATTTCATGATGCTGCTGCTCAGTATCTTTAACCATTGAATATTCAGCCCTGTGAGCTATGAGAGGTCTGAGGTCTGTTTTTTTCCACATGGAAATTATGTAACTGCAGCCTAGACTTGTTAATTTCTGATGTTTACAAGTTCACTTTTCTAGTCCTGCTGGACTACAAGTGCTAATTCAGTTGCTTTATTTATTGCTATGTGTCCAAATGGTGAGCACAGTTACATCCTTATTTTATGTGTAATAAAATCTGTGGTCAGTATAAAGTAACCAGTGGAGGCACTTGGCTCAGTACAGATTTTTATTGTCCACATGTTTTTATGCTCCAAGAAAGTATTGTATGTGATAATTGAGGCTTCCTTCACAATCACAGCTACATGATTCTACTTCTTTGCTCCCCTGAGACTCCTATCATTCAATATTCATAACCAAGCTTGTTATTCCAGCCTGCAATACATACTGTGTATAATAGAGACAGCTTTTAATAGATTGAAACAGAAAGATCTTTAGTTTTTTGACAAAACCAGGCATGTTTTCAACAGAAACTGAGAGATTATTTCAATTTCAAATGGGGATGACACTAGCAATGCATAAACTTTCTTGAGAGGGTGCCTTTTGGTTAAAGCTTTTTCAGCTTCAAAGAATTTTTTGTGGCTTTGAGCGAATAGTGTAGTTTGCACAGTTTCTTGTTTGTGTTCACCACTTCGAAATGTATTATCAATTCTGATAGAATACACTTGATTATATACTGATGCCCATTTATTTGGAGGGTTAATGTCACTTGCTTTAAAGAAAAGCATTCGCCAGTTTGATGTCATGTAAACCTTGTTGCTGCTTTTTTACCCACTTTCAACTTTAGCAGAATAAACTAATAGCTAAGACCAGCTAATAGCTACTTCTATAATATAAGACCACAAGGCAGAAGATGAGAACATGAAGTTGGTTGACTCAGTCTACAAAGTTCAGCACCATAATCTCATACATATTCATGGTTGGAACCGGGTTTTCTGTCAGATCAGTCCTCGGAATAAAACTAATGAATATCCATCAAGCAGGATCCTAAATATTTATTTATTAAACACTGCAAATATATGAAATGTCTTTATGTAGGTGGCTAGCGTGACTCCTGGTACACACAACAACCTCTATACATATATATATGTACGTACATGGCAATAGCTGTAGTTCTGATACAGTTAACCCACTCTTTAGCACATTTCAACATGACTGCTATACAGTCCGCAAGATGTAAACATGCCAACAGTGAAGTTGCGAATCGCTAAGGAATCTATCTATCTATCTATCTATCTATCTATCTATCTATCTATCTATCTATCTATCTATCTATCTATCTATCTATCTATCTATCTATCTATCTATCTATCGTATATATTATTAGTCAAATATATTTAACACAAATGGAGCAATATGGCCTCCACAATAGTAGTATTTATTGCCGAGCTGGTTTGAATTGTGCAGTAACATGCTTGATTTCTTTCTTGTTAAATTCCTGGACTACAAGTAAAACTCCAAATGACTCCAAGATTCAACATTCATGTCAACTGTCTTCCTCCTATTGTCTTTTAGATTGCCTTGTTAAATCCTGTCTACAGTCTTCTTCACTTCTAAATATTAACATTGTTTTTACCATTGTCAGTGCTGTGATGATTATCTTTGGCAAAAAACTATTCAAAAATTGCAAGGGTAATTATTTTTTTTTTGTGTTCCATTAGGCAGAAAGAGGTTATGATGGGAAATTGCAAATCAGAGTCTACAGTTTCATCGGCCTGCTGAAAATTGCTTTTAATTGCATAACTTTTGACAAAATTGCACTGCTTTTTGACTGCTGCTTTTCTAATGGCATTCAAGGGGTTGAATATTGTCAAAAGTACAGTTGTTGACTAAACTTAGTCCTTGCACGGGGAGGGGGCTAGCGTGGGGAATTGTTGACTTTGCAAAAGCTCTTGTAATTGCAAAATTAAAAATGCCAGGGGGGACTTAAATTCCCTTCAAGCTACCTCTGGACAAACAGAAGAGGAACTAATAAAGACCTCCACAAAAATCAACACACTTCCCACTCACACAAAAACAATGAAGGAGTTGCAAACAAGTTTGCCACCCAATGGGATAACCAGGCAGAGGTTTGAGCATATAAAAATGATTCCTAAAATGCACCTACCAGGTATTTTACCCAGAAACAAGTACTGCCACATCTGGGTCTCTCTGTTTGGAGTCATATGTAGGTCCTTCACACATGCTTCCTTTATGGAGGATTAAAAATAAAAGACTCAATTCAAATGTTGTCATTTGGCATATACATGTTTCTAATCAGGAATTAGAGCCTTAATAATAATATGGATGTGATGAGCATTTTCTTCTGGTGCTAAATCTTACAGACATTCATTTCAAGCATGCAAATCAGGGGCAGATGGAATTAGCCAAGAAGTGTGTGGGGGATGAGAGATGTGTCGCTATGGGTCGGCGCCTTTTGTGGAACATAAGTCCCATTTATCCCAAATTAGGACGGGTGCGGCACTGGTTCGCTTTGATGTTCCTCTTGGCGGGGGCCTGGGTGGAGTGCAGAGGGGGGGACGGGGCAGATTGCTGGAGCACAAACAGATGTTCAAGGCTCATCCTTTGAGGTAGTGATGAAACGTTGCCACAGCGAGAGTCTTTACATCCCACTGTCAGTCAGTTGACATAGAGACAAGGGCAGGGCTGCAGTTGCCGCTCTAATGGCGCTGCATATGGGCTGCTATACCAAATGGAGCAAATCAAGCAATTTGACCTATATCGGTGATAAGTTGAAGGCTTCTGTACATCACAGTGTACGTAGCATTTGATTTATTCTAAGATTTGATTTATAGTAAGGTTTGGTAGAAGTTGCTGTGTGTTTAGGTGAAAATTTAACCTAAAAATACACCATATTTGCTCTACATTTCAACAGGTTTATAATGTTGAGCAGGTTGTCATAATAAAGTCACTTCATTGTCAAGATGTTTGGAAGTTTTCTTAATCTGCACCTCATCTGACCGGTTGCATTTTCTCTCTGCTTCAGGAATATGACGACGGCTACGGAACAGCTTATGATGACCAAGGATATGAATCGTATGACAACAACTACAGTAATCAAGGACAAAAGTAAGTTCTACTATTTTTTTTTTTCAAAATATCCTTTACTCTCTGTATTCCTAGAAATACTGTTCATATTGGACATTTCTGCTGGATACCATTTGCACCCAATCCAATGGTTGAGTGCCAGTACACGAAGCAACCTCTCTTATGTTGAGAGGTGTAAAGTGTTTGTGTCAGGCGTGTAGCACACTCGACTATCAAGCTGGAAATTGCAAGTGTCGGACTTACTTTTATAGCTGCACTAATCAATATTTTGATGTTACTAATGTATAATGGAATCACTAGGGGTAATGTCAATGGAGTCTCTTATAGTAAATCCTCAGAAAATGAACACTTGACTCTGCAGTTCCCCACAGCTCTACTGAGCATTATACAACTTTAAGATTATTGTTTTGGTTTTAATGGACAGAACTTTATACTTTGGCTCACTGCAGGAGGCAAAGCAAAAAAATAATATAAACCCATTGTACAATACCTTCCCTATGCTTAACAGAAGACAGATAATGTTAGCGACTAACAGGTGAACATAGTCACCCCATTTTCACTCCCAACCCGTCGCCAAATACTCCTTATACTGCAAAATATGACGCTGTGGGTGCAATAGTGTTATGTCTGTACGACCTTGGTAGCTTGATGGTTTAATGTGCCATCAAAGTCAGGTGAAGTCATATGAAGAGTAATAAAGTTCATATGGAGGTTGGATGGGTCAAGCAAACATAGGCCTTCCACCCAGGAAACCACTGTTTGTAAAACCGGAAGCAAACGTTGACTTCTTTCAAGTTACATGGGCATACACAGAGTTTATTTTGTCCACCCCAAATATATAATTGAGGGTAGGCCAGATTCACCTTTAGTCAAAATGATCATACAGCTCAGTCAAAATCTCTACAAAACAGCAAAAACATCGGAACCTTGTTGACTACATAAGTTTCAGCTACATGCACTTAATAAACTGGCAACTAAGTTCTTACAAGGAATAAATAACTCATAAATCCAAACTAGGTTATCATGTTGTCATACTCTTCAGAGTTCATACCAGGGGAAAAAACACGACAATGTCTCAAACAGCTTGAGTGAGTGCACTGAATTAAAAAGCACTTGAATATGCAATGAGTTGTATTTATGTCTCTCCAAGTCTAAACTTTATGAGCAGCATCTGAGGGTAGCGAGCTTGCAGCAGTTTGGCCATTTGGGTTTGAGTAAATGTAAGAGAATATAAGATAAAACTGAGGATTTTGATGTCTTTTGGGTTCAGAACAGCTGGATTATGGTGCAGGAGCCGTTATGAGCCATTTATGCTCATTTTCTGCCCTGTTTGAAGCTCGAAAGAACACTTCCTGTTAATTAAGTATTTTGCGAAGCATAACAACTGCGTGAGGACTGACCTTTGAATTGTCCTTTAAGACTAACTCAAAAAAAGTGAAACTTAAGATTGAATTCCGCCTCTTAAAAATACAACCAGTCAGGTTTAGATGATCTGAAAAGATTGGATACGTAGTTGAAATGAATCCGAGGTTTCAAAACAAACCAATCTCATATATCGGTTTTCTTCAAGGCATTGATTGCAGCTCTTTACGTTAAATGTACTATCTTTATTTTAATCACCATTTTGAATATTCAGGTGCATTTGTGTGCTTGTGTGTTCTCATCTCAATGCTAAATAAACAGCCTTAGCGGTATGTTGCTCCAGTGCAGCTAAATGCAGAATATTGATTTTCTTATATCCAGGGAGCTATCGCGCTCTCCAAGCCACACAAGGTCAAAGGCTTTGGTTTGTTGGTGTCTCACTGTATTTTATCAGCACACAGTGTGCTACATTTATGTATGCCTGCTTGTGCCGCTTCAAAGAAAGAATGATTGTTGCCACATTTAGGGTGTCAAAAAATGTATTGTATTGGCAGCTGCTGGAAAAAAGAAAAGAAAAGGAAAACAGTAACAGAAGAAAAAAGAACATTATTCTGTCCCTTGGCTTTTGTGAGCAGGGTGGTCGATGTTTTCTTTTGTGGAGGTGTCAGGATGTATGTCACCCAGACTTCATCCATCTTTTGTGCTATCTCTTTTTGTGTGTGTGTGTGTGCGTGTGGGGCCAGATCACACACTCACATGCACACACACGTGCACACACACACGCACACTGTCTTCAACGTGCCAAGGGATGTATCTTGAAGTGTTGCTGGTTAGGTGTAGAGATGCTTGCTGGAGGGGAACGACACAGGTCCGTCTCAGGAATCTACAGCTATTTGTTTGTAAAAAGCAGCTTCGTGAATAATGGTTGGGGTGTTTTGGTGAAGGTGGGAGCAGGTGGGAGGAAGTGTGGAGGGTGGTTGGTGGCAGCGCGGAAGAAAAATGGAAACCATCATGTAAAGGCTGGAGGCTGGGTCGACTCAAAGAGATTTTCATGTCTGTTATCTGGCGGGAGACAAAGCAGCTAATAGGGCTCAGGCATCGTAGCTTGCGCCTCCAGAGACAGCTGATTCACTTACTTCTTCTCTTATTTGTGTGTCCTGTGTCCTGGATTTGGTTGAAAAGTGACTGTGGCTGCAGGCTGACATTGTGCAAGTATACAACTAAGGTTTGTGAGCTATTGCAGTCATATATTGTCACTGGATTGATTGAATTTTGACCATTTGTCCATAAATATAAGATAAATTGTGCGGAAGTTCTTTTTATGTGAGCTTTTTTTAGTCCTGCAGGCGGTACATAAAGATCTATGTATATAATTATTAATGTAAGACTTTCTAATGCTTTTATAAAGCCACAGATCTATATTACATATTCCGTTACAGTAATATGTACTGCACTGTAAACCACAGTAAACCAGTAAACCATTTATTACCCTTAATTACTGCTTTTAGAGAATGCTGTTAATACTGCAACATAACACTGTCCTTCCGCCTCACAGGCGCTATCCTATTTAGCTCTGTGATGGACAAAGGTGCATTATTTTCACCCCAAGCATGAGGAAAGTCATAGCGGGTCCCAGCTGCAGCACGGCCTCGAGGAGAGTGTGTGTGCTGGCGTGCGAGTTTGTGTACAGTATGTGTGTGCATGTGGACGAGAAGTCTCCTAACAATGTTTCTCGAAGCCTAAGGAGCTCCCAGTCACCAATCTGAGCTCTGACTGCGTGGCAGGATTTCAGTTGCCGGAGGATAACAAGCAGAACAATTTACAGTCTCTCTGTCATGGTATTACCCCAATGGCTTATGCTAGAAACAGCCCTGCCATTTGTGAACATGAAGGGAAAGAACGAGGGTGGGTTTTAAAGGCTTCTGCTCTTAACAAGATTGTAATGCCGCATCAGTGGATTTACTGATACCTTAATTATCTTGAAATATATTTCCATAAGACATGAAATGCATTTAGTTATAGGTGGTTTTCAGAGTGTGGCTTGTCAGTCAAGTGATGTATTGTCTTACAGTCCTATTACAATGGATTTGTTCACATTTTAACTTAAAAAAAATCTTCATTATCACCAGAATCACCAGGGAAAAAACTATATTTGTGCTGAATTAACTGGCCATCACAAAATTATGGTCATTGATTTGGTAATTGATTAATTGTTTTCGTCATTTATGAAGCAAATGTGAAACACTCACTCATTCGAGCACCTCAGATATGAAGATTTACTGCGTTTCTCTGTTTTATCTCACTTTAACTTGAATATATTTTGGACTGTTGGTCACATACTTTATCTATTTGATATCACTTTGCACTCTTGGCATGTTTCACCATTTACTGAAATTGTATACGCTACATTTTATACTTAATAGTACTTAAAGATTAATCAGTAATGAAAGTAATAATCACACATTAGCACATATGTTTACGGTCAGTGTTTCTCTCCACAAAAACATTGCGTGTATCTGGCAAGCGCATGGAATGTATTCCCTTTCTCATAAAACTAATGCATATACATTTTTTTAAAAATAGTTTACCACATCTGCACACATCCGCATACTTGCAATCTTCTTCCCCACAAACATATATATAATATATATATATTTACCTCCACAAACTATTGATTGGTGGAATAGCGTGAAACCGTAGGCAGGACTGTGTATCGCTTCGTCCCTGAAATAAAATGAGTAAAACGATCAGTACATTTAAAAAGTCCAACATTTACATTTTAAGAAAGTTTCAAATTTATTTATTTCAACACAAATCTAGACATACTGGCTGTAACATTTTACTTTATTGCAGAGTATATATCAGTTACTGAGTTGCTGTTGGGCAGTGACAGTGATAAAATCATAATGTTTTCTGCTGCGTTTAACTGGTACAAAATGTTAGACTGCACACTGGTTATACTAACCACTGCCAAATGAGACAAGTGAATCTGTCTAACTACACATGTGCATTCAGTCACACGGAACAGCCAGAGTTGAGTAATTTAGACATAATTAAATTTGAAAGGCAAATAAGGCGTTCACAATCTTAAGACATGAGAGTTAAGCAAAAAAGCTGTTTTTAGATGCCCTGAAGACATTTTGCGACATTTACATGTTTCAAAAGAGAGCTGACGCCTGGAGGAACCTTGTGGAACGCTACCTCAGCATGACAGCCATGGCAGCTGGTCCGCCAGCTCCTAGATCACAGCCTCCTCTTACCGTGTTTATACAACACAGAGCACTGAGCCATCATCTTTTTTTTTGGAGAGGCAGCAGCGAGCTTCATCTCAGGAGAGTTATCGGATGCTGCAGCACTTAGGTACCAATCTAGTGCTAAGGTCAAGGAGGCTGGAGAGGGCTGCTTGTGTGGAGAGCGTCTTTAATTTTATTAGGAGAGAAAAGGTGACGTCTCTGTAGGGAAATGAGAAGGATGACAGCTGTGGCACAGCCCTGGCTGGACACTCGGAGAGGTCATGGCGAGGTCCTTTCTCGCAGCTCGGGTGTGATCAAAGCATTATTTCATACTTGACACCTCTGAGACTGCCGGCTGCTGACACCTCGCACCTTCCCTTGCATCTTGCTTTGGTACGCTACATCGTAGGCTGGATCCCGGAGGCCTGAGGGCACAAGGATAGCTATGTGACAGTGTTTTAAAGGGCAGACGCATCCCTGAGGAACAACTGTAAATCTTAGTACAAGAGACGGGTACAGAGGAGAACAGAACAAGAAGAAGAGTGGCTGGATTTCTAAGTTTCATGGTGTAGCAGTTTACAATCGATTGCTTGAAAGAGCCCCAACAATATTGAAAACAAGTCTCATCGCCAACAAACACACAAACCTCCAGTCAAGTGTTCAATGAACAGCTTAGGGGCTAGTGATACACTACCAAATACTACAAAAAGACCGTAATATATCTGCAAGGGTTGATGTATGAATATTTCATTGGGATGGTGCTTCAGTATCAAACACTGGAGAGCAAGATATCAAACCAGGTAACTTCCTTAACGGTTTTGTCGATGTAGAATCGAAAAGAAGCCTACACATTCAAACAATATACAACACAAACTATAATACAGTTAATGCCAAACTACATTCACACAGTTTGCTGGTAGCAGCCTGCATTCTTGTAGCATAAAGCTATGTCACAAAAAAAAAAAAGATAGCAGCATCCGGCTTACTGCTATAAAATGCGTTGGTCATAGCAGTGAATCATCGGCTCCCCCAGCAATGTAGAGGGCTGTAAACGTGAACATTGGAATAGGAAGTTTATGATCTAACCGTGATGTTTTATATCTGTGTGGTGTTGCAGATGGTGAGCTGTGTTGTGGGCTTCACCGGAACAATAGGTGTACTGGATCTACAAGCTTACATCAGAGCTGCTATGTTCTATTTTAACAAGACTAAGAGTCTACAACCTGCAAAATGACACCGTCATCTCGATAGCCATGCTGCTAGCATAGCTTAAAATGGTAGCCAGAGCATTCGTTTTGAACTCTCAGCTATAGCCTTGGGTGAACATGACAAATGCTTTGGCAGGTTCATCAACTACAGCCCAAGAATAGATTCTCCATACCTGTTGGCATTAATAACTGCATAATTGATTTCACCCATTTTATTGCAGTTTTCAAGTTATCAAGTTTCACCTCAGTTCTTTTCTTCTTACACAAGAGACAGAGAACAGAGCAAAGCAAAGTAAATATTGTATAATCCAAGCACACGATGAAACCATTTCAAGTAAACGCACAGTGGGGTGAAAAATGATGTTCTATTTTTGTTTGTTTTGTGTTTTTTGCAGCGTCCTCTCATGCAGGCACCGAACATACATGCACGTCAGTAGCTGGCTAGCCTTCAGCTATAGTCTTTGCGTTGTGTTCAGTTGCAGGTGATACAACATATTTGATGAGCCTGCCTTTGTCAATGCTACTTCTTTGAGGTCTGCTTGTTCTCTCAGGGTCTTGAGGCAGACAACACCCATTTAGTACAATGGGAATATCAGCATTGTGTTTTTTGTATCTTAGCACAGATTGGCTGTGTTAGCTGTCTGCTTCAGAAATGCCTGCGGTGCTTCACAGATGCCGGATACCTAGATGCTGTTTTCGTGGTAGACAGCTTGTCAAGATGAATGACAGATGCTGTGTCGGGAATTAGACCATCTGAGGGGACGAAGGGCAGGTTTACACCCCTCTCTCAGTCTCAAGATAAAAAGTCACATTGTAAACCCCCTTCAATAAGATATACCAATGTTTTTCGCAGACTATAGATAGTCACAGCCCAAACATGTTTCCAAATTAGGTGTTTTAGAGAATACTGTAGACTGACTCGACTTGAAGAGGCAGTATTTTCTTTGAAAGAGGATTTCATGCACTTTCCAAAAAAACGAGGAAAGTATAACGTAAATGACCTGTTCAAATCCAGAAAGAAGACTCATTTGTAAAGTCAAATCTTTGCCGTAGGCCATTTTGTCCCTCTTTGTGGCTCTTCAGCAGGGGGTCAGCATTGGAGATAGCTTTGCAATCAGCCTCCACACTGAGCAATCACCAGTGTGTCCCTAAGAAGGTTTTCCATTTGAAATTATGTGAGCTTCATTTCATAGTAAATGGTAAAAGAAAAGTAAAGAAAAAAAAATGCTTTTTTTTTCACTTTTTTTCATTCATTTTCATTGTATTGTTGTCTGTGAAAATCACCACTGAGCCGGTGTAATCAGAGCATTCAGTGTGGGGCATTTTCATCAGGATTTTACCATTTCAACCTTGTGCCAAGATTGAATGAAAAACATTATTACACAAGAAGCATCAGGGAAGTATTCTGAGGATTCACAGTCATGATCAGTTAAAGTGTGCAATATGCAAGAAATGGGCTACCAGAGGAGAAGCAGCCTTTCTCCACATCAGACCGGCACTGTATTACCTCTGCAGCCTCTCATAATGTCCTACTAGATTTCTTCAAATTTATCACAGAGGACTGGAAGAGTAATGGCGATGTAAGAAAACAAAGTCCACTAGGGACGTGTACTACATCATTCAGATTTAACACCGCCATCTGTTTCGGGGTGCCCAGGAACGGCAACATCAGTGCTTAAGACGAAGCATTTACAGAGATGACAGATGCTCGAGAGGCAGGGTCTTTACCTGTGGAAAAGTAGGCCTGGAATCAGATGCTTGATGAAAGAGACACATTTATCTAATAGGTGTTGTGTTTGCCTCTCATGTTCCACGCCTGCGCTTTAGACAGATGTGGGTTTTTTTTTTTGGTTTTTTTTTCTTGGCCGGTGAAGTTTGGGGAGACACAAACCAGCGGACGCCTTCTGCTAATGAATGTCAAATCAAAAGCTGACCTATTTAGAAAGTCAAAGCACTTTCACACCTATGACAGGGCAATATCTCGGGTGAGACATAACCACCGCAGGCACCTCATCTCATGCTTGTGTTCATGCTGCCAGCTGTGCGCTTCCGACAAGGCGAAGCTGTGATTTGAGCTCATTGATGATAAATGTAGAATGTACGAGGCAGACAGTTTTCAGTTTAAGGTTTCCCATTTTTTTTTATTTTTGAGTTTTTAGATCTTTCATACCACCTTAAACTATTTCCACTTGGCAACGTTTCATTTGTTAAGGAGCCTTCAATTTTCAAATGAGAATGCGAGTATTTAAATAGTGTATTAAGTTCAATTTTATTGTGTTTATGCATTACAACATGCTCCATTAAAGATTTTGTATTCTTGCTGTTAGCGTTTGCCAGTCAGAGGTGATCCTAAATGCTAAAATGCTAATTGGTACAGCTACATTTGTGAGTCAATCTAAGTTAGCACAATTGTTGTCTAGCTACAGCAACATGAATGAACATGTGCAGTATCGTGTCATATATTAGTCCTGCCTTAAACTTTACACAATGGATTTAATATCATATTATAGATTAGTCTTTGATGGCAGTTGCTCTACATAAATGGCCAAATAATAATACTCTGCTTTAGGATTGTGCTTTATATTGGCATTTTTTTTTACAGTGTAGCATTATTAAAAAGGTCATTTTCAGTCAGAATGTTTGAATATACACTACAGAGTGCTGATTGATGTTAAATCAGCGTATGCTGTGGGACTGACCACACAAAGCAGAATTTTACGGGAATCTTTGACCTTCAAGGTGCATATCTGTAATTGAGAAGAGAAAGTAACTAAAGAGAGAAGTTGTGTAGCAATATTGATAAAATGTCACCTCAGAAATTAGAGGCGCCAAACAGCTTTTGTTGCACTCTTCTCCTTTGTGCAAAGAGCAGCTTTCACCACAGCAGACTACTATTGTTGGTCCTTTCTGCCTTTAGCAACAGTTTTTCTTTCAGTTGTTTTTTTTTTTTTTTGTGAGATAAACAGTGAAAATAAATGAAGGGGAAAAATGCTGACAGCCCACAGCATGTAAGCAAGCTTAAATAGTGTTAGCATTGCTGTGCAGCATCCTGATTTGTGTTTTTGTGGATGTTTTTTATTGTTGAATCTGACACAGAGCTGTACAGGAAAGCCCAGGATTACCCAATATGTCACATACATCCCCACATGTCTGCAAGCACCTGCGAATTGTGGCAAATTGATTTTCTGACATTCATAAAAATTGATGTTTATTTTAAAGGCGACCTCTCTGGAATACACTCCTGCATTTTAGCATAATGTGAAATCTAATTATTTAGTATCCTGTCAGGTCTTGTCTCGGGGTACACAACATGACGAGCCAAAACATGCATTCAGTTGTTTGGTGTCTCTCTCTGTCTCCCTCTCCTCTCCCTCCTTCTGTCTCTGTCGGCCAATGAGTGGTGTCAAGGATATTGCAGCGACTTGACATCTGTGGCAGATGTATGGCGGCACCTCTGCCGCGAGGGCTGACTCGGAAACCTCATGCTCAGAGCAGCAACAGCAGCTGGCCTTGCTTCTTGGAGGGGGACTATATTAGCGCGGGGAAAAGCCTTGTTTGCTTCTGCTGGCTTGGCATTGTTTGTAGTTGAAATATGAGCTGTGTAAAATTTATGCTAAGCCTGACTTAAGGCACAAGCCTCTGCAGGGAGCTGTCTCATGTCTCATTGAGTCGCCATAGTGCTCTTAAAACGCATCCTCCCACTGTCCTCAATTGGTCATGTTGTCATGTTCATCCTTACCAAGAGAAGACAATACAGCAGCCAATCAGTTAGTCATGTTCAAGCTGCTGAGAAGCATTATCAGTTGTGGTGAGGCGTAGTGAAGTACAGAACGATTCACCAAAATACAACACAGCATTTTTTTTTTGTAGTTTCCTGTATTGGTATAGCAATGCAGAACATGTTGAGACAATGGTGGAGAATAATTTATTTCATTTATTTTGTCGCAATAATGCCATAAAGCAATTACATTAACAAAGAATTTAAAACAAAGTTTTGAGCAAGACACTATGTCCATATTACTCTGCATAAACCACAGAATCTCCATCCACAAAACAAGCTGGTTTTCACTGGAACTACTTTCCACTGAAGAAGTAATCCCTCCAGAAACACTGTTTCTGGACAGACACATACCAGTTCAGTTTTTTAAATGTGATTTTTGAGGGCTGGAGCACCAAAAACAAAATTATAATACTTTACTTACTTTATTAGCTTAATGTGATAGCAGAAATCTTCGACATCGAGCTCTCAAAATTTGGGCAAATAAAACAAGGCCGGTCTTACCTCTACATTCACCACAAGGTATGATGGAGAAAATAAATTAGGTAGAACCGACACTATTGAAGAACGTCTGTTTTGTTTTAATTTTATCGCAAGGATAAAAAGCCAAATACATTATTAATAGCAGACAATGCATCATTTGAATGTCCCACAGTTATCCTTCCGTGCACTAAAAACTATATACTGTATGACAGTTCAACAAGCTCTGGTACGCTAGCCAAGGCAGCAAGCTAGTTAGATAACAACTATATTAGTAGGCCTACCTGAAAACCTTAGCTTTAGCATTCAAAGTATAGAATTATAGCATATTAACAGGTCCTTTAGCAGGATTATAGGTGGCTTTTTACAACTGGCAAATAAATAAATAAACATGGCAGTTTCTTCATAAAAACCTGTATGAAAGCATTTCATGAAATAGTTCCACCAAGATTAATCCTACTTCCTCTCCTCGTGTAAGACAGAGTGAGAAGAAAGATTAACCAAAAATAATGTGAAGATTAATCATAACTGCAAAATGTAGCAGCTTTTTTTATTATAAAGTGCATACGGCTTGGTGAAAAGCAGATTTAATAGCAGACAGAATTTGTAGAAATTGATTTCCTGGAGCGCTGCAAACTGTGGTGTAATTTGATAGACGAGTTGTCTCAACCTCTCAGACCACAGTTTGGCTTTTTAAGATCACACCGCAAAAAACCTACTCCATTACAGTAACTGGAGTAAAATGTAATCTGTTACTCTCACTGTGGTGTGTCATTACTGTCACCTCTTTGCCCTCAGCAGTCGGGCGGCGTTGATGTGGCGTGTTGGGGCTTTTTGGATGGTGCCTTCAAGCTCCCTAATCCGAGGAGCAGAGAGGTGCTGCCGTCGCTGACAGACTGACTGACAGGCAGGCGGAGAGGACCCAGCTGTGATGGCTGGTGTCGGCTCAGTGGCAGCCTTATGATGAATTGCCTCTCTTGAATGATAGCGCTGTTACCGGATGATACTGACGCAGGATTGTTCTGTCAGGATCTCACCGGCGACCGCAAATAAAGAAATAAAGAAATAAGCGAGAAATGAACCGCTATGCAACTTGCATCCCCATCTTTTTATTTTTCATTAAAGTTGCCACCTCTCATAGATGTCCATATGCATTGATATGGAACTGGAAGTTTGTGTAGAAATGCGGTGGGGGAAATTGCGTCGTAGAACCACAAACATGGCCGAACTTTTGAGTGATTGAAAGCTTGTCTTGTTTGTTTTCTTACTTTTATATCCAGCTGAGTATATCTGAAAAAAACCCTTCCTGTTTTTCTTTAATAACACTGCATAAATTACATGTGATTGCATCATGATAGCTATTATTTTCATGTCCTACAATAATACTGAAAATAGATCAACTTATTTCCTGATAACTGCAATTTAAATTTTTTATTTCCTCTTATTTCTTATTGCGTTATACTTTCTGTTATTCACGTCACTGTTCTGTCTGTTTACAGCTCAGATGACTACTACGAATACGGACACAGTGGGGAATCATATGATTCGTATGGTGAGTTTCCGCCTTCTCTTCCTCCAATATATCTTGTGTCAATTGTCAGAATATCAATTTCTGGTTCCTGACTCTGCACAGCTGGCTTCATCTCAGTTCCCATAGCATTGGGGGTAATTGTGTGATGCCTCAGACACTCTTGAGATAAACATGTATAAAGTGATTGTGTCACAATTCAGAGATTTAACTCAGCTCATTTGGATCATTGTGAGAGAACAATGACACTAAAAGCCAAAAAGAGTTAAATATTAATGCATTTTCACGCCAAATCTAAATTTTTAAATGATATTTTAATCTTTGATTACAAAGAACAACTAACAACAAAAACAGATACCTTGCCTTTGGTGTTTCTTTGAATTCAGGTTTTTGACTTACAAAACAAAAAGTGCTGCCCTCAAGCGCCGATGACTCCCTTACTTCAAATGAGAAAAGAAAGTGTCAAAAGCAGAGAGACTTTAACAAGTCGATACTGGAGCTGCAGGAACTACTTAAAGATCTGCTTTGATTTTTTTCTTACTTCACTAAAACTGCTGAAACCGCACATAAAAAAGCAGCGCTTCTGTCAACCCTAAGCAGCTATTTAGGCTGTTCGTATCTTACCTACAGTAAGAGTTCATTCATAAATACAGATATCAACCCTCCGAAGACGTGTGTGTAAACAAAATAGATTAAATGTGAGTTCATCTGGATTTTTTAACATTTTCTACGTGTGCAGTTGGATTAACAAGAGAGACAGCAGCCAGCAGCTTATTATCAGAGTATAACGACAAATGCCAGGATGCTTAGATGAAGATTTAATATACATTCACACCCATCCCCAGCTAACAAAATCTCAAACCTGCTTTAGGAGTCTATATTTCTATATTTTAGCTAACTACAAATAAATGTTGGTACTAGTACAGTAATGTGTATGTTTAAGGCCACTTTCAACAACTGGTCTCTGGTTCAGAGGCTGAAAATGAGCCATGAAGCTCCAGTTGCCATACAATTCAGACGAAGTTAACACCACTGAGAGACTGTCCAATAACACTGTGTCACTGCTCTTTGACAACATACAATACAAAGTGGGCCAAGGTCATATTTGCTGCAGAGTCCAGTTGAATGATAGCAGAGCTAATGTACAGGACCGTACAGTCGACCGTACTGCCATACAGCTGAAGGTGGATCCATCTCTAAGTGTGAAACTGGAAAATAAGTAGAAGATAAATGCTTTGTAGCCGTTATTTAGACTTCCTTACATTTTATTATTTAAAACAAAGGCTGTTCTGACGACGAGGGTCCAAATATAAGAACGCAGTGTTGATTTGGATTGTGATGGATTAGTTTGTGCATTTGCGTCTGCTGAGCTCAGCTACAAGCTCCAAATAGAAGCCGGCTCTTAGACAAGATTACTTACATTTATTATGTATTATAGATATAAATGTTCTTTGCAAACGACTGACTGATAGAAGTGTTATAGAGATTTATGTTGCATGTTTTTTCACGTCTTGAAATAGGACGAAAGTGTGCAGATGAGCACTCACTTGGGGAAAACAAGGCAAACATGTTATATATTATTTTGCATAATGAGGTTATAATTCAGAGAAGACCTGCTGTACGTTCATGCTTTGGAGATTTGAATGTGTTTTTTTTGGTTTTGGAAGTTGAAGCCAATAAAAACTTTGCCCAACTTTCCTGACCACACAAGAGTAAGAACTAAGCACCTTCAACTCATTAGAGTGCTGTGTGCCTCCACTCAAAATAAAAACCACCGGCACACGGGTCACATAGAAAAAAGGGGCGACAGTTCAAAGGAAACAGATAAACAGCGTTGATGCGCATCCTTGTTCTCGAAACACAAGGTTACCTTGGTCTATTTCTTCAAAGTGACTGTCAGTGAAAGGGTGACAGGTTTAATTAAGGGGTATTGGCTATGTGCTGCCAACAGAGAGCCTGTACACAGAAAAAAAACAACCCTTTGTGAGGCTCAGCTCTAGGGAAGTCTCAGCGTTGGCTGAAGATCAGACAAAGGGTGCCATCGATACTGGCACTTTCACATTGACAGTACCGAGGGGTGAACAGGGGCTGATTTGGGCTAATGGTAATTGTGACCTTTTTGCTTGGAGCCACTAAACGGGTCCTTTTCAAGTAGCTATTTGATTCCCTCATTCAATTATCTGCGATCCATCCTTCCAGATGAAAGTCAAGCTTCTTGGTATGAGTCGCTGTTTGTTGCTCAAAACTGTGCTTTTGTTACGAGATGAGCTCCGTCAATACCAGACACTCGCAACTTTCCGCTGCATTATTTTCATCGACGGGAGCATATTCACAATATTTACAGGAACCTTGAAAAGCTTGAATGAACGCGTAGTGGAACGCCTCCGTATTCACTCCCCATCTGTTTCTTTTCCTTTCTTCTTCAGGTCTGGAAGAGTGGGCAAACAATCGCGGCAAGGCACCGCCAGCACGAACAACCAAGGGAGTGTACAGAGATCAGCCATACTCCAGATATTGAACTGTTTATACAACCCGCACCTGAGTCCTCATGGCTGTTTCAACCCAAGTAATGGATTTTTTATGGACGCTCCCACCTTTTTAGAATTGAAAACTAAACCGCAAAATAATACAAATGAAACAGCGATAGCGAAACACTGAATGAGTAAAAACTGGGTTTCAAAAATGGCATCCCCTCCCTGATTATAAAAACATACACCCACTGGGTAAAATGTGTAAAGCGATTGAGGTAACCTATCCTTTCCTCCAGGAGAAATCGACTGGACGTTGAGATTGACAAAGACTAGTACATTAAGTTTCTCTCTCAGCTATGTGATTGTGAAGAATGACATTGTATCAAGCAATTTGACTTGGTAATGATAAGTGACTCACTATAAGCTGTCGATACAATGTTTCTACACAGCTGCCAGCGCAACTTAATTTATCACCCTCTATTCTTCAAACCTTGAACTGCGTGGTTGATCACTTTAAAAATGTAGTAGCTTAGTTCTAGGAAAGTGCAGTACTGTAGATATTTTTTCTGAGGGGTAATTGGTGAAATTGTGTCCCTTGTAAATGAAACATTTACAAACTGAAAAAGAGAAAAAGTCATACTGTATACACATTGTTTTGCTGTTTCCTCCTTTTTGTAAAATAATAGTTCTTTAGTGTTAAAGGGCTTATAAAAGCATGGTGTGCAACTGTGGATATTGCTGTTTTATTCAAAAAAAAAAAAAAGAAAAAGGCCTATGTAGTTGTGTTCATGATTTTGGCCCCAAAACATCCACATTAATACATCTATAAACAGACGCTCATCCTTTCTGTAGACCGAACAACGGAGCTGCAAAACCGCCTTTTTAATTTTTGTGATTTTTTTAGAGGTAATTTTGATGTTCATTCTTTGATTTAATACAAGATACTTTTCAGACTTTGTAGGCATAATAATCCATTTTAAGATACTAAATCACATCCTGGTGAATTGGTAATCATTCCCATCTAGAGATTTGTTCATATATATTGATTTTGAGCTTATGTAAGCCCTTTAATATTTTTTCTTCTTTGTTGATGCTGAATAAACATTTTGAAAGAAAACACTTGTGTTGGAGAGACTAATTATGGACTAAAAAAGCCTTATAATTTAAACTAACAAACCAATATGAAAAAGCTAGATAAGTTTCACTTGATAGAAGCCTGTCATGAATTAAAACACCATGTGCATCATCATAACTAAGTGAAAAACAAAATAAAACATATGTTCCTGCATAAAATCCAAAGTGGTAGCAATGCCTTTACCAAAAATACTTAGTGCAGACAGCAAATGGCTGTGTATGACCTTGTAAATGACCTTAGTAATCTGATAAGATTGGTTTCCTATTTGTATTTGAATGCCATGTGATGAATTTTGTCAGAAATCTCTCCCCGACTGAGATTTAGAGGATTTAGCGATAACAACATTGCTGCTCTTGAAACTCTCTCCACTCTGTTTGCTCATATAATTCGATGTGAAGCGAACGCTGATCACGTCAAGCATCATCAGTAAACACACATTAACTCTCTGAGTGTTTACCCTGACAGAAACGGCTCGTAGCACTGCTTCAAAGCCTCCTTGACCTCTAGGCCATGTTCGGTTCAGTACAGGGTGGGTGCGGGCGGCGGGTGGAGGGAAAGGGGAGGCGGGGATTGCTCTCTCTTCTTGTTTTGCTCTTTCTGTTCTCCTCCGGTCATGTGACCCTCTCCCAGTCGTTTAAAGAGCCTGCCTTTGCCCCGTCCATTAAAGAGACTCTAAATGACCCCCAGCTGACCTCCGCAGAGAGAGGATGGCAGTAGCTGTTTAAAAAGACCTCCGTCCCACAAGGTAAACAACCTGAAACAGTTTAACCTCACCCCTAACGTAGTTGAACATAAAACCTCTCTAAACTTAAATGTAATATGTTTTCCTGTCTCTGTTAAGTCCGTAATCTAGCCACGAAGCTGGGAATAATTAGATATCTGTAATAAAAACTGTAAAAAAGTATGATAAATAGCAGTAATATTTCAACGAACTGTGTAGTGAAATAACTTTATCCTAAGACTTTGATAAAATATATCCTCTGTTACAATAATTGAACCATAAAATATTATGTGTCTTGGCATTTGTTTTCACAATATTATGTAATGTATGTTTGTGTGGTGAACTTTCATGGTCATCGTGTTGTTTATATTCCTTTCTAGGTCGACGTCGCGGCTATACCAGGGCATCCGTATAACTATCTTATTGGTGCTAAAGGTATGTTTGTTTCTGCATCATGTGTCAGATGTTTATAGTCATGTTTTGTATGTAAATATTAAAATATACTCAAAGTACGGGGTCAAACAAGAGTCAGAAATATTAAAGGTTTTGAGGTTGGACCTTGGGGATTCTTGCTTCCAAGAGCTCTGCAGAAAAAAAACGGGCAGTCACTTCAAAGTATTTTACAATTCTTTCAGATATTAAAAGATGCATGTTATGTCTCTGGTGTCTATGATGATTTTACGCATGTAAACATGATAATGTTCCAAAACCATGGATTCAAATATGATATCTGAGCTTTGAGGCTGGATCAGGCAACTCTTCCAGATTCTTGGAAAAGACATCCACAGAAAAATGAGGACTGGCTCAATTTAATTGATATTTCAATGATAAAAAAATGGCATTCAATATAAGCAGTTATATAAGGGTTAGGATGAGGACTTTGAGTGAAGGCTGGGGTTAGGAACAGCGCAACAGCAGATGAAGGGGCTGACCCTCAGAGAAAATCTTGAATCAAACCTGTTTGGATGCTGATTTGAAAACCGTCAGGAAGTACAAAATGAAATATTCTACAGAGGACACAGCGTTATCATGACATATCAAATATTAATGTGACTTTCAGGCAACTTGATGTTCGCTTGACGGATGTTTAATGTTGAAAATGTTTTTCCTGGAGTTTGTGAAATCCTTGAGAATCGCCCCTAGTTTGGAGGCTCGACCCCTGTTATACCCTTCCACTATCCTCTCAAGAGGATTCCCATCCCACTGGACTCCCTGCCTCACGTTGTACCGATGCAGTTAGTGTGCAAGAGCTCTCTAGCGTATAAAAGTACAATAGGGTGGGTGATGGAGTTTGATGATGCCCTATGCTTGTATTAAGCAGAGAAGCGTAATGCCTGAATGCAAAGAAAACACCTTGAAGTGCAGATACTCTAATGTAATAAAAGGACAGTCCTAAAAATGTCCTTTTTTTGCTTTGATTATTCATTTTTACTGTTTTTTTTATGAAGCTCATATTGTTCTCCTCTTTCTTCTCTTAATAGACTTCACAAAACACACACAAGCTTCCCTCCAAACATTGAAGCCCAGACCAAATCCCGAAAAAAGGCCGTCCGACTTCACAAAGGATCTGCCCGTGGCCAAACGGTGGATTGTCACAGTGTGGACTGAGGTGAATCCTGCGGGGGACAAGATGGAGTGACCTGTTGAGATGCAGAGGGGAAAAAAAGGAGTGAAAAGATAATACATGTATCACACATCGTCATTCTTCGGAGAAAGGGAGGGAGGGAGAAAAAAACGTGAGGCAAATGGAGTTCCTCATCCTCTGGGACGATCTGTCGGAGTATATTTCCGCACAGCATCATTGCTCTGTATACATTTTACATACACACAGGAGTGCTCTGAACTGACTGTGAACCTGTCCTGTGTCTTTCTTTATTCACGCTGTTGTCTACCACTTACATTAGACATTAACTGTCACCTACCAGGGAGGATGAGTAAATAAATTATGCAATATGCTAAGGGAATGAATTCTTGCAAAGACACTTCTAATCTCATATTGTTGTGCTCATTAACCTATATACAATCCACTCCGATGAAATAATAATTCACCAAGTGCCTTATTGTTGCATTGTTATGACATTTTTTGATGTTTAGTCCCATTGGCAGAGTTAACATATGAGGCAGCACACTAGAAAAGGTAGCTATTTTTTTCTCTTCTGTGCTGTTTTTTTGGTTTTCTGTATGCATTACGGCAATAGTAGAAAAGCCACACACAAGAGTTCAGTCTATTCCAGATGTATTGCTTAATCAGAATCGACTTGAGTGGATATTACAATTCCAAAATAGCTTTCTATCGGATAGAGAGCTTCATTCTGTCTTGTGCATAAGTCCAGATAGGCTGATCCGTATTCCACACAGTTGTATGTCCTCAGTGGCAGACAATAGTTTTCCATTAGAGGAAGTGATTCTCTCTGGAGCCTCGGGCCAAGCCTCACACAATAACACAGCGACCTAAAGCTTGCATCTCTGGCTCCCGGAGTCAACTCTCATCACCTCCGGGGGCTGATTCCTCCTCCGAGGTGGCTTAAAACGACAGGCTTATCTGAAGTAAGCTTGTCCAAGTTAATAAAGTAAGAACAGCTTATTTGATTAAGAATGCATACAAAGAAGGACGTAGTGATCTGTCACTGGAAGACAAGTCCATTTCAACACTAGAATACAGATCAATGGGTCCCGAATGCTGGCTACAGGCAGCGCTTGAGGTGTTTTGAAAAAGGATTCAGAGGATCTGGCGCAAAAGGCATAGCTGAAAGGCCACAAAAACATATTTTCTTGATCTTCTTCTTACTACGAATAATAAGGCCCTACGTGAACATACACTGTTCTGCGAAACTTTGATCAAGGTAGAGATACCTTTTTTTTTTTTTGTCTCACTGATCAGTCAGAGAAAATGTAATGTATTTTCAAGCTCCAATCAGAGTTTTGCAACATTTGAATATAAATGTGATTTTTTTGTTGTCTGTTGCCAGCACTGTCTCAAATCTGATCAGATCACACCCACACAGTCCTGATGAAGCAGAATACCTTAGCAGTGTGGGCAGATAACCTAACAGTTTGACATTTTCAGAAATAACTTACTTAATAACTTTCTTGCCGAGAGTGCAGTGAGAAGATTGATACCACTTGCATGTCTGTACGGTAAACATGTAGCTAGAGCCAGCAGCTAGTTAGCCTAGCTTAGCATAAAGATTGGAAAAAGGGGCACTCAATGGCAAAATCGTCTTTATTATAGCGTTAGAGGTGCTAGTAAGCATTTAGACAGTGCGAGGCTAGCTGTTTTTCCCCATTTCCAGTCTTTACACTATGCTAAGCTAACTGACTGCTGGGTCCAGCTCCATATTTACTGTAAGCATATTTCCTAAAATGTCAAACTATTACTTCTATACTTCTGATCTTTACTTCTGTTCTTTGATTTTGTTTCAGTTTTTTAAGCTTATTTAGTAATGAACATAATAGAAATACCTAAGATTTGATTGATTTAAAGCAACTATGTATATGTGATTATAGTAACCATTAAAATATCAGAATGGCTTAAGTTTATTTGTTGGAAATGAGACGATACAGAAAATTGACTGATTGAAGATTGACCCTGAGTCGGAGTTTCGTTTTTAACTGCCACCTGAGGGCACCAAAGTTTGAAATTTAAAAATCCATAGTGGCTTTAATTTAATACCCTTCAAAGCAAATACTGGATAAGATAGTTGGCTACTGCTAGGGACTTTCAATATTACATTTCCTATGTATATAACTGAGTAATGGTCAATTATATCTGTCCTTTTTCTTGGCTTAGGAAAAAAAGCAATTGCTTTTTGATTCTGTGAAGTGTGCTTGTCCACTTGTATTCCTCTTAATCATGTTCAGGATCTAAAACAGCAGCCTCCTGCCTTTTGTTCTATAATTAACTAGAGGGCTTTTAATCTTCCTGAGATTAAAACACCATGATCAATGTTGAAGTGTCCCTCTGTCTCCTTTTAGAAGTGAGCACTAATGTGACCACGGGTCAGTGTGAGTCGCCTGCTAAGTGGCTTTGAGTGAACTGGGTTGAACAATGGTAATAATACAGAGAATGTACCACCATTATGTTGACCAATAAAACATTTTTTAACAGCAGTGAACCCATCAAACTTTTTCTTCATCTGGGAAAAATAATTATTTCTGTGCTCTTGTTTTTGTGATGCGCATTTCAGTCACTTTTAGGGCAAAGAAGCACGCATTAAAAAAATATCAGAGAGGCTTTAAAAACAAGACTGAGACAAAAAGAGTCGCGAAAACAACACGAGGTGAGAGCAGGTGCACACAAATACTCGTGAAATCTTCAATTAAACGTACAAACACTTTATGCGGAGAAGCAGATATCAAACAAGGACAAGACTGAAATACATTTTTAATATGTAAGCAAAGTCAGTATTTGTACCTGTCAAATATTTGCTGTATATACAATGTGCATATTGTATATCATGTTTCTGTATAATTTTAATGTGCTGTCATGCATTAAAATCACTACATCAAAAGGTAAATACACGCTGAGGTTGTAGATATCTTTATGGTAAATAAAGTTTTTCTCTTTGTTGATTAAAAAAAAAATAAAAAACATGAAGAATATTCTTTTGTCAAACGTGTTGTGATTGTGCGTTGCCGACTACAATGCGAAGCTCTTCTCCCCTTTGATACCACACTTCAAAGTCGGTATATGTTCGCCGCGGTGTGTCATGTCGGGGAAACAAATCATAAAGGCAATTCCACTGTCCCGACTGTTGAGGATTTACACGCTTTAATGAAGTCTAGACTAAATATAGTTTTATTAACTCCGAGGGGGAAGCTCATGATGAGTTTTGGCAGTTGGCATGCTTTCCTAACTTCAAACCCCACCACTGCAGGGATATTATTTACCTTGATACGCCCTTGAAATAATAGTTGCAGATCAAATAAGTTTGTGTTGCAAAGGCTGTCTCAGTCTCCAACCTTTTAAATATTGTATGTTCCCCTTCACTGCTGCCTGGGATACATCTCTCTCCCCATGTAAATGCTGCTGTTCTTTATTCTTTCAGCCCACCCCGACACCACCCACCCCCCTTCAGCTTCCATCCTTCAGGCCGTTCCACTTTGAAGTTGTTTCTCAGCTGTGTGAAATTTGAGATTAAAGTCCATCTGCTCAAAATCCCCCTCCCAATATCTACACAGATATAAACAAAAACAAAACAAGACAAAAAAAAGAAGCGGTTGTTGTTTTCAACGGGTCAAAGGTAGCCGTAATATGACTGAGGTAGAAACTGTAACGTGCCAGTTAAAGCGAGCGTTTTCAGCCTCACCGGATCAATTATACTTGACACAGGCCATTTGAAACAATGAATTTCTTATCTAATTATTATTTATTCATCAGCACAGTGAAGGAAAAAAAAAAAAAGAAGGGCTGTTGAGACCAGAACATTTTAAGGGACTGTGAAGCCCTCTGGACCCATAAAAGGTGTTTGTGTGTGTGCATCACAAACAATTTTTTTCATTTTTGTTTTAGGTGAAAATAGCAACATACTATATTATCCTAATAAACTCAGTCTGAGGGAGAGGTGGTAGGAGTTTTGTTAGCTTTTCCACTGATCAGCCCACTGGTTAATAAACTGATGATATCCAGTCCCACCTCTACTGTATTGTTCCTTTCCTCCCAGCTGCAGAAGCAGCAGCGAGGGACAGCCCTCTGTGTAAATATTCTCTGTAAACCAACAGCGCTAGCAGAACCATGAGAGATTAAAACAATTGTTTATGCTCTGTGTGCACGCAGGGAGATATAAGCAATATAAGCAGACAGAGTCCTCCAAATGAAATAGCACAGAAATTATGCTATCACATCGCAAGCTCAATACGACTAGACTCGTAGGGTAAGAGGATATTGCTAAGACACCGCCATGAGGAAAGCTAAAAGCCCATCACCTATAGTGTTTACCTTAACACCTATTTCCACGTTGACCTTCTAAATGACATTTGCCTCGTGTTAAGCTGAGCGTGTTTGGCATTTCGAATGTCCTGATTCAGCCACTACACCTTAACTCTGCCCAGGAACATGGTAAATATTAGAGGAAGGAATCAATATGCTGCCCTGTTATTGTAGAGGAAAAGTCTGATTACACTTCACAATGCTTAAATTGTAGTGTATTAACCCATACTGTATATAAGCTTTAGTAAAATATTACTTTAATTGTAGATTCCTGCTAATGCACAATTCACTTAGGGAGATGCAACAACATCAGTGTAATGACAGAGTATAAATTATACTAAATGGCTACTAAATATACAACTGCAACTCCCACTCTTACTGCCTAAGTCATGGCATTATGTTCCTCAGTTCCTCAGTCCTCATCTTGAAGGTGATAAATAATTGGAGAAAATAATTTAACGGCAGCCAAAGAGTTGATTACTGGCAGGTTGTGTCTCCAGGAGGTAGAGCAGGTTATCCATTCTTTGGTTGGTGGCCCCAACCTGAATTTTTGGCCGCTTTTGTAAAATAAATTGTAATGTTTTTAGAAGTTTTTGGGTGTTCTGAGTGGTCCAAGTAACCTTACCAGAATTAAGGATTAAGTTGTTCATTCATGATTTGGGAAAATTGTCCTACTTCTTAAACTAAATAAACGATATAAAAAAGAAAGACTTGGATTAGCTCTAAAATACATAACTGCAAAGCTGAAACAAGGCTGTTTTTCTGATATGTGGTTCTCACAGGACAGCGTCACTCCAAACATATGGTGATATGATTGGTGATGATTACAGTATATGATGCATTGCTGTGGATGAAACTAGCCAACAGAATATAAAGTAGTTAAAATGAGCTCAACCTTAAACTTTTGCAGCAGTGAAATGCAACATAGACATGAATTCAGCAGTTATATCAATACAAAAACAAGGCCGAGTTGTGACATTGGCTCATTGTTGCTAGTCTGAGTGTGAATGTGGAAGTGCGTTGCAAGTGAGTGCATAGAGATCGAATGTGTGGAATACAAAAGAACATGAAGGAAGGGACCTACACAGGGGCACCCTAATGGATCAAGTTAAACTGCGGCACATGAAGGGTGCGGCAGGAAGAACTGAACTGTATGTCTTGTATTAGCTGGATATCTTGTATAGGACAGAGAATCCACCACGTGGTCCAGGAATGAGACTTTGGAGCTGATTTTGGCAGTAGCTCAGTCTCGGGTCACGGCATGTACTTCAGCAGCCATCTGCAGCTTATTGGAACTTGTATATTGAAATATTACGAGCTTCTTTACATTTATAACTGCAGACTTGAAGGATTGTTAAACAGAACTTCATTAATGACTTAATTAAAAGTTCTTCTTATTAATGGCTTCTAAATAAATAAATATAAAGCGTCAGTAAATTTTTTATTACCCATTATTAAAACCATTAGTTACAACTTATAAACCCATTATAAAGGCTGCCTTATTAAAAAGTGGTGCTGGTAGAATTTGGATCCATCTGTGGTCAGTCATTTCTGATGGTCTGATTTTGTCTCAAGCTTTGGGGCAATCCCCTGGGCGGTCGGTTGAACACGACTCAGCCTTAGCCTTACATCAGCGTTGGATGAGATGATGAAACTGTCAGCGCTCTTTTCTTTCAGTGCCCTCAGAAAAAAGGTTCAGAGATGGACCTCCTGACTTCTGGGATTGTCCGTCCGTGTGTGCCTTTTTGTTTCTCACAGTGGATGATTTCATGCACTTTCATCCTCAGTTTCAGACCGGCCTCGTCATTCTTCTAACTTTCTCCCATCTATTTTTTATTCCTCTCTCTCTCTCTCTCTCTCTCTCTCTGTTTCTGTTACATTAGGTCATGTTGATTCGATAGTCTCATAGTGTGACCCGTCGGCATTAGACCTCTCACAGCGGCACATTCCTATGCATTTGATATTAAACATTCTTCTGCAGATACACATTATTTTATCAAGGCTAGTTGTGGAATGTATTGAAAACATTAAGGAAGCTGTTAACTCCATTGCTGCTGCTTTGCGTCCTTATATACACATTAAACTTGGTCAAATAAATACATGTACATCAGTACATAACATACAATCTAATTAAGTCCAATGTAGAAGTACCTGTATGTTACTTTGTGAGTATAGTATACTGTTTTATACTCATACTGCACTTCATTCCAGAGGGTATTTTATACTCGATTTGGCATAGAGATGCATTGTTATAAATTCAATTCCCCACCAGTGTGTAATAGGTAAATACATATATCTTATAGGCACCCTATGGAGTTTTCTTGTAAACAAACAAAGGTTTTCTTCACTGCTCATGTTAGTGCAATATTGTTTTTCTCAGCACTGCCTGTATATCAGTGAAATGGTGTGACACCACTAGCAGGGCTGCAACAAAACTTTGCACTTTAGAAGACAGCTGTTTGTTTCCTGTTTCCCATCGCTGCATTTTTTTATTTTTTTTTTTACCATACAGTTTAACGTTCCATAACCTTACCCACATGTTACTGTTCTTGTAACTATGACAACTAAGCTTCCCTAACCTTAACGAAGTATCAGTACCAGCCTCTTAAAATTGCCGCCCCGAGCCGGATGCCAGCCGGCTGCCAGCTGGATACATCCATTCATTCCAGTTAGATAAGCAAGGCATAGACCAGCCGGCAACTTTAGGTGGCTGCATGTGTAGTAATTTTAATCCAAGCTGTGATGCCTACTGGAGCTTTAAAAAGTATTTATTTTAACCCGAATCATGATCTTTCCCTAAAATTTACCAAGACGTTTTTTGTGCCTAAACCGAACCAAAATTTAACCATCGCCTCGTGAAGTCATACAATCCCTTTTTAGCATTTGTTGCCTATCTGACAACCACGAGATTCATCATGTGACCCCCCCCAGGAATGAACCATATAAGGTATAATACTTCCAATAACATATAATTCAACATATGATCCCCCACTGGCTTCCCACCCACACACAAACAGCCGGTAGCGAAAGCAACATGTTAGCAGAGCAGCGTCTACAAAGAATGCAATTTGGAGCCATGTATTTTGTAGATGTTTTGGGATTGAACAAAGAGGTCGGTGCGTCAAATATTATCTTGTTTTTTCACTGTGTTTGTATGAATGACGTAAATGCTTGTTACAAAGATTCTAGCAGGGCAAATAAGTCTTGCAGGTTTCTGCACAGGAGCTGAAATATGTACACTGATTCATACCCTGTAACCATACAATTTTCACTGCATATTTAGGAGACAAATATATTCAGATGTTTCATCCGATGAGGAATACATTTTATGGAGGGCATATATTTTAGTTCATGTTTTAATTAAATATGAACTTTCAAGACTGATGTCTTTATTATCTGCCAATTAAAAGAAAAGACTATGGTTTTAAAGTGATCACACTGCCACCACTTTATGTTTCCTTTACCTTCGCAGTCATAAAATCCCTGCAATCTCACGTGGCTGCTCATCTTGAGAGATCATTGCATGTTATGGTGGGTCACATTTAGGGCAAATACAATGAGGTAATTTGGTTTTAGATTTAATGAAATGGTTCCATTTAATGTGAGAGCTGTCTAAATGGTCAGGGTGGCTGCCGTCTGTGGGAGTGGTGAGATGACATAAATCAGCCATAAGGAAGTTTCCCTCCTCGCTTCCAGAAACAAGAGGCACTTTTTGATGTTAATTTGTCACATTGCTTTGTGCACACACATCCCGGGGGAAAATGATAGCGGGCCTCCTCCCCAATCACGGCCCTCCACTGTTCTACAGCCATCCCCATTTAATAAATCACTTGGGGAAAAATATCACATCTCTGGGGTACCTTTAGACAAGAAATCCTCCCTTGGAGTTCCAGCAGGGTCACATTCGTACAAGAGCTGGTGAAATTAACATTTTTTTGTCTTTATCCAAGCAATCCTTTACAGGAAACAGAACTCGGCTTCTTCAAATGACTTCCCCTAACGATACTCAAGGGTATGCTGTGCTTTTACTGTCTTTGTTAAGGGACAGCTCTATCCTAATTTCAGTTTTTTTTTTTGTTGTTCTTTTCCCCCCCTAGCCATTTGTTGGACACTGCGACAGCCTTTACGTGCTCTTGGAAAAAAAACACCTTTAACGTTCTCCAAATATCATGGGCTTAGTCACTCGTATTTGGTCCCTAACAGCATACAAAAACAACTGGAGACTTCACATGCAATCAGCACAGGTAATCTATCACTGTGAATGAGAAGAACAACAGCCACATTTTGAAAACTGGCAGCTCATGTTGTGATTCCAGAACGCCACAGGAGATGAGATGGAAGGGATCATTTTACTGTTCCTTCCTGCTTCTCTGATTTCTGTTTTTTTTTTTCTCTCTCTGAATAACCCTTTCATGTCATACCAAATATTCTCGTCATTTTAATACTCTCCTCTGTTAATAATATTCCAGTCAAATAATTTGACAAAAAGCACTTCAAACATGCGCCTTGTCACCTAAATTTATTTAATTGTTGTCATCATGTCTGAATAAACCCCAAGTCATGTTCTAATATCACGATAGCAGTTTCAACATGACGCTGATCAGAACTGAATGCTGCCAGAAAAAAAAAAAAAAAAGGTAAAATGAATTTTTTTTTGTCTTATTAGAAGCACTGCAAAACATTTATTAAACTTATGAACTCTTATGCACAAAGGAAAGACAGTAAACAAATTAATAAAACACTGTAAATGAGGCAGTGAGCTCTGTTAGTAAAAAATAAGTTCTCCCCCTTGTGGTGTGGGGCAAAAAAAGTAAATAGAGCACTGCAAATGCTGGTAAATTTGCACATTGTCATGCCTTTATTACAGATAACAGTGAGATGACAGGAAATCAAGTGCAAAAAAGAGAAAGAAGGTAATTGTATTTCCTAAAATGTCAAACTTTTAATTCTTGAATTCTTTTAACATGTTGTCGTAATGGGACAGCTGTACTTTTAAAATGTGCAGCAGCATTTTATAGCTAATAAATGATGAGACTGATGAGAAAATGTATTAGATGATTCACTCGTGAGAAGAGGAGGCAAGTGTCCCTCATGCTCTCGTAGGTTTTTAAGTTTTCAACAGCAAATTTTTTTTTTAAAATTCATTAACACCAATTGTATTTGTTGCAACACAAGACCAAGCAGTATATCAGAGATTGAACTAGGGTTTCTGGA
This sequence comes from Sciaenops ocellatus, assembly GCA_033000465.1. Taxonomy (NCBI): domain Eukaryota; kingdom Metazoa; phylum Chordata; class Actinopteri; family Sciaenidae; genus Sciaenops; species Sciaenops ocellatus. The sequence continues at coordinate 15,356,015 of CP136873.1, forward strand.
GTTTGACCTCATTAGGGATGTTTTTTATATGAGACAAAATGAATTCATTTTCAATTCAATTCAAGTAGTTTAAACCTTTAAAGCTTAAAAGTGTGCAAGGTTCAATTAAAAAAAAAATAGAGAAAATGGTTAAAATCAAGATCACATTCATTCCGAAGTAATATTTAGACTGATATATATATTTTTAAATAAACCTGAGATGAAGAAAATTTCTCACAATGTGATGAAATTCTGTGCAAAGTGATAAAACTAGTAGGTAGCTGTTCTTCAGTCACATCTGATGAGCATTATGGAAAAAGCTATTTTCTCTATTTTAATCCAGTGAGAAAATGTGAAAACATGACCTTCACCACTAGAAACAGCAATCCTCTGTTAGCACGTGGCTCGCAGCCTCCATTCATCAATCTTTTCTTTCCATGTGTTGCCCAGCAGAGGAGGATCTAATGCGTCTTGTGACCCGCTCCAAACACAAAACTTGGATTTTCTGAAAATGCAATTATTTTAATGCCAGAGAAACAATTGACTTCTCTCAAATGTAATTTAATATGACAAAAAGAACAAAATTGCAAATGAACAAAGCGCTGGAATGATTGGCAAGGGTTGAACCCGCCGAGAGCCCCTCCAGAGAGGTTTGCATCCAGGCTGAATAGCTTCAGCTGGTCTGGTGGAATTTGATAGGGCTACCATGACCATACTCTCAATCCTTAATGAAAGCTTTGTCTTCCTCACATGCACATGTGTGGGGAAAAGGCTGTGGAGCAGATCACATTTAATTTCCCCTTGTGTCAAATCCAGGAAATGAACACAAACGGTTAGCAAATGTTTAAAAAAAAAAACAGAAATGAAAGGGACATTAAGTCATCTATTTTCAGGTCTATCAGCAGGAAGAATTCATATATCACCAGGTGTTTGGCACAGACCACCCCACTCCTGTACAAGTCCCATTTTCACAATGTAGAGCAGCATGCTGGTTAATTAGAGCAGGGCTCTAACAGGAAGGTCTGGTGAAAAGGAGACATGTTGAAATGATAAATTCTGGAGTAACAATGCAGCTTTGTCATCATGTCAGCTTCACTTTTTAACCTTCGGAGGTCAAATATTTCATGATGCCGTTTGGCTGCTTTTAGCGCTGTTCTGTATCGCGGAGTGCTTGAAAATGCCAGTATACGTGTAGGTGAGGTTCTTGTTTGTGTGTGAATAGTGAGGAGTTAGGTGGGAAGCCAGAAACTACAGCTCCAGGCCAAACAATTACTGGGTCTTATGTATTGATCAAAAACCTCTCGTGGACACATTATGGCCATTTTTGAATTAGCAGGGAAGCGTTGCATGTTGCCTCTTTAAATCAGACCCAATTTTGCTTTGGAACAACTGTTTCTCGTAATGCTCGGCTCAGATTTCATTTAAAGGGGTTTTATGTGCATTAAACAAGCACTTTAAAGCGGCTAATGGAAAGGCAGCATGCATTAGGCTGACTATATTTGGTTGATGAGCGGCGAGGCTACAAGTTGTCCCTACCAGGCTACTTTCACATTGGATAATTGACAGCACAGATTCTCACGCCTTCGCACTGCCAGGCTGCTGGCCACAATTCAACATGGGAGATGCTCATTAACATAAGTTGGGAAGGTGCTGTCAGCCAAGTGTTCTGCTGTGAACATTTTTACATTATATAATGTGAACATATCAATGTTCATTCAGTGCGCACATAGATAGATAGATAGATAGATAGATAGATAGATAGACAGACAGACAGACAGACAGATAAGGTGCATCAAAATGTTACTTCAAGAGATAGTTTAACCTTTTGGGAAATACTTGTTCTCTTTCTTTCTGAGGGTTAGATTAGAAGATGGATACCACCCTCATGTTTGCCCGTTAAGTACAGAGTTAGAGCCATGAAGCAATTAGTCTAGCTTAGCATGACAAAAAGCAAGGGGAAGCAGATAGTTTGGCTTTGTCAAAAGTTCAAAAAAATCCATCTACCAGCACTCTAAAGCTCACTAATGAACACAACATATCTTGTTTGTTTAATCCGTACACAACCAGAAATTTAACAATGAGAAGTCAAGGTTTTATGAAAAGTTTCATGCTGTAATTTCTTTGTGAACAGTATGGCCATGTAAGCTACTCTGACTAACCTAAGTGACTCCTTGTTTCCACCCACCACTTACACATAGACATAAGAGCGCTTGACCTATTCCTCAATATACAGTACTTGAGTAAATGTGCTTACTTTCCACCACAATAGATCAATACATAACCTAATACAGTCTAAAGTGTGGGAGGTCCAGCCAGACAGCTGTAACAACGGGTCAATTGTTGCCTGTTGGCTAAATCATGCTAATCCTGTTAGCCTCTAGATCACTAGCTATAAGGTGATTGTCAGCTCAAGTCTGAAAAATGAAGACAAGAAATTAAGGTCAAGGCCCTTCAGATTGATCAGCAGATTTTCATTTGGTGGAGCAGTTCTGATTTAAAGTAGTGGACACACATTGGTACCTTTCTGATGAACAGTTGACACTTTGCATGGCAGCCAATGCTGTCACTGTATGGGTGGGTGAATGTTAAAGCATCGAGTGGTCAGAAGAAAGGTGCTACATAAGTACAGTCCATTTATGATTCACCATATTTAACAGCATCACCTGAATGCGTAACAGTTGAGTATTGTTGCTATGCTCCTGTGCTTCCTCTGTATGAATTAGTCACCCAGGAATTATCCACGGCCCAGCCGTCACTCTCCACTGTGAGTGTGTAATCTTGAAAATACTGTGGAGTGAACTTTGACTGAGTACGAGCATAAACTGTTAACTAAGATGCGTGGCTGGCTCTAAACATCAATTTAAGCTAATGTAATGTATTTTTTTAATAATGACGACTCATTAGTAACATGTTGACACAAGAAGAATGAACCTGAGCTCAGTTTCTCTTCTATTCTGTCAATAATTGTCATTTTGTATCAGTTTAAGGTAACATCATGTCACTACAGCCATGTAAGTAGTCAGTGAAATGTGAATTATGTGTGTGCATGTGTGTGTAACTAAGAACAAGACATGAAGTACAAATGTGACCCTCCTTTTGCCATAGCACCATAAAATGAAGAAAGTTTGACAACGGTGCCGCACATTTTTAAACCACTTATTGGCATTGCCTCAAAGGCAACACCTCCCGCTGCCCTCCCCTTCAGCTGCTGTACAGCCACATCAGTGTCAGGTCCCGGTTCCCTGGAGGAGGGCTGCCGCGGCAGGCCGGCTGGGACTTGGGAGCCTAATTGGGGCCCGAGGACGCCTCCCTCTGCTGCTACAGCTGTGCTGCCGCTGGCTGATGGTAGGATCAAAACCCTGTGACTAGCCACGGGTCAGAGGTCGCCTGGCGGCTGCTCAGCATGCAGGGCCAGAGGAGGACTCCGCTGTGACGGAAGGCGGATCAGGCAGTGCTGTCCTGCAGTATGTATGAACTCTGACTGAAGACCTCAGCTGCTCAGTCTGTCTCTGCCTGTTAAAATGGAAAACGCAAAGGAAAATGGTGCTGATGCGTAGATAAGGTCTGAAATCCTTCAGTGAAATATGCACAGTGCAATCATCGTTCACTCACTGCATTGCTTCTCCACAGAAAGTGCTCCTACCTGCTCTCCTCAAAACAGACTTTTCTTGCCTGCTTGCCAAAAACCCGAGCACCTTGGTAAAGAGACTGTGTGATTTTCATTACATCCTTGTTGAACTGCCATTTCCAAAATTCATGTCGAACTTTAGTCAAATACACTGAAGGTGCACTGGAAGATTTGGTTGATTTTTCCATTTCACATTTCTTTTCACAGTTCAACTTATTGCAAGTTTATTAATCTCAATTTCTTGGATTTATTGACAACGTGAGCTTTGTTTACAATTTTACAATATTATCCTATTTTTGCTTTTTATATGTTCTTCACAGTACGTAGCATTAGACTTACAGTAAAGATGGACTCTCAGCATTGTGTGTTGCAAAAGGCCAACTTCAGCCTACATAAGCTTATAACCGCTAACTAGACAGAGCTTCAAACAACAACATTAGCCATTCAGCACCACCTTTTACTATTTCTTTTTTCTCATTTTTTCTACATCGTTCCAACAGGATACGCACTATCTTTTGATAGGTCAGGATATTTTAAGATTGTACCAGTTTAGTGACGAGCCGCTCCTTTACTCCTACAAATTGTCTTGAATGTTGGAATCAGCACATCTGAATAGACATGATCCGGCACAACAGAAAGATTGACTCCCTGCTTCCTCCTAGGGGAGGTTGAGAAGACCCCTGTGACCCGAACAAAACCAGAGAGCTGCATTGTGTCCGATTAAAGGTATACGAGCATATCAGCTTTGATATTAGCAGAGTTTGTAAAATGATCTTGACAGGCCAGGAAACTTTTACTCCATCCTTAACATTTATAAGCAATGTATGGTTTAAAAAGCATATTTTATATGATTAAGACATATGAAATGTGTATTTATTAATGAGGTATTTATTTATTTATAGATTTTTCTTCTCTACTTCACTCTCCATGACAGCTAAGCAAACTCCTTGTGGTGATCAAGGCCATACGATGCAGCTGAAAAAACCTTGAATCTTTTTTTTGGGGCCAAACTCTATTTCCAAACTCAAGAAACCTTTAAGCTCAACATGACTTTAGTTTTGGACATATTTATAAACAGTTTTGAAGGTCCAGTGCGTAAGAGTTATTTATTGATAGGGATCTATTGGCAGAATATGGCAGAAATTGAATATAAGTATTTTTTCATTATTGTATAATCCCCTGTTTTTGTTACCTTAGAATAAGCCTTTAATATTTATAGACTCTGCATGTCTTCCATGTTGAACCACCATGTTTCTACAGCATTCTGGAACAAATAAACCAAACACTAGATCCAAATAGGCCTTTCACAGTTTTTGTGAGTTTCATGAACACCTCATGCTTAGAAAGCAAACTGTATTCAGTTAGCTGCAATCTTCAGCTTCACTGCTAGATGCATTTTGGTCCGTCCTCTAAGCGACTTCAAACCCCACTGGGAGCATTTCAGAAGCGAAGTGTTTACCCCGCCAGATTTAGTTTACTTGATGAGATTTGGTCTTCTCTGTTTATGTGCTTCCAAATATGCTTCTACATATGTAAATATGCTACGTAGTTAATTTGTTTCGCGTTTGTCTGTTTTTACGACCGTCAGTTTGCGAGGTGTTTTATTTTGAATACCGACCGGATTCTCTATGCTGTTTCTGTGTCTGGCTCCCGGCCAGATCGAGCTGCTCTGCGTAAATTGACGCAGGCTGGTCGCAGCATCCGTCAAAAATAGAACAGCTATGTATTCACCGCGGAGCCGAGCTGAGACCCGCTTCTGGGACCCTTCTGAAAAGGACCGTGGCGGAGCCGGTGGGGTTTGAAACATTGACTAGAACTACTGTGTATCGCTGTGGCCCGCATCCGCGCCCGGTGGAATTTGAGGGTAAGTAACACTGGTCCTTTAAATCCGTCTGTGAATGATTTCCCTGTGTATAAATACACATAATAATACACTGTATTGATTTATTCATGTGTAATCGTAAATTATACCAGCCACAAACATGATTGGGTAACAGTTCCAGTGGATCTTGCTGTATTGATTATTGGGTTTACAGATACTGCATGTGCTGGATCAATATAGACCAGTGATCACATACATCATAATCCTGTTCACCTCTCAAAAAGAAAAATATGTTGTTGTTGAGGAGAAGCAGACAGTTACTGGGAAACATTTGTCTTCGTAAAACCGCATGGATCCACCAAAACCAACAATCAATAAAAAAATAAAGCTGAAAAAGACGTTTCAGCCAGACTCAAATTAATTTATTGTCTTGCTTAACAGTCAGTGGTTTTTCATGGAGTCAGCTAAGCCTTTCACTTACAGTGTATGATTATTGCATTCACTTCATGCAAGAAGTGGGGGTGGGGGGGATGATTTATTTTTGTTTATTCAAATAAACAGTGTCAGTGCAGCGGTCTATGACAAACACTCAATTGAATTGCTATTGTGATAAACAAGTTACTGCTCAGACACCTTTTTTAAAATGAGGCAGGGAAAACAAATATCAAGTGTTGCGGTGACTTCATTTCCATAGCAAAGGTATGAATGAACTCAGCATCACCCCGACGACAGCTGCTTCCTCAATCCAGTCTTTTCATGTGGAGCGAATATATCAGTTTAAACACTGGAATTATGAAACTAATGGTCTATAGTCACACTCTGAAATCACACTTACTGTACATGCATTTCTCATACAGTATGAGTGCAAATATCTCAATGTGACGTTTATATTAGTCTTGGTGTAACAATATCCTATAAAAAAAAGAAAATAAACCATGCCCCCAAAAGGTATTCCACTCCGCTCTGAATCCTCAGTAATTTACATATTTCCCATTTATTTGCCAATTATGGGTAACACTTCTCCTGACCTATGGGCAAAGTCTTGAAACTTTGAAAAAAAAAAAAAAAAAAAAAAAAAAAATCACGCACGCTCTTTTAATCTTCAGTTTTTTTGGTAAATTAACACCAGACCAGAATAAATCAGGGATTAAACCAAAAAGCAGGGAGCAAGGATTTTGCTGTGGGTTGTTATCAACTTTATATTTCATTCATCATTCATTCATCAGCTGTGAAACTTGATTTGTTTTCTCCTCTAAGAGAAGACACTGAATGAAAACAGGATTTTTCCTCACCGGTCTTATCCAGGGACAGAAACTACAGTAACAATTCATAGACATATTTTCCAAAAACATCATTATTTCATACTCTGTAATAAAAACAATTTCAAAATGAGAAAAAACAACTATTGGATTTTGGTAGCGATGCATTGATTTATGCAATTTCTGGGGATTGTTTTGCATAAATTTACAAACTGGACTGAAATGACAATGAAAACATCAAAGGCACCGCCAAACAAGACCGCCTTTATTAAATGATTCTGAAAAATATGTTGAATTCCAATGTTTCCTTTTTCCTTCCAACGTTTTTAGAATTTTTGTTTTCTACAATCTGTGCAATGTGTCCATGTTTGAGGCTAAATTTGTTCTGTCATATCAGTCATCTTCCATCTTCTCATTAAATAATTAGTGAAGTGTGGGGTGGAGATCAGCGGTCCTACAATTCTATATCTCTGCACATACCTCTATATTGCACTGTTGATGAGCAACACCAACTTTTAAGTGATCCAAATAAATATGTAGGATTTGATCCATCCATCCATCCATCTTCTATAACCATCCTTATCAGGGTCGTGGGGGGCTGGTTCCCAGCTGACACCGGATGAGAGGTGGGGTACATCCTGGACAGGTTGACAGTTCATCACAGGACTGACACAAAAAACCAATCATGCTCACATCCACACTTTTGGGCAATTTATCCTCACCAATTAACCTGCCAGACGACAGTGCTGACCACTGCCCCACTGTGCTGCCCTGATAGAAATCCTCCAACCATATTTGACTTGAAAATCCGTCACATGAGACTACGCGAGTCGCAAAGCTGGACAGAGAGCGGATCGTTCTGACAGGAAGTCAGACAGAAATTGCAGAGCGAATCCGGTCGTTGAGCAACACCATGAGCAGACTCCGGGTCTTATTTCCTGTCGCTAGATCAACATTACGTTTTAACGTGTGGCACCAGGCCAGAAGTCAGTTGGAGGCAGGTCACAAGGAGAGATGGACGACGAGAGATTTATTACAGAAGTACAAAAGTATGTCTTATATGACATCACCAACCCTTTTTACAAGGACAACACAGTGAAGGAGAAGGCCTGGAACACAATTTCAGAAGTTTTGGGTATTGACGGTAAGATTACAACCTATCAATTAATTAAAATGAATGTGTTCACCCCCCACAAATGTGTAAAACTTGCATTTATCTATCTTGAAAACACATTGAAGCTTGAGAATAGTATCTGCTAGTATCATGTGGTAGATAGATAAATAATTACAATGTTTGAGAAGCTTTGCATTTAATGTGTCTGTTACATATTGTCTTAATCCGTTTCTGATGTTGTAACATTTCAGAAAATACTTGCATTACAGACAGAAGCATGACATTGTGCTATGGTATCATGTCTTCATACCGAGTAATTTATAAAGGCTGTTTATAAATGCATTCAACTTTGGTAGAAGGCCTATCTCTAGCCTCTCTCTAGTACTCTTGTCAGGACAGTGTGAAGTGCTAATTTATGGCTCTACAGAGTGTCATGACCTCTGTTGCTTGCTCACAACAGGAGGGCTCACAACAGGAGCCTATGTGGGCAATAAGTTCACAGACACAAAGCTTTCATTCACGTAGCTTATAACTGTAATTTAAGCAGTAAATAGAAGTCCATAGGCTATAGCATAAAAGGTATGAAACAACAATAAACACACAGTTAAGTCACACAAAAAACACAAAAGACATTTAACTACGAAGCCTACTTACCCATGGTAGAACAGCAAATATCGACGAAAACAATCAAATCAGCAAGTAAACACTGTGACGCTCGCAAGACGCGCCGCTTTTTAACGCTCCCGGTGGGTGTTGACGCTGTGTGGAGGACGGACCAAATACGCGACGCTCACGCAACGCGCCGCGGACGGGCCCGGTGGATTTTAGGAGTAACTTCTGTTCCACTATGACTGTAAGGCTAAAAGGGTTCAGGTTAGGCAATAGAGTTGACAGCTATGTATCACGTCGAATCAAATGATGTTCAGATCAAAGATTCATAGTCACTGACTACGTAGTTTGTTTGTATATGTCAGTAAGGGAACGCATCACCATTCCTACAGCCTGATGTTCAACGCTGATTCAGACTCGTTTGACACTGTCATGATTCATCATAGCAAGTTCACGTTGAAAGATTGAGTTTTAAAGATTCATTTACATATGTACTGAAAATCTCTATATTAGCATTAAAATATTCAACATTAAGAGTATGTGACAGGACACAAACTCTGATCTTCTGCATAAAAGTCAGACTTGCAGCACATCAATCCACCTCCCTGTTTCCCACCCTTACTTTCCCTGTAGCTGCATATAGGGCACTCGACTTCCTGCATTGGCAGTAAATGTTGGCCTTGGATGTAAATCAGGTGGCCGTGATTCGCAGGGATACTGGGCTTGAATTGCTTCAAGTGGCCTCAAAAAGCAGAAGACATTAAATCCATGACTAATTTCAGTGTCAACCAATGTTTTGGCATAAAATCAGTATTCAAATAAGTATCTTGTGTGCTGACTAAGTGTTTATTCAACTCAACTTTTTCACATCACACCTTCTGCTTTTTTCCTGTTGTATTTACTACTATGGTCCTTGCAGTAAAAGCACAATTTCTACAAAACACCTACAGATAAATCCACTTCAACTCCTGCAAGGGCTTAATGACAGAGCAAGCAGACATCTGAGAGGAGACATTATCATCCCGGAGGACGAAAATGCTATTATAAACTGATTAGGTGGAGGAGAGCTGGATGGAAATCACTCTCGAATCTTTTTTTAACCATTAATTAGTGGTTCTGTCAGTGCGGTTCATTCTGCGGGGATGACTAATGCGTAGAGCTCTCCCACTGCTCTTCATGACCAGTTGGTACATTGCTGTCACATTTGCATATGTAGTTCTGACAGCAAAGAAAAATCCCATCGCCTATTAATGTAGCTTGAGTTCTGTGTGCAGTCTGTGTGTTCCATACAGACTTTCCACTTCTCTCTCTGAAACAAGATGACATAAAAAACAACAGGATAGCTGCCTTACATCAGTAATTGGTTGACTGTAAAATGACTTACAGTAAGTTGTGCAAATGTACCAGAGCTGGCTAGTGCGAATACATCCATTTGCACCTCCGCTGCTACGCTGAGATATACCAAGAGTTGTATCAAACTCTATTCGGGATTCAATTTACGCTTGAAACATAGTCCATTTCTTATCCTTTCTGACAAATAAATATATCCCTCTGGACCCCATTGCTTAAGCTTACTGCAACACATTCTCACTGCTGTCCAGATGTCTGATGTTGATTTTTTTCACAGACAAAATCAATGTGTGATTCATTTAATGTCTGCAAAGTGTTTTAATTGATGCATATCTTTTAGCTTTGACTTTAAAGACCCCTTTAACTCAAAAATGTTCTGTTTGACTTTGACTATAAAATATATCCAGTTGTCATGATATCTTTTTTTTATATCTCTCTGTAAAGATTAAAGACCTCTCTACACTTCCCTCAAACAGTCGGTGATGGGCATGATTTCTGATATCACAAATGCATGTAAATTATACCACAGCGATGTGTTCATCACTGATAGATGAACAAAGGTGTTGGTGACACCATGAGGTGGCATAAATTAGAATGAGATTAGAAGATGTTGCCAGATGTTGGTCTCATGTGATTTAGATAGGAATAATTTAATTATCCAATGTTATTCAGAAGCACATTTAAGAGGATTATTTATTTATATTTGACAAAAAACAGATTACGATATCGTGAATATGCTCTCTGATTAATTTAAAATATTATTTATTTTTACAATCTTTGAAAGAAAGAAAATAAACATTATTAAAACAATATCAGTTTGGTATGAAAATTCTGTGCTAACCTTTCTAAAAGTAACACGACCCCAGTAACAAATTATGAAATGTACAGAGGTCTTCACATGTTTCATGTTTTCATTCCTTGATTGGCCCCAAGCGTTAAGGTGGCCTTATACATTGTGCCGGCTCTGTCCTCCTGAAATATTAATTGGAGGAGATGGGTGATGAGAGAGAACATGAAATGGTTGTTAGTTGTGGATGAGTTGTGGGAAAGAGAGGAGATTTAGAGAGGCATATGGCGCAGAAGAGTTCATGTATTTTTCTTATATTATTATTGTATTATAACATGTGGTTGTTACAATACAATAATAATATGAGGCTGCTTTTGTTAAAGCTGTTTCAATCAGTGTAATTTGTCATTTGCAGTGATAAACCTACAAAACTGTACAAAACGTGTTTTTTGGAGTGTCATTTAGCTCCTTGTTTTGATTTTACAGCAACTAGCTGGTGAAAACAGTGTAGTATGAAGAGCCGAGTATTTCTCTGGAGTTGGTGGGGACCAAAACAGAGCTAAAAATAGAGTCAGTTTTGACTTTATATTTGTCAGGTGGCCAAACACATAATGAAAAGTAATAGCTCCAAATCTGCTGAATGTGTAAATACTAAAATAATAAATAATAAACACAATAACCATAGCAACATTATAAGATGATATGTCAATATTGTGTTCAGTCTATTTCTTTTGATGAACTGTACGTACTCTATGTTGTAAATCTAATTAAATTAAAAGGTAAATCAGGAGTGACCTCTGTGTCAGTTGGACTCCATTTAAAATAACATTTTCTAATTCAGCCACTGACTGGTACCTGCCCCTGAGTCCCTGCACACCCACAGTTTGTGCCGTCTGCATTGTCTGTGGACCGGTACGTCCACTGCAGTCCCACCTGCGAAGTGAAATAAGCAGCATCCCTCTGTTCACTCCATACAGGAACAGCTTTATTATAAACCAGAGAGCTGTTTGACGATAAGCAGGCGGGGTTGCACACCATGGCTCTGTGTGCTGGCTAAGATGTTCCTGACAGCCCAACAAATGAAACATGCTGCCTGGATCCTCACAGTACTGTCTTAACATGCTCCTAGCACAAAATCCCAATGACACCTTTGGTTTAATATGTAAGGCATACACTATAATACATCTGTGATGCTATGGTGGTAAAAAGAGATTTATGACACACAACAAGCTATTAAGGAGCTGTATGTGGTGGGGTAATCAGGGGAGGAAATGGGGTGGAAATTCTCTTCTTCATGCCACATTGATTCATCCTTCAGTGAGAGAAACCTCCCCATTATGCACACCTCATCTGAAAGGGCCCTAGGATGATCATTGCAGGCCCACAGTACACTGATCCCAGGTCTGCTGTGAGGTCAACAGAGGTCCTCCCTGCAGCATCTGGACTCTCAGGAGGCTGCCACAACTGCTTGATCCATGGAGTGTTGATAATATCGCTGCATGAGCAAAGAGTGTGAGGTGCACCAACATGCATCATGTCTCTGTGGGCAGAGAATCTGTCGCACAACACATCCTGTTGTATTGAATATGAACATTCCTCTCGCAAGGTGCAAGTTTTTTAAAGATAATGTATAGTGTTTAGTTTCCTGATTGCACAAAATGAACACAATTAAGTGGGTGTGTTGTTCATCAATAGCCCTGACTGATTACTTTGTCTAGTGGTGGAGTCAGATGGGTGTCTACTGATTTGAAGAATGCTTCCACCCACCCTCGAGAAACTTTATCATCAGGTCTATTGAGTGACTTTCAGGTAGAAAAGATTTTTAAAAAAGCTTGACTAAATAATTCTAGGGCTCACTTGACCATAGAAAGATGTATTATTTTTCATGGATGACTGCTTATAACCTACTAACCTATTTTTGGATATGATACAGTTCGTTTAAATTACCCCCAATTTCCAGTTTATCCCCATAAATTCCCATTAATTCCCATACATTTCCAAAATTCTAATGGTAAGTTCCCACTTTGGAATATTTCCAAAAATTCCCGAACTTAACTTCCCATGAAAAGTTTCTGGAACTTTTACAAAAATTGACATTTTTCACCCCTTTGCAAGGCCATTTTTTTTGTTCTTTCTTTTGGGATTTTATGAAATAAAAAATGAAAATCAAACCTTTAAAATAATAATAATAATAAAAATAATAATAATTGCTCTCCCTTTTTTGACCATGACAGAAGAAAAACAACTTGAATTCCAATTTTATTTTTTTAATACCTTACACAAAGGAAATGACCAAAAGATAAACTGATCGCCCGTGTTTATTCTTGACCTTGACCTTTTGCAAAGACATGTCATGATGGTATCCATGGTAACCACTTCAAACTTTTCCTTTCATCAGCGGTAAACTGAGTCGCTCTGGTTTTAAGGTTATAAAGAAGAGAGCCCAACTGGAGTTAAAGGTGCCCTGTGGATTTTTCTTGTAAACAGACACATTATGTTTACATTTAGTTTTACTCATCAAAATACAGTGCGTGTATCCTGGAGGCCTAACAACCATCCTCTTCCTTCTAAAACACTTTCGGGGTCAATTATTTTATTTATTATTTTAAATTCATTGTTCACATTTGTGTTTATTCGCTTGCGGTCTTCTTCTTTTCTGCCTCTGCTGGTGCATTGCTACATTCCTTGGTGCATTACTTATGGATGGATGGAATATTAGTGATACTTATTTCAACACTGAATACTGCAGTGCATATTGTATTTTTAAAAATAGATCAAAGTGTTCATTGGATGTTAAAGTGCAAAACAAGAAAGGTGAATACTGTCTCTAAAGACCTTAACATTTAAATACATAAGAAGTATATTTTTTAAAGGTATCAATACTAAATGAGAGGTGTGTGAGCATTTTAGTATCTGTAATTGTGTTATCGGGCTGACACAGATTGTTCATTTAAATGCTGTTACATGCTCACTCTCTCTTTTCTTACAGTAATGTATAAGCTCTTTATTTATGTTAAAATTCTTCATATAGCACAAAACATGATGATTCTTGTCACAGGATAAAGAAGCTGAGTGTGAATTCTGCTCATATCATATTTCATTGACTCAATTTGCAGTATATCCCCCCCCCCCCAATACAGAAAATAGCCGCAGTAAATACACTTTTCCATTTCACTCAAAAATTTAAGCCCTGTGGTAAGGACCATTCTCTGTCCTCTCTTTGATTTGACATTTCATTTTATTATTTTTTTGCCACTGGGCTGGCTGGCTGCACTGTGATGGCAGGAGGACATGGAGGGGTAATACTGGCACAAAGTGGCCCTCGAGTGCATCAATGGCCGGAGCTCAAAGCAGATCAGCCGCTGCGGTCAAGGTTATGATGCAATGAAAGCCATTTGCCTCATATTGCTGCGCTTTAGGCCACTGTGGAACAATTTCAGGGCAGTGCTGCTTTGTCCCAGACCCCTAACATGTCATTTAAATTCTGACTGTGAAACCAGATCAGTCAAAAGAAAACTAAAATCCACTTCTAATGCTTGCCACCTCGCGGGACTAAACTGTCACCATGATATCGATTTTTAGTCAATTGTGTTGTAATTCTGATTAAGATCCTGTAGCTTAATTTGATCTACTCTTGTTTCGTTCTGAGCCGTTTACTGCTTCAAAGTTTCTAATTAACTAGATACAGAAGAGGAAAAAAAAAACAGTCTTCAAAGTGAGTATATTTAATTAATACTGGAGAATTAGGAGAGAGGGACCAGGAGCTTTATTGATCTTTTACCAGTTTTAATTAACTAAGTGAGTTATTTTGGCTGCTGTGTTACATTCCTTAAAGCATCTTATACATACACCATAACACCTGATATAAGTATGGTTTTTGAGGTCAGTCTCACATCTGATGTACGTCAAATGTATTTGAATTTTTTATTGTGTTTTGTTTTTATTATTCATATGTTTTTTTTGTTTTTTGTTTTGTTTTGTTTTTTTACCAAATTTGAATGAGATTGTAGTTGGATATGGAACTACAGTCTTATATGTCAAAGTTATTACAAAATGTCTATTAAACAAATTAAAAACCACATTGTCTTTGTATCTTCTTGTGTCATTGTCTTCTTTGTGTCCTCACAGATAGTAGGATTCTCAAAAAGATATTTTCCATCAGTTGTATTTGAATTTATTTTCTACTGGCCAGAATGAGGCATGTACAATAAAACTACTCCAGACCTATAAATGACAGTACAATGTAGCTTGACTGCCAATCTTTATCCTGTAAGAATTTATTTAAAGATCCAGACACATGCACAATGTAATATACTTGCTTAATTTCCAACAAATGGTAAAACATATGTTTGTATGGAATATACACAACTGGCATTTATTTTAGTTTTTCTATTGCCAACAAATCTCATGAAAGTAGCTAAATCAACAATGTTAGAAATACTCTACTCAATACTATTTTCAATAGGCCAACGTGCTACTAATGCTAACATGCTGATGTTTAGCAGATATTATGGTTACAATGTTGACCATAATTAAGCGTGTTAGCATGCTAACATTTGCTAATTGCCATGAAGTGCAAAATACAGCTGAGGCTGATGGGAATGTCATTAGTTTGTCAACATACACTGAACTATTGGACGCATTTTGATCTGATGGTAGGACTAGATGACAAGTCAGGGGATCATCAAAGTTGTTACAATTCATCCTGAGAGGGGCGTAAACGTCTGAACCAAATTTCACGCATAAGAAAGAGATAACACAGACAAACAGACCATAACTGGTGCTAGCATGGCTAAAAAGGCTTCATTATTTACTAAAAAATGGCAGCACATTTGTTTTTAGCACACATACTCTTCCCCTCTGGGAAAACTGTGCAGTTGTTGGGGACTATTTTCAGCTGTGGATTAATACAGATTTGCTTCACTGGTGAGTGAGTGAAGCAAACTGTGACAACGAGGCTTGCTGATGTGTTTTTAATTGTTTTTGGACAACAGCGCTACAGCACATCAGTTTGTACTTTAGACAATATTTATGACTCGCTGCCTTTATTGTTGGCTTTGGTGTTTTCACAGGATTTGTTGACATAGAGAAAAAAACAAACAATATCACAAGCTTCATCTTACAAGGTTAAAGGCATCCAGGCAGTGCCCTAGAATATTCCTCAAATGAATATCATATCTGAGTTGAGTGACCGTGACAGGGGGTAATGTGTGATTTTCAATGAAAGGTCATTGTCAGCTTTATATATTGGTGTTTATATGACACAAGGGGATAAATAGGAATAAGGTGATAAATAGCAGTTCTGATAGTCGCTGTAATTCTGGTGGAGCGAGCTGTTTGGGGCTGCTGAATTTGAGACTGAAATTGCATTTGTGGTCATGTTTATCATGTCGCTCCTGCAGAGATTCCCCTCTGTTTTAGAAGCCGGCCTGCTGAGATTTTTGTTAAACCGGAACCAAAAATACAGCTGGACTCTGTGAGGGGGGTTACTGCCAAGCTAGAGGGAAACCACGCCTGAGCTATTCATGTTCACTGAGTTTTCTATAATTTTAGGGTCTGGGTAAATAAAAACAAGGGGGTAAACTGTAATTTTGCGCATCAGTCAGTGAATACAAATAAGAATCCGGTGAATGTTGAATAAAAATGCCATGAAAAAGCATTTTCTGATAATCCTATGAAGCATGCACACTTAAAATATAGTTACAGCTAAATTAAACAGTAAAGTTAATTTGCTTTCAGTACTTTAATGTTGCTATAATTGATGTTTTTATATTAATGTATCAAATGACAATGTGACAATGTATTCGCTCATACTGATGAACGTACAGACACTTGAATCCAGAGCTCTCCTAAGCTTTATCGTGAGTTTCAGCTCATTGTTTAGCAGCAACTGGCAACATTTCAGCCACTTCAGGTGGCTTTCTTAAAAGCTCCAAAAACCTACTGTACACTACCTGCTCAGCACCAAACAGCAGGCAGATACAGTTAGCATCTAGTTGGTGAACACAGTGGATGATTTAGCAGCTAAAGAGCCCGATATTTCCCTCAGGAGTTGGTAGAGACCAAAACAAAGCTAAAAGAGAGTGAATATCGGTCTAAGATTTGTCACCTTCAACTCCAAGTCAATGATAAACAATTGTTTGCTAATAAGTATGCCATATCAACTCAAAAGGCGCTGACTTTTCAGTGTTTGAGCTGAGTATGCTTAAGAATTTTGTCCATATTGGACGGTCCAATATCTAAATTCAGTGCAAACATAGGAAGTGTGTGACTTTCATGTAGTGAGGCAGGTTGTAAGATGTGATCTTGGTGTGTTGGTGTACATTTATCACATGTATGACTTTCACACAGTAGACAAGAGTTCGTCTCCCATCAAATTAATTATCTTTCCCTAAACCTAATTGTGTGTTTTAGTGGCCTTAACCATTTATTTGCCATAACCACAATGTTTCACTGAGCTCGACCATGTCATAGTTGCCATGTGTGGATATTACATATTTATATTATATGTTGAAGGCAGAAAACCGTGCAATAAAAATGTGCAATATTGATGTCCTCGGCTGGTGATAGTGTTGAGAAATGTAGGTTAAGAGCTAAATATGAAAAAATAAAAAAACTCTGAAAGACCACAGTAATGGATCATGAACTATAAACACCTTGGCCCTTCATGGTAACCCCATATCATCTAACTGTGACAAACACCCTCTTAGTTACAGCTCTTCTTTCTCATTCTTGTCTTCCAACTATATGAGAAACAAATCAGGTCTTTTATGAGGTGAAAAAAACAAACCTGCATGTTTTCCCTCTGCTATAAACGTACTTGTTATGTAGATTTGGGATGCCCAAAATGTAAAATTACTGCATTTATTTTCCATTAGGAATGAACAATGCTTGACAAACACTTTTGCCTCTACCTCCTCCTTAAATCTTCCGAGCCATTTAGATATTGAGGAGCTGCACACGATGAAATACTTTTATGACACACAGCGGTAACAACAATCTGGTAAAAATAAAGAGCGCAAACAAACTGTGGCTGGGCTCGCTCATTGATCAGCACAAGTAGTGCAGTATCATAATAATCGTCGGTCCTGTGATATCTGATGCGCAAGCAGCTTCTAATAACCAAATCACATTGTAAGAGTCTCTATTAATGTGGGTCATCAGCCACAGTATTCAGCTGTGCATGACTAATTCAAGCTTTGCATTTATTTGCAAATATTTTCAACCAGCCTGCTTCAACAGGAAACAGACCGATCATATCTAGGTCGCTTCTTATTTGACTTATTCCTTGCTCATATTTTCTTATTTTATGGTGTATGGTGTAAGGACTTTACTACTGCATAGTTTTTTTCTTGTTGCTTGTGACTGGCAGTGTAAAGCTATGTAATTGGGTGGACTATATATACTATGGCTTAAGGAAGACCATGTTGTCATTCAGAAACAACTGTCAGAAATGTCCGTGTTTATTGTAAATCCTGACTTTGCAGTCGCACTCCAAATCTCTCAGCAGTCACAGCTGCCGACATTGTGGACGTTCACTAAATAACAATATAACAACTAGACAAACTGAAGGGAGACACCTGGAAAATGATTGCCTGTCTGTTGGTGTAGATCAGTTTGGAACATGATAAATAAAAGTGAACATTGTGGAATTTATTATTTAGGTCAGTGTAACAAAGCAAACTGTCTTGTCTGCAACCCAAGTCACTACACAACAGTTAGCATACAAACAAGCCAGTGTAGTTAGTGGAGTTGGCAAACAAATAGAGTTGAATATTAACATATTAAATCACTCAATATAGCTCATATCTGTGTCAAGTGTGAAGCTAGAGTAGAGGGTTGTTCTCAAACTTTTTCATGCAAAGGTCAACAAATAACATCAGCCTATAGCCAGGGCCTCCGTTTTGCAAGATATCTTAAAAAATCCATTGTCCATACTATGTCTAATTGTCTGTGTGTGTGTGTCTCTGTGTGTTTGTGTCTGGGAGATCTGCTTGTCAGGTCTTTTCCTTTTCATAAACATGTCCATTTTTGTGCATTAGCGGTGGCTAGCTAGACGCTAGACTACCTAAATCTCAGCAGCAGAGCAGCTGCGTGACGGAAGCAGACTGTCACCAGGTCAACACTAACTATGTGATATTTATGTGATAATAACTCCCCATGAGATCTGACTGACACGTCTTGCAATTCAGTTTCAGTGACATGTTGAGAGGTGAGAAGATGGGTAGGGACATGTGGACAATAAGTGGGCGCAATCCTGTGAAACTGTAGCGGTTGTGCTCGTCTCACGCTCAACTTTTTTCTACTTGCCACACAGTAACTAATGTCGGACACTGACCACCATGAATGAGCCACCGATCCTGGTGGTTTGTGAGTTTGAAAAACTTTTTTAAATGGCTGAGTATCGACTCAAGACTGGGTTTATCAGGTAAACATTTTAAATTAGCTATCACCGACAACTGTGGTTGTAGTTTGTGGTTGGCATCAAAGACAGGATTGCCAGTAGGGTACCACAGTTAATTAACCAAGTAACAAACTAACTAACTCTCTTTAACTCTCTTCTAAGTATTCATATCTGTTATGTACACTGTCATTACCATTCACACAGTTCACACTAATTTACATTGCTAATTACATTCACATGTTCACTGCAGTTATTGGAAAGCAACCAGAACTAACTTATGTTACTACAAAGAAAATAGAGTTGTGCTGGCAGGGATGCAGTTGAGCCCCGAAGCCGTTTCCATGGTTACCCCACGTAGAGCGCCTGGCGTTTACTCACGTAGCGCTCATCTGCATGTACATTAACATGAGGAGCACAGTGAAAGTCATCTGAAAAGACCCTTAGAGGTGTTGGTGGTTGCATTTTTTGAACTTTGGACAGAGCGTGGCTAGTTATCTTTATGGTAAAAGTTAAACACCTGGTACACACAAACTAGTTACTTAACAAACATAGGTACTGCAGTTTGTCTTATTAACACAAAATCTACTTTGCTGTTTAATTTTTCATTTTTTATGTTTTCATACTCTTGTATACTCGAGAGCTCTTGTTGATTTAGTCCACTTGTGTGTTTTCTGTGGTATATCAAATATTATCTGCTACAGGTGTAATGAAGCTCTCTGTGGTTTCTCTTGTGCAAGCTATAAAAACACACTCTATCTTAAAGCTGCCCGGACACATAGGAGAGTCCTCCATTATATGTGTTGAGGTACAGTATATGATAACCTCCCCATGCTCGACCTGACCCTCTCTGCTCCCTAGATTGGTTATTGATCCTGCTTTCTTTACGCATATTGCCACATGCACTTTTTCCCTTACCCCAGTCCTTTATGTGGAGACGGTCTAGCCATTTTGTCATATCTTGTTGCATGAAAAATGCTGAATGGGATGAGCCATGTCATCTTCTCCACATTGCCGCCCCCCCTCCCATAAATAATGATCAGTTCAGAAGCTTGTCAATTTAGCTTTGTGGAGCAATATTTTCGAAAGCATTTATTTTTCCAATTCAATGGATCCTCATATTTCATTACCTGGAGCAGCGAGACATGTGGCTGTAATCCACAGCACGCCGAAACCCAATCAATAGACATGATAAAGAGACTCTAATCAATCAATACCACTTTTCTCCACCATCAATCAGATCACAGGAGTCGCATATGATTATTTAAGATTTTTTACATTCTTAAACATTTAATAGAGTTAGTCGACACAAAGTATTGCAATAATAAATACTTCTTTTATTTACACTATATTGCAAAGGGTTATAATATATTTAGCTTTTCAAACTTCAATTATAACACACTATCTTTTATTATCATCCAACGGCAGCTATCTACAGTGCTAACCTTTAATGGAGTGTAGCTCTATTGTGCTTTCTCCCTCTAATGACTGTGTCTGTACTTAAAATGAGCTATGAGATTGTGTGTGTGGGAGTATTCTTGCATTTCAATCTCACTATGCTGCACTGTAGACACAGCATCCATTCAAATAAGGGAGGATATAGATGGTGATTTGATTTTGAGGGAGTTCATTCTCAAGCTGAAATTAAGATCTTCAGTGTTTTATTACTGGAGGTGTGTGGTAAGTAGCTGGACTTTAATAATGAATGAAATAATTCATAATGTGGTGATTCTTAGAGAACTTGCTTGAGTAGCAGAGGCAGGTCTTATCCTTTAACCTCGCTGTCGAGGTTTCTCTGAGGAGCAAAAGAAAAAGCAAAAATGTGTGGATGTGATCAACAGTCATGAGGCGAAAAGGTCTTTGGATATGCTTCACATGCTCGGATAATGAGTGAACACAGATACTAGTGAGGGCTACAGTATCACCTTGCAAATGTGGGCGGTTTTTGCTTTGTTTTGAGCGAAGATACTCATATATCATTCAGCCATCCCCTCTGACAGGCAGCCAGCTGTGTCCATGTCAGTATTCTGTCAGAACAGCAGTTCTTTTCAATCAATCATATGATTACCCATTCCAGCATTTCGAAGATGAAAATGACGCGGTGAATTAGATTGGAATTGGCGACTCCGGTAGAATTAGCGAGCGCTGAAGGTCCCCCGGGGGCCCTGCAACTGGCCTGGCATCACTAGCTTATTACAAAAACATAATTGGGCTGCTGTGACACTTCACGGTGGCCCCCCTCTGTTTGTTGGCGCCTCGGTAGGACGGTCCGTGATGAGGCGAAGCCTTGCCTTGTGTCTTTTGCTGTTGTACAACAAAATCAATGATTCGTAAACAGCGCTCAGTGACCCGAAACACAGCAGTCGACGCCGGGTGTCAGATAGGCATCCCTGCCACTACGTTCAGTAAGATTATACACACCCAAATGAACACCGAAGTCATTCACTTCAATGGAAATGTGTGACATGAAACACACTCAGGAGCCTCGACAGTGTTCAGTAATTACTTGATCTTGTAGTTCACAGCCTTTGGTAATACACGGGCGGTAAGTCACCCAGACACCCAAAGGGTAAATGATAGCTCTACGGCACAGTATGGAGTTTCATACTGAGCAGCCGCTGTGCTTCGTCTCTCCTCCTAGTGACTCTCAAAAGTCCTTCGCACATCCTAACTTACCCTAACTGACAGACCTATGCATACACACACACACACACACACGCACACACACTTCCTCTCTAAAACCCTGGAGGAGCAGGGGTCTGGCAAATGCTGCTCTATGTTGAAAGGGATTAGAAAGATTTGTAAGTGCTCAAGCTGACTCCTTCATGTCAGGATTGCCGCGGTAGCTGGAGGGCTGTAGTCGGACTCTTTTTTTTTTCTTCTTTTTTTTTTTGTAAATGGCGCAAGCAACTTTTTTATTTATTTTCTTTTGGGGCCTTGCTTTTCTTGGCCGTCGTGCTGAGGCAAATGCGAGGCAGAGAAGGAGGCTTTCAAAACCTAGAAAACCTCCTGGCACTGGCATTCTTCCGGCGCAATACAGCTGTATTTGCTGTCATTGGTAGATTATTTTCTCTGTGGGGTTATGATGTTGTTAAGACACTTTCCCTGCTGTAAAGTGGCTGTGCGCAGTGGAAATGGTCTGTTCAGTTCCGACTGTATTATTCCTCCCTGAGGAACTTTGCGTTCACTTACACTCTGCATATATTGTGCTGGCAGGGTAAAGTTTTATATCAATTCTTCAATTCTAGCAGCCTGAAATAGTTGTCAAACGGCTGTGATTGAAAATTTCACTGTTCCCAGAAGAAATACAGGATGTTATGAATGAAGGAAAAATATATGATCTATCTTACAATTGCAAAACGCAAGATTTATCCTGACTGAAGCGCTGTGGTCTGCATCTAGCCTAAATCAAATGATTATACTGTATGTGCACCACGAAAACCTATTTGTTTCCCTTCACTCTAATGGTCCTACCCATGGCTCTTTCCAGCCCTGTGATCACAGCCTTCAATTTCATACATGGCTCTCTGCGACGGCGCAGTTCGTATGAATAGCATGGGTCAGGCACATCCCATCCACCGTTTCATTATTCATTGTTCTCATTTTCCGTGAGAGATTCATTTCTTTCAGGAAGTCATCTAGAAAGCATTGAATGCCTATTTCCTGCTGGCCGGTGTGAGTGGGGGCTGTGGGAACAGCAGGGGCGGGGGTATGGAAATCTAGCAAATAGAGCTGACAAAAAAAAGGCTGCCTCTACACAAATTGCCTGCATTTTCCGTTGATAGGAATCACAGCATGTTTTTTGTTGACCACGGTTGTTCATTTATACATGCAGAGATATCTGTGCACCCTAATACCTGAGTTACTTCATTCCCCCTTTTACATTCTCCCACAGAAAACCATCTATTTCTATATTTATGAAAAGAACCCCAAATAGGGTTGGTAATAATATATTGGCTTGGTCAGCATGCTCATTTTGTGATTGCCTCTAGATAGCTGAATAGTAGTAGGCTGATTTGCCACTTGTGCGTGCTTGTCTACAGTAAGACTGATGCAATGTGGGGACATGTAGTTCAGTTGACAAGACAAGAATACATCAGCAGGCAGGAATGCGACAGTTATAAATATATAACCCAAGAAACACTGGATAATCAATGGCACTTTTGCATACAGAGCAACTCCGCTACAGTACAGAGACATGTTGTGGCATTTTTTTTTTTTTTTTTGCACAAATGTTAATGAGCAGTTGTGCTGTTGTGGTTGCCTAATTGGTTGAAGTATCTTGTAGGTATAAGGAGCTACACTGTTAATATTTAACACGCGACATGTTGTGAACATCTCTGTATAACCTATTTATAATCAATTTGCTGCTTCTGCCCCTACAGTGCATTGATCCATGCACGGAGCTTTCACTGTCTTTACACATCTAAACATCCCCTCTTTGCATAATCCATTGGGTTATGTCCTTAAAAAACAGCCAGATATTTACAAAAGCCAAAGGATTTTTCTTTCAGTCTCCAGTAATTCTCAGTCATTTCTAATTTCAGAACAGATTTTCCGATGTTCCCTTGGAAACAGCTGAGTGAATATGTACAAGTAGAAGAAATTTCTGGCCTAAAAGTACGACAAGAAGTTTTTGTCTTGTTATGAAACAGTCTTAATTTAATACGGATGCCTCTATATGACGTATATAAGCAAGTGAGACCATCAGCTTTGGCTATTTTTATATAGTTGTTCTAAATGTCTGCCTCCGGGTCCAATACCCCGCAAAATCAGACGAAACTATTTATGACATGCACACCGGTAGAAACTTTGTTTACATTTTCCCAGACACTGTGAGTAGTATATTAGCCCAGACTGTAAACAGCACAGGCGAATGAGTTTAGTGAATAGTGAATGTGTTCACATAACAAAAGTACTATTACCAACCGATGTATGAGCTAGCCAGTTCTTTACGAACGTGAGGCAGTGGAAACACTACCGCTTTTGTCTACAGGGACTGCAAGAATCAACACAAAATAAAAGTTCCCTCTAGTTGTAGCATGCAGGTGAAATAATAATGGCTAAATCTACCAATGCAGTCAATATGACTGCTTGTTAAACCCCAAACAGTTTTATATTTCTACATGTGTGGAACACATACAGGTAAGATGCAATATGTGACTGCAGAGGACAGTAAAGTATTACTTGTGTTGCTGAGTAATCAAGTCTTCAATGAGTAATGCGTAGTCTAATGAGTAATTAATTACACTTTTCAAGTAACTCAATCGGTCGCGGCAGAGGGCCGCCCACCATGAGCTTGGTTCTGCTCAAGGTTTCTTAATGGAAGTCTTTCCTTCACCACCGCCACCGTCACCAAGTGCTTGCTCATGGTGGACATTGTTGAGTCTCTGTAAATAATACCATAAGGATGCAGATATATATGAAAAGTGTCATGCGGTAACTTCTGTTATGATTTGGCACTTTATATATATATATAAAATTAAACTGAAAAATGTAATTCACTTGCCCAGCATTGTCCACTTGTTTTTTTTTTTTGTTTTTTTTTGCCAGTGTACTTCTGTACAGAGACTGGCTCTGGAGGTGGAGTGGGTCGTCCACTAATTGCAGGGTTGACATTTCGATCTTCAGCTCCTCACGGCCTGTGTAGTCCGTTTACAGTCATTTACAGTTACAGCCAAGACTGGTTGGGTTTATAATTGAAATGTAGACTGGATTCCAATTACTGTAGGGCACGATGCAAATATAGGCCAAACTTAACTACACCAAACTGACTGGAATACTGAAGCTGCTGCATATGTTTAAAAAAGCAGCAGGACATTATTAATAAACATTGAAATATTTAAAAAAATCCAAGGCAACTGATTTTGTTTGTCACAGTTAAAAATGAAGAGAATATGTCTTATCTGGGTCAGTAAAATGGAAAGAAAACCATTAATGGAGACCTCTTTGATTTATTAAGCATTATGCTTTTATGGTTTTCTTCCACCAGCTTCTTCTTCAAAATGGAAAACAAACAAACAAAAAGAGGTTATTTGCTGCAGCTACCTTAGTTGACACCTGTCGAACGTTTACAGGTTGCCATGGCTCACTGCTCACCATGTGACCATAGCAACACTGTTTAGCGGAGCTAATACAAGTCTTCAGTATTTGGAGCCAAACCAAATGTTGTGTTTGTGCTTGTAGTCATGTATGGTGTTGTCAATGTCAGATCATTTGGAATTGGCCAGTGTACACTGTATACTACATTATTAGTCTATGTTTACACCATGGACAGATCAGCCAGCCCACAGGGCTGACACATATAGATATTACATGTTGATATTTGAATAGGTGGAAGGAAAACCATATTACCTGACAAGAACATTATGTATGCTGTACATACAACAAATTTGCAACAGCAAATATGTTTTGAAGGAAACAAGAAATAATGCCTTTGAACATGATCCAAGTAGTAACTACATTTGTCACCACAAAAACCCTGAATTATGTTCAAAACAATGAAGCCATTTTAGGAGACTAAAACCTTATTAAGGTTATCGGGTTATGGGTTGCAGGCCCATGACCGAGCACAAACTTACAACACAAACCACAACATTAAAACGGAATTTGCTACACAACCACCCTGACCTCCATGTCCTTACATTTTTCCTCACTGTGTAGGGCATACTACCACCTGCATTGGCATTGAACTCTGGGATTGTACAGTATGTAATTTCTGGGGATATTGGGTGGAGAAAGCAGCATGGTAAAAGAAGGCTTTGCACAAGCATAGCTGGTAATTGGCACCATGCTGCCAACCATTCACAATTCAGAGTACCAATGGGCAGCAAACCGAAGTAACTCTGAGTTACAAAATGACTTTTCACATTTTTCTTTCAGTGAATGGTGATGTACTTCGAATGTGTCCTGGAAGCCATCAACTGTCCCTTCTTTCAAATAGTCTACCTTCGTAGCTTTTACCCAACCATCACTTAAGGAAAACTCAGCGGAGCCGTTTTTTCTTCTTTTTGTTGTTAAAAAAAATGAAGAAAAAATGAAAGAAGAAAGATAGAGATAGAGAAAAATGGCTCACAATTGAGCCATAGGACACATTCCTGAGGGGTGCAATGATCTGTCAAAACTGAGTGACATTATTCACATCTTTTTTTGATCTATAGAACATGACAGATCCTGGATGGGTAGATGGAGGAGATGCAGGGTATTTTGGTGCCATCACATGTATCAAAGTATAGTTGTAGCAAAGGTAATGTGGCGACTCGCAGGTAACTGATACCCCTTGAGAGCCAAGCTTCTGGTCTGTGAACTAGACAACACCATGGATCTGATATCAATCAAAGTCACATTGAAAACAATCAGCTGATATGATACACCCCGTGCAGACCGCAGAAGAGATCGGAGGAAGAGGCTACTGACATGCCGCTGGTATCAGACGTGGTGTGGGATCCATTATCACATCTCCCCTTCAGAGGATGTCACCTGCCATTTTACACTACTCAGGGTATTGATCATTTTGCACCACATTTAGAGGAAATTCCACCCAAGGTGACACTAGAAAACACCAGAGAGAGGGAAGGACTTAATCTTCTCCTTTGCAAATGAGCTCTTAGATGAGTTAATTTAATCCCTGGACTAAACAAATTAGAGTTAGGATGTATCATGTTCTCTGCCAAGTCCTAATGGCCTCATCGTTTCTGAAGCGCCATGTGAGAATGGGAGAGTCCCTCAGCACTGCCTCATAAAATGCATCCACAAAAGACAGGTAAGTTGCTTTTCTCATCCATTAGTCACACAGCTCTATCTAATGGATACGCTATGAATAGATGAAAATTGCTAGTAACCACTGTCTAAGAGTAAACACACTTGGTGCTTGTTTATCTAATGAATGACAATAATAGATAAAGATTATTTTACTAATCTGTAAATTGCTATATCGTGGGAATGGCACAAACTACTACTGCCAGGCAGATAATGTGCTGGGTTTCTTCCAGTGCTAACAGGAGTTTATTTTAGAGGCTGACGTCTTTTACAAAATTGCTGTTGGTTATTATATACTATTATCCCATTACTAGCTAACATAAATTGAAATCATGTTTTTCATGCAGAGATATACTTGGCTGATCCTCTCAAAACCATGCTTTTATATTTTTTTTCTCAAGTTGTACTTTCACAAGACCAAATGGAAATTCTGTTAAAAATGCAGATTGATTGAAATGCCTGCTGAAATTGTGCATTACTGTGTTATTGACAAATTGAAAAAATTACTTCAACATCTAAATCTACATTCATTTACATTTAGATTGTAAAATGTAATGTTTCACACAAGTAGCAAATTTAGAACCGTGATGACAAATAAAGTAATTCTTAGGCATCCATTTGTAAAGTGAGTCTGACAGGCTGTTGCACAAAAATCTGGGCCCTCTTACCTCTTACCCTCTCAAGAGAGTACTCCACCGACCCATTGTTGGAGTCACGATGGACAGTTGAAAAGATAGGATCAAAATAGATGCAGCAGAACCAGAGATATCATCTTTTTTTATTCCGTGCTTTTTTTTTTTTTTTTTTTTGTTCTTTGTGAAAAGTTGGCACCTACACCCACACCGCAACTTGACCATCCGTAGAGGTACGATAGGGTCAGATTTGTGTGTTATCCTAGTAGCGGTTAACATAACCTCGAGCCTCAAGGAGATATGTGGAGCGGTCTACAGAGGTCTGGTAAGATCACTTCTTTCTAACTCCAGATCTTCAGCTCTTTTTCATTTCCAAAGTGTACTCCTCAGCCTGAAGCTGACTCAAGTGACATCACTTGAGGCAATTTTGTATCTGGAGACGCAAAAGCCGATGTGTGAAATCAGTCGTTACCATTTTTATGCAGCCATACTCACAGATGTACAAATAACAATAATAATAATAGTAACAAGAAGAATATAAGATAAGATAATAATGAAAAGAAGAATAGAAAATCTGTGATACTAAGTTCATGGTTGTTGTTTCTTCGGTTGCTTGGTGTCTCCTTTTACTCATTTTGCTTCATTTTTTTGGTGCCAGTCATGGTTGCCTGGAAGATCCTCATACATTAGTGCAATTACTGCATTTAGAGTTGTTCCAAGAACCCCCTGAATTGGACTGGACCATGTGCACCTTTCACCAAATACAAAATCACTATTCAGCCAACTTTAATAATGTAAAAAGAAAATGATAATAATAATCGCACATGTAAAAAATCTTTTATGTTTTAATTAGAGGCTTCTTGAGGGCCCTCACCACATTGGGGCCCTGTGTGTGGAACAGCACCTCTCTGTGGCTCCACAAAAGAAAAAAGAAAAAGTCTCAGATGCACTTCAGAGCACTTATAACATATGCTGGGTTTCAAAAAACCCAGCATATGTTGCTCACTATAACAACGCAAGTGTAAATATGACATTATTGGCATTGGCATTGGCATTATTGGCAAATTAGCACACTTTAAAAGGGAAATGTGATACTACTGGACTTACAGACGTGTTTCAGAGCAGTGTCATCACTGAAAAATGCGTGCACAAGTGGGGTAGAAAACAAACCAAATCACAAAAGTAATGGGTGGAAAATATTTGTTATCTCGAGAAGGAAAGCTCCCTGTGAGCTTTAGCGGTCAGGGAGGCTCACACTGTTACTGCATGTTTATGGCTGTTGTGCTGCTGTGCAAACGTTTGTCAGGCTCTATGATCAATGCTTTTGTCGTGCGTTTAGAGTTTCAGTGTGGGATTTGGTGACAGCTGATAGAGGTGCAGACTGACGGCTTAGGGTTAGGAATGCATCACACCACAGCGCTTAAAATATTTCAAAAGAAGAAACTTCTTTTCATGATGAATAATACAGTGTTTGGTATATTTTGGGGAAAGAGCAGGATTTTCATACATGCTGACAATATTAATGAAATAATATCCACAATGCGGGAGGTTCTGTGCTCAGAACCTGCAGAAATTTCAAGCTAACGTTACTTTTTTTGTAGAAACGCTAACTTTATGAGAAAGGGGTTCTGTGCTTTTACCCCATGCTGCTGGTTGAGACACTCAGTTAATTTCTTACCACCTGCAGAGCTCACTTTATGTTGTCTCAGTTAGCATTATCATTTCTAGCTACTGTCTGTCCCTGGAATTTTGTGTGCCAGAGCTATCAGCCTAAGACAAGTGCTGCAAACAAATCTAATAATTCAATTGATTTAATTCAAATAGTATTTTGACTAGTTTCACGCAAGTTTCTTCATTTTAAATGCTGAAATAATTAAGCTATCATAACATTGTGGCATGCATCCTGGTTTGTCTATAAAACATATAAATGCAGGAAACATGGTTTACAGTGCATCACTTGTATTACTGACACAGCAGAACATAGAAAGCAACCAAAGTCGCATTGTCTTTGATCATACTCTCCATACAGCTGGATATATTAATGATTTAACAATTAAAAGACATTAGGAATGTCCAGTTCATGAAAAAAAGATCAGGTAGGAGAGCACGTACTTTGAACTTTCTCGCTGTGAAATGATTTCCATCTTGCTTTGGTGGAAGCAAATTCTGTTCTGGGAAGTACTGATGTACAGTATTTCTCTCACTTTTACTGCAGAAGTTATTTGCATTTAAAGTTGAGCCCGTTTTTAATATCACTTCTACTTCAGTGAATTTGAAGCAAGAGTACTTCTTCAGACTTCTCTCCACCCCTGCTCATGACTGATTTAGAGGTTTTCAGATTGCACGGTATATTGTAAATGGTTAAATATTATAGCAACTTGAAACCCAAGGTACAGTATGTAAGGCCCTTACCTGCACCTTTAGCCTCAGGCAAGAAGTCACAAATAGACGCTTCACACCTCAGCCTGCTCAAAATGTCAACATCTGACAACTTTAAGCAGCTTTCTGAATCTTTCTTTTTTTTTTTTTTTTTCTGAACCGAGCTGACACCTGTCGCCTTGATTAAAGAAATAAATCAGCCTCTCATATTCTAAAAATATGCAGAATAAATGTAACTGCTGCTTCCCAAGATCTATAATTAATGTGGTCACATCCAGCGCGGGAAGAGGAAATCTGATGTTCCTCTCTCCTCTCCTCCTCCTCTCAAGCGCCGTCCTCGGCAACCCAATAATCCCTGGGAGAACAAAGTGAGCTGTGAAAGCGTAAATATAACTGTAGTATCAAAACTTTCAAATCTCTGCTGTTACTGTTCTGACAGCTGCCTGCGCTAATTAGCCATCAAAGGTCTCCCTCTTCCACCAAGAGCTAACACCAGTTCAGTACCATCGCTACTGTCAGAGGGTGTTTGTACATCGCTGTTTACCATTGGCAAAATGTAGGTAGAGACAAGAAAGAAAAAACGAAACATTATGTAACGATTAGCAAAGTTTGATTTGACTGTTTAAATCAAATATGGACAGTCATGAAGTATGACATAAACAAAAAAAGGATGGCAAACTGTTACAGCTAGAATTACTGCAAGTTTATTGGGGTTTTGTGGCAACAGTGATATGTGTAACCACTTTCTTTGTCATGGATTATTAATCAGCAAATGTGAATCACTGTCAGTCCAAGCAAAGGCCGAAGCGTATTATTTGTTTGGTTTGACTTTATCAAAGTGTCTCCCACTGTGACAGGTAGACCATATCCCTTACATTTGTCACCGGTGATAAATATGGCCCATTTAATCCCAGTCATCCCGGGGAAACCAAAGGGGAAGACAAACGACGCCAGAGCTCACTCACTCTGAGGCTGAAATCATCTTGTTTGATGGGGTACAGGTGGTGATTCACCTAACTCGATTTGCTCATTAAGACCCTCCGATGGTCTCGACGCCATCCAACACTGGGGCCACGGGGGGGGGAAAAAAAACGGCGTATTAAATCAGCGTCGACTCAGCTGCTCAGCTTCCTGAACCCACCATGTCGCCCTGTGAAACCTCTCATCTTAAGAACTGTCACTTTCTATTAATACAGCCTGCAGACAATCTGATCAATTATGTAAATAGTGAATAATATATTAAATTCAGCATGAATTTCTCATAAGTACGTCACGTTGACAGAGAGGCTCCTGTGTAATTACTGTAGTCTGTTTGCTTCTATCAAAAGCTAATAAAAGCATTTAGACATCAACCTTTGATATCTCCTGTGTGATGCAGTGCAACTGTCAGAAGTCAGAAGATTCATTTCTTGTGTTGCTGCTTTCTAAATTTACTAGCAAGGGAACCACCTGCTGTTTCAGAGAGAAACACAGAGGTAGTATATTTTTAGCTTTTTAAATCAACTTTGCTAAAAATAATTTTAACGGTTTCTGTTTATGTCTGTTTGTGGTTCAACTGAGAAATGTGGTAAATTTGAGGGATAAACGTGTTTTTTTCTACTAAAGTATCCTGACGCGACTGTGTGCCTTCACCTCAACTAAAAAAGTTAGAGGACCTGCTCATCATAACTGACCACAGCAAAATAATGGCACAGAAAAAAACATAATATTTCTTCAGCTAAAAAAAAGTCCAAAACCAGCAAAAAAAAAACAAAAAACAAAAAAAACAGGCTTCATGGAACAAAAAGGACTCTGTGCCCAGTAGTGAGACTGTGGCTGCATGTTCTCTGCACATCTCCAGGTGCTTTTAAGTAGAATTCACACCAGATTTTTTGCTGTCAACCTGTAAATCCAATGTTTTCTTATTTTGTTGAAACAGAGGCTCATGGTTCTATTTTGGTGCCGGTGGGGTTGCACTGAGGTTATTTCCTCGCCTTCGCCGGTTTGGTATCTTGGTCACTTGCCGTGCACCACAGTGGGAAGAGAGGCTTAGTGGGTGCGGTAATGCTCTGCAATCTTGATGCCAAGACAGAGCGCACCTTGCCCGATCCACTGCCCACCTCGGGTCGAAAGTTCAGTACTTCCATAATGTTTTAGTCACTTCTTTTGGTGAAGTCACATAAAGTTCTGAAAGTTACAACCAGCTGACTTCTGTGATCACGCAGAAAAAAACTCTCTTACTCTCTATAGGAGTGATGTTGCGCACTGTCAAGCCACAGTACACACAGCAGATCCATCCATCCATCCATTTTACATAACCGTTTATCCTCATCAGGGTGGCTGGAGGCGATCCCAGCTGGCATTGGGCGACAGGCGGGGTACACCCTGGACAAGTCCTCAGCAGATCCACTGGATACATTTTGTTCAACCAGCACTAGGACTCTTCCAAAATAACCCTCAAACTTGTCATTGTCATCATTTGATTAATTATTCTACAGTTTGTGCTGCAAATCATCAGTCATGTTGGAGAAGGACACATTGAAAACAGTTGTAATGAATCAAAACTTCGCTTTCAGCTGATAAATCCCTCAGGGTCTTCCATTCCTACCAGTCTTCCCTGGTTGATTTGAATTGAGATACTAGACTCGAATGCACCTTTGTATAATGTATGATAATAAATTCTTCCTGATTACCCTCTTGCCCAAGTGTGTCACCGGTGCTGGGCGAGCCTGGTCACGAAATTACCAAAACGTCAGATCGCACCTCTTTACCGTGCCATTGGATTCATGAAATTAGAGCCCTCCGTGCCCTCTTGTGCACACACGGCATATTTGTGGAGGTGAAGATATAAAAGCAAACGTTCCTCAAACCTTCTGTACAGAGAAGCACTGCTGATTATGGATGGATATCTACAGTATCTGAAACCTGGTGCAATATTAATAACATATTGAATGAAAATGCCACAGTAAGTGGTATTCAGCTGAAAGATGTTAAACCTGTATGAGTCTCAGTTTGTTGGAGGTTCAAACAGCCTTGATATTTTGCATCAAATTGTTAGTCCTGCTGTAATATTATTTCAACAGCAGTTTCACATTCAGCTATAGAAGAAATGTGCATCTGTCGTATGATTACTCTAAACGTTAATATTATCCTTATCCATTTATCCAGGAAAGATGCTCCCATGCCTTTTATCCTCAGTTTGTTTGCTGTCGGCTGGCGTGCATCAACTCTCTCTCTTTCATGATGTCAGGCTGCAGACAACAGTCAGTGCAATTAATAGATGGGTGAGTCAATGTCCCCGTTGGCCCTCTATTATTCTCATACATGTCCTCCCAGGCTTTTCATGCTTTTATACTTGGCACATTACAATGTGTTGACAAATCAACTTAGGAGCGCTTAATGGCACACAACAAGATAATGTCACACATAACAATAATGTCAAACACACTGAGAAAAAAACCAAAAAAAAAAAAACACTGAAAAATAGCAGTTCCTGGAAGGGTTCTTGGCCACAAAGGAACCAGTTTCTTTACTGCTTTGTTTTTATTAATGTGTCACTCAAACAAATAAAACACCACCAGTTAACATAAGCCTGATCCAGACTATAGCACATACATTTACATAGGATGCAGCACAAAATTTGAATGAGTGAATGAGCTACAGTCGATGTGTACATATTAACAAATGACTATGTGATGAATGTAGTTCTGCATTGAGGAAGTAGGAAAATAGATATTTCCCCCAGAAAGACCAAAAAACAGAGCTAAATGAAGAGTAAATATTGGATTGTTGGTAATGTACAGTCATTTTTGGAGCTTTTAGAGATGAAAACAGCTACCTGCTGTTGGAAATGAGGTTGATGAAAGTGTTGGGACTGCATCAAACAATAAAGTTTCAAAGTAAAGCCAAAACACTACGCTAAGAGATGTTCTCTATACACTCAAAAAAATATTTCGGCCACCTATGCATTTCAATTACATAGAAAATTTCCATCCATTTGAATTACATGGTTTTAATATAAATAAACTAACAAACTTAATGTGAAGAAAGTAATAAGATCTATGTAATAGTACTAATAAACTCAAAATGACTGCATTCATTTTCATTGTTGGGTTTGGGCAAACAAATCCGCTTTATTAATACTGAATGCATAAACCTGGCTACTACTACACTACTGTGTAGTGGAAGCACATTGAGTTTATTAGTACTATTAGATAAATCTTATTACTTGCTTCACATTAAGTACATCAGTTAATTTATATTAAACCTATGTAATTCAAATGGATGGAAATGTTCTATGCAATTGAAATGCATAAGTCCTGCATTTTGGCCAAAAAATCAGTGTACAGTTGAGGTGACCCCTTGAAGTGACCCCTTTCACATTATATTTAGCAATTTGACCAATTGTTAATATAAAAATATTGATTAATTCAGCTCCAATAAGCATATCCTTTTTTATTTTTAGGCCATTTCAGAACGTTTAAATCCAAACCTGGATAGAAGCTTACTTTTAATGCATTGGTTTATGGCTATAGCTCCGGGTCGCCTTACCTCTAAGCTGTAGATAAAACTGAATGAAGAGGAGCAGAAATATTCCCGCATGAAGTAGCAATTTATTGAAGTTTGTTGTGAATTTTTTTTCCCCTCTACAAGTAAGCTACTGATGAAGTGCAGTGGAAAGTTCTTAAGAGATCATGTTCTGTAGCCAAGACTCAATATTGTGCAAGTAGTTTCATTCCAGCATTTTTCACTGCAGCTGTAACAAGATTACTGTGCGGGATTAGTCATTGGCAGAGAGCACAGACAGACACATATTCTGGTTATTTACAGGTACACCAACAGAAATAAGATAAGTCTGGATGTCATATACTGTTGGCCTGCAAATAGTGCCACTGACAGTTTGCCACAGTTTTAAGACAAATCTCTCTCTCGTCAGTTATGTTATATATAAACTGAATATGTTCCTTGGGTTACTGAGTATTGTTAAATAAATACAGCTGTGATTACACACTATGTAGTTAAATATATTTGGACAACTACTTTAATTATGAGACTATCATTTGTTCAATCTATTTAAACAACATACAGTATATTTACCTTAAAGAAGCATGAAGTTGTTATAAAGCAACGAAATCTATTCGGGAAGAGGTAAATCCCAGGTCCTACCAACAATGTTGGCAATGTCGTTCATCATATTTACTGTATAAGTATGAAACATACACATACACTTAAATGAGCTGATGATGTAAGTGAGCCATAGAGATGCGGCGTACCAATTGGTACGGTGGGATTGGTGTGGCGTACTGGTACTGGAAGTACAGATCGGCCATGACTCAATACCTGTAAAACTATTGACATTCCCACCACCCTGTGCAAATGTTAGCACGCTAACATACTAAACCAAGATAGTACACATGGTGAACATTGGACTTGTTAAACCTCTTAAACATCAGCAGGTTAGCATTGTCATTGGAAGCACATTACCATGCTGGAGTTAACCCAAAGCACTGCTTAATAAGTAAAACCTCCCAGAGCCAACAAGTCCTCCAACATTCGACATTCGACAGTATTTTTCTTCAGCAGGACGACATTATTTTTCGATGCCTCCAAAATCTATTTTATGAAGTTTGGTTAGTTTTAGGCAAAACAACTTGGGGAAATGGTTTTGATTAAAATGACTACTTTGTAAAGGTTTAGTGTGCATGTGGTCATGTTCCCAAATAAAAAAAATTAAAAAAAAGGAAATGAACAGTAGTCTCCATGTTGAAGTCATTTTTGTGAACCATCCATCCACCACAACCTCATCCCTACATGGGCTTTGTGACTCTGTAATGACCTCACCTGACTTCAGTACTTGTTCCCATCACCATTTACTACAGCCAGAAGATGTTGCTATCACTGAAATGTAAACATATGTCCTTTTGGGGCTGTTTATCTTGAGGAATTGATTCTTAACATTTATATAACAGAAGTGGATGGGGAAACACATTTTAATAATATAACATATTTCCCCAAAAATTTCTGGATTTTGGTATGCGGTACATTTGGAGCCCAGCCCAAGGTAAAGTCTATGTTGAGTCAATACTTTTGATAAACAACTTTACTGCAAATATACCTATACAAATATACGTTAAAAAAATGTATTGCACCTTTAAATATTGACTACATTCCTACTGGTATATCTATAAGGTTGTTTGGCAACCTGACATTAGTTTTCAGCTTATCTTCCCTTCAGAAACCAAAGTGAAATGGGACTGTAAAATAAGGTGTTGTTGTGTTTTCCCATTGAATTACATGGTTATTGACAATTCTTTACAAATAACAGTGAGAATGAATACAATAAAGATGTAAGATAAATATACGACCTGCATTTTCTTTCACAGCTAGTAAAAAGTTTTTGTTTATAGTTGCGGTGTCTGGAGTATTAAAAGCTTGAATATTTGTTCACCAACTGGCAGGCTGAAGTGATGTGTGTGTGTTACTAACTAGTCAGAAAACCATTTTTTCTTATTAAAATCAAAAGTAAACAAAGTCCAAATAACATCCAACAACATCCTCGGAGAGCGTGACTTTCCATCAGATGTCTAAATCCTTTTTTACTCTCCTTGGCATTTACCCTTGTATCCAGCAGTCCTTCAGCAAATCCTGCAAAGGTGCAGGGATGAACTGCTTTACTCAGAGTGTAGATTCTGACAGCAGGATGGGGCTTTTCAGAAAATAAAAGCCATCACATCCAGATGTAAGATGACACGGTGCTCATTTGCTTCAGAGGTGAGAAATACTCAGGGCCATGGTGCTGAATGACCTTGGCAGATGTGTCCCCGGGGAGAAGTGAATTAATAGCTGACCTTTAGATTACATCCTCTACTTCTTTCTCTTTGTTTTCCCAGGCATGTATGTACACATTTACAGTCTTATTTAAATGGATGAGAAGTAAATACATATTGAGATAAGCTTTCAAAGACGATCTAATCACTGACAGGACAGTCTGTTCCATGACTGTGATACTCTTGTGTACTCACAGTTATGGCTGTAACACAAAGCTGCTATCTGCACCTCTGTCTGTGTCTGTAAAAATATCTGCATATGTATTCACACTATTAAAAATCATCTTTTCTGCCATTCACACTCATTTTATGCTAATGTATAGATTTAAGTAATGACAAAATCATGATATATCAACCAAGAAACTGAATTGATCAAATAATCAAACATTAAACAAGCCCAAACAAAACAAAACAACCCAAATTGACCATGGTCATAACTTACAAAAGAAGATTGTGGATACAAGGAGCGCCAAATGAAAGTAGTACAGTTGGGAATGCAATTTGTTTTGCAGAAAGTATTGTGCCTATAATGGTGCTAGATGGAAAGCTAGGACATCACAAGCGATTCCAATGGCAATCCATCCAAAAGCTGCTGAGACATTTCACCCAGAACCAC
Source organism: Sciaenops ocellatus (assembly GCA_033000465.1). Taxonomy (NCBI): domain Eukaryota; kingdom Metazoa; phylum Chordata; class Actinopteri; family Sciaenidae; genus Sciaenops; species Sciaenops ocellatus. The sequence continues at coordinate 15,393,155 of CP136873.1, forward strand.
AAATATCAACCAAGCAAAAGTCAGGGGATCACCAAAGGTTACATCATCTGGGAACCATGAACATATATACATACAGGCGCGCACACACACACACACACACACATTACTTGCAAATGCCAATAAATCTCTTGAAATGTGAAGGGATGGTTGAGTGACGGGCTGCCACAGACATCGCCCTGGGAGCAGTCAGGTGCCCTTGAGCAAAAGCAAGGGCACCTCGGCAGCACCCAAAGAGGTGAACACGACACCCCTCCAGCTACCAGTATACACTCCATACTGTGGTCTGTGCTAGACTTGAACTGGCCATGGATGTCCACTGTCAAGAATCAATAATGCTGATCAGTTAAAGGAAGTGGTGTGACACTGGTGAGAGAATTCTGTATTTGTATTTGTTTATATCCCTCGTAGCTGTGTACCTTAGCTAACGGGTGGATGTAGCTGTGGCAGATTAGAACCAGCTGAATACCCCTTGCCTCATCCTACCCTTCCAATCACGTAGGAGAATCCACAGTGGCCACAAAAAACGTGAAAAATGAAACACGGCGGTGCAATGGACACCGTGAAAGAGGACCTGCTCCCTCTGTAGATATAAAGGGCTAAATCTAAGGTGACAATGACATAACAATTGTTATTTTCGGGTGATAATAAGCCAATGGTATTTATAGTTATGAATATTATATTGCATTTGTGCCAATAGAACTTTGATGAATAAAAGCTATAAAGCTCCAGTGATTTCATCTTTTTTTCTCTTTTCCTGTCGGGAGTTTGGCTGCTGACGGCCAACCCGAGACCATAATGCTTCTGTCACTCACCACACTGATTCAATTTACTCTCATTTCCCACTGTCTGGATGCCAAGGGCATAAAAAGGATCATATCAGTCCAGTCAGTGGCAAGTGTCTCAGAGCATAAAAGAAGAACAGTTAAGCAGCACAGTATCAACTGGGAACAAAGGACAGGCCAAAACTGTCGCCGTTAAATGACATGACATGGTAACACAGCATGGAGTGACATTTATGAATGTGCAATATCATGTCGCGGGCGATAAAAATCTTCCTCTGAAACACATTTTCAGGCAGGAATATCAGGATGTCGTGGCATTCACCGGCCTGTCAAGTCGTCATCAGTTCTCCCTCACATAATGTTAACATCACACCATGTCCAACATGTCACCTGTAAATATTTAACCATGTGGTTTCCTTTACTGTCAATATTTTATTAATACCAAAGTGGTTGAAGTTGTGGCAGGGTTCATCTTAAAACGGGAGAACCAGTGACACTGGGGTGAATCTGAGTTCACCAGTCGGACAAAAGGTCATTTTTCCTGCAAACGTACATTATTTATCAAATTCATCTCCTTTCCTGCTAAGCTGCTTCTATATATAAGTCAAACAGCCATACCTTATACCTTTTTTCACTTAAAGGGTTTTTTTTTTAAATTCCCCAAGCTAGGGTAATTCAACTCCTTTGTTTTTCACTTCACCTAGTCGCCCTGCTGGTATTTTTCTCTACAGAAATTCATATCCACTTTGCTAAAGATGTTTCATTACAGCCTCGTCTAGCAAATAGTTTGCCCTTTAAAAGAGAACTAGTGCATGGAGTGAATGAGGGTTCTGTTCAAATACGCTTCCCCCTCCTCGCCACTTTTCACAGACTTAAGGAACATTTGCATAACATTTCTCTAGCCTGTGTGGGGCTCTGATGAGTCGTAGGTCCTTGCTCGGTGGAGAATATGGCAAGTGAAGTGTGAAATAAAGCAGCAGAGGAGACCTTGTTCTCTCTCAGTGCTGGAAAAGGCAGACGGAGACTGCAAAGGACGGGACGGGGATCTTGTGAGTGTCATAACAGGTACCTTGAATACAAGCTGAGTAACTATTTAGGCATGAATTTCTTTCTTTGAAACAATTCATTGCACTCTCTTTAATCACACACTCCTTAAGAAGATAGAAGTGTCATCTTCAGGAGTGTCTCGTGACTCGTACGGATAAGAGTAAACAATTACAGGGAAGATTAAATTTAACAGGTGATCGCATTTTCACTGCATGGACTCTGTGGTGTAATGAAGGTAATTAACGAATTTACACGTTCACACGTTCTGGAGGAAGAACAGCATGAGCGTTTATCCAACTTGACTCTGAAATATGTACTACAGGAAATGTGAAATCTCAGCATAGTTACTACTGTACAGTGTAGTGCTGTCTGTGTAATGCACACACATTCGATCTTCAGCAGGTAGTTGCTAATGCTTCTATCTTCACAACAATATCTTCATCAAGTAGATGTCTGTTATCATGAAACAGCACAATGAAAATAAGACTTGGACTTCAAATTGTATCCCTCACATTTTTTAAGACATCACTATATATATTTTATGATATAGAGATATAGATATATAGTATATTGTAGCAAACTATATCAATATGCAATTCCTTAACTCTCATCTTGAGACATATTTTTTTTACATATTAGAACAACAGAAAATTTCTGAAAATCAGTTATGGTTTTTGATTTTGGCATGCTACCCCAGCTTTTTATTTGCATACCCTATGAAAAAGTTTTAGGGACACCACTGCTTTCAAATATCAAATAAAACAAGGAGTTTATAAAGTGATGCAGAGCGTAAGGATGATTTATATTTTCTACACTGTAGTTTTATGAAGAAAGTTAGCCTCAGTGTTCAGTGTGTTTAATTAACAGCGTTTTCAGGTAAAATATATACCCGTATAGACCTCCCGATTGCTCCACTGAACACACATAAAATAAAATCTAGGTAAAAGTAGTAGAGCACCTTAAAGAACACAATTTTCTGTATTTCTAGCACAATTATCTCAAATGGGATGTCACAATAGTGAAGAGAGGGAGTGAGAATGCAAGAAAAATAAAGTCTTTCAATAAATTGAGCCATTATATGATTAGACCACATATGTATACCGTAAATGAAAATTATGATCGCCTGTCATTATTTGTTCTTTGAATTGAGAGGAAAGGGGTAGAGATTTTCCGACAATGCATAAGTGTGAGGGCCTCGAGAATGGGCGCCGGTCTCTAATTAGAGAGTCACTGGTATCAATCACCCTGCAGTGGCAGGCTAATTTTTTCATCATCAATTACCTTGAACATTTTAGACGCTGATCAGACGAGACCCGTCTTAAACCCACTGCCGAGCTGTCATTGACACTAATGGAATTTTAAATCTTCCCTCACAGTGGAGTTCTACTTAAGTGCAAGTCCCAATTATGGGGAGGGTAATTTAGCTAATCTCCTCGAAAAGCGACGAGCCTGCAATCAATATCAAAATATGTGCCCTGCTTAGGAGCGAGAGATTTCCCTCCATTATGACACACCACGTTGCCACTTCAGAGATCAATTCAAACCACAAAAGGACATCTGCCTTGGAAAAAAAAAGAATCATATGTGTTTTTGATACAGTTAAGGTTAAGGAGAGTAAATAATAAAAAATGCCCTAGATTTAATCATCAGTGCCATGTGGTGGCACTGGGGAACCAGTGGAGTGTAGGCATCATGGAATTGGTTGGTAGGTCTGAGGTCTCTCAATACCTACTAACCAGGCCTTTCTAAAGATTGTGGTGACTCTCTCCTTTAGCAAAAATGAATGATTTAGTGAGAGGATAAATTCTGGCCCTGTGCCCAACTGTAAACCTTTCCTATAGCGCTACCATCAGGCCAAAATCTCTACTTATGCAAGAGATATCTTACAATCTAATACACTGATTTCAATTAAATTGGGTCCCAAGGGAATAAACCTATTTTGTTCTGGTGAATCAATGATCTTGGGGGGAGAAACATCATTTTTATCCACACTACTGATAATTGAAGATGAAGATTCTGTTGCAAACCCATACTACACACTAACTGTATACAGTATGGACTATTTGATGTTCATGCTACAAAATGGCACAATTAGTTTTGCACTCAACAGCAGGGCACCTTGATGAAGAGGTGGAGGTGTGAAGCCTGTAACTTGAAACCTTTCATCTAGCAGCTCGCTGCAGCTGGTCCTTTACGTTACTCCCTTGCAAAAAAAAAAAAAAAAACTGAATAATAACCATATGCATTGCCTTTCCTGTGGCTTCTTGACAATAAAAGCCACTTAAGACGTACAGTAGGAACTGCAGCAATTTTAGGCTAACATTAGCGCTGCACACCCATCAGTGACAGATGGCTGACATTAGAAATCATGCATCGTTTTTCCAATTCAAGCACCATGCCATTTAGGCTACAACATCTTGGATGCAAAGATCCCTTTACCATGCCTTGTCACAGTCAGTGTTAAATAACCTACATCTAACCCTAAGCAATCAAAGTATGCCTTAATTTAATGTTCTTTGTGCAACTAAATCACATTTTTAATTCCATGTTCTGCATGTTGCTTTTTCTTCTGACAATTGGTATATAATCTTGAACTGGGACACAATTTAGTATAGCTAAATCATGTGTCATGTGTGCAGTTTCTTCTGTCTAATACCTTCGTATTGTCTTGAGCATTGCAACATGTCATTGCAGCCTTAAGGGGCTGCTTTAGATTCTTAGCCTTGCTCAATTTATATCATGATATCAATAATTTACAACTTTTAGGAGTGAAATTTTATAGGCTTCTCAGTTTAGCAGCTATTATATTCCTTATTTCTCAACATGACAAGTCACTGTAGGGCTGCTCTCTATGAATAGAAGCCATATCATCTCTCATCTCTATTTCTGCTCACCTCTTAAATTTAGCATCAGGTTCCTTTGATATGTACTATACTCTTTATCTTCCATCAGATTTTGACATTTGTAATCAATAAGCTCAGACAGTGTGGTGACTCATGAATGTCACAGTTTTTAATGAGTTATTCCAGACTCATTCCACTGCCACACATAATCTGCCTTTAAAGAGTTGAAATACAGTTTCAAGAAGATGAACCTACAGGTCACACTGAGTGTGTGTGTTTTTTTTTTCTTTTTTGTAGAGGAGGCAGCCAAAAGAGAGGAAATATATATAAGATGTCATTTGCTTCCAGAGGGGAGTCATGAGCTGTGTTTACATGCTCAGAGTAACTTCTGTTGGCGTCACTCCAGTTAAGGTCTTATTCAGGTTAAGCTGTTTATGTGAACTTTTGATACTCTGTTATGGAGTGCCTGTATCGCCATGAATAAACCGATGAACACAAAGTTCCCCCCTTACTTTCTGTCTTAATGCTAGTACAGTCTTTATACAAGAAACCTAGCAGTAACAACGTAATAATACGTACAGTGAATCTCACTTTGTTGGAATGAAAATGTGTCTGCCTTAAGTTTGTTGATAAAATAAGCTCCATATAGCATGTATCACATAATCGTCATCAGCAGACAGAGTTGTCACGGAATTGAATTGAATTTTGTCATTTTTTTCTGAGCACTGCAAGGACTTCTCATCCACGCTGGCAAAGTTCATGAAGATCATGTGATATGATGGAAAGATCTAAAACAGCTGGACTAGATTATTTTGTCAATTGCTGTTTCCAAGAATGAACTCTAAAACTCAAAAATTACAGTATTAATATATTTTCTGAAGGATAATTCTAAGAACTCAGCACTTTTTTTCAATATTAAACAATTGACGGATCATCATTAAAATAATATTTTATTTACATTGTAAAACTAACAGTTTCTTTTTGACAAAAAATAAAACAACTACAAGAGAGTTGCAAAGGTAGAGTTATTTAAAGCTTTGAATGAGTCAATTTGGTTCTGGAGGTGTGCTTAGAACAATCGTGCACGGTTGCCATGACCTGTGGTTTTGGGGCCCATTGTGATATTATTTCATGGGGCCCAAAATCCCTGGTGGCGCCCCTGCCTGAGAGAAAAATGTGCGGCTCATTAGCTGCTAAATGCTCCGCTGTGTTCACCATCTAGTTGCTAACTTCATCTGTCTGCTGTTGAGTGCTGGACGTGTAGTGTGCTGTTGTTTTATCAGTGAGCTAACTGCTCCTGCTGGAAACCACACTGATAGAGACCACTGAGAAATGAGACTGAATTAAAACGGTAATTGCGGACCGTGAAACCAAAACAATGAGCTGAAAGATGCTCCTGCAAAACACACAATTTCTCTAATTGTTATATGCTGATCGATCACGTTAACCACCTCTTCCTGACAGATCACTTTATGAAAGACCCACAAGACAAAATGCAAAAGATTTCATTGATCTTTTCAGTCTTGAGTGTGTAAAAACATTATTGATTATTAATTAAAAGACGAAAACCCACAATTTTCTTAGTCCTCTCCTGTTTTGTTGATGATTATCTCCATACTGCAGCCTCTCCAATCATGTCTCACATGTCCTGAGAGTTGCCAGAAGATAGATGGGAAGCTCTAAAAGTAAACTACTGTATCTAAATTCTCAAGGGAGCCTTAAATAAGAATGTTTCCTTTAAAATATCCCAGCGTACTGTATTATATTGCTTCATAATCATGGGCATTTGTATACATCAGCAAAAATTAATTTGTGTTGTTTATCTTAATATATTTTATGTCAGCTCAGTGGCTTTGGCTGCCTTTACAATATAGAGGGTGACAAATTTAATTGCAAAGTCATTGTCATTTTTTAAATTTATTATTGTGATTTTAAAGGTTAAATAAATACAACGTTGCAGTACATACAAAGCAGTGCTGTTTTTATACTATCTCAGAGCCGTACACACACAATGAAGTCATCATAATGTAGAAAATAAAGTTTTTTAAATGTGGACATCCAAATGATTCCATTTAATTACAGCACTATACTACACAAGACAGATAAGTGCACTAAAATGACACAGACGTGATTTACATTGGAAACAAATTGAATCACCTGGCAGCAGAACGAGCCTCTGTGGATGAAACGACAGTAGTCAGCTGGATGAGACGCACGTTCTCGATTCATTCAGAGGGTTGAATGATGATTGAGCAGAGAATGAGGGAGGGGGGGTGGGGGTCCAAAAGAAACCGTCTGCCCCCGGGGCCCCGCTGGGATAATCCAGCTTCGATAACAGGAATGAATTTTATTCTAATCTCCTCCTTATCCGCGCTGCACTCCATTTGGATGTGCGCGAGACACATTTTCTCCTTTATGCACGTTCACAAAATCAACATTAAAGTGTTTAAGGTTGTTAATTAAAAACACACATGAGCACACACACACACACACACACACACACACAGCACCACTAGAACATTCAGTCGATGAGGCATAATTTTACCTGATTCTCACTGATTATCAAGCATTGGAGGAGACTTTTTTATGTACTTAAGTATTGATTTGTCTGTTGCAGACCATATCATATATCATGTATCACTGTTACTCCTATTTCAGCCAGTGGTGACACATGTTTTCACTGTGTTCCCATTAGTAAATGTTGCCACCGTGGTAGCACAGCCCTCGCTAATTAGCCTTGAAACTGTGAAATAATCATGAATTTAAAATGCGACAATTTAATACTTCAGTCTCGCTGAAATCTTTCACATTCCTCCCATGATCTGTTGCAACACTTTATAATGACAGCCATTATGCTGTTAGCAGTGAGTGGCACCCCATGGAAGTGGGAGACTGAGTGCTGTCCTTCTGTAAAATACACATGCAGAGTGAGAGATCAAAATAAAAAATGTTCCCCCGTCAGGACGCTGCTGTTTGTATCTGGAAAGCCAGATTATTGAATCACTGGACCTGTCTGTGCAACACAAGACAGCTTTACAGCTCAAACGTACAAGTGTGCCATTTAGCAGGACCTCGGGCTATAAATTAAATGTTGCTGAAATCGCGCTCACATCTGTGGGAGGTGTATCTCATGCTGGGACAGGCTGAATACAGATGAAAAATATCTTCTCAGTATCAGCAGAGCAGCGATCGATGCTGGGATATCTCACAGGTGGATCCCTGAGAGAACAGAAACAGTAAAAAAAAAAAAAAAAACTCACACCAAATGTGCAAAGGTATTATTACACAATGCCTGCTATCATAATCTCCATTATTCTATTAATGGAGACTTGGGCCGACTTCTGATTAAAATGTCAGTTCCACGAAGGCAAAACCTCGCCGTGACCTCCCTGAATTTGAATTAATGAGATATTTAGACTGTGGTTTTCTTTCCCCACTGCCCCAAGGGCTACGTGATTATCCTAAGCTGTGGAGTACATCTGTGTCTATTAATTTTCATCTGACACTAAGTAGGCAGGCACATATTCAGCAGACATCCTGGTCACACATAGTGGAGCTCTGAACCCCCACGCTGTGGGTCAACAGTCAGTTTGTTAAACTGAGGAGCTCCTGAACTGATGGCCACTTTGGCATTTCTGCGCCCTGAGCTTGGAGAAGTACTGGAGCTTCTAGCTTACTTAATTAAGAAAATGTCTCATCACCTTTTGAGGACTGTATTCCTTTGCTGTCATACGATTCTTACTTATAGTTCACAGTGCTGTACTAAATTAATGATATAAAGGGAAGCTTCAAAGAAGTTGCTCTAAACTGTACATCACAGAAGAACTTTTTGACATGCAGAAGCCCTGTACAGCACAGTCGAATACTGAAACAGATCAATGTTGAGGTAAAACTGAAGCCATGATGTGAATCCACATGAATTCCATTAGAAAGGCCCCGCTGCATGTCTGTCTCTTCATTGGCACTTACAAAAAGCACAAATCACCTGAAACAGGCACACCAAAGGAAATTTATCACAAAATGACATCATAAATTGATTTCTTGGAAGGAGTGACATCATTAACTCCTCCATTTGTCTGCCTGCTGTGGTCCTCCAGCATGATAAGCCTGCGAGACAGCACCGGAGTCAGGCTGCAATCAGTATATAGTGCCACTTCTAAGTCCTCAAGCTTCTCTGTGATTCTTGTAACATGCTGCAATTGTAAATGTTAAATGTTAAGTTAATAATGAATGTTTTTTTCCCACTCTAACATCAAGACTGCAAATTTAAGTTTTTATTTACTACAGAATAACAGCCAGCCATTGCTGAGAAATAGAAATAGAGTTGTAATATGATGCCTTTTCATATCCTTGCAAGACAGCTGGACTCGCAAAATCATGTGACAATCCATCTTGCTAAGTTTAAAGCTGTGCAGTCCAAATTTACTTTCCCTGAACGTATAAATTCAATCTACAAGTTGCTCTTGGGGTTACTCTGTGACATGAAGTTTTAACCAAAATCAACATCTTTGCTTTGAATTAACAAAAGCTCTGAATCAAACCACACAAGCAATCCAGGACACCCGCCATCCATCCCAACCACCTCCCAGAAATTTAGCATTCAACTGACTGAGGGAAAAAAATTGACCAGCAATTTTGTGTGTTCCAAAACACATCAGGCACAACATTTTTTGTATGTTTTTTTTAGGAAACTGTTTTAGGTTTGTGTAACATATTTAAGGTTTCTGATGTCAAAGGGTGTTTAATACTGAAGTTAATTACAGAAATGGGGCAAAACATGAGCACCGTGGTCATTTAGATAAGATGCCTGCCACAAATCAAATCTTAAGTGTGAAGCACAACATTGTTTCTGCAGAGATTTTCTCACTGTGTTGTGCAACAGCAGATTCCAGCGTCATGTAAGAACATCCATTTGTGACGGAGCTACAACAGTGATGTGTGTTTGTGCTGGCTTTGCTCACACCTACCGAATCACATATCGCTGGTACCTAAAACAACCCGGTGAGTGTGCCTTTGTTTGCTTGTGAGAATATTTATTCGAAGTTTTAGCATCTGGATTTTAGCACCAACTAATTGTGTGAAATGTAAGAGTGGAAGTGTGTGTGTGTGTGTGTGTGCATCCTTTTTATCTCTTTTCCTCTTGTTAATAACCTATCCATGCCCAGGTTTTACACAAGTTCAGTTTGTTTAATTTGATCTACAACAACAAAAAAAAGAAATATTGAGAGGTGGAAAATCCATACAAGCAATGTAACTTTCCCCCTGTTCAATCAAAAAATATATATTTGGGACAGTGAAGTTATACAATCTCTTTGTCTATTGATTTCCCTGTGGATGCCAACACAGTTAATTTAATACAGTTCATTTTCTGAAGTGAGAGCCAAAGGAAAGAGATAAAGAGCAGAAAATAAATGGAGGAAGCAGGTGGGAGAGGAAAAAAAACAAGCATAGTTCTGAAGTTGGTTGCCATTGTTTTTCCAGTACCATACTGTGCATCTGATGGCAGTCGCTGCTAGTTTGATACAATACAGACTTCCTTTCAAACACATTGTTATTTTTCCCAATGTGTCACATTGCCCGAATGGCATATGGCACTGTCAAATGCTTGTATAAAACCAGGCATTTATTTTACAGTTTGATTGAGATCTGGCCTCAAAGGTGAGAATACTTCAATATGAATGTATAATTTTTACAGAAATACAGACAGAGGTTCTCTTACCAAGGCAAAAAAAAAAAACAAAGCAAAGGAAAATAAAACGATTAGAGCATGAAATCAAAGAGGATCCAGAGCAAAACAAGCAGCTTGATCCATTTACCTGTCTACCTCACAGAGGGAGTGGGAAGATCAAGGAGGCAACAAATCCCTGTTGAGTTTTACATTAATGATGAGGAAAATGAAATCAATCTTACATTGCTTTATTCACATGCTTTCTAAATATCCTTATTAGCATTCTCTGTACTGTATCTTTACTATATTTCTATGATATTTATGTAAACTGAGAGGAACAGGCTCTTTCAATATAATCCAATTTTTTAGCACACCATGCTGTCTATAAAAGAATTAAAGATCCACTAATCAGTGTTTTTATATAAACAATAGGTCAGATGACTTTACTTAATGTGAAAGGGGTTGCTTGTCGTGCCAGATTCACAGAGAATTGTCTCCTGACTCTGCAGTTCCTCTCATCTCTATGTAGCATTTTAGCATCTTTCAGCTCATTGTTTTGGTTTCATGCGTCTCATCAATCTCGTTTTCAGACCTAAAACAAGTGTAAATATGGATTTACATTCATCAGGTGACTGAAATGTATGCTAATTTTGCTCTGTGTCTGCTGGCTGTACAACTAATCAACTATTTACTAACAAGTTAGCAATATCAACTTTGTAACGTCATAATATGTTGCTGTTTTCCAAACCAAATTTCCAGGTTACTGCCAAACAACACAGCCATGTTGACATCTTTCTGAGGCTTATCTAAAAATGATAGTGGTAAATATGGTTTATTTACCCAAAATGACATGCTGAGCAGGTTAGTGTTTAATATGCTCATCAAATTAGTTTAGTAGTTGCCTGACAAGCCAATATTGATGTGATGTTGGCCCTAGAGGAAATGTCTAGAGAACGCCAAAAGTTATTATAATTCACCATGAGTGAATGATGACTATCCATACCCAAATTGTTGGATATCCAACCAGCACTGGTGACCTTTAATTCTGGACAAAAATCGGTGGACCGACACACCAACAAAAGAAAACTATAAAATATATTTTGGTGTGCATAAAAACTATTAACTGTATTAATAATGCTTCTATTTGTCTTTTAGATGGTTGGTTTCACAGGCAGGAATTCTTAGCACATCCATTTAATAATATGTCTTGACGAAGCCTATATACTTATACAGTATGTTTCTCATTAATTTAATTGCTGGCATATAGTTGATAGCTTTCAGACAGCTGTCATTGTGAAGTCTGAACCCACTGTTTAAGTCTTTATGCACGCTTTCAAACTATATTTTATTCAGAGTAATGAATTATTACACTGTGCAGGCCATCCATAACATTATGATTTGGTCAGTTTTGTTGGTAAAAGCTATTTGAATGTAGATCTGTCTTCAGTATGTCATTGAAGTTGGAAAGGAGGAAACAAACATCCGTACGGAAGGCGGATAATTTGATTAAGAGCAAAAGGTTTAACTGTTGCCATTTATTGTGGACAGGAGAAGAAGAGGCCACAGAGGGTACAACCAATCTGATCACTAAACAGAGCTGTGACAAATAGCTCTGACAACCCTGTCACTGGTGCAAACATTAGGCCAGAGTGTCTGAAACTTAATGGAGACCCGCCAAGCCCTGCGTGACAAATCGCCTCAGACTGACAATCTGTCTGCCTGCCCACAAACTTCCAGCTGTCAAATAATGTGGAGTCAGTGCCCAGAGATTATGGAATAAATACCACATTTCTGCTTTTCTTATTTGTTCCCTTCCTGTTTCCTCCCTTTCCTTTTTGCACATTTTGAAGCAGCCAGGCTGACTCAAATATTCTTATTAATAGAGAACAGCATAACTGAAAATATATGAAAAACATTTTATATGTGAGGTAAAGGAGTACAAGGCCATTACTGTAAGAGAACTCCATCCATACCTCCATTGGGTCTGTATGCACGTGGAACAACCCAGGCATGCACTTTCTACTCCTTCTCCTGATTTTTCCTCCAGGGCATCCTGGGGTGTCTTCCAAGATCACCTGGTAGGTTGAGAGTTTTATTTTGTAACCCTTAAGAAAGAATTGGTAGCTGATATGCAGTATATGTGTATGTATAATATTTTTGTTACCACTGTATGGAAAGAAAAAATGGTGTCATCACATTTTCTGAGCTGTCAACATTGCAATAGGACGGTCTTTAGTGTAAACTGTGGTGATCGGAAAACTGCAACTGCATAAGGAAACAGTGGTCACAGGTTGAAGCAGATAACGATGTCACTGCTAAATCCTTCAGTATTTTTGACTGGACTGACTCCATAACTCTATGATAGTGTAACTAAGCTTCAGAAAGTCTGCACAGGTGCCACTGAAGAACCTACAGTGCTGCCTGAGCCCAATGAACAATGGATACTATTGAAAAGGTTACATACACCATACTCAAAACCAACAAGTCTTTCAACTTTAACAACAAAATGCATTGGTTTGAATGGTTTCGGTTTAAATCACCAAAATTAGGCGACCCTTGTTATTGTGGTTATTATACTGACCTCCTGGTTAAGGTAGAGAACGATCCTGATCTTGTTAAAACAAACCAACGTTGGCCCCCGTGGTCTGACATTTAGTTGCCCCCTCCACCACCCACCCATCCACCCTGACCTCTGCAGACTTTGTCACTCTATAAAAACGTCACACTATTTCCTCCTTTGGAATTGGAATAATAAATAATACCCACAGCACTAGAGGACTTTGTCACTGCAACATAAACATTTTCTTTTAAAACATTTTTTTTTCTTATTAAACCGTATATTGACCAATGCAACTAGTCTTTACTGGCGTGCTTTAGAGCAGTTGGCATTGACATTAAATGCAGTGCTCAAGAGAAGCTGTCAGTGGATTCAAGTGCATTATCCGATTCTCATTCATTGACATTGTAAACAGCTGTTTGACTCGAGCCATAATTCACTAACAAGCATCATACTCTGCCCTGCAGACTACAACCAGATGAATCTGTGAGAAATGCAGCCAACTTTATGCAAATTGTCACCTTTCTGTGGCAGAATTATGAAAAAGTTATCACTTCGCGTTGTCACAGTGAGACGCAGTTACTTTATAATGCTGCAGTTTAGCTGGAAATGCCAAGCACATTAAGTGCACACAGTCTTTTTAAGACCAGATAAAACTTTGAATATGTGTTGACATAAATGTCTTTTAAATTTAATCACATCAGAATCAGACATTATTAAAATGTGGAGGTAATGCTAATATTATAAAGAGAACATATAACATACATCAAGGTGCTAATCATCTAATTAATTATATTTTATACATTAGATATTTGATAATATTTTTCTGGCACGATAGTGGAATGTGCCAACAACTCAACATCTCTTTGTGGAAATAATGCAACAGAATCACTCTTGAAAAGTCTTTTTTGAGGTGCCTCTGTGTTGCCGTAAGGCATATAATAGATATCCTGTATATAAACACTACAATATTGCTCTAAATAAAATATTTATTCTACAGTAAACTGTTGACATAGTATAATCATAATATAATATAAACATATAAGATATGCAAAACTTGGTGCAAACTGAGCTTTGGAGTTGGTGGTGTTAATCACCATCCCCGATCATTTAGCTTGGCTGGAGGAGACATTCATACACTGATGGCCACTGAGGTGCCAACTGCTCATCAGAAGCGATGTAGCACTTCCTATCCAAAGCACTCCGCCATACACACACTCACACACCAATGGCACAGCAATTTGGGGTTCAGTATTTTGCCCAAGGACAGTTTGACTGGACTGGGGGAGCCAGGAATTGATGAGCGACCCTCCAATTACAGGACGACCCACTCAACTACCCGAGCCACAGCCACCCACGGCCAGTGTTGTGATTAATACTGCACTTCCAACATATTTTCACTCCCAATCCGATGGTGACCCTACGCCACTGTAGGTAGCCCTCTAGTGTCAGTCAGGCAATTTTCCAGTCAACTGGACTCAACAACAAAAAATCAAAATCTGGTTACACTTGAAAAGTCTAAAAAAGACAACAAAACTGCTTGGTTAGGTTTAGAAAAAGATCATGGTTTAGGTTTAAAAAGTGTTACTTATGGCACTACTGGAAAGTGGTTTTAAGAGGATGACTTACTGCATGTTCGTAAATTTGCCCAGTTTGATGTCATCTCTTTATCCAGTATATGGGCTATCTCACACAGATTCTCTATCCATCATTTGAGTGATTCTCCTCTGGTTGTTGCCTGCAAAGCTTGCCAACCCATCCCCCAAACTATGAATTTATTGTTGTTGAGTATAGAGTATGTCGTCAGTGGCTATACTGAAATGGGTCTGGGACAAATAAAGGTTTTCTGAATCTGAAAACTTTTTAGAACGCCAAACAATGTAGCTAGTGAAGTTAGGTACACATAGACATAACTGCCTGTGGTTCTTATATTTACTCTCAAAAATGGGGAGAAATAAATACATACAGGCTTTACATAGAAAACTAGGACAACCTCAGAAATAATACAAAGGAAATACACAAAATAAGAAGGTGTTTAAAATGACATCTTTCTGGAAGAAACGCTAAAAGAGACCGGGTACATGCAGCGTGCAAAAACTTTACTGAAGACAGGTGTATAAGAAAAAGGCAGGTTCGGACTTTATATGCCCGTCAATGTTTCCACTGACGGGCATATAAAGTTGAATTGAAAGGGTGCATAATGAGTCCACGTGCAGATAGTGACAAGGCTGTCATGCTGAAAACTAGTTGGCTAAACTAGAGGGGGGTGGAGACTCATGCATGTCAGGATGGTGTTGGGAATTTGCAGGCTCCCATTGTTTTTGCCACAATAAATTGTTAAAATAATTTAATTTAGAGTTCATTCTATTGATGTTTGTTAAAGTTAATGTCATCACCATGACATGAACTATTGTAAAGACTCAATAAGTTTCAACATTTCACAGTTTTCAGCATTCTTCATGAGACTGGAAGAAGTAATTTTGTTTTGGCTGAAGCACAACACCTTGGCCTTTAACACACAGATGACTCCTGTGCGATGGGTTTGTCCTTTGGTTTAAAGTTTCAAAGCTTTCCATCAAAGGAGAACTGAAAAAGGTGTTCATGTGTTGTATTCCAAGCAGACCTTTGCAGATTTACACACTCATATATAAGGATAAGGTTAATGACTATATCTTGCTCCCACTGCCATTCATCAGTGTTCTCCTCTTCCTTACTGCCTTGTTCTTCCTTATCATCATCATTGCCTGGCTCTTGCTCACTGCCCTGATCTTCCTCATGCATTTTCTTATCACTGCTTTCATCCTCAAGACACTGCTGGAATTCCAACACCATCCTGTCTACCTCAGGCACTACACCTTTTTTCCCCGCAATTTTAAGGAAGACTGTCAGCTACCATGGTGCATACCTTCAGGAAGTGCAGCTAGTACATTACTTCCTGTGTGGTACTTTCGATTGTTATGATCCCACAAAGACGGGGTTCAACTTTTCAGAAATACTTGAAGTTTTGAGCGAGCAGAAACAGAAACAGGTGGTTTCAAGCAAGCAGCTGAGTGAAAAATATAGAAAATAATAGTTGTACACCTCACGTCAGTTATCCTTTTCACAGACCTTCTGCCTGCTGCGTTTTAAATTTAAACTTTAAATTAGGGAACCTCAGTTTTTGTCAAACAAACAAGGCTGGGTTTCACAAAGCCATCTTAGCTTAGCAGTCAGTGATCGACATCAAACTTGGCCCTTGGACCTTGGTGACTTCAGAGTGGCCAAAAAAAAAACTCTGTGTACTAGTTACCAAATTCAATGACCCAGTGACCCGAATAACAACATATTAATAGTATGAGGTAATACTTACCATGCAAAACAAAACATACCTTTTCTTTTCTCTTTCACACGTGGCCTCTCCTTACTTAAAGACTGGGAGATGGCAGATGCTGCAGGTGGATGACATGATTGTAGAGGTGGTAGATCTGGTGGTAACAGATGGAGGAGAGAGAGAGAGAGAGAGAGAGAGAGGTGGTAGAGGGTGTTGGTGAATGAGAGGTGTTTGTCCCTCTTTTCCTCCTTCGCAAAGACTGAGAGCACGGAGGTGGAGGAGGAGAGGTGGCATAGCTATGACAGTGGTAGAGGAGAGAGCGGGGTAGAAAACAGTGGGGGAGAAGGAAAGATTAACGTTCAATAGTGTCTCTTGCTGCTCCTCGGTGAGGGCCTCTGGCAGTTCCTCAGTGGGGCTGTTGTGCTGCTCTGCTGTGGGGCTGTCATGCTGCTGTGCTGCAGAGATCGCTATAATACAAGTTTACTTTTATTTAAACTCTGGACATATTAACAAAGAAACAAAAGTACATGTATTTAAAGCAATCATTATTTCTGAACAAAGAATCTTACCCATAGTCAAGATGAATTTATCAAGCCTCGCCGTCTTCTTTAAGAAATTTCTCATGGTAGATGGAGCACAGATGGATAATGTCTGCAAGCACATATTTGAATCCCTTCTATTTTATTTATTTTGCCAATAACTAAAATGGTCTTGTAACAGAGCCTTAAGTTTCTCCACCTGAAATGAGCAAAAGCAGTTGGTACACATTAGTTAAACCCAGTGCAGTATTACACACATTAGCACTGTAGAAAGCAATTTTATTTTAAGGGCAGTTAATGGAGTACAACATAATAAAATGAGCCACAACCTGTTTCATTTAGATTATATCTTAGAGGCAACATTACTGAATGTTGTACTGTATACAATCTGTGGTCATTTTCATGTTAGGTCAAAGGTGCTCCTGCATTCTGAGCCACTGTGTTTCTTGCATAATTTATAGGTAGAGATGGCTTCTTCTATATATGAAAGGAAACTTAAAATAATGGAAGAATCTAATGGAGACTGAAATCTCTCCCGGTGGGAGGGGAAGGATGGGGATATACAAAAAGTGACCTCACAAATGACTTCAGAAATGACAGGAATGGGAACAGGAAGATGGAGATAAACCAAAAGTTACAAAGATTTGTTGGGGATGTCCTCAACCATTGAACAAGGCTACATGAAGCAGATCAATGGACAAAAGAAATGGAGACAGGTAACACTGGGTTAAGAGATGCTCTGCTTTGTAGACTCCTTCAAGCCAAAGTAATGGAATCATAAATGGCATCAGGGAGGGCACAGAAGAGACACTCACTGACAACTTTCTGACAACTGAGCTAGTAATCAACTGCACTGATCTGCAAATTCAGTGAGCCCACCATGAATCAACCCTAAACCTCAAGATGAAACCATCTGAGAGCGCTTCTGTTTTCATCCTTTTTTTTTTTTTTTTTTTTTACCAAAGATACCAAAATACTTAGAACAGCCTGGGCAAAGAAGATCACATTTGAGAGTACGAAGACATAAAGAAAATTCTCAAGGAGTATCTGATATATTTCTAGACACTTTATTCTGCCAAGATGATGATTCACTGGAAGAATGGATCCTGTCTTTACATCAGTGCAACAGAAATATCTAAGGACATGAGAGAGAGAGAGAGACCAGCTGCTGCAAACAAATTCTGACTTAACCAAGGAAGCAGAAAGGGCAGAGATCGCTCCAAATGAGTCCTTAGAGGGGCTTGGAGATTAACATTGACCATTCCACTGAGCAAGTGTGAACACTGTCTTAACGGAAATCATGAGGTATTGTTGGCCTAACTGTTACTATTGTGGAATAACCTCCACACTTAGAAAAGGTTAACACATATGCACATTATATTTTTTCTGTCTTTCTGTCCCCTTCTCCTCCGTAACCATAATTTAAATACTGGTACATTTGAACTCAGTGCTAATGTATTGATGCTCTTGTTTGGTGGTACTTGCTTTCCATCTGCGAGTTCTGTGTCTATATTTAGTAGTGGCTAAATCTAACCAACAGCATTTGGTAACAATCCATAAGAGCCCATTTCACATGTCCCTGACATGGTCGCAGCATTCAATGTTGGGACTACAGAAATTCAGACTCTAGTTTACTCTCAACTCTTCCTTTCACGGATATTCTCTCTGAAGGAGAAAAACAACAACCCATATGATATCCCCACTTTGCTTGGAGGAAGTGTGCATATACATAGCTGCAGACACCACTCAAAAACACTTATTTGCACCATTCAAAAAGGTCAATCCACATGTGCATGCAATATTACTATGGAGTACTATTTGTTTCCCTGATGAGAACAACAATAGGCAGAAAGGAAGGAGAACAGTTATACCTAAATCACTGCCCTCAGAGTACTTTGCAGTGTTACACAAAGAGCGCAGAGGATTGGAAGCAACAAAGCAAGGGCAAGAGACTGGCTTCTGGCCATCAATAAGTGATGATACAGTGCGGGCATCTAGAGTTTGTAACATCCAGCAGCTCCATCGACCAAAGCAACAGCTGAAAGTTTACCAGCTCCTGACCTGTACTATCCTGCGGTTCTTGATTCATACTTCCTCAGATGTTGTGCTGTCATAATGGCATTCAATACATGAGGCAAGGCACAGGACTTTCCCCAAAGAAATCCTTTACAGATAGGATGGGGACTTTATTCAACCAACAAGTTTCAGTACATCAGTTCATGTTTGCATCCCAACATGGCCTACTCCTTGACAGTTATCCATTGACTTGACAGCTATGTGCTAGGGATGTTATACATCTACATTTCAAAAAAAGAAAACTGCTGTAGAATCAATGCATGCAGCCAACAAACATATAGTCACAGTACATAGTTTCTATTGTATTCATTGTAATATTATACATATGACAGACAATAAGGGACCTGAACAACCTGTAATCTGATGTGTTGCACCTTATCCTTTCAGAACAATAAGAAATTTAGTTTAATGGATGGGTGTGTTAAGTTCAAATGCAGATGGAAATGAAAAATAAAGTGATGGAAGGGATTTAAATACACTGATTTGAAAAATGTGTGAGAATAATGAGGTTTTAAGAATACAGCATGTTTACTTAATTACGAAAAATTCAATATTTTATATATTCAATATTTCTTATTCATTGGTGTGTTACAATTAAGTAGATTTGCTAAAGAATATTCTGAAAAAAATATTGTAATATTATAGTTTTGTTTTCATGACTGATTTTTGGACAACATTTAAGGTAACTGGAATGGGCCTCCACCACAAGGAAGAAGGCAAGTTACTGGAAAGTGTATTGAGGAATGTGTTTCATTGTTTGATGTACTTGCAGTTTATCCTTTCTCCATTAGCATTATTTTTTTTTAATTATTTGCACACTATAATCAAAGAAATTTAAGATGGCCTTACATGTGATATAATATTTGCTTATAGTGTGAGGAAATAACTCAATGCAGTATAAATTACCTTTACAGCAAAACCCAGCAGTAAAACTGCATTATTTTTTTTGGTTAAAATCTTTCTTTTTGAAAAATTCTCTTGTCTATGAACACATGAGCATGTGTGACTCTCCCTCTTGTCCAGGAGGTCGAGCAATTATTGAGTTACTTAAATGAAAATTGAACAAACTGTCCTAAATTGCAGAGAGATGGGCAACTTAACTGAAGGTCACATTTGCATACAATTTCCCTCTATTGACTTGTAACCTGAACAACGGTGGCTCGGAGAGGTTAGTATTTCCAGTGACAGCGACAACATGCTTGAGTGCCAGCGAAGAAGCCCTTGGCTGTGTAAAGACTCCCAGTAAAGTGTTTGTCACACATGCTGAAGCTCATTTTTCCCAGACAACAAGCTTTCCCTCTTCCTGAGAGCGCCACAGGCACGCACACCAACAATGACAAAAAGTGCCTTTGGAGCAGAAATGTCATGCAAATTGACTCCTTACTGAATCTGGAATATTCAGCCACAGTTGCTCAGGTAGAGTTTAAAAAGGAGCAGAAAGGCAAACACATTTCCAGTATGTCTCTGCAGATGAAAAATAGGGCATTGATGGCCGCTGCCCTCCATCTCTTCTTGACACAGTTAGAACCTGAAGTGAAACTCCTCGAGCGTCTTGACTTTTGAATAGCAGCCCATAGTGATTTTAATTTTCTTAATTTTTCTGTAATGGCCCGGACATTGATTTTTCCTTCACATTGAAATATTCTGGGCTTCTTGCCCCAGACAAGCAACATGTGACTGGCTCCCATTAATTTAATCATACACTTCACCCATGGTACTTATCATTGGGTCATGCCCCATTATAAATACAGTTTTCTCTATTCATGCACACAGTGATTCCCAGTAGGGTTGAAGAGTAAGTGATTAATTTGATTGGCTTTCCCCTCTGGCGGTACAGCCGTAGACTTGGCGAGAGTTTTTTCATTGTGCTGAGCAGATGGGAGCTGCTACCGAGCTTCTGATGAAATTTTATGCAAGTACAATCTCACCTCTGTGCAGCACTTTGACAAACACCTTGTCTAACATGTTTTTTCCCCTAGTGATGAAACTAAACACTGTAATATTTAAGATAATTGCTTTGCATTATCAGCAAATATGTGATACATCTTATTAAAAATAACTTTAATTACATAGTAGGACATTATAAAATGTTGATTTACTGATAAGCATGTGTATATGCAGTGACCTTTTAAGTGCTTTCCATGGCATTTTTTATGTATTTATGAATAATTATAAAAATTGATGCAGTAGAACCAAATATCCAAGTCTCTATGTGATAATTTCTCTATTAAATGCTATAATTAAAGCGATATTTATATAGTGTTTCGGAAGTCCACTACATACACCAGCTGTAAAATCTGGTTAAATAAAGTGGATTTTCACATGCTTAATAAATGTGATTGAACCGGCCATTATATATATATATATATATATATATATATATATGCACACACACACACACCACAGTCTGTATCTATTTAACCTTCTAAATTATGTATCCATATCGGAATGACCATGGCTTAAACTTCATGTAGGCAGGACAAACCAGAAATTGGTAATTTAAGCCTGAAATTGATACGGGTTGACAAGTTGTTGTATTTATTAGAAAACTATTTACAGCCGTGGGGTTGACCTTCACAGCACAGTTTTGATCACAATAGTATTTCTAGAACATACAAGTTATATTTATTGCTTTTTGGAAAATGGATATTGACACATAAAAGTACATAAGTACATTATCTGTACCTGATACTCATTTCAGCAGAGTACTTGCTCAACCCTGCTTCATAAATATACCAGCGTTGTAGAGGTTTCATGATTTTTGGAACAGTTTTAAATATATAATACAGGTGTGGACTTAGCAGAAAAATACACACTGCCTTTGTGTAAATAATCAATGTCTAACAACACACTCCTCTTTTGAAAACAGATGGATGGGTGCAAACACGTGACTGATATTAAGATTATATCAAAGATATCCTTATATTACAATGTTGTAGTGTGTCATAAGCATTTATTGTGTGATTGTGCACATGCACTTGAATTTTTTCATGAATGAATCACAATTAAATTATAATTAATATTGAGTTTTTATTGAGCTGTTTATAGTTTGTTATGTATGCTTTGCTAAGATTTGCTGAAGTTTTCAATAAATACTTAAAATGCCGTTCAACAACGCCAAAATGTATTATAAACCATTAATTAATTACTGCTTACAAATTATAAGTAAGTAGTGAAATAATGTGAATTAATATTTATTTCAGGATTTAATATTTGTTCCCTACTTTTTCTGTCATCTTGTCAGCCTGGTGGCCAGTTTGCTAAACCAACAAAAAAATCACTGAATTAAAAAATGCAAAGGGCTCCCAAATGTAACATGACACCTTCAATGTTAACCCAAAGGGAGAGAGACACCTGCATCTATGCATATCCCATTAATCTTGTTATAGTCCCATCCTCTTTCTTACTGTTAAATATGCATTAAAAAGAATGGAGTCATTGAGTATATTTGGCATATAAAAGATACGGGCTCATCATTAAAAATCCATGTAAGCCCTTTAAAGCTGAAGAGAGGTGATTTCATGCTTGGCTGCATCATTTCGTAGGTGCTACACTCCACCACCGCTGCCACCGCCACCACAATGCAAAACACACACACAAGAACACACACAGTATCAGACAGTGACGTCCTTGGTTCTGCCTCCCCCATGCGAGGCTCTGCGGGATGGATGCGGTGTCTGAACTAATGGAGCAGGGAGAACACAGGCTGGCTGTGAATAGAAGGAGGTGGAGGAGAGATCAGGGTGCTCTTGAAGCACCTCTTTGCATCCGCACAACAGCAGGTTACTGTCATCATGGTTTTTTGGAGAGCAGACTAATATGTAGTGGCGAGAGCTGCTGGATCTTCCCTGGGAGTTAAAACTGGATGCGCTCCCTCTAGACCGCTTGGGCTTCAATTGAAGGGTCCCTTCCTTTTGTTTACATGAGACTTCGCACTCATTCATCAACTCATTGCTGAAAATATGCTGTTAAATCAGACTCGTGCACTAATGATACAAATGTGCCAAAACGTCCCCTAAAGAACATCTGCGGTTCCATAACCATAAAAACATTTTGCCTCTGATTAATGTGGTATTCTTAGGCTCATGGCTCTCCTTAGCAGACCACCAGACGAGATGTTCAATCAACTATGCATGACTTGACCTTAATGGATTTTTCACTGGGAGGCTTGGGTTGGTTATTAGGGAACCAGCTCATGTGGAACAACCTTGTCCCCTTGGGAGGGGAATTACACCAGTTCAGAGGAAACCCACATTATAGAATGAGGAGAATAGAGGAAAGTGCTGTTTCCTTTTGGCTCACATACGTCTCTCAGTTTAAAATATGCCAACTGTATGATCTCAAAAGAAAATTTTCCATCTGCTGCTTGATTATGAATTCTCTATCCTTCCTCCAGTTAGTGCTGTCAGCCCTTTGACTCTGGCGCTGTTTATTTGTCTTCACAGTGTTTAACGCCACCTATTGTGATTTACTTGCATAAAATCAGCCTTGTTATATGTAATTATACAAATGTGCTCATGATGGGCTTAATTTACATGTGTGAATGGATAGTCTTTATTAGACCTTGTGCATTTTTAAAGTTGCTGTGGAAATGAAATGGTTGCACTGGGCGTCTGGTTAAAGAGATGACCGCTATTGCCGTGCCAACCAGAAGCCCTGATCACCGTGCTCTGTTTACCCCATTCGAATTCACACACATCAGTAAATAAACAAACAAAATGGCCCGGTGTTCAATTAATTTTCTCCTCCAGCTGTGTACTCTAATTGGGATAATAAGCTGAAAGGTTATCAACACTCCATGAGGCATTATTCAAGCACCTAGCTCAATCTCTCCTCCCCTCGCTTCCTTCAGCAGCATTAGAGTGTGTCTGTGTTACAAAGTAGGAAATGAAATGTCTCCATTTGTGTAGAACCATATCTAATATAATAAAACAACAACAATAAAATCTTAAAGGGGGGTAAAAAGATAAACGCTTATTGATTCAAGGCTGGAGAAGTGTGAATGAATTAAAAATACATTAGGTGCATTAAGGTGTTTCTTTATATTTAACACTACCGACTGATAAGAAACACAGATACGAATGACTGCCAACACTTTAGCCTTTGTGAGTTTCAGGTGTAGCCGGCGATATCTGGACAAAGACTTCCTCCGCAGTCCATGATGATGTAAAAGACACATTTCTGCTCATTTTTATAAACAGATATTTGCATGCAGAAAACGTTTAAAAAAGCTAATGAAGCTAAATCATCATAACCACTAAGGTTCTAAGGTTGCATTTCGGCCAGTGTGTTCCACCACTTCACCTTACTTTTAACACAGTCAATATTACTAAGACTGTAAACACTTCCGGTGCCAAAATCTTGGTCATTTGCCTGCATCAGTTTATAGAGATTAGGCTTGGTTTTAAAAATGTATGTGAACTTCTGTAGCATTAAAGAGCAGAAATATGTATTTCCTTTACATATGGCATGCACAGTAGCTGACAGCGAGGCTAAAAAGTTTTGACTAGAAGATAAATGCAATTCTTTTGAATACATGCACTGGTCCATGGTCCACTTGTGTTCACGTTGCCACAATCAAGTGAGATTTTTACATTTTACTTCCACGGTGCAGAAATACTTCTAAGAATCCAAAATAATGTGTTTCTTTATTTTTTTTCTTGTAGAAAAATGTGTTGATGGCATGTCAAGGTCTCGATCAGTAGACAACATTTATCTGAGCAAACTCTCTTTCAACAACGACTCATAGTTTTCACGAGTTTGTTGAAATTTTATCTGCTGGTGAAGACAATATCTGTCATGTGGAGGCTGCCTTCCAGGTGTTTTTCCTGTCGTCCCTGCCTGTGTTTCTGTCTGTCTTGTCTGTGTGTGTGTGTGTGGCCTCCAGTTTCCCCCTCACCTGTCTGATAGCCTCACTACCTATTCCTCATTCACCAATCAACCGCTGAAGTCTAAAAGACCAGCTTTTCCTCCCAAACACTGCCAGATCATTCAGTCTCCCTTGTGGTAACCACGCTACAATTCTCATGCTAGTCTGGTTGCTTTCTTTGTGGAAACTTTTCCTAACTCTGCTCTCCTTTCCTTGTGCCACAGGAGAACCTCACCTGCTATGTTCAGCTCAGTCACATCTGAACTGAAGCACCTCGGAAATCTGCCACCACCAGCTCTGCACCACCCCAGACACCCCCTCGTTCGGATCACCTACCGACACCTACGCACATTCTTCTTGTAAAAAAACACACATATACTATAAAGAATACAACCTACTGTTCCCTTAATGCAACATTGATGATAGTGTCTTTCAAACTTCACACTCACAGTTTCTAACAGATGCTTTCTGTGTAAGCCAGATGTTCAGTGATATCATCAGGGTTAAAACTTGAGAGACCCCCCTGCAAAGCCACATACAACATTACCCAACTGTTTTCACAGGCTGTGTAGTACTTATTATGATGAGTTTTATGTGGAAATTGGTGCAGGACTCCTTTGAATCAAAATTATTTGATTTAATTATTTGATTTCCAGGATAAGTTTTAGGGCTTGACCTGGGTTGTTATTGAATTGGGTATCTAAAAGCCCAATTAAACACTGTTTGTGATATTGGGCAATACAAATATTACAAACATTATTTGGAATTGGTGAAACTGAGACATATATTCAAGAATAATTGAGCCATTCAGAGGGAACACTGCTCTGGTCTCATTTAAAGAATGTTTAGGTGCTTTACTTGCTGAACCAAGTCCAAGTTCACAGTAAAAATAAAATAAACAGGTTGCTAATGTGAACATTATAGGCCATCTAATTAGACCATGAGGTAAAGTGGCACACTGGATTTAAACAAGACCAACACTCTTTAGCCATGCCAGCAGCTCTGTGAGGCTGCAATGCACTCTGGCAAATAAAGTCACTGGTTGGATGAAATGTGCTTAAACTATCCATTACCACTAGTGAGGCACAAAATGTAGCGCCTGCCTTGAGTGTGGTGCTAGACAAAGTTTATTATCCAACATAAGGGCTCTGTTTGTCTGATGCTTTGTATTGTGAGAGTTCTCCTCGTTTATTACCCTAACCCAGTGTTTGTCAAATCAGGGTACTCGTATCACAAGGGGTACTTTGTAGTACTGTAGGCGGTATGTGAGATTTGCTTTTTTTCTTTAAGACTAATTGAAAAATATAAGTCCTGCATAATTCCTAAAATAATTATACTACAGTAAATTAAATATACTTTAGATACATCATGTTTTATAGTCAATATTTTTACTTTAAAATGCAATTGTTAACTGCTGTGAGCTGTCAACTGTCATAAAACAACATATTCATGCCAAATTTTAACTAAAATGTATCAAACACGCAGTTCAGGGCAACTACAATGCTGTCTTATTGTTGTTGCATCATGATGACAAACAGTTGATTTGCCATGAATTCACTAATGGACTCTACAAGTTACAGTTACAAGGTTGGTGACTGATAAATAAAACATTGATGGTGCAATGTGATATTTCATGGCAAAACCTTTTCTTTTAGCTTTATTTATTCTGCATTTTAAGGGAAATTATACAGAATTAAGTTGTATTTTAAATGAAAGACTGTTGCACAGTAAAACACATGCATGCACAGCATTCATATGGTATTTCATGTCAAACAATTTTGATGAAATTAACTTGTATTTTTACGGTAAAATACGGAATAAAACAGCTACTTTAAATGTGTAAAAGTTTTGTGCTGTTCTAACCTGCATTTTGTCAGCCTCAGCTGTGCTGTGGACTTTATGCTAATCCTGGTTTCACATACTAAGAACCGAGCCAAGTCCCCTCAGACTGAGCTAATGTTGCCCCAGCCACACTAGCAACACTGTGAGGCTGTAATTACTCACAAACAAAAACACTGGATGGATGAAAAGTGCTTAAATCATTACCACTACCTGGGTAAAATGAAAATGAAATGTGGCCTGACAGTGGTGGGAGAGAAAAGGCTGTTTTTCTAAATCAATTTAGTTTATCCTCTGCTCTGAGTGGTATGACAGTGTGTGATATTTTAGACTCGGCTCTGCATTGTCAGTTCTCATCTTTTATTAGTCTAAGCTGTACTTTATCAGCCTCCGTCGCACCTATTTGCTTTAATTGCACAATGCTGGGCTTAGTTTTGACATTCCTTTCTAAGCAGCTACATCATTTCAGCCAGCGTCTCGTGAATAGCTATCGACAGCGCATCTGTTTGATAAAGAGATACTAATATGATAACAGACCACACAAAATGAGGTACATCACTTATGAAAAGACTCTAAGCTCAGTTGCATTACATGATACAGATCAGAGATCCCCCTGCCGCTGTAATTATGCACCACAATGGTGCCAATGCATTTAAAGCAGCCACATTATTACAACTGACAGTAGACTCATCTCTTCATCACTTATTCAGTGCGAGGCAATTTTCCAAGGCTTCCCCAGATGGTTGTCAATTTTATGCAAAATGGAAAAGCGATTCAGTCCAGCCAAGCTCAAATTGATATCTCCAAGTCATAGGTTGGATAGTCATTTGAAAGCCTTGAAATAAAGTATGGGGTCTTGGTCGCATATCTGTCTGACAAAGGTGACAAAGAAAAATACATGTTTTCCAGAGATATTTTTCAAGAAGGATGACAAAACATCCTCGCTGGCTTTTATGGAACCATTTATTCCACTTTAACATCACCCACACTTTTAAGGGTCACTTAGGCTGCCTTAAAAGTGGCCATTAGCACGGCTTTCAGAGACAGGGGCCTCTTGTAGGAGGAGCGCCACTTGATACAAAGAGCTTTCGTCCCCTGATCTTTTTGTCTAAATGCAGTGCTTCAACACTAAAACAAACATGTCACGCAGAGTTAAATTAGAATGTGTCCAGATAACAAATCTCAACTTGCACTGCACTCATCAAGTGTATTCACTCTGCTTATATTCAGCAGTCCATTATTATTAAATAGGACTTGCTCACACAATGTGATGCTTCATGATTTGTATACAACCCTGACAGCGAGTCTTGTCCTACCATTCATGCACATCCTCTAATTGTACATACCTTACAACTGTGATCTGTTTTTATTTTTTCTGACTTTTTGATTGGTTGTCTTTGAATCCATTTGTGTCAGATTCCTTTGCTTAAAAGCCCATGATGAACAGGTTGGACTTGAACTGACTGAACTAGTGTCAGCTGACTGACATACAGTGCTGTGAACCTAAATGCACTAAAGCAGCAGTCACCAACCATTTTTTTTTTTTTTTTGTTGGCGCCATTGACCGGTTTCATGTAAAAACAGTGTTTTCACGGACCAGCCTTCAAGGTGTGGGGGCTAAATATGACAAAATAAAATGATATGACCTGCATAAAAATAAACATGATGTGCATAAAAAACACAACTCACCATTAGGCTGAATTAGCAGAAGCCCTGAGCTTGTTTCTATGCAACGAGCCAGTCCCATCTAGGGGTAATGGGAGACACTGACACCCTTATGTCCAGTCTATGCCGTAATTTTGTTTTGGTTTCTCCAAATAAGTTCTCCAAAGATGTTTGTTTTTTTACTCATTTTTGCTAGCTTGTGGGCTTAATTTTTGGGGTAATGTATCATGTGACCGACATAAGCGTCTTGAAATGTGTCAAGAGGCACAGACGGATGCATCCAGATGTACAGTATGTATATAAAACATCTCTCTGTCTCTATCTCTCAGATAATTTTTTATAATTTCTTTCTGTGTGGCCCGGTAGCAAATGACCCAAGGACCAGTACTGACCGCTTTGTTCAGTAACGTAGTGATACACTGTGAGTTACTGCTGCCACATTCTCAGTACTCACCAGCTATCGTCTGGTGACAGTTTAGCCTCTGGGGACATCAATTAATGTTTCAAGGCTCTCAGTGTAGCCAGCGGATATCCTCTGCGGCTTAGCAACACTGTAAAATAAATAAATAAATACAAATTGCAAAAAAAACAGTCAAACCACTGGCAGCAGCAGCTGCCGAACAAAAGGCGTACGATTACAGTCATTGTTATAAAGGGGACAAGACAGATAAGCAAATCAAACTAAACCAAGATTTATTTGTTCCTTTTGCATTTATCTTTGAAATATTTTTGTGTTACATCCCTAAAGTCAATGGACAAACATGTTTGCACATTTTTGTGCGAACATAAGGTCAATTTTATACATTTCAATGCATTTAAAGATCAATGAACCATTAAGCTCAAACAGTAATCTTGTATTTTACCTTGAACAGATTAGGATGGTAATGACGTCCTTCCAATCTGCTCTTGACAATTAACTAAATTTGTTTCAGGCTTTGGAATTGGAATGAAAACAGCAGCGCAAATGTGAAGTTAAGGCATTGGAGCAAAAAAGGTGACAGATTGAAGACGTTTGTGTTTAGCTGTCATAGGTGAATTGATGGAAATGAGACGATGCTCATGTTGCTCATGTTGCTCCCGCGATGAAGCTGTTTTTATACTGAACTCTCCACTTATGTTGTTGACATGTGCTGCTCTGTGACTTGATCAAAAATAGAAGTGTTAGTCTTGGGGTCATCGTCACGATGGCCATGACAACAGGGTAAAAATAAAGAATCTAAGACAATCCTGTGCACACATAATTTACATCTAGCAAGGATAGGGACTTTTTCTTTTTTTTTTTATTCTGTTTTATTTCAACGGAGCTTCATGATGCAAGACTCTGCTGAGAGCCACGGAGGTTTATATTGATGCAATGACTGTAAAAGATGCGATACCCTTTGCTTTGATTTATTAGCTACTCTTAAATGTAACTGTACCTACATTTGAAAGGTACATATTGGTCACAGCCCGCTATCGATTCTTCTACAGTTAAATGGATGGCTTTGTTTAGCAGTGAAAAAGTGAGCAATTTTACTCACACTAGCAAGCTGTTTAATAGTCCCAAATCTGTATTTCATTAAAATGATGACACATTGCACCCCTAGCCCTCTCCTAACGCCTGTTCTATTGATCTCCAACAGTTTGGGCCTTGTAGAGAATAATAAATCGCCCCGGCATCGCTGGCACTCCTTTTAAACACTCACCTCCCATTATACATGTAATGAAGTACAGGAATTACAGTGACATGAGGGAATTTCAGGTCACACCGTGAATATTTTTCACTCAAGATGTGTTATAGAACAATTTTGTCCTCATGATTGCCATACACAGCAGATGGACAGTAAATACCGTATGGGAATGTTCTCGCATGATATACTGCATGTTCTCTAGTAGAGGAGGACAAACAGGAGAATCCATCTCACTTAGCTGCTCATGGTTCCCCAATTTTTTTGTGGATAACAGCCAGGAATGCCACAATCAATAGTATTTTCTCCATTTTTCTCTACTCACACACACACACATACCCGCGTGCCTAGATCACGGGGAAAATCCCTGCTTTACAGGCTCGCAATGTGCCATCGTTCGTGAAAAGATGACCTTTACTGTCCCTAAACACCATGTAGCGTTTAGCTAGACAAGACAGCGCTGGACTTTTCCTGCGTCTCTTTTTTTTTCTCTCTCCCTCTCTCTCTCTTTCGTTTTATTTTCACACAATTAAATCCAAGTAAGGGGACAGGGCAGATCAAAATGGGATGAGAGAATGTTTCAGTAATGGGAACCTGTTGTGTTTATGATGAATACCGGCCAATCTGTCTGCCTCTGGAGGGTAAACACGTTTGACATTTGGTGTTGACCTTATCCCTTCTATTAGGCTGCTTGTTTTTCTGACAGAGATGGATAAGGGTGCTTTTTCTCATTTCATCATATAGAATGACGCTGGTTAACAAGGTGTCCTTGTTAGGTCAAAGCATATTCACATTTACATGTTTCACTGGGACTGTCGCATTTGAGGTGAGCTCATAATGAAGAGGAGCTGCTATGACTGCTGGCTTACTGAAACATTTGAAATGTCAGTGATGGTTTTAAGTAATAGAATGCAAAATCTTTAGACAAATGAATGTATATCTATACTCATTAGTTAAAATGGAATCAGTGCATAGCAGTTTCATTAAACTTTAGCTGGATTATGGTTGGCTTTTCTCAGATGTACAGGAAATAAATAAGGGACGCAGCCCGAGCAACGGAAGCTACCGCGGCTGAACAGTAAAAGAAAAGAGTGCTGCTGCCTACACAAAGTCAAACAGTAAATCAAAGAGACATCACAGTGTACCGAACATACTGCTTGACTGACAAGTGACCTCTGGGAGGTGCAGTGCAGAAATGCTGCAGCAAGATGCTAATCAGGATTAGTACCTGGGATCTGTGGCGTGCAGTGACAGACTGTGATAATAGAATGAATGTGGAATTTTTTAACCAGGATGACCCAGAAAAAAAAACTCAACCTATACAATCACATCATTTACTGCACGAAATATGGAACATGGAAGTATTCATGGAAGAGTTTATTTTGATTAAAATAAAAAAAATGATACATGCAGGCAATTACGGCATTTCTGATGGGTCAGTTTACGTCAAACATGACGAGTCTGTCACTGCCATTTCAGCATGTGAAAGGTGGATTGTACCAAAATAAAGATTCTGGAAGTTTGATTAGTTCATGATCTATATCTGTATTAAACACACGGCTGAATCACAGGTCAACTAGTGCACCAGTAAATCTTCTACTCCTCCATATGGCCCGATGCTCTGATGTTCACCACTAGTGAAGTGGTCAGCTCAGGTTTTCTGAAGTTTTTCTCAAGAATGCTTGTGACCAGATGTGTGGGTCGCACATTGCTCGGCTCTTTTATGAAAGGTTGAACGAGGGTTATGAAGCCATACGGTTATCTCAGTATTGTATTTTGAGCTCTAAAGATGATCTGTTTGTGTTGTTTAAATATCAACTATGGACCAGCACCATGGTCACAAGTGTGGTTTTATACTACAAAAGAAACATTAGCTATGGGGGCAGCAATTCACCTTGCATGAACCTGCTTTAAATTGGATGAACTGGGAATGCAGAGTTTCTTTTATATCGAGGACTATCCATAAACATGGTATTTCTAAAAGAAGATGAGCTGCCTATTTCCTGGCTAAAGTATGCCTCTGCTGTTGGCCCGTTAGCTAGTTAACTGGCTTGATGTGCCTATGAATGCTCTTAAATCTTTAAAATCTAGCATGTATCAGTTCATCATTATATTCTTGTTAATGTAGAATGTTGGTGTAGTTTGTACAGTTAGTTTCCACGTTTTGAACAATATAACAAACAACTATTTCCATAAACATGACATCAACAACATAAGACATAGAGGAAGCATTTTCTCTAAAACAAGTCAAAATATAGAAGAGGAACATACAGTAATGTGTACATAGTTTGTTTTTTTTTCTGTGTTGCTAAAACAGATGTCTGCTCTGGCTGTAAATGAGGTCAATGAGAGTGCTGGAGAAGAACCAAATCAGTAAAGTTGCAGGTCATAAAACCAAAACGGTTAGATGAAAGACACTAAAACTAAAACTGTAGAGTTGGGTGATAATTGTGTGTGGAGTTGTCACTGAGTGATCTCTTTCACCTTATACCTTGTTATTCAATTAATTGTTCAAATAAAAGCTTTAAGGGAAAAACAATTTAAAGGACCACTGTGTAGGATTTAGTGGCGGTGTAGTTGTGGATTGCAGCCCCCTTTGCTCTTCCCTTCCAAGCATGAGGGAGAAACTACAGTGGCCATGCACGCTCTGTTTTTTATTTGAGGTGGTTAAACACTAATGGAAACACAGTTATGAATATTCAGTTTCTGCCATTCTGTAAATGGAGCCCTCTAAATCTTACACACTGGACCTTTAAGGCAACAGCTTCGGTTAAATTAGATTTTAGTCAACTGACTGTATTCATTCGCACTATTTCTATGCAGATGCAAACAAAACTGGACAATCTATAAAATCCTTGTATTTGTGAGGGTTAAATGGTGGGTATTTGCATGTTATTATCTAGCATTCTGCCACGTTTCGTGCATTAAGAAGACTAAGAAGTGAGAACTCAGGCTCTGAAACTGGTTTGCTCATTTTCTAAGGTCACATCAAGGGGACCATTTCAGATGGATGTTCCCCATACTTATGAAATAGTATAGCCATATTGTATTGGCCAAGGTTAACATTCCTGGTTCTCTTGTACCTTTCCAAGCCTGTGAAGCGTTCTGAATCATAAAAATCTTTCTTTTGTCAGTTCACAGACTCTGGGTCCTATGAGAACACATTACAAGGCCTGTGCTTCCACCTGAACCCTGGCTTTGATTACAGAAAAGAGCAGGTGTGAATTAAGCGAGTGCAACAGGATAGCTTCCTGTGAATAAATGCATTTTGATTATGAGCAAACATTGCCCTCCTTTGGCCCTCATTATGCAAATTAGGAATTGTATTTTAGGGGATGGGAAGGGATGGAGGGCGAGGGTGATTTGTTTGCAAGAGGATTTTGTGCAGCCTGGCAGTCATATGCTGTTGATTAACGGACTAATGGACAGGCAGCAGAGTGGGGTGAAGTAATTTCATACCAATCACTATTCATTACTTAATGAGAGATGATGACTCGGGGCACTCTCCAGCTCTAACGGTAGCAAAAGGCAAAGTTGATGAATCGTAATAAAAAAATCATATAATTATTTACCTCTTTAAATTCATGGGGGCTAAGGGACATAATTAAGAGGCACACGGGAGAACGATGGAACCGTTTTTTCACAGAAAGACAATCATTTATCATGACCTAATAGGATTTTTGTTTACAGCTCGGGCCATCAGAACAGCCGTAGTCTTTACCTGTTGAACCAAAGCATAATCAAATCAAATACGCCTATCCACAATATATTTTGTTTTTGTAATGTACGGTTTACCATTGCCTTTGTAGATGAATGAACCAGAAAGAGTCACCTTATTTTATGATTTCAATTAATTAAATGATTACACAATTTTATTTTAATGGCATGTTACTTCTGGAGTTTGTGCAGTGGATAATGAAGTGGCTTTAATCTTAAAGCAGTGATACATGGAAACATGTTTATTTGAGCTACTGAAATGGACAGTTGTGTCTTTGGTTAATGGATTAATAAGTGGAGCAGAGCTAAACTGTCATACGAAGGTATATTAATATAATGAAAACATTTTTGTCATGCGGTGGCAAAATGAGGATGCAACATATAATTATTTTCCTGATTAATCCATCCAGTCATTATTCAGTTAAAGGTCCAGTGCATAAGATTTACAGGGCTCTATAGAATATGGAAGAGATGGAATGTAATATTCGTAACTGTTTTCATTAATGTATAATCACCTGAAAATAAGAATTGATGTGTTTTTGTTACCTAGAATGAACTTTTTATATCTACAGATGGCACAGGTCCTTTTCCACAAAGTTTCTCCATCATGCTAGGAAGAAGAAGGAGAGGCAAAGGGGTTGCAGTCAGTAACTATACAGATATATGGTACCAATTACCAAATCCTACACACTGGTCCATTAGTTTTACCTCGAAATAAAGTCATTTCAATAAAATAGTTTTGGCAGTGTTGCTTTGTTCTGGGACCTTGGCAATTAACTTGGTGAATAAAATGTGATCATAACCAAATAAACATCCAAAATAATTACAAATGAAACAAAGCAATGAAATGAAACTAAAATTGTAATAAATTGGCAACTAAAACTACTTTATTGTGGTCATTGTAAGAAAGAATCATTTCAGAGACACAGACTCAAGATACAAGTATTCGGCTGACTTTTAGTTGGCCAACAGTCAAAGTTAAATATATTTAACATACAAAAGTATAAAACAGAGAAAGCAATCTATATTCAAACATTTGGGAAGCTGGATTCAATAAATGTGTAATCTCTAAAAACTACATATTAACAAATATGATAATTTATTTGCTTTTTTGGGGGGCCCACAGCTCATTTTTGCCCAAGAGCCTCTAAGCAGATTAACAAGGTCAATAAGAAATCAATGAGCAACTTGTACTTTTAAAGAGATTAACAGCAAATGCGCCTTTTCTCGAGAACAGAACCTGCAAAACTCAACTATTAATGTGCCATAGATCAGTTTTTTGTTTGTTAAAGGTCTTCAGAAAACTATGTGATGAAGTTTGAAGGGTTTTAAAAGGATGTTCCATGTCCCCATTTTGTCCCCCATTTTTGTTTTTTAAGAAGAAATGTAGTTGGTTTTATGGGACTTCAAGCAGCTTTCATTTCTTTTCTGCAGGATTTTATGAATTTTTTTGGAGAGTGATATCTTACTTTGGAAAACTAAGGTGCCCAGATGAAGTGCCGAAGTGCATATGGTCCAATAATCTAATCCATATGGTTGAAGTTATTCCTCATGTAAACATCCAATTAAATATGCTCTCTCATTTTCCTTGCAGTGTTGATCTATCATTACTGAACAGGTGCTGTTTGAATAGTGAACTGTGTAAATTTTGGAGCTTGCTGAATCTCTCTTCTCCCTTGACAAGTGGGGTGTGTGTGTGTGTGTGTGTGTGTGTGTGTGTGTGTGTTGGTCTGAAAAAGAGAGCAAGGGAAGTAAGTCATATTTCAGATCACTTCACCAGTGCGCAATAGTCCACGGCGGTACGTCCACACCGGATTGATTTTGGTCATCACAGTAGATCACATTGCAGCCTCAGTAAATCTGAATTACGCTGCCACAGTAATACCCTCACAAGACTCCCAACTG
Organism: Sciaenops ocellatus; assembly: GCA_033000465.1. Classification (NCBI taxonomy): domain Eukaryota; kingdom Metazoa; phylum Chordata; class Actinopteri; family Sciaenidae; genus Sciaenops; species Sciaenops ocellatus. The sequence continues at coordinate 15,428,639 of CP136873.1, forward strand.
TGTGGCCGCCAGCTTTACACCACTCAAGTCTTTTATGTCTGACCATAATGATCATCATGCTTCATCCCCACAAATAATGCCAATTTTCCCAGTTTTTACCAACTTTTTTTTCTAGCTGAGGAAATGATCGTTACTTCTCAGAGGCAGCAAAATACCATCAGAACAATGGGTTGAAAATGGGAGAAAAACATCCATAATAACAGTGTATGTCTGGGGTAAACTTTATAAAGTGCCCTCTTGTCCAACATCATTCCAAAGTATAAATTGTAGTTTGTTTACTTGAAGATATTTGGCTCTGAACTGAAGTTAGAAGCATCTTAATGAAGCTGAATGAGCCCAAATATACAGTATATTCTATACAGTATATATGACCAGATGTAAGGCTAATTTCCGAACACCTACAGTCCATAAAGTATTACAATTCCAAGAATCTGAATCAATCCATGTACATCCATGGCAGATTTTAGTGGCATAGACCAATGGATGGACATTTTATGTTATATGTAACCAATTAAAACATGCTTAAATTATTATTTTTTAATTTAAGAATTGTATTACTTAGTCACAAAAAGGACATTTAATAGACTTCTCCTCTTGGAGCAAATGTAATTTTTGCGGCCTACTCGTGGGGCTAATTAATGATAAAAACTTTCTTGACCCACTTCCCCTCTCATCCATTTACTTTCCTACGTTTTCTCTCCCTCTGCCCATTCCTGTTTACATCCATTCACCCTCCCTTCCCTCCTTTCATTCCCTAAAGCATCACCCCATCCGTTAAATCAGTACCTGTGGAGATAATATTTGATAGCAAACAAAACAACCCTGCCATGCAGAAGCCAATACATCACCTTTTAAAAACTGAGTGTTACTTTTAATACTGCTTATTATTGCCCAGTATTGACTTGACAGCAACAGGTATCAGCCTGCATGAGCTCGACTATCCTCACTGAAGTCCAGCTCTGCAGCAGTACAAGTTTCTGACATCCCGCCACTGCTGGATAATGAAAAATGCATCACCATTGATCCCTTTTCTGTTGCAAATCTTGCATAACGTCGACTCTCCTGAACAAACCGTCCTCATTTATTTCTGTTATTCATTCTTTGTCCTACCTGGTCACCATTAAAATGTAATGCTGACAGTTAGATATCCCAACATCAAAGCCGCTGGCGCCGCTTCTACCCAAATGAGACAAGGCCTCCTTTCAATTAAAATCGACTCCTGACTGTTCTATGTTGGGCTTCCTGTGTTTGTGAATTCCCTGTAACCCTTTCATCACCCTCTCCTCATTAACCCACCTCACATGATTTTCACTGTATTTTTTTGTCTCCTCTTGCTTTCCTTTTTGTTCAATCTCGGAGCTACCTCAAGCCGACAACACCGTATGTTCGCGATGATAACGAAACTGAGAGGCCGTTGTCTGCACCCTATGCAAGAGGGTGTAATTTGGGCTCCACCTTCACCTCAACCAGCAATTCCAGCAGGTCGCCTTGCTCTGCGGAGATTAGCATGAAAGTACAATGGAGCCAATGCAGCTTTCCGTTAGCATAATTTTTTCACTCTTTTCAAATTCATAAAGCAGTCTCTCTCTCTTCTTTAGAATACTTGCTGGATGTCTCCATGAGGTCGACTGAGGCTTCATGTTTAAAGCCAAGTTGAGCCAATATCTATATCTGATTTCCCCCTTGCAATCATTTCTGCTAACACTTCAAACTGTTCAGTTCCAGACCAACATCAAATGGCAATGGCCGCAGATGACATTTAAAAGTAATTCCTGGTAAAAAATCTTTTGTCTCGACTACCTTTAAAGAGAATCAACATCTGCTAGTTATTAAACGGCTCAGTAGCTTTAAAAATTAGCTCAGAATTATATTACTTTTCATTAATAGACTTCTCCCTCATAGTCTGGAGAGAGAAAACTATATCTCTGTAAAATTAAAAGGATGAATAGCCAAGTTCTCAATTCAGTTCTGAAGTTTAATCAAATTGCCAATTAACTGTATTAGCAGGGGAGGCTACATGTTTAGAATTGATGGATCGCAGTTGCTCCTCTTCCACATTCTTAATGAAACTGTAAAGCAAGTGAAGTCTTTTAAGGTTGACCTCCATTTACTGATCTGCTAATTAACTTTGAATTAGACTTTGATGATTAATTATTTACCTGCATATGTACGGCTAAATATTCACAGATTGGGGGGGAGAGCATAGATAAAGATGAGCAAATTTGTGTACCGTGTCTTGACCATCCCGGCACAGCTACAGAAACCCAGGCAGCTAATACGCCCATCCTCCCCCATCTGTCCCTCCATTCATCTCAATCCACCCTTCCCCCCAACTCATCACTGTCAAAGCCCCTGCGTCAAAAGGAGGTGAGTAATAAAAAAATCATTTTAGAAAAAAACGAAGAAATGTAAAGTCAAGATTTTGCTTTCTTATTGAGGACCAAGATGTTGAGAACCCGCACCACACATGAGATGTATGAATATCAGCCTAGATCACAAAGTCAAAACTGAAATGATTGTAACCATTTAGAATATCATGAAGTATCCACTCTCATTTTTGTATTATTGACCCTTTTCTCTCATGTTAATATTTAGTTACATCTCATTGTAATCATTATATTTGCGTTTTGACATCATTTTTGTCAATATTAATGAAAATAAAAGGCTCCTGCCTGCAATTTCATTTTGAACAAGGTGAGCAAGGTTACACCAGATTTTAGAGTTCCCCCACCTACCAAATCCCACTTTAACCTCTGGGTTTAACACTAGCTGTGTTGTAACGGTATGTGTGAGAAGTGACTGATTGTGGCAGAGGAAAGAGTAGATGCTGTTAGTCCACCTGTAACAGACAGACTGGCTCATCCAGTCACCTGGCCTGTATTTTTTGAAAGTGTCTGACTTTTTCCAAATAGATTCCAACAACAACAACTCTCCCCTGTCATTTAGTTACATCACTTAGCTTAAGACAGGTGTTCACTTGCAGTTTCATTTTCTGTGTTTTACGTTCTTTTTATGTTTTGTTGACCCCTTTTAAGATTTCATTAATTTTAACTTTGCTCATTTTCCCCTACGCCATCGCATCCACACTGACTGAGATGTAGCAGATGTGTTGTTTTATTTAAAAGAAGGTCTGGTGTCAAGTTTAGCTCTTTCTTTAATCGCAGCAGGCAAACAAATCAAAAGCTCAGTGAAAAATAAACTCTTTATTGTACAGCAGTGAACAATGACTGTATCCTGAAAAGCTGGACACATCAACATTAGATCTGCTGTCTCCTTCAACCCTGTGTCATCCTTTATGTATGAAATATAAAGAAAACAGGCAGAGTTTTGTTATGATGTGCTTTGAAGATTGAACTTTTCAGTCACCTCTCTTGGGAGAAACTTTCATAAAGGGTCTAACGTAAAAGACTTGCCTATATTGTTATGTAGTTATCAATTTCTCAACCTACATCTTCATTTCAGTCTTGATTTTCACCTGTATCCCTTCACCAGTGTCTGCAGCCTGAGGCTGGCCTACAGGGCTGGGGCACTACAGGGCTGCTGCAGCTCGGCATGAGGGATGTTAAAGGAGATTTCTGCTCTGCAGCTTCCACAAGAAACAGGCTGAGACTGCAGCGGGAAACACAAGTAAACAAGAATGCATCTGGAGGACAAATGTCGTGCGAGGAAAGCATCTGATTCTGCCTCGCAGGAGTTGTGTGATGTTCAGAGAAGGATCACAGCGGCCCCTGACATCTAAAGACGGCGCTGTTGATTCCCGAGAGCCCTAGCCCTGCTCCAGATCAGGAGGCAGATCCTGATGGGGGGGAAAAAAGAGATGAATGCATATGAATACACATGACTGTGATGTTGGATTTGGATGCATTTCAAAAAAGCACACCATATGCACTTGTCACTGAGTGGATAATCCCGAGAAATGCGGGATCAAGGTTAATCTGTCGTTAAAAATGAAATGGATTCAGAACATATCAAGACACAATATCTCTCGCTCAGCACGTCTGTGGTTTTGCCAATGCAGCACATTTTGTTGAAGGGTGAAAGTCATGATGACTTACTTTAGAGTCCAGACATAAAGCCCATATGGATATTTTTTTTCTAGCACAGTATATCCTCTTTCACCTTTCTTTCACAGCCCTTCTTTTGCATGATAGAGTGGACCTTTGTAAGGATCATCTATCATTACGTGGGATTACCATTTCTTTGCATGCTGGGATCTCTTAGGATTACAGGGAGATTACTTCATATTTTTAAAAACCCCATGCCAGATCTGCGTTTATCTTTTCCATCCGGCAGTTTTTGGTAAGACAGTGATCTGCCACCATCCTGAATCCTTATCTGAGAATTAATTTCCACATTCTCTGCTTGTGATTTATCTGCATCCTTCTTCATTTCCAATCATTTCAAGGAACCTGCAGCTACCTTTTTAAAAACCATATGAATATTATTTGTCTCAATTTTTACATTTTTTACACCGATTAACCAAACAAGCTTTAAAAATTCCCTCAAGACTCGCATGCCATCGCTTGTCCTGTGTCCCTAAGGCTTTGGGGAGATACAGAAGCTGCGCTGTGTAGGAAACAACACATCATTAACAATGCAGCAAGCTATAATGGGTAAATGTGAAGGTCATGTTCTGATGATATTGCCATTATGGAGTCTACATATTACACGGATGATAAGAAGGATAAAAAGGATGCATGGATAGTGTCACCGAAAAGGCATGTGAAGCAAAAATAACAAAATTGAGATAATACATTTCATGCTGCTAAAAACAATTGTTCAACATTTTGGGATGTACACTTATTTGCTTTCTCTCCGAGAGAATATTGATATCAAAGCGTATAGTAAGTACAAAGGTGGAGTTGGGATGACTGGAAGCAAGAGAAAGAAGCAAGCTTGGATCTGTACAAAGTGAAAAAATCCCTACATGAAATATCACCAGTAAAATCAATGTAAAGGCAATTCTGAGATTTCTTTCAAAATACATTAAATATGTTGGAAAATAGTTGCTGAAATCATGTGAAAAGACTTTGAACGATATATTACTGAAATGTGGAGTTAGAGGTTAAAACAGTTTTTCACCAGTTTTCAGTCCAGGATTTTGTGGGCGGTCCTAAAGGGTGGCTCGATGACACACTGAGGCCACCCTGAGCATACCCCTGCACCCCCAGCAGAGAGATAGAGATTAATTCTTCTCGCGTGGAGTTTTTCAATGTTAGGCATGTCATTTTCTGAACTCATCGGACACGTTTCAGTCGCTTCAAAAATACTGCTTGACTGCTCCCGTAAGTGGGCATGACTTCAGCGCATTCAGCAGACACGCCCCCACAGTCCTGGAGCTGAGAATACTGCTTATTTTTACCTGATTTTGACACCTAATTTCATAAACTTGTCGATATTTTTAATCATTCAAATTTGAATGGGTGGTTAATTAACACTTTGACAGCAATGAATCACGTAGCGTAGCGTAGTTGCTGAAATCAACCTACCAAATCCTGCCAAAAGTAGACTAAACAAATCTTTGTTATCCACAAAAGCCATCTTGGTAGTTTACTGAAATGCCTCAACTGCCAACGAGGTTGTTCTCCTCTGTACAGTTATCATGTCAAACCCGCCCAGTATTGATAAATGGGTCGGATGGAAATCTGTCTGAATAGGAGAGAGGCCAGACACATCTGCCGGAGGAAATAAAAGATGAGCTCACAGATTCGTCTGGCTCCCAAATGACATATCCTTATTTTTTTAAAAACAAACATAAACTGACATGTTAAAGTTTTTTTTTTTTTGGAAATAAGAAACAACATCCACCTGCCTGGGAATTCTAGTCTCTGTGGCTCGGATACGTTTGGTGGGCGCAGGCTTTGACAGGAACAATGGTACCAAACCTGGATTGTGACAACAAGGCCATGGCAAGCTGCTCACAATAACTGCACTCTGAACTTTTTTTAATTCTATTTTTTACATTTCTGTTTATTGAAAACAAAACACACCACATCTGAGTTTTAGAGGTGATGGTAGGCATATTTCTCCACTTTTTTTATAGAGCCTGGGAAGCTGTTTGCCTCTGCCTCGAGTCTTTCTGGTAAGTGAAATGTCTCCTCAGCTGGAGTCAGGACATGAGTTAGATTAAATAAATCAGATTAATATCAATCTTCTCGTTTTACTATCGGAAAGAAACCAAATAAGCATATTTCCCAAAATGTTGAATTTATTTCTTTATAAACTGCATGGTTCAACATAATATTAACCATCTCCTTTTCCTGTTAGCATCTCTCTCTCTCTCTATTTCTTGACAGCCTGTCATCCCCCACAGATATATCTGGTTTCAGGATTCACTGACCTCTACAGTTACAGCCCACCACAGCTGAGAAATGATATGGATGTGACTGGTGAAGTGTGTTCACCAGCAATGCTATAAAATTGGTGGGTATTGTCGGAATCACTTTTGGGAGTTGACTTGCTATTATCCTGCACCAGAGAAGGTTGGTCACCTTGAGGAAAGGTGAAACTAAAAGTTCCATTTAACGGACTCTTCACCGGCTTCACAGCTCTCAGGTGAATGGATTTTATCTTTTTGTAGCCTTTTATTCTCACTTTTGTTAATCAGAAGTTTTTCCTTGTCCTCTAACCACTTACTGGAGACACAAGGAGGCATCTTGACACTTTACTGCCAGCACGGATGCTACAGTAAATGTTAAATGTCTCCGGATCAATATCGTTGCCCACAGCACTGCACTGTACCAGGTCTCTCACACTGCTCTGCTCATTAGAGATGTGTCTGACCTATAGGCTTACATCAGCTCAATGGCAGCAGATAGAGATACCTGTAAGCCTGCTTGCAGCACACACATTCTACAGCTCATCAAATCAGCTCTGAAGGTGCAAAAACAGGATCTACCTAAATGCAATAAGACAATCTATCACAATTTAAAGGGCATTGTGTAAATGTTTTGTCTCATATTACTGACAAACTCATATTACTGACAAAATGGCTTCATCGCTGAACCTTTTAATAACTGCAGCCCGTGTCACATAACAGGCAAGAACAGAGAGTAGTAGCACCATCTGCTGGACAGAAAATGGTACAATATTGTACAATGTGATCTTAAATGAAAGATGCCACCAATTATTGCTCATTCGCAATGAAATTCTGACTGGCTGACCTTTGTTCAAATAGGAAAAACTGCTGCAAATGATTGATAGAAGACACGACTTCTTTTTCATTTACATCAAAATCTCTGGCAATTAGAGCCCCGACTTGGAAATTCCACGTCTCTTTGAAAACATTGCTGATAGAATTCTTCATGGGGACTAGACACTAATTGTGGAGCAGACATGGACTTCTGTCTGAGAGGATCTAAACCCACCATGGAGGAGATGGATGTGCTCAGCTCTATAACAGGCTGGAGGTGTGCTTGTGTTAACAGCAGCACCCGGATGACAGGTAAAGTACAGACGAGCAAGGTTTTGGCTATTTCAAAATGATGACATCTGGTTCTCAGAACAGGTAGAAGGGTTGGTTGGTGATCCAGTTCTCACTTCCAAAATGTTAAATACTGCCGCTTGTTCAGTGGTCCTACTGTACACTTCAAAATATATTGTAGTCACCCCTCTAGAATCATGACCCATGTAGCTTACTGGTTTGATGTGCCATCAAAGTCAAGTGATAACAGTGAGAAAGTCCCCGGGTGAAACAAACTCAGGACTTTCAACCAGGAAACTGCTGGACATGTCTTGTATAAAACCAGTAAACGTTATTTTTTTGTGTGTTCCATCAGGTATGTAATGTGACATAATCTTTTCCTAAACCCAAACAGGTGGTTTTTGTGGCTATACCCTAACCTAAAGTCAACTAGATAAGATTTATTTTGAAAGTCTAACCACACATTGCATATTTATTGTTACTAATTTGACAGCTGAACCCTGCAGCGGCATATTTATGTAGGCGTAAGAGGGCTGACCAAGCTGCAGTATTTGATGATGAGCATGTAAACACAGCTCTCTTCTGAGACTCTCTGTAAGAACTTCAGGTCAAGTCTGACAATAACCCTAGTGATCGTCAGATTAATCTCAGTTTGGGTTGTATTGACATTATTATTGACAGTTAACGTTAATGTAGTCATCTTTGTTCAGAAACAATGGAAAAAAGACCCTTTTTTTGTTGCGCAGTGGGCCGAAAATGGTAATATATGAGAGGCACAAAAAGGGCTAGCCAAAGTGGTGGATTCTTGGGCATTAGCTCTTTATTAGCCTTTATTTGATAGAAGCAGCTGAAGAGTGACAGGAAAGTGCAGAGAGAAAGACGGGGATGACATGAAGCAAAGGGCCACAGGTTGTAATCAAACCTGGGCCTCTCTGTTAAGGACTGGGTCTTTGTATATGGGGCACACGCACTATCAGGGCGGCCCAGCATAATTGTTTTCTAAAACAGTTTCTTTCTGAGAAGATGGAATAGAGGACAGAAAATGAGTTTAGAATACCAAAAAGCCAGTTACTGGTATTGATTTACAGCCATGTCATCCCCCATTATGGTCACTTTGTGTTATGGAGCAGTGCCCTAAATAAAAATGTACTTTGGTGCTCTTAGCTGAAGCATCCTGCACAAACATCATTGTGTAGGAAGATCTGTCGTGATCCTGTTTCACCCTGTGGCATCTTTCACTCATCCAGATTAAAAAACATCATCAAGATAAAAAGTCATCATTCAAAGCAGTACTAAAAGTCTAGTTCTGTTGTATTTATGTTGCTTTATCTTGCTGGTGGTTAGGTGTGAAATCCTGCTCATCAGTGTCATGGGAGATAATGAGACCATGTGAGATCTTATTACCTTCCAGCACCGACAGTTTCATGCAGCAATAATTACTCCCACTGGCGGCTTGCTTATTGACGATGCCTGCCCAAAGTATCACTCTGGGACTAATGGTTTCCCTCCTTCACAAGGCAAACAATGGAATGAACACCGCTTCAATCAACTCCGAGTGATGGATTTAATGACAAAATCATTTTTCCTCCACTTTATGGCAGAGGAGGAGCGACACATGCAGAATAAGACAGGCCTCCGAGGGGATGTGTTTGTGCGAGAGTCGAGCTGTAAACAACTGCGCTGCTTTTATGTGCTGTGATTTCATTGCATTTGATGATAAGTGAATGTGACCAACCAATTGCTGTTAACTTGGAGCAAATGAAATGCATTACTGTGTGTGAGCGCGGGTCCCTCATCAGTTTTCGGCGACGGCGTGATGTCTTTGGGGTCGGGGTAGAAAAATGAGCTCTATTGATTTCGAGGAAGGAAGAAAAAGGGTAAAAAAGCAAGCAGAGGGACTCCAACTAGCCTCAGTTGGATCATGAGTTCAACATGCAGTGACAAATGGACGGTGGAATGAGAAAGAACACCCTGAAATCAAATTGAGTATGGATTGTTGGGGCCTGGATTTATAGCTCCAGGGTATCCCAAACCTGGAAGTCATAAATTGATGCAGTTGAAATGGGACGTCAGTGGGGGATTGCTGCTATGATTCGTTTACTGCGGGTGTCACCGACGGACAATACAAATGGCGAGTCATTGTTGTCCCACAACAGGGCTCGTTAATAGAATATACACAGACAGAAGTTAAAGGCCGTGACAAATCTGCCTCTGTGGACCGCGTGGCTCGGGGAGGAAGGAAACAGCCACATATCTGCACACAGCACAAGCACCGCTCGGGGACACTGACACTGACAGGGTGACAGCCTGGGTGAGACCAGTATATTGGTCTGCACGTAGAGTATTGTGGGTCTCTATTGGTCTTTTAGGAAAAATTATAACAGACAGTTAGTTGATTTACGATGGATCTGATAAAGTTTGGACTGTTTATAATGCAGAAATGATATAAAAGATATTAGAAGACAATTTTGTTTTTATTTTAGATTTTGGACAATGTTAGCATGCCTTATTTTAATTAATAAGTCTATATATTTCTCATTGTCAACCAATTAAAAGATCACATTAGCAATGAATTCATCCTACTAATAATCCAAAGCCTGATATATCTTATCCCTCTGTGCTACAGTTGATTACACGTTTAATTAAAGCAGTTCTTCTTGACCTTCTTGAAGCGATTGGCTAGAGGACTGCAATTACTACATTACATTGGAAGTCATTCTCCCCTTATAAAAGAAGATGAACATGGGTACTGCAGTTTATTTTAAATTAATATAAATTACAGTATCCAGCTGGTGGAAATACTCGCTAGAGCACTAAATGCGTATTAATCCGTGACTAAATGCACAACAAATGTGTTTACTCCTGTTTGAGTAACATTTACTAAAGCCTGCTGTGCCGTGCTGTCTTTTTTCTTTTCTTTTTAAAAAACTGAAAGTAAATATTTCTACGCTGTTATTAAAGATTTATGTCTTCAGTAAAAATCAATGGAGGGCTGACAGGTTTTGTTCTTTTATACAAAATCACCAGCCTTATTATTCTCAACTTTTTTTAACCAAACAGTATCTTTCATGTTGTTAGTACCATAAAAACTATCGATACATCTTTGTATCTAAGAGTTGTTTTACCAAACAAAGGACAAATCTGCTTCTTTAACAACCTGTATTCTATTTCTGTAGTGTCTAGCCATAAATCCCATTGATTCTGATAATATCTTATCTCCATGCTGCAACACTGATACATGAAGCTTTCCAACTGAACACAATAGGGTAACACAATAAGATGATCGGGTAGGTTGAAAACAAATCCCCAGTTCATCTAAACCAAGTTATTTTGGAAATGAACAAAAGTCAGTGCAGGAATCGTCCATGATAACTGTTCATTGTGTTTTAAAACGACAATAGTGAGTATAATTGGACATATTTGAACAGGAAGCTCTGTGAAACGTAATGGATATCTAAAACAAAATGTTGGGTGATAAAATGTTCTCTATCTAGGTTCCTGTGATGACAACTGAGCTATCTTCTTCTGCTGATGAAGACCATGAGATGCGGTTAAAAGCTGTGGAAGAGTCATGTGTGCTTTCACTTCAACCTAAGCTTTTAAGACAAAGACAGAGGAGGATTAACACACTGCTGCAGCTGTTTACAGATGTGGGTTCCTACATGTCCTCCCAAAGCCCCAGACACCAATCCTATCCCTACACTTAACCCCACTCTCCCCCCATGTTTACTCTGTCAGTTAGAGTTTGATCATTTAAATAAACAGAAACATATTTAAGAATATTTAATTGTATCCTTCTTTTATGTAGAAATCAGGCTAAACCTACATGTCTTTGTATTAATGCATTATTTTCATCTCCATTACCATGTTTTAACATTTTTAAATATTGCATAGTCTGTAAGATTTTAATATATTTTCTCAGTAACAGTTGTTGTAACTGTGTTTTAACTTTATATTCATACCCTGTCATGTTTTCCTCAGATTTTGTCCCATATATGTATATGATCATCTGCCATCAGGTCAAATATTTCATTTGGTACACTGCATAATAGTTATATGAGTTCAGAAATTGGCTGACTTCATTTGGATGCATCTTAAATGTACGTGGTTGTAAATGGTCTATAAACTCTGTAGCTGTACAACATAAAAGTGCTATATTAAGGCATTATCTTGATAACTTGGATATTAACTTAGTACCACCAAAGAAGCTGAACAACAATAACCATCAGCCATGAACCATCAGCTGCCTTTTAGTGTATCTCTAGACCTGGACTATTAAATGTCCATTCAGATTAACATTAAAATAAAATACATTGAAGATATCTGCAATTAAGTTTTGGATTTAGTATTGTTTTTTACTAAGAAGAAAAATCTCAAATAAAGTGTTCAAGAATCTTTTTAGTTACTGGATGAAATGTCAGTTTTTTTTAAATATGCATTTTCATTGGCTGAGACTATAAATATTTGATGTCTTACAACGAACGCAGAGGTCTGGAGGGGTTAGACTAGATTGAAATTGGAGAGGAAAATGTCATAACTGATCAGATCGGCTGATATTACAAAATGAAAGCAAGTTAAAAATGTTTCAAAGAAAAAAGGAAATTCAAAGCCGGTGAACAAAATAATGCAAAAGGAACCTTTTTATTGTAACATCATATCTGTTATAATAATACTATGCTATATATATATTTGTATTTATATTTTTTACATAGGACACAAGCTACTAAGGAATACATACAGTACAGTCAGCAACATAGAAAAATATTAGAGTGGTATTGGCACAGATGAAGTAGTATTTACTGTACTTTACATGTTATACATTCAGCAAAAGAACTGCAGAATAAAATAAACACATGTTCCTCACAGTGAAGTCAAACATTTTTTTACATTCAGTTCAAACACATGAAGGATGTTCAAGAAACGAGCGGACAATGATATCGCATCTCCTTTCATACACATAATACACGCCTTCCTCCACACACACACACACACTCACACACACACTTCACATGAACAGGACTCTCAGTAAAGGGCAATCAAATACAAAAAGGTTCAAGTCAGCTAGTTTTGAAGGTTGACAGCACTTGCAAGGATATATTGGATTTATGGATCTCCTCTGAATTCACTCTTAGTTATTACAGCGGCATAAATGTGCAGACATATTTAGTCATAAAAAACAAAAATACTTTAGAGAATGGAGTTCAGCTTGATGTAAATACATTTCGGTCCGATTTAACACAGTGCCTTGGAAGTGAAACCTTTTACACAACAGCCATCCACCTCGTGAAACAATTACAAACCCGTATTTGCCCTTGACTGGGCCAATCTCAATATCACGAACACTTTTTCCCTCTGTCGATTCCCGCTGACCCCTTTGGGTAAACACATCTGGCCCGAAACGCAAACAAGCAAAGGCCTCATCCATATACAGTATGTGTTGGTGTGTGTGTGTGTATGTGTGTGCTAAGGGGAGTGGGGTTGTGGGGGGAGGGGGGTTGAGAAATGATGCATGATGCATGGCAGCTCCTACAGATTGCTTACGCAGCTTTGCTTAGTGGCTTTTTGAAATCTTTGCGCCCTAAAGGAGCCCATTTGATTAGAGTCAATCAAGGTGACACTCTGCTTACCGTGCAGCGCCACAGCAACAAAGCAGCAAAAAAAAAAGAAGAGGACTTTGCGATGCCATCTTTTGTACTCTTTGAAGACAATACAATGGTTGAATGGCTGAGACAGACGGTCGTGGTCAGTATTTCTAACAAGTGCAGGATGCGACCTTCAGATCTAAAGAAACGGTGTATGTGTAAACCAAAAAACAAACAAAAAAAAGCACAGGAAAAATAGCTGTTTAGAATTTGTAAAGCTAGTGGAGGTTGATTCAAGGTTGTCAATAAAGTGCACTTGCCATCAAACCAGTGCAAAGGTTAAATACAGCTCTCTGTATGTGCATAACTACATATGCAGCAGATGCACAACCATCGCTGGATATGAGAAGTCTGTGGCAACACTATGATAACAGTTCTCTAATGTCAAAATGTAAACAACATTTGATGGACAGCAAAGTGATGAGGAAACAGTCCTCACCAGTATGTCGGAAAACGACATCTCTCGTGTCACTTCATGCTTTAATGTGACAGCAAAGGTTGAAGAGAAAGTTTTATTTATTTATTTAAAAAAAACATTTATTATTTATTTGATTTAGCTGATGAGATGATCAAAATATGGCATCGAGAACATGAGACAGTGTCTGCTACGACGGTGCTTCCCTGCTATCATCATGCATCATATTTGAACTCGGTTTATACAAAATGACAATGTGTGACGGAGAATCTTGGCAGTGGGTCTGTATATATGCAAAAATCATCCAGTATCCCAGAAAACCAAAGCCATGACACCCTGATTTACACCATTTAAAAAAAATAATGAATTTCAAAGTACCTTATGGAATCTATCCTTGTGTGGACAATACAATTTAAAACGGCTCCGTAACAAGGTGAAGGTCATCCGACCATAAGCTTGCACTGTATAGTTTCTTTTTTCACATTGTGTGTACAGCATATTACATCAGTAAGCCTGTTTCCTGTCTCCCTGTCACATGATTCATGGGGCAAAATGGAAAGAAGTTGTGTATCTTAATTGCGCTATAGTAGAATGTATAATTCTATACATTTCCTTTAAAACTCTATGAAAAGAATTGACCATTTGCTAAACCCCCTTCCCTAAACAATGATTCTCCAATCATAGGTGAGCAACCTGTCAAGCTTTGGATGTTGAAGCTGTGTACATGGGACTATTTAAAGAGAGGTGATTTGCATTCAAAGAGTTTCAGTCTTTTTTAGCCTTTCCAAAAACAAAAAGGTTAGCACGTCATGCTAATTAGCTTGCCTACATTAGTAACCAAACATTTATTTCAACACATCAGCACGTCATACTAATTCGCATTACAAAAAGCCTCATTCAGGACTTGTAGTGTTTCTCTTTCGTGCGAAGCCAATCCTAGATGCTATCAGGCTAAGATTAGCAGCTCTGTCCTTCTCTTTAGTGGATTTAGGGAGCGTATACACTCCAGAAACCCAAGCGACATAATTAGAGGTTGTACATTTGCAGAACTGATCAACTGATAACTAAATCTTACATTTTCCCATAATATAGTGTAGTCACCTGGACCTGACGTTAGCTAGTTAGCTACAGATGCTAAAAATCTGAACAGAAATAAGAGGCCTGTTTCTGTTCACCTTTGTCTAATATCAATGACCCATTGCTTCCAACATTACTAAGAATTTTGGGTGGTAATGTGCCACAGTGGAAAGCTTGACAGGCATAGCAACAGTAACTGAGGGGTTGGGGTCTGTTTGGCAAATGGCCTATTCTTAAATTTTTCAATCAACTTGTCAGCCAATCAGTCAGTGCAAACAATAAAAGGCTAACACAGCAGGTAGAGCCATTTGGTATCAAAGATACTGCTCATTATGCTGTAGCCTTATACTTTCTAATTATGGTGAATGAGTCAGGTCTAGCTGACATACAGTTTAACGTAAGTAAATGTATGAAAAAGCAGCTATACTGAATTATAGGCTACATGGGGTAACACCTCTGCCTCCATTGTACACTTTATAAATACTTTGATTTCCATTTTGATAGATTTGATGATAACACACAATTGATTACATTTAGATGGGCTACTTACACTGTAGACACATAAGCAGATAAAAAATAAATAATTTAAACAATATATTCATTTCTGTATAAAGGAACATCTATGTTTTGTACAACAAAATACTTCATGTACAATCAAGGGGATAAATGCTGCGCATCTATTGCCTCAGTTCTAAGGATAGTTTAAGACTATCATCGGTGTAACCCTTAAAGAAGAAGTCAACCATCCAGGCTCTAAACCAACTCTAAAGGGAAAGTATTTAAATGCTTTCGACCACAATTAGCATTTGTTAGTGTTCTGGCTGAGAGGTTATTCATAAGGCCAACAAAACATCTACATTCAATCCTGTGATAGATGTTTCATTTTGCATGGCTACACGTCAAACTCAGATTTCTGAGTTAGCAGTTTTTAAACAGTCACAATACACTGATCTTTTAATAACAGCTGCTAACAATCTTTACAGATGGGATATACAGGCCTCGCCTCTTAGATACCAGGGGTTATATACATTGACTGTACAAAGCAAAGGTAAACACCTTATCCTCCAAACAAGCCCCATCAGCCACCATCAGGTTCTCTCCCATAAGCCTGCAGTACTAGCACCTTTTATTTGAAGTAGTTGAGCCCTGCCACTAAGAAGAACTTCTCCAGGAAAAGCTCAGAGTCCAAGACAGCAATGTGGGCGGCGCGGCCGATTAGGGTGTTGGCTGTGTTGGGCAGAGCGTGGAACACATTCTGGCGGATCAGCCGGCACTCTTTAGCCTCCACAAGTGGTTGCAGAAGGTTGTTGATCATCTCAGTGTACACGGGACCTTCGGTGCAAAAATGGGAACAGTTGTAGTGAATCCTACACTGAAGACATGTTTACAGACAACGGTTTTGATCTCTGTAGCTAATTTCCCCGTTCGTGACAGCTGTACTGGGGTGAATTTTTTTTAACTCACTTGTTTAAATGATATTAAGGCTTAAAGTTATGCATAATTAATAGCATGGCCCCTTTAATTGACAGGTAAGTGCGGTTACAGATGGCTTATTAGAGCACCCAGGTGTCATTTGGCCCGTCTGAGGTCCGACGATGATCCTTGTCTTTGCCGATATTTTGATTAGCCAGGAGGCGGAAGAAGCAATACAGCCAACATGGCGGCAGCCAGTGCTGCATGCTGCAAACCTATGGGTGACGTCACTCAAGCTTTGTCCATTCTTTATACTGTCACTGAGTGTACTGAATTGAGCAAAGGAGTGTTTTTTTTATTGCTTATAATTAAACTTTTCATTTGGAAGGGGAAAGATGTTATTTATTTGTTCAAAAATTGCATAGTGTCACTTTAAATGACCCACACAGCGATTTATAGATACAGTTTTTATAAGACTGGTACTCAGTATTTGTACAGGCGTTAGGAAAGAGAATACAATATAGCATTAATATCTGCATTTCTGACCTGTGGTCCTGTCTTTGAGAGCAGTTTTGCACATCTCTATTCTGGCGGAGTGGAAAGGAACATAACGGTCCTGTGGAGATGCCACTAACACCACGTTCTTGAAGAACTGGATCCCTAAAAGGAGACAAAACAAACGAGTAAATGAGACTGCAGAGTGTGTGTTGGTGTGTGCATGTGCGTGTGTGAGAGAGAGAGAGAGAGAGAAAGAGGGAGAGAGACAGAGGTGGTGAGAGAGGAAGACAGAGGAAAGGAGTGAATTGGTTGTAAAACGCAAAGTACAATCACAAAGTACAATGACAGGCTTGATACGATAAAACTGCGTTTTTTTTTCTCAAGTCTCCTGTCAGTGTGCTTTTAAGAGAGTGCGCTGGTGGGTTTCCAATGACAGGGTTTGGATCATTTTGTCAGCCTGCCACAGCGCTGGAGGGGTAAAAGAGTGTTTTCAGGCTTATCTTCTTCAAGCCTGTGTGACAAACGACTGCTTTGTTCCACTCACACAGTGGGGAGGCCTCTCACAGGCCTCTCTCAGCTCGCTGGCAGGGGTTTGAGTGTTAGCGAGCTGACACATACAGAAATTTGACAAAAAAGACAAGTTGACAACATTTTCATGAATATTTGAATAGGCTTGTCTTTCAAGTAATAGTCTTTAGAGTGAGGCAGTCAATATACTCTCTGTTTCAAAATCCCCCGCTTTTAGTCTGTACCTGGTTTCTGACTCAGGAGATAAAGGAATGTTTTCCGTGGATCAACGTGATCTCTGAAGGTGAGCTGCAGCAGGGATCCTGATTTCTTCAGCTTCTGCATTAACCACAGACCTAAGCAACACACAGATGGATGATATTCTTAGATGAAAGTCTAGCTTCTGAGGAGCACAAAACATCGAAATGCAGCGCTGTAAACGAAGCACATCTGCAGTGTGCCTTTTTTTTTTTTTTTCCTCCCCAAAGCTGAGCGGTGGCCTCACCTGTGCTGACCAATGTGCTGTTGTTGTACAGCGTTCCCAAGTGTGGGCCTGACAGCGAGAGGAAAGTGTGCAGTTTGGGCAAATAGCAGCGGAAGCGAGGCCTCGTCAGCACTGAGCGGATGATGATGTTCCCCAGAGAGTGGCCGATGAAGCTGTTGGCCGAAGACGAAAAACTTTCAGAGAGATAAACTTGCAACTCGAGTGGGTGGCAGGAAAAACACTGCCTCCAACACTGATGACCTACAGTATGACACTGTGCAATATCTTATTATAGACTCTCCTGTAAGTAGGAACTAGCATCAGTGCAGGCTATTTGGAG